>JAEQBH010000061.1:0-1200000 GCA_016808115.1 Tetrastigma voinierianum
TTATCACCATCAAATCGGGAAAATCATCCAATTATAAATAGTGTCACCCCATCAAGGAGCGACGACAAAACTTCATTCCTGTTAGCCGATCTTCTTCCACACGAAGAATCGACCAGATCGCAGAAAGAACCACGGTACCCCGCCGATCCTTTGTTTCTTGTTTTGCAAGATCCCAGATCCTGAGCCTGATCAACCTTAAAGAATTCCAAATTTCACTCCAATTCAGTTCCGGTAGAAAAAGGCATCATCAATGTCCATTATTCTTAGTTTACGTAGTAAAACATTTAATATTTCAACTGAAAAATGTATAAAGGCAATGTATCTGAGTTCAGTCTCAAGAGGGATAATTATTATAATATAACTAAAATATTTTTAACTCGTAAAAAACAATAAAATTATGTATAAGATAATGAAAACTAATAAAGTTTATAAAAATAATCAATTCCATTCAAAAGGAGTGTTCAACACTCTTATTATAATGTTGTTCGTGTAAAAAGAGTTTAGGGTATGTTTTTTAATGTTTGAAAACTGTTTTTTATTTTTATTTATTTTTATATCAAAACTGTTTTTTATTTTAAAAAATAAAAAGAACAAGTAAAACACATTTAACGTATTTTGTTTATAATTTTTCCCCTAAAAAACATACAAAACACTGAATTCAAATAACATGCACAATTCTAAAGAACACAAAAATGATGTTTTCTATGTTTTGAAAAAAAAATTCCAAAATAAAAACCATATAAACCCTTAATTAAGCATATTATCATTAAGGCACTACCAAAGCATTGTATTATATTAAAAATGATTAACTTAAAAAACAAAACAAAGTTGGAACTTTAAATTGGTCGTGAAGATAGCAACTGTGCTAAAATATTGCTAAACTAAAGCAAATAAAAAATGATATTTTCCCACTAAAGTATAACATTATCTATTAATTTTAAAGAGAAATAGAAAAAAAGATAAAAGTGCTGCAGAGAAATAGCAAAGGTGGGGAAGGAGTTAGCTGAAATGAATGGAGGTAAATCCATTGTCACATCAGCACGTCATGCATTTACGTGCTTCCTAAAACTCCCTAATCAGCACAATCACATGGAGGAAAATAACAAAAATGTTCCCAACATATATATTTCACTTATGTAATGATAAAATTGGCACAACACGCGAATAATATACTTAACCTAATATTTATTTTTACGAAGCCTGATTTGTGTGATAATCGCAGCCAGCCATATTCAGACACCCGCCTCTAACACATTTAATAAATTTGACTATATTCAGACACATGCCTAAACACGAATTTGACCTCTACTAACTGATTTAATTATTTTCTATATTAATTAATTAATCTATTTAATAATATTTGTGTTAAATATGAATTATTAATTATAATTTATTAATTTAAATAATAAAATTAATAAACATATTAAATTTAATAGATTATTTGTGTTAAATATGTATAAACAGACACTATAATTCTTGGCTATTTTAAATAACAATTAAAGTGGTATGACTCGTGCTGGACCGTCTAACACGACATGAAGGTTTGAAGTAATGAATGGCTGGACACGTTTATTATTCCGTGGTTCTGGCGTAATGACGAATGTCACACAATCCGCATATCGATTACGACAACACGACCATTAACACGACTTCACCCCTACCAATGGGAGACTCGAACTCAAACTTTTTCTTTATGTCAGACATATTTATACATTAAATGTTTCCATTATATGAGTGTATACAACTCAATCCAACTCCCTAATTCATTTTTTATGTCATACCTATTTAAACATTGAACGCCCTACCATATGAGCTAGGTATGATCGAACTCGGATCCATTCCCTTCCTATGTTTTTCTTTTTTATGTCGTACCTATTTATACATTAAATGTTTTACTATATGAGTTAGACATAACCTAAATTCTAACCTTAATTCATTTTTTTACGTTATACCTATTTAAATATCAACGCCTACCATACGAGCCAAAGACATCGAACCGATCCATTCCCTTCCTATGTTGTACCTATTTAAACTTTAAACGTCTTACCATATGAGTTAGGGCGCATGATTGAACCCGGACCACTTCCCCTTCCTATAATCATGATGTTATACCTATTTAAACATCAACGCCACTATGTGAGTTAGGACATGATTGAACCCGCACTCTTCTCTTTGGCGATATACCTATTTAAATATTTAACGCCCCACTATATGGAATACATGATCGGAACCTGCACTCCTCTCTACGTCGCACTCCATTTCCAAACACTAAACGCCTCACCATACGGTAGTTAGCTACGATCAATCCAACCCTTCTCTTCCTATACCGCACTATTTAAACATCAACACCTTACCCATGAAATGTGCATTTATCAACCCAACTTCCCTTTATGCCGCACCTATTTAAACATTAAATGTCTTACTATATGAGCAGATAATATCAAACCTTGACCCATTTTTCACGCAGGTATATATTTAAACATCGAACGCTCTATTATACGAATGTATACGATCGAACTTCGAACCTTCCCCTTTACATTTATCTATTTAAACAGTCAACGCTTATCATACGAAATAAGTAATGACTGGAACTTCTTCCCTTCCTTTTATGTTGTGTTTATTTAAACATCGGTCTGCCTACTATGTTAGCCTAGACACGAAACTTCGATCCCTTCCTTTATAATCGTGCTCTATTTAAAAATCAACGTCTTATCATACGAATACCACGATCAAACTCAACCTATTCCTTTTACGTCACTATTTATGAGCTAGGCATGATCGAATCTGGACTCCTTCTCTTTTTATGCCATACTTATTTAAATATTAAATCTCCTATCATATGAGTTAAAGATAATCAAACCCGGACCATTTCTTTTTTATTTTATACCTATTTAAATATTAAACGCTTTACCGTAAAACCATTATTTAATTTATTTCACGAGTCACCGTCAGGGTTCGAGCAGCTTCAGAAAAATTAAAATACCCCACAGGAGAAGGAAAGTAATGATCAGGGTCCACATGATCACGCCACGTGTAAAGGTCAGGCCACATCGTACCCTAAGATTATTGTCCTTTTTCGCTCGTGTCACCTGTAATGAGAGGTTAATGGTTGATAGCCTTTCAAAACGAAAATTTTCACCATCATCGTCCGTCACGTATGCATCCACCATACTTACATATATACAATGCCGTGGCTTAAAGATGATCCACACAAATCAAAGTAAATCAGAGGTTCCTGAGGGAGAGAAGAAGCTTTTTTTCTCCTTCTTGTTTCTCTTTCCTCATTTTTCCAGGAAAATTCTGTTGTTTGCTTGGTACTTTTTCTTCCTGGGAAGAAAGAAAGAAAATGTTCATTGAGAGCTTAAGGTTGAGAGTCCTAATGAAGTACAATATACACGTAGATTCATTCCTTGGTAATAATTATGAGACGACGGAGCTTATCAGCGAGAACAGAAATGGCACCTATCAATGGGCTATTGTAAAGCCCAAGACTGTCCAGTATGAATTTAGGACAGATGTTCATGTGTCCCCAAGCTTTTGGGGTTACATCCTAATAACTGGGTTTCTTTCTTCCACTTTCTGTTTCTATTTTCTTATGTTTCCATTGATTTCTGTTTATTGATTAGGGTTATGCTTGTGGGGTTGGGGAGGAAACAGGTCTTTCAATCCTCCTGGTGGTGTAATACACCTGGGAGTGAGTTTCTTCGTTCTGCCCTGATATATCTTTTTTTCTTTAAAGAGAAAAACCAATTAGGTTGGTAAGATTCTGTGATTTTTTTAAAATTATATTTGATTTTGAGATGTGGGTGTTGAATTTTGTCAGGGGAATTTCATGGGCGACCAAAGACAAGGTACAAACAGCCAATTACTTCGGCTCACTGACTCAGGCATCAACCATCCGAGTTGGGTCCTACAATGGAAGAGATTTACGCCCATTCAAGAGTCTCCTCCCTATGGTGTTGGTAGCTTAATTTCACTATGAAAATATTTGCATTTATGGGAATGTCTAATTAAAAGTGACAGATATATTAGATTTATTTACAGAATTAGATGGATTGAGGTTGAAATTATGATGATGAACAGGTGAACCCAGACGATGTTGTGTTTGGGGGATGGATATCAGGTGAGATGAACCTGGCAGATGCAATGGCCAGGCCAAGGTCCTGACATAGATCTGCAGAAGCAATTGAGGCCCTACATGGAATCCATGATCCCACTTCCTGGTATCTATGATCCTGATTTCATTGCTGCCAACCAAGGTTCCCGTGCCAACCACGTTATTAAAGGCACCAAGAAAGAGCAATTCCAGCAGATCATTAAAGATAGCATTCTTTAATTTTCCAGTTTCTAATCATGGATTTCACAGTTAGTTTCTATGTTTCTCTGCTTCTTCTGATTTTGTTAATGTTTGATTAGAGCTTTATGAGTAACCAAAGTGGATAAGGTGGTGAGCTGTGGACTGCCAACACAGAGCGGTACAGCAATGTGATTGTGGGACTGAATGACACCATGGAAAATCTCTTTGCTTCTCTGGACAGGAATGAGCCTGAGATTTCTCCTTCCACCTTGTATGCTCTCGCTTGTATCATGGAAAATGTTCCCTTTATCAATGGAAGCCCACAGAACACTTTTGTTCCAGGTTCTTAATCTGAAAAAATATTTCTTTTTCATTCGAATCTGCTTATGAATTCATCATACATGGGTGTCTACTGTCTAATCTCACTTTATGTTTCAGGGCTGGATTGTTGATTTTGCTATTAAGAGGAACAGTCTGATTGGTGGGGATGATTTCAAGAGTGACAAACTAAAGTCAAATTCACAGGATTTCCTTGTTGGGGGCTGGCATCATATATATCAAATTCTAGCATTTCTCTCTATATTGAAATTCTTGGAATCTGAATCTCAATAATGAAACTGAAAGATGATGATGATGATGACATGGTGGTGACAGCCAACATCCATAGTGAGCTATAACCATTTGGGAAACAACGATGGTATGAATCTGTCTGCTCCTCAAACTTTCCGGTCCAAGGAGATTTCCAAGAGCAATGTTGTAGATGACATGGTTGCCAGTAATGCTATCCTGTATGAGCCTGGGGAGCATCCTGACTGTGAGCGCATAGGGTCATCAAGGTACCACAACATTCATCATGTATTACAATTACTATTACAATTAAGATTCTGATTTGACCAACATTTGTACATGCTGTTGTTGATATTGAAGTATAAAGTATATGTGGGAGATAGCAAGAGAGCCATGGATGAGTATACTTCAGAGAGATATCTATGGTGGTGAGTACCATTGTGTTGCACAATACCCAAGGAGGACTCACCTTGGCTGCTCCCATTATCTCCTGGGATTTTGGTCCTCCTGCTGAGCCTCAGCACTGCATTCAGTCGCTAAAGCTGAAGGAGAGGTCTGCTTTTCGTAGTCCTTATGGGACCTGACCCTCTTCTTGCTTTGGATTATCTGTCAAATGCTGTGATAATATATAGATTCAAAGGGTGTTCAATTTTGCAGGGAAGTTCCATTCCTTCCACCCAGTTGCCACCATCCTCAGTTACTTCACTAAGGCCCCCTTCTAATTAAGTCATTGTTTTAAAATAATATAATTAGAAATGGTGAAAAACACGTTGTCTAAAACACAACAAACACTAAATTTAAATAACGCTTATAGCTGGCCAAAAAATCACTCAAGAATAGTTTTAAAAAATAGAACCGTTTTCAAAAATAAGAACGAAACAGGTCATAAGTCTCTCTCCTCTCTACATTCATTTTTATGTTTTTGAACTTGGTGGGTTCCATATTGGGTACTATTATTCTCCCTTAAAAGTTGACATGGACTTTGATAACAACCACACATTTGATACTAGTGAAAAGTGGGAACCACAGTGCTTATTAGACTTCTTGTGAACCATCATATGGGGTGTTGGTGTTACTACTATATATATATATATATATATATATATATATATATATATTTACTATCACATGAAGAAACATTTCATGTGAATCAGGACCTTTCACATCAATGTTTTGGCTAAACATGTTTGTTTGGTAGTTAGTTCATATGAAAATATACTGTTTTAATGTTGGGTGTTTTGGGCTATGGAAAAACAGGTCCGCACTTAGGTGCTGGTGGTGAATGCATTGGCCAAGCAGAGGGCAATGCTGGAGAACATACTGAGGGCTTGTGCTGGGATTGGCTCCCGAGAACAACATGATTTTGGAATACAAGTGAAGTGAGAACCGAACCAGATCCTCAAGACACTGCTTTCCAGAAAATTAACCCTCTTCTTCTGTAAGGACTTATGTTAATGTTTTTAAAAAACATGTAATGTGTGAGAAAATCTAGTAGCCGGGTGTGTTCTGCATATTCAGTCTTAATTAGTCCTCATTCTTTTTTTCCACCTTTTCTCTAGTGGTGCCCTGTATTAGGATGAAGCAACTCTTTTTCTAGTAAAGATACCTAAAAGAATTTGTGTTTATGCAAATTCATGCAGATCAATTAGAGAAACCTGATTGGTAGTTTGATGATGATCTGATATAATATAAGAATTTCACACTTTATATTTATTAATTAATACTATGATGGGATATAACTTCATATTTATAATTGTGTGGGTATGTAGCTTAGTTAATAATATCAAGTATAAATTTTCCCAAAAGAATCTGCAACTTATCAATCGATGGAAACAGAGTTTTCTTTTTTTGAAAGGAAAAATTATTTAGTTAATTTCACTAAAAATCATAAATCATAGCGATAATATACGATTAAAATATTTATAATTTAATTTTTGATAAATCGAATTTCTTTATTTGAATCATTCTCATGCAAAAAAAAAAAAAAAAAAAAAAAAAAAAAATAAAGCATCAAAAAATAAAATAAATCATTACAAGTCGAGGATTAGTGCGGCTGGAAAGAAAAAAAGCACCGCTCTTCAAAAATAAGCACGCACCGGGGTATAAGAGTTTATACTCATGGGAAATGTAACTCATTTCAGAAAGGCCAAAAGGGCATTCGATATATGGGTCCCACCTCACCACCCAAAATGTATATCATATTAATAATGATAGTTTTTCCAGGAAAGGGTCCACAAGTAGGTGTAAATATATATATATATATATATATATATAGGGTAGGGGTGGGGTGGGAGTGGATCTGATCATGATCAGTTGGGTACAGTGGTGGTCCTATAATAAAGCTTTTAGTGATGATGTTGAGACATGCATGGTGATGATGGTGGGAGCTGACCCTCTCTCTTTCTCTTGGAATGCTTTTGGAGTAGATAACATGGGCTTTTAATTGGCCTTGCCTAACTGGATTTCTTTATATTTAACTATTTATTTATTGAATTCAACATCAGATAGAGATCGAAAACACTCGATCGGCTCATGGTCATGCTTTAGGTTAGCTAATATTTAAAGTGTAAAAATATAGTATAAATTATGATTTGATGCTAATTGGGTATTATTTTAGTTATTTTCTATGTCTAATCCCTTATAGCTATGTATTTTGTAGAAACGAAGAAATAGAGATAAAAAGCAAACAACTCGGGCAAGAAATGAGAAAGATAGGCTGAAAAGAGACTCATGGTCGTGACCACAAATGATCAAAGTCAAGACCTGGAACAGCCTTGGACGCGGACTGCAGCAAAATGCCAACCTATGAAACTGATACCGGTAATGTCAGAATGTGTCATTAAGGTCAATGACTGCAACTTTGTATGGAATCAAGCTTCCGACGAGGTCATGACCAGAAGACCTGCTGGGTAAACTGTTGAATCAAAAGCCTTCTATGGAGTCGCGCATCAAGTCACCACTACCAGGCGACCGCTAAGCCATCCTCAGAAATTCAGCAATCCTCATTTTTACGGGAACAGAACCATAAGTCATCACTGTCAGCGACCGCACAAGAAATTCTTCACATTTATTTTCTATTTTACCCATTTTGAGCCCAAGCTTAGCAAGATAAATATAGCATCTCTTGATTTAGGTTCGAAATTTGCTAGAGGGAGGCTCTTCTTAGGTTCTCACTCTTGAGAGTTTTGATCATTCTTAGGTTAGGTTTGTTTTTCCAGTTTTTGATTTAATTTTGAGGTTTTGTGTTTTGGAGAGCTTATAGTTGTGGAGAACAGAGATTTTCGAGATTTCATTTGTATGACAAGCACTACAATCTTTGTAGCTTTCTTAATTCTTCCATCATGCTTAACTCTTCATATTTCATCGCTCTAGTGATGTTCCCACTCACAATCTAGGGTTTTGGGTTGTATTTTTGGATATGAATCTTATATTTAATTATTGATTTTCTTATTTCTATTGTCTTTTTTATTGATTGAAGTTGTTATTTACATATTGATTTCTAACCAATCAAGAGTAATTTTCCAGTATCCTAGAGTTTGAGTGAGAAATTAGACATATAAGAATCAACCTAATTGATTGGATAATAGAGATATTAGTAGTAATTAAGAGGTTTTTGTGGGTTCTTACCTTGGGCTTAATTTCTAACATCATTGAATTGGTAATATTCAAGAAATCTAGTGATTAGTTAATAGGTTATTTGACCTAAGACACTTATAATCAATTAGGTAAGAATTGCTTCATTGATAACATTTTCATGAGACAATAGAGAGGAACTTCTTTTGGCATAGATATAATAAGACTATCCCAATTGCACCAAATACCCTAGAATCTATCATCTCTGTATCCCTTAGTTGTACATTTCAATTGGTTAGATAGAAATCTCTATTAGCTGATTTAATTTCCTGTCGGGATATTACTAATGGCTGTTTGGTTATTGCAGTAAGATTCAGAATTTTGATACTTGGCATCCCCATTTCCCTATGGATCAATATCCGTACTTAGGTATATTTTATTACTTAACAAACGTATACTTGTGTAGAAGAAACACTTATTATATATTTTATTGCATGTTCTTAATACGCATCACGATACTTATCAGGTCCCCAAGAGCGGTGGTGGGCTCAGAAGATCATCAATCATTAACTGTTTTTGTCTTTTCAATTCCCTTTGGTTTCAGCCACAATATATATAGGTCGAAGGCAAATGGCCTGTTGCAATCAAGTTAGGTTAGAAATTAAAGATATCAAGGTTAATGGTTTTTGAAAGCACCAAAAAAAAATATATTTAAATCTAGTTCAATAGTTAGGAGTGAGCTCTTATGGGTATAGAAAGAAAAGGGATTGGGTTTGAGTTTCAATGAGACAACGCAGAATAAATAGACAAGATGATGTATCAGTAAAAATGAATAGATGTCAACAAAAAAGACGAAATTATATTTTAAAAATATTTTTGAAAAATTATTGTTCATATATTACATAACAAAAGTTTATTTAAACTTCAAAATATTCATAACTTAGCAGAAGTCGAGCAAAGGCCAAACGTTTTGACTTTAGCCTGGTCTTGCGCCTCATGGCAATGGGCCTTGGCCTCTACAAAGTCATCAAACTCCCAGAGTCGGTTGCAGCCCAAAGAATAATAGTCAATTCTGCTATTTTATTTTCTCTTTCTGTTTTTCCTTTTTTTTTTTTTGATATTTATTGTGCTGTAATTACATATTATTATAAGAATTCGAACTTTCTCCCATTGTTCCTTCCCATCTTTTACCGCTCGAGCCAGACCTCAAAGGCTATTTTTCCTTTCTGTTGTAGCAATATGTTTTTATAAGGATCCGAACCTTCTCCTGTTATTCCTTCCCATCTTTTACCGCTCGAGCCAGACTTCAAAGGCTATTTTTCCTTTCTGTTGTAGCAATATGTTTTTATAAGGATCCGAACCTTCTCCTGTTATTCCTTCCCATCTTTTACTGTTCGGTTTAACTCAGCAATAGTTTTCTTCACAGGGACTAGCTAGTGAGAAAGCTCTTGTAACAATCTTCCAGAGAGGAGATCTCTGAGTTTTTTATAGCAGCTAAACTAGAATGTGAAAATATAAGGGCCAGTTAATATCTTGCTTTTGATGTCTATGCAGCAGCAGTCTTATGATTAGAGATGAGACTGAAAAATCTGATTCATTACATGAGGATCGAGCTAGACAGCGGATCAATTCCAGAGAAAACATAAAATTGAAACAACATTTTCTCAACATGAAGCAATATCATGTCTTTAACATTCTTCACGCGCAGTGCATTTTACCACACACTTTGAGAGTCCAACAAACCAACGTGTTTCTTTACTTAACTTTCAAATTAATAAACGGCGATTCAAATCGCAGAGACAGTCTCTAATCTAAAGCACCTCACAAATCAAGCTTATGACATTACGTTAAATCACCAACTCTTAATTTTCTCAAGTTTGATAGGATTTGAATTTTAGATTAATTAATATACGCCTAATATATAAACTGCAACTCCTTACCATATGGCCAGTTAGTGAATTATATAATATGCATACTTCTCTGCACACTCATAGTGATCAGACAATTAAAAATTGATAAATAAAACCCATAATGGTATACTTTCTAATTTTTATTAAGATCGACACATGTATAAGTGCATGCTTCAACTTGTCTTTATTTTATCACTGAGCCTAATGAGGGTTGTCTCCATGCAATGACCAAACCGTGAAAATAGAAAAAAAAAAAAAAATGGGAATTTTCAGAACCTACAAAAACAGTGAGAGGTGGGATGAGGATTGCTAGGGAATTAACGTTTTGTCTTTTGATAAATAAGTCCAAAAAGGCATCAACGGGTTCCACTTTTTATTCAGGCTTTGTGTTTAAAGCTTAAATCAACTTACCCACCATGCCTAGTGCACGTAAATAAAATGACTATGAACCATTGCAGGTTTTTTTGGGATTTCAGTCTGTCCACGCATCATGCCTAAGATTCCATATCACCAGTGATGGAACAGTATATTTGTACAGCTTCAGTTATTATTTTTAGTTTTTGTTTTTTCTTCCGGCCTTTTCTCCTGTATCCAACCCTTTTCTTTTCTTCATTATTTAAAAATCGGTGCAATTTTTTTAAGTACATAGGAATCAATATAGGAGTCGAGGGTGCACCCTTTGAAGCAGCCAAGGAGCAATGGCTACTATAAATATTAGATCCTAATGTCGGCTCTTGGGAGTTCATGTGGTAAGCAAGTTGAAATTTAAAGAATGCATACACAATTTTTCCTGTAGACTTTTCTGCTAATTTATAAGGAGTGAAACTATATATTTCATAACCCTTGAAAATGATAACCGAAATTCTTGAAAATCATAAGGATAAGTATTATTGTTTAATGATATATACTACTTTTGATTATTGAATGTAATATCTTGAAACTAGAATTACTTTTAGGAGTGGTTCTGCAAGGCTGATTATTTTTGATGAGACGATGAAAAACTTCCTTCATCTAATCAGAATAAATTAAACTGTAACATTTGTGGATACAGATTTGAAGATCAGTGAGGAATTATTAAAACTATGGAAGACTCTAGTGATTAATCATGAACTGGGCTTGTTCGGGTCATTGTTATATACTACAATTTAATCTAAAAGGCTTCCTGGCTTAAAGTAATTAGAAATTTAGTTTATACGATAGATGATATGATTTATGAGCCTTCTATAAACATTAATCGAACATCAATTCAACATAATTATCAAGACTTGACGTGAAAATGCAAGACGCATCAATACACGCAAAACTCCTTTTCGGACCTCATTCAGCCAAGCGCAAAAACGTTACGACTTCAAACCCCATGCGACCACCATATTGATTTAAGATTTGCCACAGATCTTCGGCGATTTGTTTCATGACACAAGCCAGATTTTTGTGAAAATATTTGCTCCAATATCTATTCTATCCCTTTATAAGATTTCACATTTCTCTCTATTTGCAGAAGTTTTCTTGTGAGTCATTAGAATTTTGTAAAGTTTCTTTCCTACTAAAGTGTGTTTGCCTTATAACTCGTGTTTCTTCCACAGTTAGGTCGCTTTTCGATTTGCAGCATTTTCTACTACATATACCCCAACGTAAGATTTAATAATCATTCAAGCTTAATAATATTTTAGATTTCTTTAAGAATTTCTCGTTTTATCTCTGCATTCCTCAGGACTAGTCTGTGGCTTCTCATACCTAGGTGATTCCTGGTATTTAAGTCTTTGTCCCATTTATCAATCAACTCAGCCCATAGTCGATCAGGGCGCTTCACTCCATCATCGATCTATGCGATCAAGCCATTAAACCTGCAGAACCACTCAGGCAAACTTCTACTCCTCTCACCATCTCATCTTTTCTTTAAACTTTCCATAACCAAATTCAACCTCAACCCAAACTTTCCAAATCTTGCTCCCATACTACTAAAACTTCCTAAATACCCTTTCCCCTTATATACCAAATTCAATCTTTCTTAACTTAGAAAATCTCCAAAATTGCCCATAACCTATTTTGGGCTCAAGAAAACTACCACAAACCCATATTTGATCTTACTTAAACTTCCTGATCATCCATCACTAGTCCCAACCTTGCATCAGTGGTATCGAGCTCTAAGGATTGATGGATGATCATAAGCTAAAGAGTATTCTGGTTCCGAGATAAAGAGTCCAATCATGTTCAAGAAGTTCTCTAATCCCTATCAGAAAACGCATCATTGATCTTGAATTGTGGCTCAACTTACAAAAGCAGACGGGCTATCACCGATGATCCATGGAGCCACGCAGCTGGGCCGGATTACTGGAGGCGTAAGAAGCCTAAAGACAAGCATCTAAGAGAACAGGACATGAGGAAGGTATGAAGATCGATACCGCGATGATGATTACCATAGAAACGTGAATAATGATGAAAGTTCCATTCAATCCAAAGTTTGATATTCCTAATTCAAGGAATGTATGCCGATGACTTCGATCGCTTTATACCAGGCTTAACGTGTTCAACATTATGATCCCCCGAGAAGCAAAAAGGTGGTCATGGTTATCAAGATGCGCAAGAATGCTTCTTTCGTGGGAAAATTCTTCTATAGGCAAAGGCTAGAGAGATGACAAGAGTTAAGATTGAAACTGAAAGATGAAGAAAGAACTAAAAGGCAGATCTTCTTCACTATCACAAGATATCTTCCCAAAATTCACTAAGCCTGCACTCGATCAAAGGAGGAGCATTCAAACGCGTTTAAAATTTGATGATCGAGACTTGCAGAAATATGAGCAAACTATAGCCCGCTACCTGTTTGCCTGAGGTTCAAATTTCAAACTGTTCAGCCATATAATACTCTTCAGATGTGATAAAGCTTGCCTTAAAAGTTGAGGCTCTAAACAAGTATAGGGTTTTACTACAAATCGGATTAAAGAAGGATTTATCAAGAATTCGACTTCAAGGGGTCTAGTAGTGCTAAAACCACCCTTAAACCTCAAGTAAGGTGAAGTGCACAAGCCACAGCAAGAGTCTACCTCTAAGTCAAGGCGGTGCTTTAAATGCCACAGTTTGGGCATATAGCCACGAATGTCCTAGGCAGTGGTTACCACAATTGAAGAATATGAAGGCGAGGGAAGAAGATGTCGAAGAGGCAATTGAATCGACCATGAAGATAAGGATAGACTTACTATGCGGAGCCATGGGACTTCCTTAGTTGTTCAAAGGAGTCTTAAGATAGGAATGTTGCTAGTGAGAGGAGGTGGTTGTGGTCGATGTCTTTCACACAAAGTGCACATCTAAGGACGGGAGGTTTGTTTGGTTATTATTGATAGTGGGAGCTTCGAGGTGTGTTTCCTTGGAGATGGTCTGAAACTTGGTTGAAGATGGATGCCTTGTCAAGCATTATAAAACTTAGGCGAACTGAGGGTAGTGATATCAAGGTAAAGCATAGGTGCCTTGTCTCTTTTACAATTGGAAAGCACTACAGGACGAAGTATGGTGTGATGTTGTTCCAATGGATGTTTGTCACTTGCTACTTGGGAGGCCATGGCAATATGATAGGAAGGTCATTTATGATGGCTTCAAGAACACTTACACATTCCGCAAGGATGGGCACAAAATTGTCTTAGTTGAAGCCGACAATTGCTCCGACCATCAGCCAGCGAGCAAAATTCTTTGTTGTCAAAATCAGGAGTTGGAGAAGAAATCGGTTTGGATTCGGTCTTGATGGCCTTGATTTGCTATTGAAGAAGCAGAAGTGAAGGAGATCTAAAAGTAAGTAAATTATGGCAGAATTTATTGATGTAGTACCTGAGGAGATTCCACATGGGTTGCCCCCTATGAGAGATATTCAACATCAAATAGACCTCGTACCAGGTTCTATTTTGCCCAATAAACCGGCCTATAGGATGAGTCCTAAAGAACATGAAGAGCTTACAAGACAAGTTGATGAGTTGCTCAACAAGAACTGTCAGTAAGAGCCCTTGTGCGATTTCTATACAGTACCAAGAAGGATGGATCTTGGAGGATGTGTGTTGATAGTAGGATAGTCAACAAGATTACTATTGAATATCGATTTCCCATTCCAAGACTCGATGATTTGCTGGATCAACTCTATGGTGCGTCCATCTTTTCGAAGATTGACACTACAACAAATTGACAATTTACCTACGGAAAATTTTGTAGGTTATATAAACAATTCCGTCAGTAATTAAATTTACCTACAGTCACAGAGCAACTATATTCGTAGGTTGTTGTAGGCGTAGGTAAAATAAATTAAACGAGAGGAAAATCAGCTCATTAGGTAAATTACCCACGGAAATTCCGTTATTAAATTGTGGAAAAGTGTGGTAGGTAAAGTTGAGGGAAATACAAAATAGGAATGAAATCTGAAACAAAATTAAAGTAGGTAATACGATCATTAATTTACCTCACGGAAGAATGTCAGTATTTTTTTAGTTGCAATCGAAAAATATGCATTCAAGGGTTTGAACTCCAGACCTTGAACTTGGGGAAAACATGGGAGGATCCACTAAGCAACAATGACTAATGTTAGATAAATTGAAAATATTATATATATCATTCATCAACTTGTTATATTAATTGCAAAATAAGCATATATATATATATATATATATATATTGGTTAGAATAAAATAATTAATTTTAATTCTTTTGGATATATTAAGTTTAAACATTAAAATTATTTCATTTTATAAAATTTAAAATATTATTATAATTACACTTATATTTAATAATATCAAGTATTAAAGATAAATATTTCAAAAAAGTATCAAAGATAAAATTTACTTACGGAACACTTCCGTCGGTAATGTTCCGTAGGTATTCCGTTGGTAAATGGAAAATTACCTACGGAACACTTCCGTCGATAATTTTTAATAGGTATTATCCCGATAATGGTACCTAAAAGTTGGCGCACATATATAGCGAAAATTACTACGGAACACTTAAAGTCGGTAATTTTCCTGAGTGGCTCAATCGGTAAATGGTAGCAAATGTGGAAAAAATAATATGCTTTTGTTAGTCGATATTCCGTCGGTATTACCAACGAGAATTTAATCAGTCGGTAATTTTTTGTCGATGGCTAGTAATTTCTTGTAGTGTGATTTGAGAGTGGATACCATCAAGTGCCATTATGAGGAAGGAGATGAATGGAAGACGGCCTTTAAAACTCGAGATGGACTCTATGAGTGGATGGTGATGCCATTTGGACTATCCAATGCCCCTAGCACTTTTATGAGGTTTATGAATCATATCCTTAAGCCATGCATTGGAAATTTTGGTGGTATACTTTGATGATATTTTGATTTATAGCAAAAATTCGTGGAGCACTTGGAGCATTTGAGGCAATTGTTCTCTATCCACAAGGGAACGCGATTATTTGTTAACTTGAAGAAGTGTGACTTCTATCTTAGACGAATCATATTTCTTGGTTATGTGGTTACTAAAGATGGAATTGAGATGGGCCAGGAAGCAAGATAGAGCGATTCTGAATTGTGACTCTAAGCTCGATCCATGATGTAGGGATTTTTCATGGGCTAGTCTCTTTTATAGGAGATTTATTCGTGGATTTAGCTCTATAATGGCTCATTTATGGCCCGAGATAGCAAGGAGACAAATTCAAGTGGACTAATTGTTCTTAGAAGAAAGCTTGAGTTGATTAAGAAGAAATGCTTGACCTCATGTTGATTTGGTTTTACTGATTTCAACAAAGTCTTGAAGTAAGAGTGTGATGCATCTCAAGTTAGGATTGGTGCTGTCCTTAGTCAGAAGGAAGACCCCATCGCTTTCTTTAGTGAGTTAAATGAAGCAAAAAGGAAGTACTCCACCTATGACAAGGGGTTTTATGCTATCTATAGAGCTTTATTTCATTGGAGTCAATACTCGCTTTACAAGCCATTTGTGCTTTTCTCAGATCATGAAGCACTAAAATTCATCAACCACCAGCATAAGTTGAATCGAAGACATGCGACATGGGTGGAATTCTTACAAGCGTACAACTTCACAATCAAGCATAAAGCGGGTGTTCATAACATTGTTGCGGATGCCTTGAGTAGGAGACATGCTCCTAGTGACTTCCATGCGAGTCAGTAGTTGGATTCGATGTGTTGGAAAGAACTATACGAGGAGGATCTTTGGTTTTGGTGAAATCACGGAAGGTATCTTGATAAACGCACCGAGTTTTGTAAGGATGGACGGTTTTCTCTTTAAAGGAAACACTCTTCATCCACGTCTTGTTCCTTGAGATTGAGTATTTGGATGAGTTGCATGGTGGAACATTAGGAGGACACTTTGGTGAAGCAAAACGCCAAGCTCTAGTGAAGGCAAACTTCTTTTGGCCTAAGCTAGAGAAGACATTGGGTTGTCAAAGTGTGTTGTGTGCATGATGGCTAAAACTCATGGAAACAATGTGGAATTATATACACCATTACTTGATTCAAATATGCCATGGGAGGAGGTAGCTTGGATTTTGTTTGGGATTACCTAGAACACAAAAGCAAGATTAAATTCGGTAGTCGATTGTGAGGTTTAAGATAGCTCACTTTGTACCGTACGACAAGTCTAATGATGCTTCGCATGTTGCCGAGCTTATTACTTGAAGAAGATTGTCTTGTCTTACATGATTCTCAGACTATGGTTTGGTCGAGACTCTAAGTTTCTTAGTCACTTTTGGAGAACTGCGTGGAGGCGGGGACTTCTTTGCTGTTCGAGTACCTCTTATCACCTCAGGCGATGAATTGAGCAGTTACTAATAGAAGCTTGGGAAATTTGCTAAGAAATTTATGTGGGAACGTGAAACAATGGGATTTGATTCTACCACTGAAATTGAGTTTGCCCTCTGATAGGTCCATTACATATTGTTAAGGAAAAGCCCATTTAGAGGTAGTCTATGGACTACAACCCGATTGGACCCATGGAATTAGCACCCGTCCGACTATTCAACAATTTAGTGGAGATCTTTGAAGTTAGAGCAGAAAGAGATCGAGAAGTTGCGTGAAGAAGTTCGGCTTGAAAGTTGAGAAGAAGAATGCGAATATGTGGAACAAGCGAATAGGCGTCTTAAGTATGTTGAGTTTGAGGTTGGCGAATTGGTTTGGGTACACCTTCGCAGAGATGGGTTTCAGGAAAGTTTGGAAAGCTCGAGCGGGTAGATGGCGCTTTCAAGATTATAGAAAAATTGGAGAGAATGCCACCACAAGTTGTAGTTGCCCAGAGACGAATATGAAATTTCTCCGATGTTGATGTTAAGGACTTGAAGGCTTATCCGCGGTGAGACTTGAGGCGAGTCTTTTCCGGCTATGGGGGATTGATCACGGAGCTTCTATAAACACACGGTGTTAAATTCGACCCTAATTATTGAAGGGTGGATTGGGGAGGTCGAGCGCGTGAATACATGTGAAAACTCCTTTTTTGGACCTCATTTGGGCGCTTGGAAGGCGAAAAAACGTGGTCGAGACTTGGACAAACCCACGATGTGGAGCCACCATATTGATTTTAGAAAGATTTGCTCTGAGGATCTTCTTGAGAAGTTTGTTTTATGATTGTTGTATTTCTTTTAGAAATATTTGCTCCAATATTTTATTCTATCTCTTTTAGGAAGATTTGCTTTATTTATTTTAGAAAGTTTCTTTTAGGAGTTGTTTTTGTAATTTAGAGGATTCTTCACAGTTAAAGTAGAAGTTGTTAACGTAATTTAGAAAGTTTCTTTTTAGTTAAAGTAAAAGTTGCTTTTGATTTAGAAAGTATATTTATATATACCCCACAATGTAGTATTTTGACAATCGATTGAGTTTAATAATATTTTGATTCTCTTTTAAGAGTTATATAGCATTCTCTTTATCTCTTGGGTGGATTACTTGAGGGCGAGGTTCGTGGCTTCTCATACCTAGGTGGATTCCTTGGTGTGAAGTCTTTGTCAAACTATCCCGATCGTGACTCGTCCATAGTTGATTGGCCAGCCTCCTCCATCATCGATCTTGTGTGGATCGTTTCGTTAAATAATTAAGTAACCATCTTTTGTATAAATTTCTCTTCTCTCGTAAAATCTAAGTCTTTTAACAAAACTTTCCCAGTATGAATTTTGTATATTTTGGCTTTCCGAATCTTGTTAAAATGCTAAAATGACCGTAAATCACCCTTTTCCCCTTATATACCATAAATTCACCTTTCTTAACTTAGAAAATCTCCAAATTCGTCCACCAACCTATTTTGGCCCCGAAAACACCCAGGCAAGTATTTTGACTTCGTAAACTTACCGGATCATCCATCACGGTCCCAACCTTGCATCATGATAGACCAAAAATATATACATAGGAAACTAAGAAGCATTAATTACTTCTATGCTTTACAAGCATGACTTGTAAAAGTGATAATTGTTACTGTAGTACGTGCCCAATATTAGACCGGTATAATATATCACCGACCCATCATAAAAAACTTAATTTTTTTTTTTAAAAGTCAAATCGTTGTAAAACAAAACTTTTTAAAACATAAGATTTGGAATGCATGCATGTATATTTTCCTGTGAAAAGCAATTATACAGGTTAACTAAATAGCCAACAAAAGAAAATTTAATGCTTCATAACTTGCATGTGAAGCGAATATTCATAACTCCTAAACGTATGAAGACATTCTATGCTTCTATTTGAATTTGGGAACGCGGAAAAGATTCAGTTATGAGAGTTGGGACTGTGAGGAGACAAATCGACAGTGTCAATATCAAGCCATGTTAGACTAAAATCTGCAAGATTTGATTCCGCACATTATAGCATTCACGTAGCTCAAACCTCTTTCCATTTGTCTACTTTTTTGGATAGGATTCCCTGTGTCTCCAACAAGACTGCATCTATGCATATCTTCTATCTTGGACCAAAAAAGATGAAAAAAAAAATGTTTCGAAGTCTTTTCCCTAGAAGCAAAGCCTTCAATCCAATGGAACATGGCATCATTCTGTTTTCAATTCTTTGGGCACATTTTGAGGACACAGAGTTTGCATATATTCAAGGAAAGAACATTAATTATCCTTTACTATTAATGATTCAAAAGCTTGGACTATTCATTTTAAAGTCTATAATTTTCTGTTTAATATCTTGTTTTGTTCATATTTAGATATGGTGAATGGCACGTAAAGTGGATAAATAAAGAGGCAGAGAGGAGAAATCATGATGACAAAGAAAACATTTATATACATCCATGAAGGAAAACAAATCATACAGCATTGCTTTGTTGCAATGACTATGCCTTATTCCTGATGCTGCAGGAAACAATTATAATTACAAGGACATGGATTTGGGAGCTTCAATTGTAAATAGAATGGCCTACGCCAGGGCTGTGTCCTGGTGAGGTGGGTCGAAAATCATCAATGTGCTCCATCTTGCTCATGACGGCTAGGGGCCTTACCGCCCTCAGTCACTCGCATTGCTTTGTTGCAATGACTATGCCTTATTCCTGAAACTGCAGGAAACAATTATAATTACAAGGACATGGATTTGGGAGCTTCAATTGTGAATAGAATGACCTACGCCAGGGCTGTGTCCTGGTGAGGTGGGTCGAAAATCATCAATGTGCTCCATCTTGCTTGCACGCGTTTGTGGCAGACCGCTAGGGGCCTTACCGCCCTCAGTCACTCGCACAGTAGTTTGATGATGCCTTAAGCATTTCTTGCACAGGGCAGACCTCAAATGCCTTCCTTCAACACAAGAAAATTCATGGCATAATAACAAAACAAGAAGGACAAAGCAAATACCGAAAACCCTAGTAGTGTTTGCCATGGAGAAGACAGATGTCAAATTCAGCTACTAATATCAGAGGAAGAGAAGAGAGGGTGGGTAGCGAGCTAGATCACTTGGTATTCAAAATATGAGTAAACTTCTCATTTGAAGGGTAGTATTTAAGGTGGTGGGAGAGAGGCATATGAGGCTCTCTAACAGTGAAAGAATTCCATAAAGGGCGGCGGGGAGATATACTCCAAACAAAGGAAAAGAAAAATTGGACGGTTTGTTTTAAGGGATTAAGCCCCACCTCTCAAACACAATAAATAAAAGGTTGACACTATCTTAGGCCTGCCTACTTGTATATATTCTGCATGTTCTTTAATTTTTGGTTTCAATTAATTTTTTTCTAAGTGGCTTGACCTAAAGCCAGTCACTAGTAGTACTGCACAATGGGGCATGAGATACTTCCAAGGCTGTTGGACCCTTTAATCAAATAGATTTTTCTGTCTGACACTCTCTTTTTAGCCCTAAACAAATCCCAAAGGTTACATTCAAGTTTTAATGGGAAGGTGCCTAATGCCTTGCACTAACGCTAATAATTTTTCCCTATTCCACTATCCCTCCCCCCCCATGAACCTGCCCACTAAGCCTAACAATGTATACTGTTTTATTTGGATGGTTGTTGTGAGCTGGGTGGGTACCCCCTTTTAAATCTTTTTTTTTTCTATTGTATGGGGCAGACAAACCTAACTTTACACCCCAACTTTTTGCAGTTCCAACCTTTCATTTCATAAGTTGTTGTGACAAACTAACATGATCATTAGCTACCAAGATCACAATATTCGTTTTGCAGTTAATGGCAAAACTGGATGAAAGAGAAACAAAAAGTGGTTTCCCCAGCCTGAGGAGGTCGTGACTGACACTGACCCATTGGGTTTTTTTTGACAGAGATTTTTTAACATCAGTATCTCAGACAAAATTTAGCGGGACCCCAGTTTCTTTGGTCCTTCCAGTTCACTTTATTCCAATTTGATATGTTTTCTTTTTTTCTCTTTCTGATTTCTTTTTAGTCTATTGGGGTTGGTGAGAGATTTCTTTTAAGATATTTTCTGTTTTATTCTGGTTCAAGCGTGTCTGCTGGCAGCAACTTCATGGCCGCCCATGTGTTTCTAGACCATCCATCTTCTAATTAACCCTCCAGGTTATAACCATCACAGGTTTCACTGTCCAAGTGATTCTAATTATAAACCAGAATCAAAGCAATGAACTAATATCATTTAATTGTTTTTAATTCTAATTAACCCACTTTAAGCCTTATTCCATAATTCAAGAAAAAATAATTTTCCCTGCATATCCTAGCTAGTCTTTTAGTTTTAACTCTTAGAAGAGTGATTTTCTGTTGTTTATTCTCCCTAGAGGGAAAAGGATGATAAGGTTCAAACCATTGACTTTGTTTAAATGAAAAAGTATGAAGGGAAAAAAAATAGAAAAGTAAAATGGAAGGAAAATAAAAAATATGTTTAAATTTAATAAATTAATTATATTTGTTCATTCAAATTCATTTTATATGTTTCTCCCCTTTAAAAATATGTAAATTTTTTTATTATATTTATTTATTTTTGTATTTTATGATGAAATCATGCTTTTTCCTCATGATGTATTTTCCGGTTCCAAATAAAGCCTATGGGAATCACCTATCAATCCTAATTCATTAATATCAGGGTCCATTATAGTACAGATTTAAAGTTGAAATAATTTAGGACGATTACTCGAGTTCGTGACAAAGAAATAAAAAGATATAGAAGAGAAGAGATCTCTTTGGAATAAAGTCACATTGGGTTGATTCTTCTGTAATTTCCGTACGCGAAGTTTGAATTAGCAAACAGGGTCTGGAAAGTTATTATTAAGCCAGAGGAAAAGTAAAAAAAATGATCAGAAAAGTGATTGGGTACATGCCTCCACGCATCCCGGAACATCTTTAATTTGTTAGTTAAAAGCCTCTTAACTTTCCTACACCTATCTATCTAAATATATTTACCAATTACAAATGCATGCAGCAGTTTATTCAAAGATTTTTCAAGAATTTGCCCTAGCATAAAATTTAAATCAGAAAGTCTGCAAAATATCAGTTTTACTACAGTGCTTATGTTGGCTGGGCTTGAACCCTTGATAATTGATATGCCAGTAGAGATTTTCTCTAGTGTATTTCTTTCCCTCTTTATTTATTTTTCATGTGGTTTGCGCTTTCGATTTCTTTGTTGATTTTGTTCTAACATTGCATTACTTCTATGTTAATAAATGTTAATTTTGTACAAGGTCATGCTACTTCATTATAAATCATTTAGATATTTAAAAATCTGTTGCATGTTAGTCTTCTCCCACTAACCCTAATTAATATGCTTATTAGGTTTATGAAAGGAAGTATATATGTACAATACATCAGTCAGTTTAATGGACGTAGCTAGTGATTGAGCTGCCAAGAGAGTAATAAATAAAAATTGAAACAATAGATCAACAAGCTTGAAATGATATTACAACATCTAGAATATAGGATTTCTACATTAGAAAGCGAAAATACATACACCATCTACTACTTCTAAAGATAAAACAAAGCTTACAATAACAATATTGAAATAACAAGTGAAACTACATGCACATCTACTACAACAAGCATCATTTGACATGCAAATCGATGCAGTTAATTACGAAGGGAGTGACCGACGCCAGGACTATGTCCAGGAGTTGTCGGTCGAAACGCGTCTGCGTACACTTCCATAGTTTGAATACTATGGCCAGTATGTGAAATGCTAGGGCTGGCAACAATTTCATTGGCCTCTCTAGTGCTTTCCTCATCAGGGCTCAAGCATTTTACACACTTCAACTTCCTTCCTTCAGTATGAAGAACTTCATGAGTAACAATCATTAAGAGAAGAAGGAAGCAAGTAGTGCAAATGAACTTGGCCATAATTTGGAGATGGGATTGGTAATCTCCAAGAACAAAGCTCAAACAAGCTCAGGGAAAGTGAGAGAGAGAAGCTAAATATCCAAGGAGGATTGGAATGAGGAAGGCTAGCACCTCATATCGTATTTAAGGACTCAAAAAGATGCCCCATGTGCGAATCAAGCATCGACCAAGATTCCATCCAGTAAGTACTGCATCACATGGGAAAAAGGGCGGCTGCAGTGTGTCCAAACCCTAAGGAAGGTAAAATTAAATCTAGACGTTTTGGCATTCCCTATAAGGATTCGAGCATGGAACTTCACAATCCCTATCCCACCCACCAGTCTAAAGGTGACATGTTATTACTTTAAAATAATGAAATGATTTTAATTCTTTTGAATGAGATTCATCAGCATGTTAACTAAAATGCCATTTTTATCAAATGAAATTTAAGGGAGCACAAATCATATTTAGGTTGTCGTAAGTATACAGCCGATTGATAGAATCACATCATTTCAAGCAGGCATAAGATATAAGGAGGAAATGTACCGAGTTAGAGTTAATAAAACAATTTACTATCTCGAAATTAAAATGTAATAAAAAAAAAATCATATTTGGGAAAGTTGTAATCAAATACTTGTATTTGGCCACAAATGGGGTTGCTAAATTGAATATCTTTCAAGAAAAAGTTAGTAAGAAAATTTCTTATAACCAACAGTTTCAATTATAAGCTCAAAAGGCCGCATTGATTCTCTCTCGACAATCGTGAAACAACTCTTTTGAAGAAGAATAACATAAAAAGAAAGATCAAAGATACTGCAGCATTCACACATGACCCAAGAAGGTGGGGAAGGACTGCAAGTAGGCTTAAATATAGAAATATATTGTATTAACTGGAGGCCTTCATCATGCATATAGTCTCTCACAGCTAAACACTATATGGCAGCTAGCAACCTAATTAGATTCGTTTGAGCTCGAACTACTATAAAAGTAACCTTTTCCCATATGGGATCTAAATTTCAACCGTCAAAAACAGTGAGCCTGCACATGGAATGGATCTGGACCTAGTAATTGGGAAGCATGGGGTTAATTAACAATATTTTAAAATTAATTCCTTTACCAGTCTCCTTGGAATCTAGCTTAGACGCCTATTTCGGAGCTACCAAGGGTGAAGGATCAACGGCCCTAGTAAAATTTGCGGCGCGTTTTTTTTTTTTTTAAAATGACAACTAGAGATCTCTATGATATGAAGTAGCTAAAGATTGTAAATCACAGCCGGTCTATTGAAGTCGGATTGATTAGAAATTTAATCCCAATTTTTTAAAGTAACATTTTTTTTTCTACATAGAGATGGGGTTGTCACTTTCTACGTAGCACATGTCTAGTTGGTGGCCGTGGGGCATGCTCTGCACTAATGTTAAGTTGAAACAGTACTCATTTTGAAAATGAATACCAAAATATAGAGTTTGGTACAGTGGGGACTGCAGTTTAAGTGAAAATATATATTAGTATATAGCAAAGAGTCCTGCCAATACTAAGATTGAAGATTGAATCAACTTAATATACATTGCTTTGATTGGTTTCTAATGACAACTTAAAACTTTCAGTTAATTGAGTTTAACATGATACACGAGTCTTCTTTAACAGGACTAACATGCTTTTTTTCCCCTTTTAAGGTGGATATAACATGTATGGGAATTCCCCTGCATCGTTTAAGTTTTTTTTTTTTTTTATAGTTTTTGGAAAAATGTTTTTTATTTTTAAGTTACATTAAAATAGATATATTTATGAACAATTAAATACTTTATTTTTTATAAGTTTTATATATAATCAGGATGGGATGTGATAAAACAATACCAAAACCTATCTTGGGTTTGAAAGAAAAAATTCAAACAAATTCAAACAAATTTACGAAAAACCTAAACCCATGCACCCTACTAGGGAACAGGTTAGTGCTATGGTACTTGAAAAAAACCCTTCTTATTACTAATTTAGATCTATGAATAGAGCTTGAGAAGTCAACAATATTAACATTAATTGAAGAAAGAGTATTCAGTTTTTTTTTAATAATTCCAATATAGGAAAATGCGTGTTGATATTATACACAGGAGATTTTAAATAATTTTTTAAAGAAACTATTTTTTGTGTTAATTGCATTAAGAGTAGTATGTAATTATTTAATTTGATTGCCTTACTTAAATATTATATCAGATAGGTTAAAAATATAAATAGAATTTACTACCATATTATTAAATGGCTAACACATTGTCCCCATGGAACTCATTTAATAATCGAGTTCTATTTCATATTAAAATACGTTAGGTCTTATGTAAGTCTATATGATTAATACCTTAACCAAGCATATTAACAAGTTATTTTAAATATTGACTTAAAATTTTTTAAAGTGTATCAAATATGAGTTAAATAGTTTGATGTTATCCTTGGTTTAATCAACAAGATTATTAAATTTTTACAACCAAACGGTCGATTCTTGAACATAAAATCAAGAACAATCATTTAACTAATTAATGTCTAATTTTCTTTTCATAAGAAGCTTAATTAATTAACGTGACTTCACAGAAGAATAGCAACATACACACATGAGTTTCACGTTCAAGGACAGTTAAAGAATGTGAAACTCTGGAAATGAAACTACCATGCACAGCTCCACAACAGGGACGTCAAACAGGATTACTGAATAAGGTACAAATTAAGCATGCATGTCTACACAGAGCTGGCCGATAATCATCCTTGTATGCCTTGATGGAATGTCTTGGGACTATGCATGCCATGTACCTTAGGTTTTAATATCTCCTTTAGTCGGTGCAGAGGAATGGCCAACACCGGGGCTGCTGCCCGGAGTTGTAGGTCGAAATGCATCTTCGTGGACGGCGGCTGAATCTTGAAAACCAATGCTCTGATTTGGTTTCCTTGCTACTGAATTTTACCTGGGACTGTGCTCCTAGGCGGAGGCTGGGGCCGAAGATCTTTGTGCTCAGTTTTTTGGCTGCTTGTTCCTTTTCCTGGTTCAAAATCAACTGAACTTAGTAGTGATTTTATTGGCCTTGCCTCAGTGTAGTTGATTATTACAAGAAGAAGAAGAGAGCAGGCATGGATAACTCGGATATTTGCCATAAAGGGAGAAGGAAATCGATGAACAGGATGGTTTCTTTCTTTGAACTGAATAGGAAGGCTGAAAGAGGCCGGGAGAAGGGAATGTAATGATCACAACATTTCATTGCCAGGGGTACTTATAATCTTGTGGAGCATGACCCTAATGATCCTAAACCGCTAATTATTCTATAGGCCAAAATTGATGTTAATCATTGCTTCCAATTTGGATGGTCGTGTGAGCTTAAGAACAGTATGCATAAAGCACGCTTGCTCTTAATCATCTTCCCTTTTCTCTTCTGAATTTTTTATTTTATATCTTTTCCTTTCATAATGTACAATAGAGTAACTATTCCACCAACATTATATAATATATCTTTAGAACACATTCACATTGAACCTTAAAAAGTGACCGTATCCTGCTATATGACCTTTCACAGTTATATGAAATATTGCTAGTTTTGATTAATGTTTGATCTGTTTAATCAATTATTTCACTAAAAAACTGAACTAATTAAAGGGTTAGCTAAGACCCAAGTGTTTGTCCAATTAATGAACTCATTAGTTGACCTTCCCACCATGGAAGTGCACCAAAAAGTTAGGGATGCTCGTGTACAATTGCCACTTACAGGTGTGTATTATTTTATGTGATGGCTAGTGTGCAATCTTAGGACTCTTTTTCTCGACAAATTCAAGTGAAGCACATCTGTCTTTTCTCTGTACTTCCATTTTTCTTTTTCTTTTAAGGGTTTTTAGGGAAACTATATTAATATTATGAGAGTATTTGAAAAATGAGTTTCAAACAATTTTATTTGAAGCACAGTTCAGCACTTTAAAGACTATTTGATAAAGAAGACTATTTTATTTGATAAAGAAGCCCCATATGCAGGGCACATGCAAAACCACAAAACATTCCCAAAATACCATTTTAATTCCCAAATAAAAAAAGCCTTAATTAAAAATCAAAAACCCTAATAGACCGTTACTTTCCTCTCCAAAACAAGCATTTGCACCAAGAGCTCCAGCCGGCAAATGAGGATTTGTAGTCGGTAAGGAGACGTTCCGACTTGCAAGAAGGAGTTTTGATTGTCTAAAAAAATTTCACGATTAATTTTATTGCCTAAAAAATGCCTATGTCTTTTTTTTTTCTCTTTTCTCCCTCTTACTGTAATAAAGAGTTTTCCCTTAACCCATTTGATGATTAAAACTGGATTACAATTTGATTTGCTTTAATTTCATTTTCTCAACATAAATATTGAATCATTTGTTGTCTTTCCCATTTATTGCAAACCCCCTTTCTAGAAATGAAATTTATTTGCTGGAAAAGCATTTTGCTGGAAAAATATTTTCTTTGAAAATTAATGTTTCATTTTGTTATATGCTTTCATAATTTCGCCTTGCTAAACCCTCTCAAATAGTAGAACTTGAGTGCAGTCTGAAATGTAATAATTGAGTACAATAATGTTGTATGTTGGGTACAACTCATATACACCTTAAGTACAACATCTGTGCTAAGTATGTAAATTTGTTTTCCCTTTTGTTTTATGTACAACAATTGTGCAAATTATGGTTGAATATATATGTTTATTTTTTAATAGTGACAATAATTGATATCAGGTGTTATGGGAATTGAGGTTTTGGACAATTGTTATGGCACATAGAAGGAAGTCGTCTTCATCTCGTGGGTGAGGCAAGTGACTTTCTGATGCAAATGAACTTGATGAGAGACGAAAGCCTCAATTTGACCGTGGCCTATTCAGCTCACGAAGTATGTATGACAGGTATAAGAGTTATTTCTTTAATAGGACAATTCTTCCGGGTAGAGACATAGATTTTGTTTACCTCAACCAATTTAGATTTAAAGAATATTTTCTAAGATGGGGTGGTTACCAATTATGACAGTGAAGGAACCTATTTATCCTAAATTGATTCGAGCATTTTATTCCAATGTTGTAGTTCATGTAGGAGGACTAATCACTATTAGTTGCTCACTGAGAAGAGTAAATATAATGCTTAATGAAGGAAAGATATGTGAGATCCTAGGAGTTCAATCAGATGGAGACAGAGTATATGAGTCAAAGAGTTGGCCTAATATTGACAGTTTTATAGTTGGGGATGCTATTAAGCTTTTATGTGGGGGCCCGGTTCCATACGACCATGGGAAGCCGAATGCGCATAGCTTGACGCCTACTAGCTGTGTATTGCATCACATTGTGACCTACTCTTTGGTGCCACGAGGTGGCCATAGGAATGGGGTTTCGTATCTTGAAGCTTTCTTGGTTTATTCCATAATAGTTGGTCGACGTTTGAACATTGGTTATATTATCATGAATCACATGACAGTATGTTGTGAAAGCAAAACTTGTATTCTACCATATGGATGCATTATGACCAAAGTATTCTAAGCATTTGATATTGAGTTCACCCTTGATGATGAAGTCGATGAGCCATCACCCTATGACACCTATAATGATATGTCCATGGGACGGATGAAGTTCGAGAAAGCCACTGATGGTTCATGGGTTCATTCGATCGATGATGTTGTTGATGATGAGGAAGATATAGAGCGTGACATGATTGATATTGGACTAAACACACCCCCACTTCATACATAGAATGAAGAAACAGATGCACTAACTTCTGGTGATGAGATAAGTTTGGCTTCCCAATTTGAGCAACTACACTTAAGAATTGATATGTTTGAGAATAGAGTTTCCTTAGCTATTGCACAATTATCCAATCAGATGAACCAATTGTTAGCTCAACATTCAGAGCTAATTACCTTGGTTCACTCTATTTGTCCTCCGCCACTGCCATTGACTTGAGTCGCTTGCGAAGACGTAGTAGTTGTTAGTGTTATTTTTATGGCAATTTTGTATAAGGTTATTGGAGACATGGTGTGTTTTGTAAGGTTTTTAACTATAACCATTTACCATAAAAACTAACACTATATTCCTATATTTTGGGT
Organism: Tetrastigma voinierianum; assembly: GCA_016808115.1. Lineage (NCBI taxonomy): Eukaryota > Viridiplantae > Streptophyta > Magnoliopsida > Vitales > Vitaceae > Tetrastigma > Tetrastigma voinierianum. Next base: position 29,107 of record JAEQBH010000061.1, read on the forward strand.
AAAAAGTTGAGATAACTTGAGATATATGTCATATTTTTTGTTTATTTCTATCTTTTGAGTTATTCATATTATGTGGTTGACGGTTGACCTGTTATATAAAACGAGAAAAAAAAGACAAGGGAGTTGGTCAATCGGTTGAGTAATAAAAGCTCAACTTGTTGACTTGTTACTTGATAAGGAAACTTCATTGATCGACTGGCTATGATGGCTTCGACCCGGTCGACTTGTTGACAGCAATGAAGCTCTACCGATCGACCTTATGAGTATTATCATTATGGTGGACGATGTTGTTGACCGGTCGATTGATTATATATGTGTCAGTCAACCGGTTCATATGAAATTCGCTAGTAATGTTGGTTTTTTTTAGTTAGCTTTAACATGAGCAATTAACGATCTTATATCATCTACCATTTAGCAAAAACTAGTTATAATTAGATGATTCTAACCAACAAAGTAATTGTAATAAGCAATTCACGGGAATACAATCCATATTTCTTCACTTAGTTGGATTACAACAATTACACTATAGTTGGATTGCTTCACTTTTAGATTAACTTTATAATAAAGCAATCCACAATATCCTATTCAAATTGTAACACAAACAAATTGTCCATAAAATAACCATAACATCATCCAAAATATGCCAAATTCACAGCAATTCTTTAGAAAAACTTAGGGGCGTGTTGGTGAATAAACTGTCTCCCATGTTTGTTACGTATGCTCCCCCAAGACAAGTATCACTTTGCAAGTTGCAATACATCAAGGATATTTATCATGTTAACACAAATATAACACACAACAATCAATATTATATCAAAATTACTCATATTAGAATTATAAATACATGTAGATAGACTAGTGTGGGGCTTACCCAAGCGATTGACTCTACAAGTGTCACTCCATTCCACATCTCCATATACTTTATAGCAAATATGCCACAGTCGGTACTATTTGTTTGATCGACAATGTTAGGATACACATGACAGAATGATGAGACGTCTACATCCTTATGCAAATTATATGCCACAAATGCTCATGATATGACTTTGGACAAATATACTGATGGACTGGAACTCGTTCTCCCCTTGTCATTGGAGTTTAAGATAACACCTTGACCCTTTTGGCGAGAATGTTTATAACATGTATGTGCCAATGATTTTTTGACAAAGGGGGATGAAATACTGTTATAACAAACAAACTTCTTTATTAATAGAAACCTAATGAATAAAGTAAATAAGAAGTGAACATTCTTCTGACTTCATACCTTATCCACAGTGCTTAATCGATGTTCGGTCAATTTTCAGATCAAGGTGGGCTTTACATTTTCGGATGTATTGGGATTTGCTTGATTTTGATAGTATTCTGGTCAACACAACCTAGTAAATATAGTAAATTAGATTGATAAACTCAATAATAAAATAAAATATAGTTATATAATATGATTTATATGACCAAAAATGTTCCTCAAATGACGCATCAAAGTAATGACTGCATCGAGGAACATCTTGTGCTACATTTAGCATGCGAGCCACAGTAGTCATTTCCTGGAAGTTATCATCAAAGTAATTTAATGCATCGTCACATTTGTTGATTAAAAGACCAAAATTTCCATGGGTAATGGATTCATTGTAACAAATTTTCTTACCACGTTGTTAACCCATTGATTGACATTAAGACATGTTAGTTCTCCCCTGGTGATAAGCATGTCATACATTTCACAACTCACTACAAGAAATGAAGTAAGGATTAGAAAACAAAACAACATAATATATGCAAAGTGTAATAATTGGTCTGATACTGTCGTCTTCCATATCACATCACAAGGCATAATCTGACCAGTCGTTCCATTTTTGTGAGATAGTAGGAATTGTAATATATTGTGGTGAATGGACTTAGCGGTAGTCCTTCTCACTATTCGCTTTCCTACTCCCTTATATTTTACTCCATTGGAGCTTTGATTGCAATACCCGCATCTGATGGTTCACCAACGAGCCCTATAACCTCATCCATTTCCATGGGTGTTGAATTATCTTCATTAGCAAGGGATGAGTGTGTATGACCATCGTTATGTAGGACATAATAAAAACACCTAGGATGGATATAATTCAATACCATGCTGGAATCATTTGCATTTGAGGTGGAAGCTCTAGTGTTGTGTCTTACTTAACTTCGCTCAATGAACTGAAGATGGGAAGAAATAACTTATTAACATCCTTATCTTCTATTATACCAATAGTAACATATATAGTAATATATCAATGTTAGAAAAAGCATCTACAAGTTCACAACTACCAAATTTTTTTTTCTTCAGCTAGACAACACTTGATCCAGTGGTCATGATCGCGGCACTTCTTGGACATGTCAAAGAACCTTGTTATGACGATATGGTGTAGGTGTGATACATATTACCTATTTGTTTATGATACGTATTAGGTCGTAGCAATGATAAAATCAGAAATTGACTTAGTAAAAAAGCATAAGAAGACCAATCCACTTACTTGGAGAATGAGTGCCTCGGAACCATGATCCTCCACCCATTGGAATTCATGGATGTCATTCTTAAGACATTTTAAAGCTAAGCCGATCCGGTTCCTTTGAACCGGTAGATCACCACATCAAATTTGGTCCCCATATCTAGAATACCTTCATGTTTGGTATTCGGTACAAGTATTGTAGCACATGAAAGAATCATAAAAGCTTTTGAGAATTGCTTCCTAGGTATTCCAAACATTTGCCATGCCTTGCAAGTGCATGTTCTATTGATCAGGTCCACAATAATAAAACTCTCCCAATTGAAACACCAAACTTGCTATTCATGAATGGACTCATTGCATACCCTTCACCCTTTGTGATATTTTTCATAAGTTTTTCCTCAATTTTGGGTCCTATAGATCCCTTTCAATGCTTTGACTCTTCCTTATGTTTAACTAACATGCCACTAAGCTTAATAATGTGTTCCATCATAAAGGTACAAATTGATTGATGACGTTCATTTTTTAACCATGCATTGAATGACTCGGCTAAATTAGTTGTCATTTTGTCCCATCTTTTTTTAGTGAATTTCGACATGGCCGAGTGCTTAGGTGAATTTTCTTTAACCCATTTATCTAAAGCTTCATTGTAGGTTCGTAACTCGGAAAGATTTGAATACACACATATGCAATACTATCAAGCCATTGAAAGACAACTTCTTTACCCTTGTTTCCTCTTGTGTTGTGTCTTGAAATAAATGTAGTAAAGTTCTCATTCAAGTGCCGATAACAATAAGCATGATTATCAGCTCCAAATATCTTAGGAACAGTTCGTAGAAGAGCAGGATGCCTGTATGAGATAATAACAACTTCATTCTCTCCAACAATAGTCTTCAAGTTTACTAAAAACCAAGACCAATCTTCAGAATTCTCTGAGCTCATAATCCCAAAAGCTAGTTGGAACATATAATCATTAGCATCATATGCGGTGGCCGAGAATAAGGCACAACCATATGGTCCACTCATATGGGAAGAGTGAATTGCAATTATTAGGCGGCACCCCATTGCAAATCCTTGGATAGATATTGCATGTGCAATGAATAGTTGCTCAAAATAACCATCATTGGAATGTGTCAGCTCAACTATTATTTCAGGATTAGTTTGGACAATTCTCTCATAAATCTAAGGTAATAACTTATAGCAGTTTTTAGAAATCCCATATATTCGTTCTTTCGCCTTCTCATTCAATTGTCATGCTTGATTATACGACAACCTTAGACCATATTGTCTAACAAAATATTTATATATTTGGTGAGGTTGATAATCTGGTGTGGAACATATTACATCATCAATCATCTTATATACACGTTTAGTTTTGATTGAGGGTTGGGAAGAGGCATCATCGAACTATGGTTTTGGCCAATCTCAAATGTATGAACCCGAACAACTTTGGCTATACCAATTGCACGACATGTGATTCTCAAGGACACTTTTCAATAGTGTACAAAACACTCATTGTTGCTTCAAATTATTCTTCTTGGTCCCTATCACGGACTCCTCCACCATTAATGACATCATATACCACGATCCACGAAACTCATTAGCATTGCGAAATGTTTGTCCGCTCTGAGATAATTGCATTTAGATTGACACATTGGATATTAATAGGATGTGACTGCACATCTATGTAAGAGAATCTAATGACTCAATTGTAGCGTGTCACTAAGCCAAGGAATCTTGCTGGCTTTGTTATCATCATAAGGTAAGGAAGCGATACATCACCAGGAATTTGATGCAGCTATTGGGGTATTGACAGGGAATTTAACAAAGGTACAAATTTAGGGACTCGATTCACAACATGACAACTAAGTATAACATGACGATTATTTATAATCACATAGCTTTTAATTGGGGAGATAATTACATCAAAGGTTTAGGGTAAATTTAGAAGCAAGGCGTTATGTTGAAGATATAAACCAGACAATGAACATCATTCGTGCGACTGACCTCACAAAATAACGCATTGTCAAATTATAAGATAAGCAAAGATGGATCAAATTTAACATGAATTTAAGTTTATTCATCGATTGCAAGTTCAATGTACCACATTCTCTTGATTTGAATTCATTATTCGACATATGCTTATCAATCCCAATACAAATGGTTATTTGCCCGATGTCACGCCCTCGTACTCGACCCGGCCCGAAGGCCGAACCATATCCGGGGACGCGGACTAGTTTCACCATATATACATTTTCGAATACTGTAGAAATAAATGTCGCATAATCATTTCGTTTAAAGAGGGCCTATCGTTTTGTCAATTAACACTTTCATTCAATATGACATGTATGCCCTTTCAATATTATCATTTACAAAACATTATCAGAGTTCATCTCCACAAATAAATCAAATATGTTCTTCCCATGAAAACTTATACATTTTGGTTTCATTACAAAAGGATCAAAATAATGTCATGGGATGAAATGGCATGCATGAAGACGGAGCGTTTGCTTATACTCATACGATTTGTGATGACTCGAGAACTCTGCAGTCTTTGCTCTTGTCTCTAGTTACTTGGTACTTGCACGATGATAAAAACAACGCGCTAAGCATTTTCATGCTTAGTGGTTTTATGCAATTCTCTCTTCATTTCAATTAAACACAAATATATAGTTTTTCTGAAACAATGTTTTGGGCATAATTTCAATAGTCCATGCAATACACATTATATATATGTGCTTATTTCACATACTTTCATTTTCAAATCATTTGATAACTTCAAAGTATACAATTTCATACAATATTTCATTCGAAACTCAAATCATGCATTTCACATTTACTTATAATTTTGCCCTTGAGCGAATTTAACCATTTCTTTGATTGCATGGGATATATACTTGAATCATAGAGCCTTGTCTCATTGAGCTGCAATTTGGTATAGAAAACATTTTATAACATAGTACGGTTCCACTAGGCTGCTAACTGGTTATTCAAAAATAATTATGTGTACACTACCGATAATGTCCCGCTGGGTTATGGATCGATATGCCACTATATTTTATTTCGTTCACAGTACTACTAGTTTGACCCTTATTGGTATACCAATCTATCCTTAACTCGAATATGACGGATAACATTCTATTAAGGGCATTACAACTTATTCATAGTAATTTACAATATTGTATATACATTTATACCCAATAATATTTGTTCATACATTGAATGTTTGAAATGTTTAAATATAAATAAATCACATATGGGTTTCTGATCATTCAAAATAGCAATCGCAAAGCGAGAACAAAATAAAGATCATCATCTATCATTCTGTCCATAGAATCCGTTCTGGGTTCTAGACCTAAATCAGCTAACCTAATCCATCACATTGTGATAATAATGGTTAATTATTGGATCTAGTTAGTGTTCTACCCAACACTTAAATAATAAAATTTGAACAAATAGTATAAATCCATAAAATTACATTGTTCCTTATAAATCTATTTTATTCAGAAATTGAAATAATCCAATTCGGAGCACTGAAACTCTAGATATGTCCTAAACAACCGGGACTACTCTATTTTCAAAACATAGCCAGAATTTGCCTGAAAATAGAGCTTGATTGGCAATTTCTAGGTCTAAATTTGAATACACTTATTTCAAGTTCTCCTAGAAGTTTAGTTTACCAAGAAATTTGAATCACTCAATTTGAATGAGTGAAACTCAACTTATGGCCTAAATATCAAAACTGTTCCAAAACACCAAAATTGTACCAAACTGAACCAGAATTTGCTTGAAAGCAGGCCTCGCTTTGTGAATTTTGGGTCCGATAAGATCCAAATTTGAATACACTTATTTGAGGAGATTTGTTATCACAAGTCCCTAGTTTACCTAAATTTGAATTACTTAATTTAGACAAGTGAAACTCAACTTATGGCTTAAATACCAAAGCGTTCCAAAATACCAAAGCGTATGGCTTGAACTAGAATTTGCCTGTGGCTTTCCGCTGTGAATTCTGGGTTGATAGGGTCCGAGAATTTGAATACATTTATTTCAAGGAGATTTGTTCTCCTAGAAGTCTAATTCACCCAGAAATTTGAATAACTCAATTTGGATGAGTGATGGCCAAAACAAAAACATGGGTTTTGAAAATTTTTGACAGCATCTCTCCTAAAACCCCAACATTTCATTTATACAAAAATTTCTCAAAACAAATGCTAACCCAAAATCACTTTGAAACTTAACCAAAACAACCCCAAAATTGATTTACAACCATTTAAAACACTTCTATTCCGATTTGGGGTTTTCATCAAACCCAAACACAACATTAAAGGGGGTTAGGGTTAGTTTCATACCTTTAATCTCTTTCTTTTCACTTCTTAACTTCTTCTTAACTGCTTTGTTTTGACTCAAATCCTTGGAAACACAAAATCAACTTAGTCTCCTCTCACTCTCAAGCTTGCCCTAGTTCTCAATGTGAAGATATACTGAATGAAATCTATTCAAAGACCAATTTTGGTGTAACTCAAAACCTTCACTAAGCCTTGTTTGGCTAGCACATTAGTTCCCCATTTCTCATTTTTTCATTTTAATCCTTCTTTTCTCTTTCATTTGGTATTCAACTTATTACCTTTCTTCCATTTTGGCACATACACTTCTCATTTATGACCCTTGGGTCCTCATTTTGACATTTTACCAATTTAACCTTAATTCTTTCATAATTTTCGAGTTTTATCATTTTTTTTGTTCTTTAACAATATAAATTCCGGAAAAATACAATGTAACTTATTTTATACCCTAAACATGTTATAAAATTGCTAGGTTATTTTTAAGGCGTTACAACTCTCCCCTCCATAAAAGAATTTCGTCATCGAAATTACCTTCATTGAATAGTTATGGACACTGCTGATGCATGGTTTCTTTACTTTCCCACGTGGCTTCCTTTGTCTTGTGGTTTCTCCACGATACTTTGACCAATAGGATTCTCTTGTTCCGCAATTATTTGACTTCTTAAGCCATGATCTCTACAGGCTCTTCTTCGTATGTTAAGTCTGGTCTAAGCTCCGATAACTTGAGACCACATGTGATAAGGTCCTGACCTATACCTCCTTAACATTGAACATGGAAAATATTATGGATCTTTTCAACTGCAGAGAGTGAGCTAGTCATATGCCACTTCAGACCCGCTTTCTCGATCACTTCATATGGCCTAATGAACTGAGGCTCGACTTTGATTTTTTTTCCCAAATCGTGACTTTTCTTCCTAGGAGAAACTTTTAAGAACACTTTCTCATCGATCTCATATTGAATGTATTTTCTTTTCAAGTCGACGTAAGACTTTTGTCTATCCGCGACTACCTTTAATCTTTCTCTAATCATTTTCACCTTTTCCTTGGTCTCTTGAATCAAATCGGGGCCGATTACTTTCTTCTCACTTAACTCTGTCCAACACAATGGTATTCTACATTTCGTTCCGTAGAGAGCCTCATAAGGTGCCATTCCAATACTCGACTGGAAGTTATTGTTATACACAAATTCAACTAAAGGAATATAATACATCGACTACCCTTATAGTCGATCACACAACTTCTCAGCATATCTTCTAAAACTTGAATCACTCTCTCTGATTGTCCATCCGTTTGTGGGTGGAAATTTGTGTTGAAATTCAGTTGAGTGCCTAAAGCCTTTTGCAATATCCCCCAAAATCTCGAGGTAAACCTCGGATCTCTATTTGAAATGATAGACACTGGAATCCCATGTAACATAACTATTTTCTTTATGTAAAGCTCTGCTAATTTATCAAGTGAATAGTCGGTTTTTATTGGTAAGAAGTGAGCTGACTTCGTCAATCGGTCTACCACGACCCAAACTGAATCATGCTTTCTCCCTGTCAATGGTAACCCGACCACAAAATCCATTCTGATTCGGTCCCATTTCCACTCGGGTATTCTAATAAGCTACAATATTGAACTTGATGTTATGCTTTCACTTTCTAACACACCTTACATTTGTCACAAATTCGAAACATCTCTTTCCATTCCGAACCACTAGTATGAAGTCTTTAAATCTGATACACTTTCGTGCTACCACGATGTATGGCAAAATATCCACTGTGTGCCTCTTCAAGAATGGATTTTTTCAGCCCATCATCATTAGGTACACAAACTTAGTCTCTAAAATACAAAAATCCATCCTCATTCACTGAAGACTCAGTTTCTTTCCCCTCTCTATTCTAACTTACAATTGTAGAAATTTTTTCATCACTCTTTTGTGCCTCTAGCACTCGATTCAACAAATTCAGTTTTGCTATCAGTTCCACTACGATTGCACCGTCATCTGACAATGACAAATGAGTATTCAACGCTCAAAGTGTTTATGCTGACTTTCTACTCAGAGCATCTACCACAACATTAGCTTTCCCGGGATGGTAGTCGATCACACAATCATAATCCTTGACCAATTCCATCCATCTACGTTGTCTCAAGTTAAGCTCTTGTTGCCTGGACAAATACTTAAGACTTTCGTGATCGATGTAGATGAAACACTTTTCTCCATAAAGATAGTGTCTCCATATTTTCAATGCAAACACAATGGCGGCTAATTTCAAATCATGCGTAGGGTAATTCTTTTCATGCGGCTTCAACTGCCTTGAAGCATAAGCTATCGCTTTACCCTCTTGTAGAAGGACACATTCGAGTCCATTCAACGAAGCATCACTAAAGATCACATATTCTTTCTTAGTAGGTTGGCTGAAGTAAATCGGGCCTCGATTAAAATGCTCAACTTTCAAAACTAGCTTGGCACTTTTTACTCCACTCAAATCTCACATTCTTTTGGAGTAATCTCGTCATCAGGGCCTCAGTAATCAAAAACCCCTTAACGAACCTTCTGTACTAACCTGTTAAGCCTAGGAAGCTACGAACTTTCGTGACACTTCTTGGTGATTTCCATTCAAGAATCACTTCTATCTTCCTTTGGATCCACCCTAATTCCTTCTTCTGATACAATGTGTCGAGAAATACGACCTTCTTTAAACCAAAATTCACACTTTACTCACATTTTACGCCTAGCGTTCATTTCTTGAGGTTTCTATTACTACGAGAAGGTGCGTATGATGATCTTCCGTCCTTTGAATACCGCGAGGATGTCATTTATAAACACCCAGGGACAAGCCAGATCTCGTACGTTCGGCGTGATTCGGTAAGTCCATGGCTAGTTGGTGCAATTATCAACCCAAGCATTCTGAACTCGCTAATGTCCATCTGGCGTTCATCTTTGTCTTATGCTATCGCATCCTTAATCCTTATTGATGATACCAAGATCGTGAGTCGATCTTGGGTATACCGCACCTTTGATTGGCCCAAACAAGTCATCAATTCTAGGTAATGGGTACTTGTTCTTCACTGTCATCTTGTTCAGTTACCTATAATCAACACACAACCGAAGTGTACCATCTTTCTTCTTAACAAAGAACACTGGAGCTCCCCATGGTGATACACTTGAACGAATAAATCCCTTCTCTAATAATTCTTGTAACTGGAGCTTTAATTCTTTTAACTCTACCAGAGCCATTCTATATGGTGTAATGGATGCTGGAGTGGCACCCGGAACAACGTCAATTGCAAACTCAATCTCTCTCTATGGAGGCAATCCTGACAACTCCTCCGGAAACACATCCGGATAATCACAAATTGTAGGGATGTTTGATAAACTAGGCTATGCCTTTTTCGTATCAATCACATATGCTAAGTAGGCTTCACACCCTTTCCGAACCATCGTTCTAGCAGTGGCGGCGGATATCACATTAGAGAGGTGGTTTGACCTCTCACCAATAAAAGTCACTTCTTCCCCACTTGGTGTCCTTAAGGTCACTCGTTTCATTCTACAATCAGCTACCACTTGGTGTCGAGACAACGATCCATCCTAATATCACATCGAACTCTATGAATGATAACTGATTAAGTCTCCTAAAAATTCATACTTTCGTATTCGATGGAGACCGATCTCTATAGATATTCACAATGACATTATGCCACTAGCGGATTTGTCACCAAGATATCCTGTCGATTTCATTCTTGATAAGCTTCTCAAACACGGAATGGAAGTACAAACATAGGAATGGGTTAATCACGGATTTTATCGATGCATGTACAAAAGTCTCAGATATGGAATTACCCGACTATCATTTGGAGCATCTTTATATTTTAAAGCGCTGCTTCCATTGCACCACACCTGGTTAGACACGGGCATCATGTCTGCCTATGGTCTGTGTCCCTTGTCTCGGCAAACTCGGTGATGCAATACTCTTATTGTCCTTGTTGCTCTTCTGTACCGCTGAAACTGTACCCCCAGTCTAGGGTGCTGTGAAAGAATAAGCTCTAGGACAATCTTTCACTTTGTGCTCATTTGATCTACAAACCAAAGCACCTGTCAATCTCCAACACTCTCTTTTATGTTTCCTCCCACAATATGTGCAATAGGGATGAGCTGGTCCTCTCGATGAACCTCCTGGTGAAGGGTTTCATGGGTTGCAACACTTGCCAATAGCAGTGGAAAACAAAAAAAATCCCAACAAAAACCCATCTAAGGACCCCTTATAGCATCAAATCCAGTTCTATAATAAAGAGAAGGGTATAGGATTACCTTGTGTGGGGTCCAAAACCGAGTTAGTGGTCGGGGTAGCTTTAAACCGAAGTGAACTAAGTTCTAGGTTTGCCTTTAACAATATCCACACAAGTGGGGGCCAGGCAACCTCAAGACCTTGGTCTCGAAAAAGGTCAGGTGCTAGTGATCTAGATCCAAAGAGGAAGCCAAAAGCCCGGGTCTTTCAAACTCTAGAACACCTTCTTAAAGATGAGAGAACCAAAATGGCCTTTTCTCATGAACTCCTTTTTGTTTCAAAAAGTCATCATTCTTTAGGGTTTCCATAACATTCCTTTTATAGGAAAACCTTATCCTTTGAAATGACCAAAATGCCCCTCACTCTAAGTGATGATAGGTTACACGCATCCCCATGAGTTATGGCGAGTTCCCACACGGCCCTAAGCCGAGGTACAAGCCCAAGCCTATTATCTCTCTAAGTGAGGGCTTTTGAAGCCGAGATTCCACTAATCCTGTGACATTTCATTCATGAGAATTAACTCTCTCGTATTTGGATCACATCCGAATCCATTTCATATCAGCCTCACACTCTTCTAAGTGTGTAACCCATTAGGTTCCGGTTATGTTGGTCACTTGATCCAACTATTTAATTAAGCAAATCAATATTGGTATCTAGCAACACATCATGATCCCTAATTGGCCGGAGAGTTAGTGGTCGGCGCATAACCTTCCATAGACAAATACCAGTACAATTTGTCATTTCACCATCATACCCTACTTGGTTCAAAGCATGGACAATGTTGCTCAGTAGTGGCTATGCCACACCTAGCCCAGTGATATTTGATCTTGTCCCAGTTCATCGCTCATTCATTATGCACTTGAAGACCTCCTCGAGAGCATTCTCACTATGGCTAGGATTCGGGTAATGATTAGATAAGAGGCCTTAAGTATACCCTCCCTCTATTGGGGTAAGGCGAGATCTTTTATTGGCTACTCAATTGCAGCCGAGCAGACTATACCCGATCCTCGTCGATAGGCGGCCCCTTGAGGAAGCTGACATGGATTGAGGTCAAAGTAAAGGATCATCATCCAAGATATCCTTGAGTACCTCAAGTCTAAGGATACTTGCACCATTGCTATGATGAGATAATCATCTACATTTAAATAGATGATCCATATGATTGTCTCATTATAGGTCTTCGATGTACTTAGCTACTTTTAGCAAGCATCCACACGCCAACTCTGATCAACTCATGATCACAGTTTATAAGATCTATTGCTTGATCAAGAAGTATAGCGTAATGCTAGTATGTCCGGATCAACAATGTCTAGTCTTGTTGATCCTATGACTAGGGATAATTTAGACACTAACATAATTGCACATGATAGGAATTTTATTATCATGAACCCATCATGATTTCCTTCATGCTATGCTATGTATCATGGACTTCATTAATTCGATTAAAGATCTATATCAATTCAATGTATGAATATCAAATTAACGAAGAAACCTTTCATATTAAATAATATGTTGTGCGTACAATAAGTACTAATGGTGATTGCCTTTAGAGCACTTCTCTAACAAACTCCCACTTGCACTAAAGCCAATCGCCCTTGTATCTCATACCATAGGCTAGAACGTGTGATTTGTACTTCTCTTAGGGAAGAGGCTTAGTTAAAGGATCAACAATATTCTGATCAGTGGGTAGCTTCTCTATTTTTACATCATTCCTTTGATGATCTCTACGTCGAGTGGTATATTCTAAGTGCTTGTTTGGACCTTTGATGAGACCGTGGTTCCTATAAAAGTATCGGATGAACAATGCTAGGTACCACTCCTAGTTCAGTAATGAACTTCTTTATCCAAACCACTTCTTTAGCTGCTTCAGAAGCTGCGATGTACTACAATTCGATTTGTAGAATCTGCGGGTGGTTTCATGTTACAGAACTCTTTCAAGCCCATTTGCACCACCATTCAATGTGAACATGTAACACAGTGAGATTTGGAGTCATCGTCGGATTAGGCAACATCGCTATACCCATTAACAATAAGATCCACCATCTCATAAATCAGAATACATCCTTAGTCCTTCGAGTACTTAAAGATATTTTTCTGACCACCTAATATTTATACTGAGTATGATTGGTATCTAGTACATAACATAGCGTACATGATTGATCCTATAGCCGAAGCATATGGTATCATACTCATGCGTGATCCCTCTAACCATGGGGACATATCCTCTCTTGGACTGCTCCATGCTAAACCTCTTCAACATCTTGTCTATGTATGTAGACTATGAAAGACCAAGCTACCTTTTAGATCTATCTCTATAAATCTTTATCCCTAATATATAGGTTGCTTCTCCAAGATCTTTCATGGAGAAATTCTTGGATAACCAAGTTTTGACGGATTGTAGTGCTGAGACATCATTTCCTATCAGTATGTCATCCACATACAAGACTAGGAATACGACTGCATTTCCATTTGTCTTCTTATATACACAAGGCTCATCCAGATTTTGTGAGAAACCAAACTCTTTGATTGTCTCATCAAATCGGATATTCCAACTCTAGATGCTTCAGATCAACCCATAAATGGATCTCTAAAGTTTGCGCACTTTCTTGCCACTTCCATAGCCATAGACCTTCGGGTTGTGTCATATACACCTCCTTGGTTAGGTTTCCATTGAGAAGCATCTTCACATCCATTGCCATATCTCATAATCATAATGAGCGGTGATGGCTAGAGTATTCTTATGGATTTAAGCGCAGCTCTTGAATTTGAAAGTCATCATAATCAACTCCTTGTTTTTGATGATAACCCTTAGCCATAAGCCTAGCTTTATAGGTAATCACATTACCTTCCATGTCCGTCTTCTTCTTGAAGATCCATTTGCACCCTATGGGTTTTATCCCTTCGGGTGGATCAACCAAAGTCCACACTTGGTTTGTATACATGGAATCCATCTATGACTTCATGGCTTTGAGCCATCGATAAGATTCTGAACTGTTCAGAGATTCTTCATAGGTAGTTGGCTCATCATTTTCTATGAGCAATACGTCATTTTGTTCGCTAATGAGGAATCCATATCTCTTTAGGATAGAACGTATCCTACTTGTCCTACAAAACACTTGTGTTTTAGAAGAGTCGGCTATTAATTCATCATCATGAATTATAGCTTCAGGTTTAGTCAGATGAGACGCGTCTGTTAGAGCATCTTGAACTTCACTAAGCTCCACTTGCTCCCCTTTGTCTTATTTCGAGAGAAACTCTTTCTCTAAGAAGACAACATGCTTTGAAACAAACAACCTTTGTTCCAAAGTGTTGTAAAATTGATATCCTCTTGTTTCTTTAGGATATCCTACAAACAGACACTTATCAGACCTAGCTTCAAGCTTATATGATATTGTTCTCTTCACATAAGCAGGATGACAGGCCGAAAACGCGGTGTGTAAAATGAATGCCTATGTGCGCAAGTGCACGTGTAGCCCCAAGTAATATAGTGTACTTAACGTACGGATATCGATCCACAGGGAAAGGTGAATTGACTACAGAGGTTCTGCTTTTCAGACAATATCTGAATAATTGATTCTAGGGTAAAATTTAAGTAAGGAAACTACAACTAAGCTATTGATTCTATTGAATTCGTAGTGTTGGCGTAAGGTTAAATCTCCCATCACGTTCAATGGATTACTTTTCTAAAGATATTGTTATTCAATATATTTGTAATATATGTCAATGGCGGTGATCTTGCTCACGAGATATCCTCTCTCGAGGTATATCCGCCTATCTCGTGAATAGAATCGAGTATATCTATCTCGACTCGGTATTAGAAATGCTTAAATATTAACCACAAAATGCCACGCCGGGTTCGAATATCTCTATTAGCAGAATCGGCTAAAGGCTACTCTACCGGATCACTGACCACTCATCTCTCCGAGAATCCTGCGGATCTCCGGTCGACTAACACTGGCACATTGGCGAGACATTATCATATAATTGCAATACGGGTATAGAGTAGATGTAATAATTAACAAGCTGAATAACATGAAGATCGAGTTTAATCCATTGTATGTGTGAGGTTTGATGTAACCACACAGAAAGAGATCTAAGAACATCATCGGAGAAAGGATCAAAGCATCTAGTATTAAAAACATCATCATATTACCCAAGAATGCTATCTAACTATGAAGCGGTCCGAATCCGAGTACTTCCTCCAGTCTACGTCGATGCGCTCTGGAATTCCGTGCCTTTCGTCGTCTCCGAATGCCGCAATTTACAGGCCATTCGTACTTTAAATGATGAGTGCCAGATTTTGGTGACGTCGCGACGTGGTGGCGTCGCTGACGTGGTGGCGTCAGCAGTGATAGTCACTTCCCTTGCTCACGCCTCATTGTTTCAAAGCTGCTTCCGAGGTAGCTGCTCGCTCAGTAGACACCTTAACCACACGAGACACAAAATCGGAGATCTAGCCACAAAAACTATAAAATTATTATAAAATAAATGTGAAAATGACAAACCGACGCGAGTGTAAGATGAGTGTTTTAGGCACTCATCACACCCCCAAACTTAGTTTCTTGCTTGTCCTCAAGCAAGAACCGACTCTAGATAGGACACACACACTCGACATAATGTAACTAATACTAAGACAGTGATGCACATGCTGAAAAATAGGGATCGGGTTGGGTGACTCACATACCCTTTGTTTTGCTCGATGTTCGATGAAGGCATACGAATGTTGACTTTCGGTAAATTCGATTGGATGATTCTGGCCCGACTAGTGCATCAAATCCCACAGTGTTCAGTGGCCTTTCCCAAAAACCCACATGTGCTTATAGTGAATGACCTCAGGAATATGCTAGGTTAGATGCCCCAAACTTAAGCTCAACTCGCCTATTAGGAAGAAGCTAACTAGGAAAGGATAGGAGCACTTGCCCATTTATTCTTGTCCTCATACTTAGAAATTTCTCATTACCTAAAACAAAATGGAAGAAGACCTAATGCGAGAAGTTTTAGCCAGGAGTGTTCTGTAGCGGGGATCCGTTAGTGACTCCTCACCGGTTGGTTAAGGGCACCGGGCATTCAATTCCTTCAAACTTCACCCCAGAACCTCAGCCAAACTCAAGGCTACAGGTTGCGTGAATGATCCATCTTACGTCCCATGTATAGCGGGCAGTGAGTCAATGACTCGGCCCGAGTTAGCTCGGGGCATTAGGCTTTGTCGGCCCCTCGGTATGCGGGATTAGGTGGATGATCAAGCTTATTCTATGCATATACCTATTTTGTCATATTTCTTTTTCTTTTCTCTTTTTCTATTGTTTTTGTATTTTTCTCTTTTTGGTTGGGGCTCTATGGCAATCCTCTTTTGATTAGGTGTCCCGTCGCTCCGAATGGTTCGAATCTCCTAGGTTGATCGAGACTTCAGTAGTTAGTTCGACACTTATGCATACTCACGAAAGTCACTAGTGTGTGAGTGTGATAGGGTTTTGAGGAAGCGGTTTCTTGACTACGAGATTGATTCACTAGCCCTTTTAACTATTCAGCCTAATTCTGAGGCATCAAGCAAATGTATGCATTTAGCAAGTTTATAGTGAACTCAATTGAAATTGATCCTCGATATCCAAATGGCACACATGTATGCAATCACTACATGCAAAATGTCTAAAACACCACGCAAACAACTAACACATGACTTATTAACATGAAAGTGTGATGTAAAACAAACTAAAACTAAATCTAAACACCACCAATAGCGCATGCAATACTAAAAAACAAAACCACAGCTAATATGCGGAACAAACTAAAAATGCATACTACGAATCAAAACAACAATAAACAAGAACAAAAATATAGTACCACTAAACAAAACATCCCCCAAACAAAATATCCGGTGTCCTCTTTGGTAAGATATAAACAATAGAGGAAGGGGACTCCACGAAGATCGGCTGCGGTGGAAGTGGTGGGGCGGTGGAAAGCCGGGGGTTGCGTTATTTGGAGCTGCATAGGCTATTCTTCTTTGTAGAATGATGAGTTGGCTGCGGGTGTTCGCATGTCGGTACGCAAATGCCTCCATATCACGGGAAGCGGACTCGGTGCTCTTGGGTCTCATCGAGTCTCGTCAAAGCGGCTCGATGAGTGAGAGCAGGGTCCTCGAATCTGAGAGGAGCTGGCTGGCCGAAATTTCTTTGGGAGTGGTGGTGGAGGTGGGTGAGACGAGGGTGGTGGTGGAGGTGGGTGAGACGAGGACTGGCCTATGTCATCCTGGGTGTCGCTGGAATCAAAGCGGGCGTCGGGAAGCTCCATCCTCATCGGGGCTCGTGGCAGTCGTAGACCATAGATCACGGGACACAGTGTGTCCAGCTTAGTGATATGGCCTTGATCGGATGAAGCCAAGCCTCATTGTCGTCAAGGGCACCTAGGCTTGTTTACCTGACCAAAAATCAGAAAGGGTGCCCAGGGTTCATCTTCGCGTCCGGTTGGAGATAGCATCCTGCATAGCTTTTGACGCTATCAGATGGTATATCACGGATGATGGCGAAGTTGAAGCGAGGAGCGGTGTCACCTCACACACATTCGTCGTCGGGATAAGACGCGAAGTGATGAAGTGATGCCAAACCTTGGGAATGTAAGCCAAATGCTTGGCCTTGAAATTGACCGCATGGCCCGCACTGTTGATCCTCGCTCACCTAGGCCTTTGGTGTCGGATGACCTCATAATTTAGTCGGGATGCTCGCGGAGCTGATCAAAGGGTCCCGGTGGGACATGCTCTAGGCCATAGAAACTATTGATCGACTCCGCGCTGAAGTCGACCAATACACCTCGCACCCTGACCTTTTTGAGGACATGGGAAGCGAGGTTGGCGTAAAATTCTCGAACTACGCTCATTCTTGCATTTGGACCCGAGGGGTTGGCATAAGGCACGCCACCACTTTAGCCTTGATTGTCTTTCCTAAAGAGAAATCATCGGGGTGATGAACCTTCTCCTTAATGAAGGATCGGTTTTTGCAAATTGTGCTAAGCTAGATCCCGCGTTTTCAGCGTTTATAAAGCGTGAGGCATCGGTGGGGCATAAGTCGGGTCTCGGTGGGCGACTCCTCTTAGCGGCGACTTAAACTCTTGCCGGACATACTAACCTAGACAAAGCTTCCGAGACACCTAATGTGCACCACAACAAATCAATAACTACCTAATGACTCAGCAAAACCTAAATGCGTCAAAGACCCTAAGGAACCTAGCTAACCGAAATGAATTCCCTAAAAGACCTCTAGACTACACAAAAACTTGAATAGACCTGAACTACTGTACCTAAAGCTAGAATCGGGCTGAATTTGGTGAGAAATGCCACTATGACCCAAAACTGGCCAAAGAGGGTGACTTACAGTGGTCGGCGAGCAGGGGAGTGGTCTCCGACCAGGACGAACGGAGCTCCGGCAAGGTTGGGCACGGACGGTGCGCGAGGGAGCTAGGGTTTCAGAGGAAAGGGGCGTACGGTGAAGGTGTAAAATGAACCATTCTTGGGCTAAAAACAGGGCCACGTCGCGACGTGCGGGTTCACGTCGCGACGTGGCAGAGGACATGACAAAATGGCGTCGCGGCGTGCGAGACCACGTCAGCGGCGTGGCGGTGAAGTGACCAAATGGCGTCGCGGCGGTGTAAAGTGAAAGCGTCGTGGCGTGAAATTCCATGTCAGCGACGTGGCGAAGCGAAATGGCGTCGCGGCGTGAGGTGCGTCGCTGACGTGGCGGGCTTCAAAAATGGCGTCCACGGCGTGAAATCCGCGTCGCTGACGTGAGAGAAGATGAAATTTTGGCGTCGCGGCGTGGGATCTCACGTCGGCGTGAATGAAATTTTGGCGTCGCTGACGTGGGATCTCACGTCGGCGTGACAGTGTCTGTGAAATTTTTAACACACTACCAGCCCATTTTGAGAACTCTCACGTGTAAACTTCATTAGGGCATTAGACACGTTGTAAGACACACTTTTGCGCTTAGGGTCCTGCGATTAAACCCGACAAGCGAAACGCGATCATGAACACAACTAGAAACCAAAAATTGCTGAAAATAACCAATAGAACTTGAAACTAAAATTTAAGGCAGCAGGTTGCGCAAAGCGCTATGTTTAATGTCGTTAGCTCGACGACCATGAATCTCATTGTGCAAGACACTTAGGATAAAGCAGAAATGCTTATGCATCCTTATATTGCTCACCCGATAACAGGTGGATGAAATACTCTTCTATACATGCCCTTGCCCTTCGGTGTCTTTACGTGCGGTCATGGAAACATCCACGAAGTTTTTCGCATCGTCTTGCAAATTCTCTGTGTAATGAAGGGGCAAGATATCTTCATTTGGATCGTCATCTAGGTGCTTCGTGGGTTGGAAGACATGGAAAGTGACCTCATCTCCTTGGACTCTTAGTTTGAGTTCACCTTCTTGCACATTGATTTGAGCTTTTCCTGTGGCTAGGAAAGGTCTACCAAGTATGATGGGGGCCAAGATACGTCTTCACTCCATGTCGGGAATGACAAAGTCTCTTTGGAGCAGACTGCCAACTTTACTAGCACATTTTTCGGCTATATACCTCGAGGTGTTGGCATGTTTATCAGCAAGTTGTGGGGCGATTGATTTGTTGATTTCGGTTCTCCCGACTTTAGCCTTTTAAACGAGAGTATCAGAGTTGTGATGCTCGCTCCCAAGTCACGTAAGGCTTTCACATTACCCTATTCCTATAGACGGGTATAGCAAATTTAGTGCTTGAGTTTGGGGAAGTTTCTTTTGCAAGATGGCACTGCATTCCTCAGTTAAGGCGATGGTCCCATATTCTTCTAACTTCTTCTTACTCGCTAAGATCTTTTTCATGAATTTCACGTAACTAGGCATGTTCTCCAATGCCTCCAAAAATGGTATATTAATATGTAGTTTCTTGAAGATGTCAAGAAACTTTGCAAACTGCTTCTCCAACTTACCTTTCTTGACAGCCTGCGAGAGACGGGATTGGTATAGCCAAGTTCATCTGTTTTGTCTATTTCGGTTTCTTCCCTGCTTTTATTATCCTTGGCTGCTGTCGTATCTCGGGCTGCTCGGTTTGTATCTGGTCTTTGGAAATGACGATCATAATCCTTTATTTTCTAGTTCTGTATCTTGGTTGTGGCCCAAAGTTCTCAATTCTCTTCCACTTCTTAGAGTGATGGCGCGCAGTATTCTTTCCCTTCGCTCTAGGGTTTGCCTCTGAATTGCTTGGTAGTGAACCCTATTGCCTTTCAGTCAATAAATTGGCCATTTGACCCATCTGTACCTCAATTTCTCAAGTGTGCTGCTTGATTGTTCAATTGAGTTGCTTGCTGCTGCATGTTGCTTTAGTCTCATTCATAGCGAGAATGGGAAGTTAACATACCTTGTGAGCTTGATACAAATCAAGCTTCTCGAGAGGGTGGTTCGTCGCTCGGTTTGAGGGCATATTGTTACAGTTCGCCATCCATATCGCGATTATTCTGTAATGCAGTTTACGTTGTTACGCCGCCTTAACACGATTACGATTACATTGATTTGTTTCCCCCATCTGGTCCCTTAGCTAGCGTAGTTGATTAAGGCTGAACTGGACACATGCGGGCTTGCTCCAACATGGGGTTTTCTTTGGCCCGACATTCACACTACTATCTTCTCCCTGGAAATTCCCCAACTCCCATAGAGTGATGCATGTAACATGTCTTTGTTCCTGCTTTGTCTATTTAAATGCTGATCAGTATGCCACATGATTCACTAGATTTTGGGGACCTCGTGTATTGCCACCGCAGTGTTTGCGGGTGTAGCCTTCTCTCTAGGCTACGATTAGTGTTGGTTGCGGCGTATCTTCCCCGATATCATACGCTCCAGTGTGGTTTTCTTCATCGATGATCCTCCAGTGAGGCATCTATCGTATTCGGGTTGCATTTCTCGAGACCATTGTAGAAGGTGTGGACTTGCATCCATCCCCGGTTAGTCGGTGGTGGGGACATACGCCAATAATTCATGAAGTACATTGTCAGTACCTGCGGGTTCCCCCTCTAGTTGACGAACGTATTGATCTCTTGCCTGAGTTGTACGATTTTTCGAAGGTGGAAAGAACTTGGTGAAACTTTTGTATAAATCGTTCCATGTGATGACTGGAATCTCGGTGGTTGGTAGTTGTAATGTTTGGCTCTATCCCCAGTGAAAGTGGAACAGTAATCTTAGAGCTTCTTCGAGTCACTCAGATTGTACTTGATGGTATGTAAACTTGAGGAAGTTAGTCAAATGCATGTTCGGGTTCTCATGGGGTAGTCCATGGAACAATATGTTGAAGCATCTTGTCTTTGTGGCCGAGCTTCAGATTCAGTGTTTGCTTGAATCGGTGGCGATCGATGTTGTCGAACAAGCTGTTGGTGGTAGCGAACTCATCTAATAGCATAAGGATCGTCGGCTGTATAAATGGCACAGTGGCAGTTCCTTAGTGATTCCATTTCGGCTTCATACGTGGATTCGGTTGTTCAACGCCAAATCTTGGTACAACCGATTGTTTTCCATGACTGTGATTCTGTCTGACTGTTCTCTGTTCTCGGCGCAATCGCTGCGAAGTCTTTACAGCTCGGGATCACCGCAGTGTTGATTAATTCGATTTTGTTGTCGCATGTACTCGCTGAAACCTGTACTGCAATAACACCCGAACTAACAAAACCAAATTACCCGACACTAGTAAAAATAACAAGAAGCGAAAAATTCGGAATACTATCTATGTGCTCACTTCTCTATATCAATTTAAACCTTTCCCAGCGGCGCCAAAACTTGACGGTAGAAACGCGGTGTGTAAAATGAATGCTATGTCTTTTGTAGTGTCGCAGCGTAGCCCAAGTAATATAGTGTTCTTAGCGTGCGGATGTCGATCCACGGGGAAAGGTGAATTGACTCACAGAGGTTACGCGCAGACGATATCGAATAATTGATTCGGGAGTAAAATTAAGTAAAGGAAACTACAACTGGCTATTGATTCTATTGAATTAATGGTGTTGGCGCCTAGGTTAAATCTCCCTATCCGTTCAATGGATTACTTTTCTAAAGATATTGTTATTCAATATATTTGTAATATGTCCCGATAGGCGAGGTGATCTTGCCTCACGAGATATCCTCTCTCGGTATATCTAGCCTATCTACGTGAATAAGTCAGTATATCTCTATCTCGACTCGGTATTAGAAATGCTTAAATGTTCCCAGCTTGAATGCCACCTTCGGGTTCGAATATCTCTGATGGCAAGATCGGCTAAAGGCTACTCTGCAGTCCTGAATACCCTCATCTCTCGAATCTCGGATCTCCAGTGCGACTATGCTAACATTGGCCAGACATTATCATATAATTGCAATACAGGTATAGAGTAGATATGACAAATTAATAACAACTGAATAACATGAAAGATCAGAGTTTTAATCCATTTGTATGTGACGGTTTTGATGTAATGACTACTAGAAAGAGATCTAGAACATCATCGGAGAAAGGATCCATTATCAAAACATTAAAAACATCATCATATTACCCAAGGAATACTATCTAACTACTTTCAAGCGGTCAAATCCAGTACTTCCTCCAGTCTCTGTCGATGCTCTGGAATTGCGGTGCCTTTCTCGTCACGTCTCCGTACCCTAATTTCTGAGCCATTCTGCTTTAAATGATGAGGTGCAGATTTCAGTGACGTCGCGGCGTGGTGACGTCGCGCGGCGTGGTGACGTCGCGGCGTGACGATCCACTTCCCTTACTGCGCCTCATTGTTTCAAAAGCGCTAAATTTGCTCGCTGCAGCTCAATGAACCTTGTAACCACACTAGACACAAAATCGGGGATCACAGCCATAAAAACTATAAAATTATTATAAAATAAATGTGAAAATGACAAGCGGCGAGTGTAAGATGAGTGTTTTTAGGCACTCATCACAGGACAACCCCATACTTTCATGTATGAAAAATAGGCCTTTTATTTAGTCCATATCTCATATGGGCCAACCCCATTAACGGATGGGACTTTGTTTGGGTATAAACAACAGTCTCAAATTAAAGATTTGGGTAAGGTGCGCCTTGCCCATCATAGACCTTACCATGTCTAACAAGGTTCGGTTCCTTCTCTCAGCCACACCATTGTGTTGTGGTGTATAAGGTGGAGTCCATTGGGACAAAATTCCATTGTCCCTGAGATAATCCAGAAACTCTTGGCTTAAGTACTCACCACCTCTATCTGATTTAAGTGATATTATATTTCTCCCAAGTTGTTTCTCTACCTCATTTATGAATTCTTTGAACCTTTCAAAGGCCTTAGACTTATACCTCAAGAGATACAAGTACCCATATCGTGAATAGTCATCGATGAAGGTTATGAAGTAAACGAAGCCACCTCTGGCATGCACAAACATAGGACCACATACATCAGTATGTATTAGGTCTAATAACCCGTCTGCTCGTTCACCCCTTCCCTTTGAAGGGTAATTTGGTAATTTTGCCTTATAAGCATGATTCACATGTGTCAAATGATTCATAATCAAATGACCCTAAGCTTCCACACTTGTGCAACTCAGACATACGTCTCTCACTTATATGGCCAAGACAACAATGCCATAAATATGACGATTTCAAATTATCTCATTTTTGTCTTTTACTATCATTGATATTCAGGATTAGATTTGACATATCGAATATGTAAATCCCATTGCTCAAGGTACCGCCAACATAAAAAACATCATTCAACATAATGTAACAACTATTGTTACAAAAATTTAAATGAAACACTTTCTTGTTTAAACATGAAACAGAAATGATGTTTTTTGTCAAAGTTGGCACACAAAAGCAATTGTCTAAATATAAACAAAAACCACTAGGGAGGTTCAAAACATAAGTCCCAATGGCAACAGCTGCAACTCTTGCACCATTACCCACCCGAAGGTCGGACTCTCCTTGTGAGGCTTCCTATTGTCTTTAAGACCACATATGGGGAGTACATATGTGTGGGCCATGCCGATTATCGAATAGCCAAAAGGTTGCCGCAAGAAACAGTATTAACTAATGACATAAATGCACGAAGGTGTTGATGCATCACATGCCACCTTCTTTAACTCCATGTAAGGCCTTGTGATTTCTATTCCGATGGCCTTCTTTGCCCTGACATGCACACTTTTAGGGATGTCCTTGACCTTTTTCTTGGCTACTTCTCCCTTTTGCATAGTGATTTTTCTCTTCTTCTTGTTCTTAGAACCTTTCTTAGAATTAGAAGAGTTCATGAGCATCACAGTTTTACCTTCCTTCATCAAGGTAGGTTCTACTGTTTTAAGTAGGTTGATCAGCTCAGGTATGGTGGTCTCTTTATCGTTCATCCTGTAGTTAAGCACAAACTTTGCAAAACTATCTAGTAAACTAGCCAGAATCAAGTCTATACTCTTTATCGTTCAGTGCATACTGTACTGGAGATGTCCCTTCTTGCATCCTGGAGTGAAAAATCATTTTGGAGACCTCGAACCTTTTGGATCTCGCTTGCTCATGAAATAACTCCTTTAGATGGGCGACTATGTCATAGGCTGTCATAGCTTCATGCTGTTTCTGAAGCCCCGGAGACATTGATGCAAGCATGATACATGCGACAATGATACTATCATCCAGGTGCTTTTGATATGCTATCTGGTTTCCACGGTCATCAACAGAGATGGGGACAGGAGTGTATCAAGGACATAAGCTATCTTTTCTGCTCTGAGAACAATTCTCAAGTTCCTTAGCCAGTACATGAAATTGGTTCCGGTCAATTTATTGGCATCTAGTATGGATCATAAGTTCACGATGGTCAACATGTTTCGATTCTTCACAACCTAGATGTAAAAGAGATTATGTTAGATTGTACTTAAAATGCATAATTATTATGGCTTGATAATCGCGCATGATGGCTCCCACTATTTTATTGCGAATCCATAGCCCTCACTATTGATCCAAGAGAAAGTATGTGGAGGTTCTCCTAGCAGGTCGATATCCAATATCACCGAGAATCACCTTAGGGTTAATGACCGAGCTATCTCGGTCGAGGTAGGTATCCTTTATCATACCAATTGCATTCGTACGCAATTAAGGAATCCAATATCAGTTCGAGTGACCTTGGGGTTAGCCCAACAAGCCATCTTGGATCAATAATTATTCCAATTTGCAATGCGATGCAACTATTGAACCAGTGCTATCAACTGTTGATTTGTGCACTATCATTGGGTTATCAACTCATGATACGTGTACATCTTATATCTTGACCCAATGCGTCTACATCCAGGCAGTAACCTTGGGGTTAGCTCAATAAGCTAATAAGTCTAGTTAAGGTCATCCCACCAATTAGGAAAACTAATTTCCATGGATAGAACATGCTCTTGTAGAGAAAGGCTTGGGGTTAGCCCAACAACCTCAATCTCCAAAAGGAACTCTGGTTCACACCATATTAGTGGAAGACGCTAGCCTTAATATTAATAATGGAGGGTTTTTCTTTAGTTAAGTCTCATCTTTCTCATTAGCATGCATTATCCATTCATCTCATGAAATTATAAGGATAGTTACTCTAACTATGGCATGATTATGGACATTCTAAGATCAATTACATGAACCATAATGGAATTGACTAGGTCAAACCTAGGGATATGCATGATTATTACAACCCTTTAAAATAAATCAAATTTACAATCTTCAAGGTCTTCTTTCTTGGTTCCTTCTCCACACAGCTTTCTATTTTTGCATCTTCACCAACTTATCCTAATCCTGTGTGATCTAATTACATACATTTGATAAGAATAACCTCAAGTTATATTTGAGGGGGATTTAGATGAGAAGAAGTACATAAATTAGAGTGAGACATGTAGGCCCTATTTATCAAAAAAGAAATAACAATCAAATACAGTATGCTCAATCACCATTGGGAAAAATCCATAATCATCCATCATGCAACCATACACCCTTAAACATGCATTCTTTAATGCAATCCATTGAAAGTTGAAGGTAATGGTACACATGATTTCAAAGCACATTAAGGTTTTCTTTCCTTGAAATAAAATTGATCCATTTTTTTTTATTCAACATTTGAACAATGACCACAATTCAACACTTGAACTAAAATTGTCCTACATCCAATTCACTCAACACTTGAACAAATCTAATTCAACATCTTGAATCATGAACACGATTCAACTTCTTGAATCATAAACCCTATTTAATTCTCCAATTGGTTCAACTCCTTGATCCATTATCCCGATTCTACTTTTAGTATAATTTTTTTTTCAAAAGGACGTTTTTGTCCAAAATTCTCTCTTAGGTAATTTCAACATGGTTTTTTCGAAATCCATGATTCTAGAAATTTTAAAGCTAAACGATTCAGTTTTAACTCACACATTTCTATTTCAAACACATAAGAGTAGTGTGTTTGAAACTTGTACAAAATCGTATAAGCAAGGAAATGAACAAGGCACCATAAGTCCCTAACGTCGTGACGTCGAAGCGTCGAGGCGGTGTGAAGTTGAAAACCCGCTCTGTATCCGCGTCGTGATCTTCGAGAAATGTCGTGACGTCGTCGCGTGCGGCGTTAGCGTACTTGCGTTGCGGCGTTAGCGTATCCTTGCCATTGCGGCGTCACCCGCGTCGTGACGTTGGAACGTTGTCACATCTTGATGTTAGATGTCGCGACGTTGGGAGTGTTTGACTCAAACGTCATGTCAAGTCACTTCACGTTACATCATGTCATGTCACGTCTCAACATCGCAACGTCACGACGTTTCGACATCGCAACGTCGCGACGTTTACGTCGCGGCGTGAAGCGTGAGTGGGGTTTGAGCCACCTACGGCGTCGCGGTTCGGCGTCACAACGTTAGGGACTCACAGTGCCTTGTTCATTTCATTGTGCTATGTTGCACAAGTTTGAACACTGCTCTTGTAATGTTTGAATAAAAATAATCTTATTAAAGCACGATAAGCTTTAAAATTTCAGAATCATAGTTTTAGCTTCATGTTGAAGAGGCCCACCCCGAGACAAGTCGCACTGAAAAAATTATGAATTTCAAAGTTGAATAAGATGTGGATCGGACGTGTGAAGGTAAATAAGTTGCTGTTGAAGTTGAGCGGATTCATATTCAGATGTTAGTGCATTGACAGGCATGACGTCATGGCGTTGCTGGGAGTGCAAAGCAACGTCGTGACGTTGGGCACGAACGTCGCGACGTTGCTGAGTTTTCCAGCGACGGGAAAGTTGTAAAAATCCAATCTTTGGGACTTTTACTCACTTACAAGTTGTTCCTTCTTCATACTAACCATCCTAGATCATCTCATGACTATATACATAAAGAACAACACTGGATCTAAACCTTTTCATACCAAAAATCTCATTTTCGAAACTTTTGAAAACATAGGTATCAAAACCCGAAAACTCTCAATAATGAATTGATTTTGATGCATACAAGGTTGCTTTGATACCACAGAATGGTTTCGTGGGTGGAAACACTTGCCAATAATAGCGGAAAACAAAAAAAATCTCAACAAAAACCTATCGAAAGGACCGCGTAGCATGAATCCAGTTTACAACAAAGAAGAACAGGATTACCTTATGTCGGTTCCAAAACCGAGCTAGTTGTCGAGGCAGCTTTGAACCGAGAGAAGACTTAGTCCTAGGTTCGCCTCGCGGTATCAGCGTGAAGAGTGGAGGCGGGTAACCTCAAAAGCGATGGTCTTGAAAAGGGTCCGATGCTAGCTAAGTCCCAGATCCAAGAGAAGCTAAAAACCCGGGTCTCTCAAACTCTAGAATACCTTCTTGAAGAGAAGAGAACTTATGACGCCCCAAATCCCAAGGGTCCGTTGACAACCTGTCAACCCGCGAAAAACCTATGTCTCATATCCTTGAGACCCGTACATGGTAAAGCGGCCACTTAGGCCCGTACGTCAATACTCCACAAATAATATAGCCAACTATATTACCATAGTTCAAGGAGATTGATTCACATCACTCTTGTCTGACATATATTAAATCTTAGAATTTTAATACATGTTTTACAAAATAAATACCAAAGCCACATGTCGGCTTTCTTCTCAAAGCGGCCTTTAATGAGCGTCGTCATCCCGAACACTCCTTGTACCTGAAATAATGATCCCTCGATAGGGTAAGCAATGCCCAATAGTGATAATCTCCTACATGGGTTACTCCGCTAAAGTGCGCGTCTGATGATGTATCGCAGCGTTCAGCGAAATACATGATCTGCCCGGATATCTGCGTGATATGGATGAGAATGCTACTCACCCTTTCCACGTTTCTCGAGCCCTCGGCTCCCTCACGCATGCCTAAGCCAAATGCGAGAAAACATCGTTTTCAAACAAAAGGTTTTGTTCTCAGCGTACTACCAGTTCGGTAAATATATTGGACTACCCTCAGGGCGAATTGTTGGATCATTTTGAAACAATCATGGAATTACGACCTTGAGATGAAGCTGTTGGACCGCTCTCAAATAATTCTTGAAAATCTTCCGCAGAATTCATTTCACAACCATTTCCATTTTCATTTACGTCATGCCATGCACTCACACCTAATTTTCTAGGTTGCCCCAGTGCATATGAAATACATTATGCCATTTTCCAAACCACACATACCCGATATATCAATTATGCATATATTAACAAAATTTGCATACATACCACATGTTATTTAATTCATATCAATAACATCAAAGTGCTTCGCTTGAGCTAATCTGACAATCCATTTTAATTCCAATGGCTCTTCCACGATTATATTTCATATAATTCAAACACTCATGTTAACACATTTAATTTTCATGCATTAACATATTATTTCCCACACTATTCCAAGCCATTCATTTCAAACGTATTTTTCTTACAACACCTGTGGACCATTTCGGTCCAACTAAGCAAGTGGGATGTTTTTTAGGTCCACTAAATGAAGCCGATGGGATTTGTCAGGTAGGCGTACTCACCATCCTTCGGTTCCAATTTGTGGAACCAAAATCCATGGCCATTTAGGCTTGATAACACTCAAATAAAATTTATTGCGTAAATTATCGCGCGAAACCACCCCGAAAAGTCCACTAAGCTGTCCCGAAACGGGTTCCAAATATTCCAACAATTCAATCCCGAGTTTTGAGACCGATCAAGCGACCGCTCCACGGCCTCAAATCAACGAATCATTCATAAGGCTCTTAAAATCGAAACTCTTAGAGTAGGAAGACCCTACCTCTTGGAGTTAGTGAAACTCCCCGAATCGGTGCTGCGCGTAGCCCGCTGCCGTATAGAACAACTTTGCTCCTTGGCTGGAGTGGTCCAGACCGGTCAGAACAGGAAATCCTAGAGAAGTTGCACTTTCTCTCTCACAAAGTACTCCAGATTTCAAAAGCTTCTTTCTCCTCTACATGCTTCTTTGGATTCCGGCGAAAATGGAGAAGAAAAGTCTCCTCCCCCTCATTACCACATGTCGACCATCATTTACTTAAAGTGGATTTCTTATCCACTTACCCATCTACTTTGAGATTTTCCTCCAATTAGGAGATGCCACATATCACCCATGGGCCCTACACTTGAGCTCAAGTTGACTAATTCTGCACCTGACACGTGACACACTGTGAGCTACTCAAAATGTGCCAAGTGTCTCACACTACGCTCGTTGCCTCGAAAAACGTGCAAATTCCGACTGTCTCGGAATTCGACGTGGTAGCTAGATTTCGCAAAATGATTCCAATGGTGAAGTCTG
The DNA here is from genome assembly GCA_016808115.1 of Tetrastigma voinierianum. Taxonomy (NCBI): domain Eukaryota; kingdom Viridiplantae; phylum Streptophyta; class Magnoliopsida; order Vitales; family Vitaceae; genus Tetrastigma; species Tetrastigma voinierianum. Next base: position 58,923 of record JAEQBH010000061.1, read on the forward strand.
TTTCATTATCCGAGATCTAGAAAATTTTCAGATTTTGACCGAAATTACCATTTTGCCCTTTTTCAAAAAATTGGATTTTCTTGGGGTTTCACATAACCAAAGTGGCCTTTTCTCATGAACTCCTTTTTGTATTAAAAGTCAACATCCTTTAGGGTTTCCATAACAATCCTTTTATAGAAAAACCTTATCCTTTGAAATGACCAAAATGCCCCTTACTCTAAGTGATGATAGGTTACACTCATCCCTATACGTTATGGAGAGTTCCCACATGGCCCCTAAGTAGTGGTACAATGACCTATTATCTCTCTAAGTAGGGCTTTTCGGGCGAGATTCCGCTAATCGCATGACGTTTCATTCATGAGAATTAACTCCCTCATATTTAGATCACATCCAAGTCTGTTTCATTTCAGTCCCACACTCTTCTAAGGGTGTGACCCATTAAGTTCCGGTTATGTTGGCCACTTGATTCAACTATTGAATTAAGCGATTCATGTGGTATCTACCTGACACATCATGACTGATTGGCCAGGAGTCGGTGGTGCGATTGTATACCCTTCCCATAGACAAATACCATGCAATTCATCCTTTCACCAATCTACACCCTACTTGGTTTAGAGCATGGACAATGTGTAGCTCCCACTAGACTGGCTATGCCACACCTAGCCCAAGTGATATTTGATCTTGTCCCCATATTCATCACTCAACCGTTATGCGCTTGAAGACACTCCTCAAGGAATTCTCACTCTGGCTAGAGATTCCCGAGTAATGATTCCGATAAGAGGCCTTAGGTATACCCTTCCTCTATTGGGAGTGGCGAATCCTTTGTTGGCTACTCAATTACCTTCGAACAACTCAACCTATACCCAATCCTCATCCAATGAGCGACCCCCTGAGAGGCAATTGTTAAGACCTTTTTGCATGTATACAAATATGTGACACTACTGCCCAAGGACCATTACTCAGTCCTCGGCAATGGTGCCAAAAACTTGTTAACCAAAATAACTTGTATGCTAATAAGAAAAATAGTTTTGTCACTGAACTCAATCAAAAATTAGTTTGGTCTTGAAAACTACAAGTGCACAGGTCGTATAAGTAATAAAGTGGACCTATAAGTCCGAATATCGTTCCCACGGAGATTGAAGAGAATTTAAAGTTCAATTACCCTAACTACTCAAGTTCTACACTATTTGAACTCCATTTTATAAAATTTCAGTGATCTAACAAAGAATTTTAATATCTGATAGTTGACATCTATAATAACGAAAATCTAAAATCCTACGATGGACTGGACTGAACCAAACCATTGTTGGAAGTGAACACTGGAATTTCACTGATGTGAAATTATCAATTCTTGCATCTTGGTCCCATTTGATTCTATCATGAATTGGAATTTGAAATTGTCAAAGACAGAAGTAGTATAGTTTGGATTTCTCCTCAACCATACTTTTCACTGATTAGAGATTCATGTTCATTTCGTGCATGTTTCTAATCAATTACTTATAATAGAAATTTCTTTATAAGACTTGGGTATTTTTCTATTCCAATATTTCATACCCATTTCTTATGACTAAAGATCCCTTACTTCCCAAGACGGGGCAATTCCTAGATATCTACAAAATGAATGATGTCTCAGCCTTAAAATCTTTGAAGAGTTCTCCCTTTCCTTGATTAGATCTCTACTAACACAGGATCGGGATCCTTTTTCCAGATTAAGAAGAAATCTCTAATTGATTAATTTGATAGCTCATTCAACCCATTCTCAACCATGAGCAAAATTGAGGATATATCTAAATAATCTTTCAGAGCTCATTAGTTCTTCAATATTAGTCTAACATACCCCAAGTAACTGCATCTATGCTCTCAGGAATCTCCATCTTTGTGTCACTCAGAGGACACCTTGGAAATCAGAGCCAAACCACAGTCCTTTATGGGTATTCGTTACTATGTGAGACAATTGCTATATGAACATCATCGTTCAAATAATTTCAAGATTCCTCGACCTAAATTTCCTTCTATTGTGCGAAAAGACCATGGCGACATCAGAGATCTTTCCCGTATTGGAAGTTGTGTTCCTCGGCGGATTACAATGAACAACGAAATACGATAAGAAATTCCAATGTAAGTGCCAATCAATTGAAGAAATGAATTTTAGCGTTTGTCTAGAATACATTATAATCAGGACAATAATCGAGAGAAAAGAATTCAGCAATTTAATTCAACGAAAACTTCTTAACAATATCGCATTTCAAGTTCCTTAAGCGATTGAATTCTATGCTAATCTAATCTACTCTACGAAGAAAAGAAAATAAAGAAAAGAAAAATATAATACAAAGGAGTCCTCAGCTCCCCAGAAACGTTGGTTTCTACCCTTCGAGACTGAAGAATTGGAGAAGATTGCATCGCTTTCCTAATTCGCTTCTATTTATAGAGACCCCCGAGTTTGGGCCTAGCCCCGATGATTATTTATGAATCCCTAAATTTTTAGCCCAGATTGTCTTCTCAGTCGCGACCTAAAAGTTCTATCGTGACAAAGTTTTGAATTTTGTTGTAGATTTCTGTTGCAGCAAGCAGTCGTATGTCACGACCTGTTTTCTGTGTTCTTCCTTGGATTTCAGTCGCGACAGTGTTTTCTTGGTCGCGATAATGATGCTGTGCTACTTCGATGTCATGACCCAGCTTTTATTGTCGTGACAGCATTTCTATTTGGGTTCTTGTTGCAACACTGTCTTGTATTATTGGCATCTCGATAGCGACTCAAAAAGTCTGTCGCGACAGAGTTCTGCCACCACTTAGCATGTTCCCTTGTTACAACTTCATTTTTGATGTTGCGACCTAGTTTTTTGTGTTGGGGATGTCGTGACCCCAATATGTTATGTCGCGACGACACTTTTCTGTATGCATCATATTTTCATGTCGCGACCTAGTTTTCTAGTCGCGACATAACACCCCTACGCCCCAGCCGGTCATCTTCGTGTCGACCGCGTATTTCTGTCATGACGGGACTTACGTGTTCAACTTGTTGTAATGTCGCAGCAGTCTCTATCCACGACATCAAAACACTTTTTAGCGAAGTATGTAGCATTGACTCTCCTTATTTGCAACGAGTCCGATTATCCATTAAGCACCCTTTTTCGCGACCTAGTTTTCTTGTCGCGCCCTAAACTTCTTCTTCAACATCTTTTCTGTCTTAACAAACTTTTCCATGTTGTAGAATTCAGTGTCGCGACAGAAGAGGGTTCTGTTGCGACATATATTTTGCCTTTAGTTCAGCATTATGTTACAACACAAACTATTTTGTTCCTAGTTGACTTGCATATGTTTTTCCCATTCTCTGTCGCGACCTTCTGTCTTTTGTCGCGACCTAGCTCAATTGTCAACAATTAGGAAATGTTTTTTGCGACACGGTTTCTTTGGTAATTTCTTGGAAGTTTGTCGCGACACATAAATTTCAGTTGCGACATAGACTGTTGCAATTGCTGTTTTTCTCTTCTTTTTTGCTGAAATGTTCTCATTTCTGAATTAAAACCTGCAAAACACAAGTTTGGTAAATATTCCATAATTTGGCATTAAAACATATCAGAAACTACTAAAAACAAGCCAGAAAAATGGATTAAAAATAGATGAGTTTAAGACTCATCAGCAACATGGATTGAGGTCAAAGTATAGGATCAACATCCAATATATCCTTGAGTACCTCAAGTCTAAGGATACTTGCATCATTGCTATGATGAGACAATCATCTACATTTAAATAAATGATCCATATGATTGTCTCATTATAGGTCTCCCATGTACTTAGCTAATTTTATGGCATCCTACGCTAACTTTCGATCAACTCATGAGTCATAGTTTATAGATCTATTGCTTGATTCAATCGGGTATGTATATGTTGTCACAATCAGGATCAATAATGTCCAGTCTTGTTGATCCTATGACTAGGGATAATTTAGACACTAACATAATTGCACATGATAAGAATCTTATTATCATAATCCCATCATGATTTCCTTCATGCTATGTTATGTATCATGGACTTCATTAATTCGATTAAAGATCTATATCAATTCAGCGTGAATCTGGGTGCGAAGTCTTTCATATTAAATAATATGTTGTGCGTACAATAAGTGCTAATGGCGGTGCCTTTGAGGCACTTCTCTAACACCTGGTGCACTAGCAGCCCGATAGTGCGATGGAAATCTTCGCTACCGATAGTCACAGTGGTCCTTGAAATTTGTAAGGGTGATTAGAACCTGTGGTCCTCTAAATTTCTTGATACAGTGCGATAATGTGCCACAACTTGGCATAAGATGTCAGAGTAGAGGTCCTCTTTTTTTTTTTAAACTTATAACCTTTACACTTGCATATTCATATAATGTTAAACAATTAACATATTACGTACCATGCGGCCGGATTACACCAAAATATATATACAAACTCCATAAATGGAAATGTTCAGCATTTACAATATTTACACGATGATTTTTACAAAATTTCATATACAACATGAGCCTAAGGGTCTTCCAGTGGGCACCTATTGATGTGTGGCCTTTGACTGCTGATGTGGATTGCCCCGTTCTCTGATTTCCTCTTCTGTACCTACACGGATTGAACACCTGTGCTAAGCTTTACGCTTAGTGGGAATATGACTTCTATTAAGAGTCACCACACTTCTATACAAATGCATATAACACATATAACATTTACAAATTCTTATCATTTCTCATATATATATACTTTTCATAACCAGTTTCATTTCTTATCATCTTCCATATACTTTTCATGTAATCTTGTCTTTGCATCTTGTTCGTGTATTTATGTGTAGCGATCTCATTCTCATATCGCCATCGTGATTCTCTGCTCGTTTCTTTGCTGTTTCGTGTGCTAATACTAAGTGATGTTCTGAAATATGATGTGTGATTCGCTAACGCGAAATGCCGCGTCGATCCGCCGCATATGCTGACGATCTTACGCGAGATCAGAACGTATAATATACCGAGTATCATCGCATACGAGTGAAGAACCATCACTGTGACGGCGCCATCTCAGCCTAATGTTCTGATCAACAGATCTGCTGTCTGCCCAACAGATCTGTATCAGAACTTGTATGCTGCGAGACTTATTTTTCCCTATCGGCATGCCCATTTATCCCTACCCGAGGTTCTAAACGAGCAAATCAATGTGTATTTTATGCTTTCGATATATATCTCATATTCGAATAATTATTGTCATTCCCATTAATCATATGTGATATATATATATACAATCATTTATTCATAACTTTGCATTTTTGTATCTCATTGTATGCATAAATAACTATGCTTACCCTGTATGCTTATGAGTTATTTATGAATTCATAATATGAATAACTATAGTTACCTACAGAGCCTACTATTTTTCATGTTTTTCGGGACTAATATGAGTTCTAATATTATCATGCTATCTATTGATGAATTCTTGACTCAATGGGCTTTCCATAGAGTCCAAGAACACTCGAATCGGAGTTCAGACGAAGAAGTTATGACCTTCCGAAGTTGGAGGTCATGCGCAGTCAGTCTTGACTAGGCGGCCCCGAACTCCGCACTCACGAGCTGCACCAAGTGATGAGCTTCGCCTAATACTGCCCAATATCTAATATCTTCTCAGCATATGGATGGATTCTTGACTCAATGGGCTTCCATAGAGTCCAAGAACACTAAATCGGAGCTTAGATTTAAGAAGCTATGACCTTCCGTTGGAGGTCATGCGCGCGGGCCTGACGAGCCGACCGAACCGACGAGCCGCGACCAAGTGACGAGTCTGGGCCTAACACCGTCTGACATCTAATATCTTCCTCAGGCATATGGATGGATCTTCGACTCAATGGGCTTTCCATAGAGTCCAAGAACACCCAACCTGAAAGTTCGTAAAAGAGATATGACCTTCCGAAGTTGAGGTCATGCCAAATACCTTGACGAAACACTTGAACGACCAAATTGCACTTTCGGAAGCGAAGAGATCAGTCTAACACCTCGGTCTGACATCTAATATCTTCCTCAGGCATATGGATGGATTCTGACTCAATGGGCTTTCCATAGTCCAAGAACAGCCCAACTGAGTTCAAACGGGGCTGAGACATGACCTTCTAAGCTCGAGGTCACGGGCAAATACCTTGATGTGAGTCGATCCGGCGACGAGCTGCACCGGCGACGAGCTCGGGGCCTCTAAAGGACGAGCTGAACTCTTCGTAACGAGCTAAGCTCATGACGAGTCGAGCTCGCGATGACGAGTCGAGCTCGCAGACGAAGCTGAGCCTACATGACGAGCTGAACTCTACATGACGCAGCCGAGCCTCGTACCACTGGGCTGGAGCTCGTACGAAGAGTTGAGCCTACATGACGAGCTCGAGCCTCGCACGACCAGCCGAGCCCCGCAGGACGAGGCCTCGGCTACCTCGCACGACCCCATGGCCGACCTCTCACCCATTTGACTGCTCGTGCAGTAAAAAGACCATAACTCGTCCACAGGGGTCCGACTGAGAAATTAAAAGCCCAACATCAAGTCTATCGATGTGGCTACAATTTCCTCGTATGACTGCTTCCAAATTCTCTTTATTTCTGACTCAAACTCAATTCTAAGGTCCCATTTAGTTGACCTAATTGCGAACCCGACCGACTGCATCTAAATGGACTGACTTCGTGAAAAGGACCATAACTTGGTCTACCGAGGTCCAAATCGAAAAATCTGCAATCCTAACATCGTTCATCGACGCTACAATTTACTAGAAGGGACTCACTTCTGAATTCCCTCAGATCACCCAAACCGTTCTAAGATCCGGATACTGCATATGATCGATTAGGAATTTTCGTTCAACTTGCAACTGTGACTTTCCTCAAACACATATTTGGGAGCCTTAAAGCTCTTTCTCTCTTAACTCAACCCTACAAGAAATGAGTTTAGGAGCTCCCAAACCCAAACCATACACAAGATGTATAGCTCTTAACTACGATCTAAACTCTTTATAGTCCAAAACTAGACTTCCATACTCCCATAGTTTCCATACAAAACTATACTCAAATTCCATACCAATACTCAAATTCCATACAACCCAAGACATGTATCCGTACCTGTGATCTTCTTCTTCTTCTTCTTCTTCCTTTCTTCTCTCTTCTCTCTTATCCGTATTTGCTCTCCCTTTCTCCAAGACCAAAATGAGATATTTCTTGCCTTATCCCTTATTTGATCTTATCCCCTTTTTATTTTACTTTGGCCCCTCCAACTCTTATAATATTTTCAAATCAATTTATAATATTTTTACAATAGCCTCTAAATCTTTCTTTTATTATTCAGAATTTAACTTATTCATATTCCTACTTTGTTTTATCTTTATTTTATTCCGAATAAATATAGTTTTATTTAGCTTATTATACCCAAAACATGTTATAAAACTCGTTAGGTATAATCAAGTTGGCAACTCTCCTTAAAAAGAATTTCGTCCTCGAAATTCATACCTGATTCGAAGAGTTGCGGATATTGTGCTCTCATAGTTGCTTCTGACTCCTAAGTAGCTTCTTCTCTACCGTGGTGTTGCCAGAGCACTTTCACTAATGGTACTTGTTTGTTCCGCAACTGTTTCACCTCTCGAGCCAGAATGGTCTTTGGCTCCTCATCATATGACAAATCCTCTCAGACTTCAGATCTCCTTGCACCGGTAGTGCGACTTCCATCGTAGCGGTATCTCCAAGCATCGACACATGAAACACATCGCGTACTTGGCCAATTCCATAGGGAGTGCCAATCGATAAGCCACAAAATAATACGCTCCAAAATCTCATATGTAGCCCTATGAACCTGGGACTCAACTTGCCTTTCTCGACCAAACCTAAGAATTTTCCCCTCCATGGTGATAATACTTAAGAAGACCTTGCTCCCACTTTATATTCAATATCTCTCCTTTAGGTTAGCATACGACTTTGTCGATTACTAGCCGCCTTTAACCTCTCGCTCGAATAAAATAACTCAGACTCTCTCTTCCTCGTATCTTTACTATGTCCTGATCTATCGCTTATGCTCATTTAATTCGCGTCCAACACATAGGAGTCTTACATTCTAGCCATACAGCTTCATATGGTGCCATACCAATGCTTGATCAGTAAACTATTGTTATAGGCAAATTCCATAAATTGAATATACCTATCCCAACTTCCCGAAAAATTCCATGACACAACCTTCGAAGCATATCTTTCTCGAAAGCACTTGAATCAATCTCTCTCGATTGTCCATCCGTTTGGCGGATGGAATGTCAGACTAAAATTCACCTTAGTGCCTAAAGTCGAGGTAGAATTCCTTCCAACCTTTGACAACGCGGATCCTATCCGACAATAATGTACACAATGGCACACCATGCAATCGCACAATCTCATCTACATATAACTCAAATTAGTCGATCCATGTAATAGTCAATCCTCACCGGGGGCACCGGTCACTTTGTGAGCCTATCTACAATCACCCGTATAGAGTCATGTTTTTATCATACTGAGGAGAAAACTCCACACAAAATCCATGGTAATGTTTGGTCCCACCTACTGAGGAACTGAAGGATTTAACAAATCAGGCACTTGCGTTCGGGCCTTGACTTGGCCGACACGTTAAACACTTAGACACATACTCCGCCACATCTTTTCATTCCTTCCACCACAAAACTGCTTCAAGTCCCGGTACATCTTATTCTCCAGATGCATAGTAAATACCGTATTATGAGCCTCATATAGCAACTTTTGCTTAACTCTTACCATCCCGTACATTAATCTATTCCGAAATACAAACTTCCACGCTTCTTTCTCTAAAAACTTAGTCTTGTCACCATTTCTAACCATCCCCGTAATTTTTCAGAGCGCTCTTCATCATTTTTCGTGCATCTATAATCACTGCTTTGAACCCTGCTGTTTAATGAGCTAACATAGCTCCATCATCCGCTAGTCTCTTAACTCATTGTACTGAGTGACATTGCTACCATTGTCTTTCTACTTAGCATCTAAGCTACTATATTAGCCTCCTTCCCAGTGTAATGATGATGCGCCATAACTTAAATAAACTCAATCACCTCCGCCGTCTCAAATTTAACTCTTCGCTACAGCAAATACTCGGCACTCTTATGATCGGGTAAATCTTTAAGACCCCTTCCCGTAGAGGCAGGTCGCCATATTTTTAAAGAACACTACCGCAGCCTAACTCTAAGTCATGAGCGGGATAATTTTGTTCTACGTGGTTTCAATCGGTCCGGGACGGCGCCACTACTTCTCCCATCTGCATTAACACGCATCCTAAAACCAATGCCTAAGCATCACTATACAAGGTATACTCTTCGGCAGCCACAACACTCTGGGTATTTTCAACCAATCTCCTTTCAACTGCTCAAAACTCATTCCGACATTCATTCATTCCACTGCCAAACTTTATTCCTTCCCGAGTAACTGGGTGAGCTGAGAAGCTATGACCAGTGCTTCTCAAATCTTCTATAATAACCTCGCTAAACCCAAGAAACTTCTCACCTCGGTTACATTTGAGGTGATTTTCAATTCACAACCGCCTAATCTTAGCAGGATCAACTCATACCCTCAATAGACACAATACGGCCTTAGAAACACTTTAGCCAAAATCACATTTGTCAGAGTTTAGCATATAACTTATTTTCTCTTAACGTCCTAAGACTATTCTCGTGTTGTTCATGCCCCAGGCATCCCAGAATACACCGTGATGTCATCAATAAAACCACAACAAATTGATCCACATAAGGCCTCAAACCCTATTCATCAAATCCATGAAGGCCGCCTAAGATTAGTCAACCCAAATGGCATGACCAAAAACTCAATACCCATATCTGCCCTAAATGTAATCTTCTGCACATCTCCTTCCTTTACTCCTCAATCGATAATACCCCGATCGTTGTGTCTATCTTTCGAAAAAGACACCCGCTCCTTTTCAATTGATCAAAAGACTTCACCCTGGGAATGGGTACTTATTTTCACTCGCCACCTTATTGACTCCCTCGCTGATAATCGATGCACATCCGTAGAGTGCCATCTTTCTTTTTCATTAAATAAAATGTGCACCCTAAGGGGACACACCTGGTCGGATAAACTTTATCTAAAAGTTCTCGCACTGACTCTTTATCCTTTCATCCGTTGATATCTCCGCATTTCCGCGCCTCGACATAGTGGACTGCCTCGTACAATTTCTATGACTAAGTCCACCTCTCTCTCATGTGGAATACCCAAAACTTCTTCCGGAATACATCCGAAATTCCCTTTACTACTGGATCTTTCTACATCAACTTGATCTCTCTGAGTCAAGTATCAAAGCCAAGAATGTCTCACATCCTTTCCTCATAATTTCCTAACAGAGATAAGGAGATAACATTAGACATTACACTCGATCCAATGCCTTGTACTATTACTCCCGGGCCTGGTCAGAGCATCTCAACACTCACCGTCTTTGTCCACAATCCACGATAGCTCTGCTTAGGAGAACCAATCCATCTCTAGAATCAAGTCAAACTTCTGAATGGTAAGGTTATCAAATCAGCGAGAAACTCTTTGGTTCGTATAACAATGGGACAATTTCTATATATGTTATTCACACTAACATTGTAGCCCCCAACCTAGACCAGTTACATGCATGTCATATGCTAATTTCTCCATTGGCCGGTACTTCACAAATACATGATCCATGCACACATAAGGAATGAGTAAATCCAGGATCAATCAATGTAATGCATCTCTATATCATATAAAGAAAATATACCCGCTATAACTCAGAGCATTCTCGATCCTCACGAGCCTTCATAGCATATGCTCGTGCCGAAGTCGTAGGCACAGGACGACACGATCGTTTCCGACACTGGCGCCTCGTCTTCCAGGCCGAGATGGGCCCCACGACCCCTACCACGATCACGAGCCTGGCGGTGCCGCGGCATCTTCCTCCCCGCCACTCCTTTGTCAGGGGTTTTTATATTATCCCCAATCCCCCGAGGACACCGTGCTTTCAAATGCTCAAGGCCTACACCGAAAAACACCCTCCCGCCATCCTGCAAACTCCCAAATGCCTTTATGGCAATGAGGGCATTCGACGCCCCCGTCCAACCTGGCTAACTCCCCACCCGTACCACGTGTTACATCGACCTGGCCACCCCGGCTTTAACTATTCTAATTGACCGAGACTTCAGCTCTTTTTCTCGAGAGGACGGCTCCCAGAAAACTTCTTTGAAATCTTCTTGTCGCCGCTTCTAGTCTCTACTTATCAGCCTCGACCAACCGATAGAAATCCACTCGTTTGGAGAGAAGTCATAAAGCAACACCTCGATGGAATCTGCAATTCATCCTAAATTGCCTACACCGAAATGCCTCTGAGACCCACCCGTGCATATTTACTAAGATGGCTAAATTCTTTTTCATATTCGGCCTCAGATAAGCTCCTTTGCTTCAAATTTAAGGCCCCATTTCCACTTGGAATCCACATGCATCTCAGTAACATACTTTGTCTGAACTCTTGGGCGAAGAATTCCATGTCGGGTTTGGAATCCTTGGACTTTGAGTGCTAGTTTCCACAATCCCTTATGCCTCAGCATATAATAGTGAGGCGCACATAAATACTCTGAGATCGGAGGACATCCTAACCTCTTACAATACCCTTTCTAACTTTTCTAGCAAAATTCGGCTTTCGACTCTTCCATACTTTCGACCCGTGGAATTCCCTGCGCTCCATTGTCGCTAACTTGCGTATTACATTGGAGCTTTAGGAGAAGAATCGATCTATCTAAAACCCGAGGCCATGTCTTTGCGATATTCTCGTGAGGCTTAGTGGGCTCGTGGGTACATTACTTTGTGAAGGTTCGGAAGAGTGACCTTATTCTCTTGGGTTAACACTCTCGGCGGCTTCTTCGGGGACGTCCGTCTATCTGAAAACAAAGGACATCAGCATCGAATGACACATTTACTAAACCTGAAGCTTTTCTATCCTTATATACTCTATTTGAGCCACCTAAACCAGGCTTTTCAACGCTAAACATAGGCTCTGATACCCTTAAAGCGTATACAACTCGGCGTGGGATGTCAGTGAGGGTCACTCTTTTTTTTTAAAAAACATAAACCTTTACACTTGCATATTCATATGTGTTAAACAAATTAACTTGTATTACATTACGTAGCGAATGATTACAAAACATATATACAAGCTCCATAAATACAAATGTTGACATTTCTGATATTTGTGGTTTACAAAATTTCATATACAACATATTTAAGGTGCTTCCAGTGAGCACCTATTGATGTGTGGCCTTTGACTACTGATGTGGATTGCCCAGTTCCTGTGATTTCCTCTTCTGTACCTACACGGATTGAACACCCGTGCTAAACTTTACGCTTAGTGGGAATATGACTTCTATTGAGAGTCACCACACTTCTATACAAATGCATATGACCACGTATAACATTCTGATTCTTATCATTTCTCCTTATATATACTTTTCATAACCCGAGTTTCATTTCTTATCATCTTCCATATACTTTTCATGTAATCTTGTACTTTTACTTCTTGTTCTTGTAGCGTATACTATCATCGCATAGCGATCTTATACTTCTCATATCATGTCATGTATTCTCACACTTCCTTTGCATATACATCATTTTCTTTTATGTTTCATGTCTGCATAAACCCAAAGTGGTCTGAAACCATGAGCAGGCGTTGTATTCCTTGTATGGCTTGGTGGTCATGAGGAGCCGGCGCTATACTCAGCATGCGAAGCGTTGGTCCATGAAGGCGAAGTATTTGTGATATATTATACGGAAGGTGTCATCCTTGTGCGAGGCAGTGACCATCCATGAGGGCCGGAGTATTTGTGGTGACACTTTCGGAGACTACCGTGTCAAAGCGGATCTAATGTCATGCGACAACGGGGTCTCGATCTCGAGCCTTGTATCTTCGCGGACTTATTTCCTAATAGGCATGCCCGTATATCCCGTCTGGGGTTACAGCGGTGATCGATGTGTATTTATGCTCGATTATATATCTCATATTCCGATAATTATTGTCATTCGGTAATCATATGTGACTATATATATATATATACAATCATTTATTCATAACTTTGCATTTTCATGTCTCATTGTATGCATAAATAACTATGCTTGCACAGTAGCATGAGTTATTTATGAATTCATAATGAATAACTATAGTTACCTACGAGCCCTCGCATTTTCATGTTTTTCCGGGACTAATATGAGTTTAATATTATCATCATATCTATTGATGAATTCTTGGCTAAATGGGCTTTCCATAGAGTCAAGAACATAGAATCGGAGTTCGTTGAAAGTTATGACGCCCGAAGTTGGAGGTCATCTGTGATCGATCTTGACGGCGACTGAAGCGACGGTACACTGCTTGAAGTGTGAGCTCAAACTAACACCTCGGTCGACACTCCCAATATCTTCTCGGGCATATGGATGGATTCTTGACTCGATAGGATTTCCATAGGAATTCAAGAGCACTCAAATCGAATTCAGAGACGAAGAAGTTATGACCTTCAGTTGGAGGTCATCTTGTGATCGATCTTGGCGAGCTGACTGACCCAGCGAGCTGCAACGAAGTGACGAGCTCAGTCTAACACCTCGTCTGACGTCTAATAATATATTCCTCCGACGCCGGATGGATTCTTGACTCAATGGGCTTTCCATAGAGTCGAGAACACCGTCGGAGTTCAAGCGAAGGAGATGACGCCAGAAGTTGGAGGTCATGCCTTGATCGATCTTGACGAGCTGACACGAAGTGGCCAGTACTGCGAAGTGACGAGCTCAGTCTAACACCTTGGTCACGACATCTAATATCTTCGTATGCATATGGATGGTTATGACTCAATGGGCTTTCCATAGGTCGAGGAACACGCGAATCGGAGTTCAAGCGTGGAAGGTATGACCTTTGAAGTTAGAGTCATCGCGTGATCAGTCTTGACGGTGACACGAAGTGACGGTACGCCGAAGTGTGAGCTCGGCTACGGGGGCGGCCCGGAGCTCGCCGAGCGAGCTAAGCTCTACATGGCGAGTTGAGCTGCATGGCGAGTTGAGCTGCGGAGACGAGTTGAGCTCTACATGACGAGTTGAGCTACATGACGAGTTGAGCTCTGCATGACTAGTTGAGCTCTGCATGACGAGTTGAGCTCTACATGACGAGTTGAGCTCTGCATGACTAGTTGAGCTCTGCAGGACGAGGCCTGCTGACCTCTGTTTGACGACCTCATCAGCGACCTCGCGTTGGTACATTCGAAGGAGTAAAAAGACCATAAACTTGGTCCCACGAGGGTTAATTAAATTCAAAAGCCCCAACATCAAGTTCATTGATGTGGCTACAATTATAGAAGGACTTACTTTAAATTCTCTTTATTTCTGACTCAAAAACCCAGTTCTAAGGTCAGGCTAGTTGACCGAGATTAGCGAAGCGGCAGGCCGGATCTAAATGGACTGACCTCGGTAAAAGGACCATAACTTGGTCTACTGAGGTCCAAATCGAAAAATTCGAAAGCCTAACATCAAGTTCATTGATGTGGCTACAATTTACTAGAAGGACTTACTTCTGAATTCCCTGTATTTCTGACCCAAAAACCCGTTCTAAGATCCGGATACTGCATATGATAGACAATAGGGAGTACCTTAGTTGACTTGCAACTAGACCCTTCTCAAACGCATATTTAGGAGCGCCCAAAGCTCTTGCAGCTTCGACCACTGTGAAATGAGTTTAGGGTTCCCAAACCAAACCATACACAAGATAGGGTTCTTAACCATGTCTAAACTTTATAGTCCAAAGCCCCAGACTTCCATACTCCCATAGTTTCCATACAAAACTATACTCAAATTCCATACCAATACTCAAATTCCATACAACCCAAGACATGTATCGGGTACTGTGATCTTCTTCTTCTTCTTGCTTGCTCTTTCTCTTATACTCTTATCAGGTATTTTCTCTCCACTTTCTCCAAGACGAAATGAGATATTTCTTTTGGTCTTATCCTTCTTGATCTTATCCCCTTTTTATTTTACTTTGGTCCTCCAACTCTTATAATATTTTCAAATCAATTTATAATATTTTACAATAGCCCCAAATCTTCTTTATTATTTGTAATTTAACTTATGCATATTCATACTTTTGTTTTTATCTTTATTTTATTAGAATAAATATACCTTCGTTTATTATACCCAAAACATATTGTTATAAAAGCGTTATGGTATAATTTGAGTCTACGAGATAAGAGCAGCTAACAGGGGTTTTTCTTACCATGTCTTCTTTCTTTTCTATCATACTCTTCTTTCTTTACCCTTTCAACATTTAACGCACATGTCACAATCTTAGAGAATTCATCATGGCCAAATCTTGTGACATAGGCTCGAATATAGTCATTGAGGCCATCCTGAAACTTACGACACTTCTCCTCCTCAGTAACTAGCATCTCTGGAGCATATTTGCTCAACTGGGTGAATTCCCTACGATACTACGTCACGCTCCACACTTTTGACATGCAAATTATGGAACTCTCTTCTCATATTGCTAAGATAAATACAACCCACGTATTGCTTCCTGAATTATGCTATGAAAAACTCTCATGTAATACTTTCCGGTGGTGTGGTCACTGATCACGAACTCCACCACTATTAAGCATCATCCACGAAGCGGTGAGATCTCACACTATAAATTTTTATCTGGTGTGCAGTGCATTTGTCGAAGCATTCTCTCAGTTCTTTCGAGCCAATTTTCCGCCATGGAAGGCTCATCATCATTCTTTCCAAGAAAATCTATGGGCTGGTATCTTACCATTCTTTCTATGGCTAATCGTTGAGGAACGACTTCTGTTTGGTTGCAGCGCTCTTTCACGGTGCTTGAGCTATTGTTGGAGGATATCGATAAGTACCTCCCTCTTGCTTAACCTTGCTCATGTCGAAGGAGCGTGGGACGGCTGCCCACAAATCCACACTAATGGGGCTATTTGAGGCGACACGAGTCACCTCTGTCCGCATGGTGGCCCCTAAACTATCCATACGTAACTATTAAGATCGCCAAGATCCACATCGAGTCATGTCATCCTTTATTTGCAATCTGATGCGTGTCGCGAACGATTCCAATCGTTTTATAGAGCGGGTCAAAACCTAGGCTCGATGCCACTAAATATGTCGTGCCCAGGTACGGAAAGCAGCGGAGCGCACCGAGATCAGGGCCCAGCGAGCGCAGAACCGGTTTTACCATATATACATTTTTGAATACTGTAGAAATAAATGTCATAATCATTTCGTTTAAAGAGGGCCCACTATTTTGTCAATTAACACTTTCATTCAATATGGAATGTATGCCCTTTCAACATTATCATTTACAAAACATTATCAGAGTTCATTTCCACAAATAAATCAAATATGTTCTTCCTATGAAAACTTATACATTTTTTGTTTCATTACAAAAATGATCAAATAATGTCATGGGATGAAATGTATGCATGAGATGAAGCGTCTACTTATACTCAGCACGATTCGACGATGACTTTGAACTCTGCGGTCTTTGCTGTTGTCCCTAGTCACTCGGGACCTGTGCAATGATAAAAACAACGCGCTAAGCATTTTCATGCTTAGTGGTTCTATGCAATTCTCTCTTCATTTCAATTAAACACAAATATGGAGCTTTTCTGAAATAATGTTTTAGGCACAATTTCAATAGTCCATGCAATATACGTATATATATATATACTGCCTATATATATATATATATATATATATATATATATATATATATATACTGTAATAGTGGTGTGTGTGTGTGTGTGTGTGTGTGTGTGTGTGTGTGTGTGTGTGTGTGTGTGTGTGTGTGTGTGTGTGTGTTTATTTCACATACTTTCATTTGCAAATCATTTGATCGTTTCAAAGTAAACAATTTCATATGAAATATTTCATTCAAAACTCAAATCATGCATTTCACATTTCACTTTATAATTTTGCCCATGAATGAATTTAACCATTTCTTTAGGTGCATGAATATGAATCAACGGCTTGCGGTCCGCTAGAACTGGATCGGTATAAAGCATTTTATAACCACGAATTACCTGGCTATTTGGTTGTATGATCATTGTGTGTACACTGCGAATCTGTCGTGGGCTACGGATCGGTATGCCCATATGTTCATTTCGTTCCACGATGTGTGATTTGACCCTTATTGGTATACCAATCTATCATAACTCGAATATGACGGATAACATTCTATTAAGGACATTAAAACTACGGTCATTGTCATTTACAATATTGTATATACATTTATACCCAATAATACATTTTGATGCTCATCTGATTTTTATGGCAATGCATTTGAGAAATCAATTTTCTAAATAGCTTAAAACAAATCACATATGTAGTTTTCTTGAAAACCATTTCAACCAACAATCATAAAACTTGAAATAAGAAGAGAGATATAGAGAACAAACCCAAAAAGGTTGTCGCTCCTCGATTCCTATCCTCGGAATCCCGTTCTTGGGCTAGACTTCCTCGTCACCAACTGAAGGATCCCGACCCGGATTAACCTCATGAACCCGAGGGGACCTCCAGGCACTCCAATGGATATAGAAACTTTTCCTTAAAACAGTCAAATAAAATCCATGGAGCGAACCCCTTTACAATCCTTAACATATCTTTAGAAAATATTGCGGAAGCGAAGTGGTAAATGTTTTTTTTTTCTTTTCTTTTCTTTTTCAAACGCTTAGATTTTTTAGAAAAATTGGCCAGAGTTTCTTCTGTTTTTCGGACTTTCCCAAATTTACAAAACCTGCGAAAACATTTAAAAACACTTCTAATCTTCCAATTTTCAACTTCCTTGTTAGGACTCCTTGTCCACAACTCAATCAACCCAATATATACACATATACATATATTCATTTCAATTATCAAAACATTCCTAAACTTCTTGATTCCATCTGCATTTTTTTTATCAAAAGATGGGCTTGAGCCGGACTTAAGCAGTAGCTAAGTAGTTCCTTTTCAAAATATATCCATATATGCATATATACATGACAAAGTATTCGACATATAAAATATGCAAACTATTTATACAATACGAGTTCATGCGTCGTCTCTCGATGGCTCAACTCACTTTGCCTGGAAGGTACTCTCTGGCGCTGTCTCGGGTCTTGAAAATATTTTGGAAACATATGGAAAGAATGAGCTAAGGAGCCCGAGTGAGTGTATATTTTCATTAAAATAACATTTTCAGTATATATCAAAGTAATACATACTTATACAATTAAAATCAATTTATGCCTTAAACATTTATGCCTTAAACTTTCTTTCTTTCTTTATAATAAATACTTATACAATTAAAATCCATTTATGCCTTAAACTTTCTTTCTTTCTTTATAATAAATACTTATACAATTAAAATCCATTTATGCCTTAAACATTTATGCCTTAAACTTTCTTTCTTTCTTTCTTTCTTTCTTTCTTTACGATGGAACTCGGGAATAAACACACGAAACGATTTCAGAATGCGACGGTGAGGGCGATCATCCGATCCTGCCCTCTGGCTGCGGAGAAACTCACGCTTTGCATAGGAGTTCAGTCATAACACTTTATCACGTGTGGGATCTTACTCTGAACTTTGTTCCTCACTCGATTAGTAACACATAACTCACATAAATCCTTACCTTTAAAGTACCTCGTAGATATCGGTCATAACGAGTCATAGGGGTTTAGGGTAACCATCGATAAAACATTTCTTCAAAATACATTTATAAATCCATTTTAAATCCTTTACTTTATCATTAAAACACATATGCATTCTTTACATTTTTAAACTTTCATAATACCTTAACAAATGCATACATATTTCATATACATATAAATATATATTGATCTGAAGATAAAAAACATTTCCATATGCCTTAGCATTTACATAAACATTTCTATTAAACTTCAATTTAACATTAAATCATTCACTTTTAAAAACTCGATTTCAAAATATCATTTTTCACTCACAGTTCATAGCTCGATCCAGCTTGCTTCAAAGTGAGTTCGGGTTCCGTCCAGATAGTCACTTTTCACATTTTTCAAAGAAAACCAACTACACATTAACCATAATTTCCATTTTAATCCACCATACACCTCATTCCTATATTCTTATTCCTCTAGGAATCTATTTTACTTAGAGTGGAGTCGTGTCGGATCATCCCAGCCCAAAGTTATGGCATTTTCATTGACCAGATCCCGTTACAGATTACACTAGGGGCGGTTGTATTACTCTTTTTTTTCCAGGGTCTTAACTTCATATTTGACATTTTCTCTTTGTACTATTTTAAAAAGCTAAGGTGCTAAGAGGTTCTTCTCCCAGTGGAATCCTGTCGAACGCGAAACTCACGATCGATCGAAACAACGGGGCTAATCTCTGTTCAAAAGCGGAGCCAGACGGTGGCTTACCGCGACCCTACTTTGAGTGAATTTGTAGGTCGAATTATAATCAAATTGACGATTCTATTTCTATATGTTTGATTCTCCTTTGAAATTCTATTTTAACCAACAACTTGAATCACTCAAATCGGATCAGAAATGAGCAAGTTATGAATTGAAAATACAGCAAATGGTCGAAGCAGAAAAAGCGAGCATTTCTGTACCGAGGGCAGACGGTGGCTTACACATGGCTACTTTGAGTAGATTTTGAGCCACTTATAATCAGAGCTGACAATACCTATTTCTATATGTTTGGTTCTCCTTGAAGTCTAGTTTAATTAACCATGAATCCTCAAATCGGATAAGAAATGAGCAAGTTATGGTCAAAATCTGTGGTCGAAGCAGGGGAAAACATAGTATTTCTGTGCAGCGATCCTTAATTTTTCGGTTACTTCTTTTACCGCACTAACTCGATTAACGTCATCTGACCACATAGATTCCTTATGCCTCGAGAGATTTACATGGATTCATCTAAAAACAACTCCCACTTGAAATGAGTGCTTTATGGAACCTCAAACGCGAGCCACTGAGTGAAAAATCAGAACTCAACCTAGATCCTGGTCTTTTTAAACATCATATAATTTGATGATTCCATGTTTATTTTTTCTCTCCCCGATTGGGGTTTGCCTCTCACTTAACCCAAAAATTCAAAGTTTATGGCTCTTTGCACAAACCTAGACTAAGAGGAGAAACAAATCTTCAACCAAAACCTTAGGATTCATATCAAAAATCAAACAAAGAATTCCATGCACGATTTGACCTTGTCTCCTTCTCCTTCTTCTCCTTCTTCTTCTTCTTCCTCCTCTTCTTCCTCTCTCTTCCTTGCTCCACTCCTCTCTCCACGGTTTGCCCTAGAAAATGAGACCAAAATGAGTTTTGGTTTGTCTCATGGACTTTTATACTCTCATGTTTCCCTTAATTGCCAATTGGTCCTCCTTCTCTTTGATATTACAAGTCAACTTTGGTTATTTCTATTTTGGCCTACCATCTTCTTTGATTCTAATTTTCATATCCTTTTTGCTAAATGACAATTGTACCCTTGTTTTAATACCATAATTCCGGGTTCCATAAACTTTCATTTCCTACTTTAGTCTCCAAAATACTACTTTGTGACACTTGGTGCTCTTATACACCCCTACAGTATCATGTATTGTACACTCTCTCGGGACGGAGCGTTACACCAACCCTTAATCCATCACAATTAGAGAACAATATTAGTTGGCGTATTTAGGTTTCTAGTTAGGATTGTTTTCTACCTAACTTCCCTCAAGTAAAATTTTATGGGAACAAATGAACCACATTTTGCAAACTTCCTTGAAGTCCATCGTTCCTTATAAATATATTTTATTCGAAATTTGGTTATCGATTGAGCACTAAAACTCAAGATATGTTCAAAGCAACCGGGACTACTCTTTTTTCAAGACAGAACCAGAATTTGCCTAAAAATAGAGCTTCACTTTGACTAATTTCTAGGTCCAATGGAGTCCAAATTTGAATACACTTATTTCAAGGAGATTTGTTCTCCTGGAAGTCTAGTTTAAATAGAAATTTGAATAACTCAGATTTGAATGGTGAAACTCAACTTATGGCCTAAATGTCAAAACTATTCCAAAACACCAAAATTGTTCCAAAACACCAAAATTGTACCAAATTGAACCAGAATTTGCTCGAAAATAGAGCCTCACTTTGACGAATTTCTGGGTTCAATGGGATCCAAATTTGAATACACTTATTTCAAGGAGATTTGTTCTCCTAGAATTCTAGCTTACGCAGAAATTTGAATCATTCAATTTGAATGAGTGAAACTCAACTTATGGCCTAAATACCAAAACTGTTCCGAAACACCAAAACTGTATTAAATTAAACCAGAATTTGCCCAAAAATAGAGCCTCACTTTGACGAATTTCTAGATCTAATGGGGTCCAAATTTGAATATACTTATTTCAAGGAGATTTATTCTCCTAGAAGTTTAGTTTACGCATAAATTTGAATCACTCAATTTGGATGAGTGAGGCTTCGACTTATGGACTAAATACCAGCTGTTCAAAACACCAAAGCATACCAAACTAAACCAAAATTTGCACGAAAAACATGGCTTTACCTTGGCCAATTTACGGGTCAATAGGGTCCAAATTTGCATACATATATTTCAAGGAGATTTGTTTTCCTAGAAGTCTAATTTACTCAAGAGAGAGAGATAACTCAATTTGGATGAGTGATGACCAAAACAAAAACATGGGTTTTGGAAATTTTACGACAATATATCTTCTAAAACACTAACATTTCCTTTATACAAAAATTCTTCAAAACCAATCCTAAATCCAAAAGCACTTTGAAACTTAACCCAAAACTGATCTACAACCATTTAAAACACTTCTATTCCAATTTGGGGTTTTCATCAAACCCAAACACAACATTAAAGGGGGTTAGGGTTAGTTTCATACCTTTAATATCTTTCTTTTCACTTGCTTCTTCTTCCTTCTTCTTTGTTTGGCTCAAATCCTTTGAGAGCACAAAGTTAACTTGGTCTCCTTTCTCACTCTTCAACCGTGCCTAGTTCTCAATGTGAAGATATGCCCAAATGATAAATGCATTCAAGTCAATTTTTGGTCTTAACTCAAAACCTTTGCTAGGCCTTGTTTATTTAGCACATTATTTCTCATTTCTCTGTTTTTTGCATTTTAATCATTCTTTTCTTTCATTTGCTATTCAACTTATTACCCTTCTTCCATTTTGGCACATACACTTATCATTTATGATCCTTGGGTCCTCATTTTGACATTTCACCAATTTAACCTTAATTCTTTTATAATTTTCGGGTTTTATCATTTTTTTTTCTTTAACAATATAAATTCCGGAAAAATACAATGTAACTTATTTTATACCCTAAACATGTTATAAAACTGCTAAGTTATTTTAGTTATTCTGACAAATGCATTTGAAGGCTCTATTATAACCATTGTGATTCTCCCCCTCGTGAATATAGCAAAACATATCGATGTCCATTATATGTTTGATACGTGATTTTTGCATTTTTCCAAAAAGCACTATACACTATTAGTCATAATACCAGCACCCAATGATTGCTACATTGAAGCATGCGACTAAGGTGTCTTACATCGTTTTTAAATGACAAAAATTTTTGCATGTTGTGCCTAAAGTTTAAATGGGTTGTACCCAGATTGTATATTTGTTGTACCGAGTGTTTCAATGACTTGTACTTATGTTGTGCTAAGTCATTTTCTATTCTTATGCTTACTTGTTCTATAACTAATGTTTCGCTCTATTATACCCATGACCTATTTCAGTTGTACCCAAGGATTACACATCATGTACCCAAGGATTACCTACTTGAAATTACTATTGAATCTTCTTTGTATCATAAAGCGTATGTAACTTATTACCCAATATGAAATCAACTACCACGTAGCTACTTGCGTAAGTCCTACCAACTACTTACTTTTATTCAAGTTTTACAAATGCAATACCTTTGTTATTCATAAATAACCATTTATTAAAAACACACACAAAATAACTGACCCCTTTGATGAAGACAAATGGGTGGAAGATGAATCTATTTATTGAATATTTAAATAGAAGGAAAGATGAATATACATACGAGATCAACCTCAAATATTGAAAAGTTCTTTGAAACTAACCTTCAGTAGTGTTCTTTTCTCTAAAAGCATATGGAGGAAAGTTCAAACATATGAAGGATTTTTAGATTTATTTTTATTTTTATTAGAAATAGAGTGAGAAAGAGAAACAGAGAGGTAGAGAGACAAGAAAGAGAGAGACATAGAGGTAGAGAGTGGTTCTCCTCAGCAAACTAACCTTAAAGATGATTCTCCTTGGTGAAGAAGCTCGGTGAAGATCCAGTTCTTGAGTGAAAGAGAGCGAGAGTCTTGAAGTGAAGTGAGTCTTCGTGAATAAGCTTCTTTTGGAGGGAAACTTCAATGAAAGCTTTGGTTTTTAAGGTTTTTTTATTTTGATTTTCAGCTTTTTCATATTAGGAAATCAAATGGGTGTTTTGGGAATCAAATAGGGTTGGGTCACGTGCACAATTAATGAAGGATTTTTTATCAATTTTTAGTCATCTTTATCAAAAAGTCTTTCAAGTGTTGGACGGTCTTCAAATAAAATTGCTTGGGCCTCATTTTCAATATTCCCATATTAGGACCCTATATAATAGTTTTCCTTTTTTTTTATCAGTTCCATGACTACTAAAAGGCTTTCAAAAATAAGATTCTTCCTTACAACAATAAACACAATCTTTCTTTGATAACAATATCACTTCCCTATATTTAAATATTGACTCCTAATTTGTTATTTTAAGGCATATAGCATTTAGCTAGTAGTCATGCCAGATTACTAGGGGCTAGATGCTTTGCTTAATTTTTCTTACTTCGCCCATGTATATATTACACACTATTTAGGGTTGCAATAACATACATATTTTTGAATTTTGAAGAAACTTAATTGCTGAATTATGAGAATCATTGCATTATTACACTCAAGCAAGACAACAATATCAAAATCAATTGGCTCCCACTAAATGCGGCATTCAATTTCAGTTTTTTTTTTTTTAAATTTATAGTTTACAATTTTGGTATCATGGCTCGTTATTCCTTTATTTTCTCTTATATGTTAATCTGAATCGGGTAGGTGTAGTGAAGGCAACAGCATTCTATTGGAAATTATTTAAAGCACCCCTATGGGCCCCAAGGAGATTGTGCACTAAAAGAAAATGATTTCTAATCACTAAATCAACTATATCACTAATGAGAAATGGTTGACTATTAGTGGAGGATTATTTCTCAACAGCCAGCATTTGACTGAATTTCAGTAATAGTAAGATTGAATTGTTCCCTTTTGATGCTATTATATAAGCAACAGTTCAATTCATCAAATCTTTGTGGAATATTATCTTGTATTATTGTATGGCTTTGACTCTTCTAGATGGAGTTCTTTGCTTGTATTATTATATGGGTTTGACTCTTCTTGAACAGGTTATTTTAGCATGCCAATACAAGAATGATGATCATGAGATTCTCATTTATGCCTTCTAGAAAACTGAGTATAGCATTTTAGGTTGACCACTGATTCATCTTTAGCAATTTGTAAAAGCAGTAGAATATTTCAGTAAGATTGCTCCCGAATGATGATCAGGGCATGAGTGCAGGCTAAGCATGGTGAAGATGACCCTTAGCATGAAAATGTAATTCTGGGATTTTAGTACATAGTTCAGGATCAGGCTAGCTTCTTACAATTGGCAATACCCCATTAGGTTAATGATCATTTGATTCACTTATAGGACTATATAATTATTATTATTTTTTTTATTATTACTGTTAAGCTTCTGATTAATTTATATATATTAAATTAGATGCTGAAGAATATCCTTTCTTAGACTTGGGTATATGAGCTCATAAATGGAGAGAATAATAAAGTAGAATTAGAATGGTGAAAGACATAACCTCCAACAAGTAAGTCAGTAATTAGTTTAAAATAAGCTATATATATTAGGTTATAATAGGTTAACAAGTAGCTAGTTTTAAATAATTAGAGGAATTGTAAAGAGAGGTGGTTATTTAAATAATCTTACACACATGGAGATAGAATTTAAATGATTAATAATGGTAACAGATGAATATTTGGTATGATGTGAACCACAGTCGAGAGCTTGTTTTTTTTTTTTCTGCTAAAAGGTGGAGTAGTGAAATGAAATAAAGTCACACCCCATGGAGGGTCCCAGTCACTCCTCCTTGTCAGTTTGTCAAAGAAAGTCAAATTAAATTAATGATGAGCTAAACTCTCTTAAGTGCCCTTCCTCAACCCCCTCCTTCTCTTCCCACTTACTCACGCTAAAATTAAAAATAAATTGAAAAAGTAGGCGTGCATGGTTGGCTCCTCGAACTGTGGAAGCCCCTCACCAGCCATCTCCCATTGAACCTTAAACATAAAACCAACATTTTTTTAGAGAAGAAAGAGAATTTGATTCTCTGATGTGCTAGGCTGTAGTGCACGGTAATTGTTTCGTCAATGGTTACCATGATTATGTTAGGCAATCTTCATAAAATATTGCATGATCACTTTTATATTTTTCTCCAACTGGGGTCTAGCTAGGTTCAACCCCTGCAGTAAATAATAGATTCATTGATTCTACTTCACGAGTGACTTACTCCTCCCCCACTAAGAACCGTAATACATGAAACCATGACGGGATCAATATGAAGTTTGGGCCTGTTTGATTCAAGTTTATAAATGTTGTTTTTGAAAAGAGTTTTTGAAAATATAAAGAAGACAAATTTAATGTTTTTTGAAAACTATTCATGTTCTCTTTGTTCTTCGTGTTTTTCAGAATAAAAGAAAAATGAAATCAAACTCGTTCTTCTTGTTTTTCTTGTTATCTCATAGTTTTTAAGGGAAAAAACATGTTAAAGGCGTGATATTCATATTAAACTCAAATCCTAATAGAGTCAGTTTGGTAATAGGTCCTAAGCTCGAGTCACCTCTTTACAATTTATTTCTCATTTATTGATTTGAAATTCCATGAAGGACTTTGTTTGGTTTGTTTGACTCTCCACGTGGAGGTATAAGGCATGATATTCATATTAAACCTAAATCCTACAAGATTAAACTTTTAGGAGAGTTGATTATTTAACAAAATGGTTTTCAAAAATTGTAACCAAATAGGCCTTTTATTGCTCGCTTGGCATTTGTCTAATGCAAGGTGTCATTCAAAGCTATTTGCAATTTTCATTCTAAAGTGGTCCATTCGTTCATGCTTTTTAAAACTCGTTATCGAAAAACAATTTTTTGAAAACACAAAAACACAATTTTGTTATCTAAAATCGCTACTCTCTAAATTTAACGATTTATGTTTTTGCAACAAAAACTTGGACGTTTCTTATTTTCCTATTCTCATTGCTTTTAAAATAAAACATTTTTTAAAAAAACCGTGAACAAACATGCTCTTAGTGTTTTATGTTTTTTCAAAATAAAAATGGAAAATTAAACATATTCTCTATGTTTTTCTTATTTTTTTTATTGTTTTAGAACAAACAAAAAAGAGTATTCAAAAACTGCAAACAAACAGACCCAGGTTTTGTAGGGTGTGATACATGCTTGAATTTGTAGCTCAAAGCCACCTTGAAATGCCCCTTGCAAGTCTCTCGTTCGATCGACAGCAATGCAGTTGCATTCATTCAATTTAAGCAGTTCCGTGTCTGAGAATTGAAATTATGATTCCATTGGATAAAGATTAATGGATTGAAATTGGCAAACCCAAATGAATATGAGATATATATGGACAAAAAAATTGGAGATATTTTGTTTAACAAGGAGCTCTGTTGATACAAGTTAAGATGGAAGCAATTTTTTATAATTTGACACAAATTGATAAGTTAACATGGAAGAAAATTTGTTTTTAACATGGGAGCTCAACATTGAGAAGAAAATAATAAAATGACTGGGCATTGTAAAACGATAGCCATTCCCTGCCTACCTAATGCACCTTTGAAGCTATAGGAAATTCATGAGTTGAAATGTTTGTAAACAAACAGTGAAAATGAAGACATTTTACTAATTTGTGCTTACTACTGGGAATTTATTTCTATCCTTGATTAAAGCCTTATTAATATTTACAAAAGTTATGAACTAGAATGGCTGGGATCACCCGTCTTAATAGTACGTCCTACTGCTGCCATTAACATAAGATGCCAATAAAAAGAACAAAAACTTCACAAACCACACATAACATTGCTTTATTTGCATTCATAAGTCATACAATATTTACAGATTAATTATCACCACATTACAAACATGAGTTACACCATATTTATTAACTGATCAAATTAAAACTTACATGCTATTAGGGAAATAATATACACATTGATAAATCTTTCCCCTTCAGTACATAGAAAATGAGACAGTAGATAATAATGAAGGCGTGCATGAAAATAAATACTTGAAACCATATGCTTTAATACAGTTGCTCTAGTTCTGAAGGGAGTGTCCAACACCAGGGCTGTGACCCGGGGTGGTCGGCCTGAAGTCATGCACGTGACCTGAGGGTGACGTCTGAGACTCCGCCACCGCCGGAGTTGGTGGTGCTGTAAGCAGAGACTTATTAGCATTGTGCTTACCAGATTTTGTGGTTTCTTTTCCTATGATTTTAACATGATCAGTTTCAAGTTCTGAGAATTCCCTTTTCATCCCCAAGAATGGTCGCTCCTCACTAGACTGAATTTCTTGACAGAAAATCAGCATCATGAGGAAAAAACAAGCAATAATGAACTTAGGGTTAGCCATAGAGAGAAGATCAAGAGAAGAAGAAAGAGGACAGAAGAATAAGAATTAAGGCAAGCAAGCTGATGCCTAAGCCCTTGCTTCTATAGGGCTATTTATAGAGCTAAGATAGCTATCAATGGGCCTTAATTCCCAATCGGGAGAAGATTTTCTGAGATACGGTAACATGGAATTTTTATTTTTATTTTTATTTTTTTAATTAGTCCTTCTCCAATAGTCTGCTCAGTGCATACTAATGCAGTAGGTAATTACATTCAACAATTACATGTCCCCATGCAATATAACAATTTAGTTTGGCCTCTCGTTTTAATGCTAGATCCAGTACTATAGGATATACTCGAATTATTCAGTACAAACAACATTCCGGCTACTGAATTTATATATATATACTTCTCTCTCACATACAAACTATTCACCTAAAGATTAATTTGAGCTACTTCTAAATAAAAATGGGTTACTAATCACTTCTGTGTCTTGATGTGAAGCGTGAAACATAAAAACATGTATTAAGATTGACTTTCTGTAAACAGGCAATAATATTGGAATACAGCAATTTATTTCTCTATAATGATATGCATTAGATTGGTGCATAAATCTTGAAACCAATAACATAATTTGTTAAAAAAAATTAAAATAAAGAAGAAGAAAGAAATTTAATGATCATGTAAATTTCATACTATGCCACATAACAGTCAAGGTCATATAGATTATCAACATAACTGATATTTAGTCCATTATTGCATGCATAGAATAGAGTATAAAGTCTTGACAATTAATGCAACCTTCAACCTTCTTCATCATTTTGCAGCTATGTTGTCCTGCGTGCATGTCGGTAAATTTCCAAGGTCTTCTTGTGTGGAAGTAGCAGAATGATTATTGTTCTGAACTAAGTACCCAATAGATCCTTCTATTAATCCTTATACATGCACCTGCGAACAATCTAAACTTCAGTCATTTAATGGAGGTTTCTATTGACTGATAAATATATATATATATATATATATATATATATATATATATATATATATAGCTGTTTCAATGATAACTCAAAGGCCGCATTGATATTTACAGGAACATATCTTTTTATGAAAAATCTTTACAAAATGAAGATCAAGATGCAGTCCCCATTCACATGACCCGAGAAGGCGGGGAAGGATTTCCAAATAGAAATATATAGTCACAACTACATTTATGGCAGATAGTAACCTAAGATTCTTCTTGCACTCCAGCATTTTATCTATAAGTCCCCTTCACCATTGAGTCAATTCAAAAATAAAAATAACAATAATAATAAATAAAATATAAAGAAGACAAATAAAGAAAAACCAATGATGGTAGGAGTTTTCTTTTTACTTTTATTCAATTTTGCATTTTATCGTTGTATTATTATATTCTTATAAAAATTCAAATCTTGATTCTCCTAAATGTCCATTGCATCACTATAATATAAAAACTTCTCTATCATATATTCTTCTAGGAATCTAGCATAGAAGACTATTTTGGAGGTACAGGCGTGTGAAGGATCCACCTCACTCCCCTTTGAAATTTGCAGCTCATTATTTGAAAAATCACAAACTTTCATGATAATGTAGTTGAAAAGTGTCTGTGGTCATAACTCATACATACTCTTCCTACAGAAGTTGGGGACGTTGACTTGAATATTTATCGTAAGTTTTTAAAGTATACAATGGGCGAAATGGTAACTAGAGACCTATAATTGTTTGAAATAATCGCACCCATCCTACTGAAGTTGGGGTTGACTTGAATTTTAATCACAAGTTTTTAAAGTATAGAATTATGTAAAATGATAAGTAGACACCTATATGATGTACGTTCGTTGAAACTTGAAAATATATGGGGCGGTGGCCGTAGGGGACACTGCACCTTAGCGGAACTTCCTTTTTTATTTTCATATTTGTAAGGAAAACGATATAGTACTGATTTGGTACCAAACCTAAAATCTCATGAAATCTAGATAACTGAATGTGGGAATATATGAGATAAGGTACAAATAATTTGAAGCAAAGTAGAAAAATAATAAGACCAAGATATAAGTATATAAATTATATGTAAGGAACAAGTCTATTTTGTTTAATTTACAATTACGTATTGTGATTGGTGGATAGTGCAGTGTAACCCTAGTTTTAGTCCGTATGAACATATATAGAAATTTGATCAATGCTCAGTCTAAATTAGCAAGTTAACATTCATGCTATTAGACTCTTGTTTTATTAGCAGGATGAAGTATCTTTATTCTTTTCCAATTTATTTATTGAATCCACTTATACCAATGAAAAATATTAGGAGTGGGTAGCCAGGCTTGAAGTTCATGCATGGCTTGGCCAAACATGGTGCATGAATGGATGGCCGGGGCTTAAGAATGCGAGGATATTAATACTTCCAAGCTTGAAATATGAAAATTAGTAACTTTTTTATCTGTGGGTTACATGAGCGTGTTTGAGGTTTGTTCCGGTTAATTCATGCCCATGCATGCATACATATGAAGAGTACTGGATTCGAAATTAAACTTGGTAGAATTTCTCTTCAGTAAATATGATTTTGAATGATTAATTTTATGCATGCAGTTGCCATAACTAGTACGAAGGAAATGATAAAAGTAGCAGCACTACATAAATTTATTTCTTGAATGTAAAATGAAGGACGATAATATATAACAAATGCCTTATTTTCAGCATTTTAATATGGTGCAATGACTTCACATGAGAACAGCAACATACATACATAAAAGAGTTTCACCAGCAGGGACAGTTGAGGATATTGTGAAACCCAGGAATTGAAACAACGTACTCACACAATGAACTTATGTACTAAGTTTGCATGCATGTCTGTACATGTCTAAGCATTTGGCTCTGCATTCGTTTTCTGAAGAGAATGGCCAACACCAGGGCTGTGACCCGGCTTTGTGGGACGATAATCATCCTTGTATGCTGTGGTAGAATGTCTCACACTGTGATTAATATTGCCTGATTCCTCCGGTTGAGTATCTTCTTCGGTTGGTACAAAGTAATGGCCAACACCAGGGCTGTGACCCGGCTTTGTGGGACGATAATCATCCTTATATGCTGTGGCAGAATGTCTCACACTGGGATTAATATTGCCTAATTCGTCCGGTTGAGTATCTTCTTCGGTTGGTACACCCGGCTTTGTGGGACGATAATCATCCTTGTATGCTGTGGCAGAATGTCTTACATTGGGACTTTTGCCTAATTCCTCCGGTCGAGTATCTTCTTCTGTTGGTACAAAGTAATGGCCAACACCCAGGCTGCTGCCAGGTGTTGTTGGTTGAGAATCATCTTCGTATACTGCAGTTGAATCCCCAAAATCATCTTCTTTCCTTCTTTCGCATACGGCAGGTGTTCCTGGTCCAGAATCTATTGAACTGAACTCATGTTTGTTCAGTGATTTTATTGGCCTTCCCTCAGTGTAGAGAATATCATGGTAGGTGATTATCACTGCAAGAAGAAGGAAACAGGCATGGATAACTTGGATTTGGGCCATGAAGGGAGAGAAGGAAAGTGATCAAATGGATGTTTTCTATTTCTTTTAATTGAGTAGGAAAGCACAAGAAAGTCTTATGCTTTTAGGAGGGTGAGAAGCAAATGTGATGGTCACAACATTGCATTTTTTGGGTACTTATAATCTTGAGTAGCATGGGCTGTGAGGATCCTTAACCGCTAATTATTTTATAGTGGCCAATTTGGATGGTTGTGTGTGATAAAGAACACTATTCATAAGGCATGCTTACTCTTGGCCTGTTTACAATTTTTTAAGATTGTTTTTTCTTCTAGAAAAGGAAGTAAAACACAGAAAATACATTTGGATCCCCGTACTTTTGTTTTGTTTTGTTTTTTTTTGAAAAACAAGGAAAACATTAAATTCAGATAACAAAAACAATTTTTAGATAACACAAAAATAATGTTTTTTATGTTTTTAAAAACTATTTTTAAGAATAGTTTTCAAGAATAGAAACCATGCAAGCAGATCATTAGTCTTCTTTCATTTCTCTCTCGATTTCCTAATTCTTTGTCTTTTCCCTTTGTTCCTTTAGTAACGTAAACTAGAGTAACTATTATGTTTTAGTACATCGAAGCTTGAAAACGCCAACCATTGTGGATCCACACTAGGCCGGGTAAATGCTCCCATGATTTTTTTTTTAAAAGAATTTTCCTTTATAGTTAAGGTGATCCAAACTCAATTAATACTGCACTCTGCAACTAATGAAATTTACAAATGCTAAACACCCTTGGATCAAAGTCTCTTAAGTTAATTAAGTTTGCCTCCACTAATAGTGAATCCCGGCTTTTCCCCTACCATGGAAGTGCATGCACCAGAAAGTTAGGGATGCTCGTGTACTTGCCACTTACATATGCAAATGTATTATTTTATGTGATGGCCCGTGTGCAAGTTGACTCCTTTTCTGGACAGATTTATTGAAGCGCAAAAGTCCTTTCTGCGCAACTTTTTCTTTCTTTGTGGTTTTTTTGAAATAGTTCATGATTTAAGAGGCTAGAAGGTAAGATTCTTCCAAATTATAGCAATTAAAAAAATTATTTATTTGGTAGAAATATCACCTGTTTTCTACATTTAAATATTGACTCTCAGATGTCTCAGTTAGTTGTAATGCTCCCCTGTTCAGATGATCGCTCCTCTGTTTTAGAGTCGTTGGAGCATCATGATAGTGAAAGGAATTGGTAGAATTTCATATTTTTGCCTTTGAAATTCTAATAGAACTTCGCTTATTAAGAAGCATTTCATCATTACACTCAAGAAAGATATCAACTGCATCTTTTTTAGCCTTTGAGTCAAGGCAGCAGTATTCTGTTAGATATTCAAAGCATTATGGACCCATGGAGATTTTGCACTTCACGAAAAAATGGTTTTTAATCACCAGATCGATCAACTGCCATTGATGAAAAAGGAAGTTTGGTTAAATAATTAGTAATGGATGGTCTACACAAACAACCCAAGTTTGACTGAGTTCTAGTAATGAAAAGAGATTAGAATTCTTCCATTTTCATATTTATATAAGCAACATTTTGAACCTAGTAATCTTTGTAGAAAATTAACTTGTATTACATTGATCAAGTTATATCATATCACAAAAAGATACATGGTTATCATTAAATTCATCCTTAACAATTTGTAATGGTACAATAAGATCCTAAGCTAGCATGGGTACTTTTTAGACTCAGGCTTTTTAAAATTTTGTCCCTCAAAGCAGTTTCTTTACAGTTTGTCATTGGCAATTCCCCCATTAGATTAAGGATCATATTTGATTGATTTTCAGGAGGTATAATTAATATTTTTATTATTATTTACCAATTCACCCTAAAGCTTAAACTACTTATAGTAATATTCCAATGAATATTCTTAGGTACGTAAGTGAAGCAAATTTTGAGCTGATCAACTCAGAGTGCTACCCCTCATCTTCCCACTTACAATGCAGTTAAAAAATGAAGAATATTCTTGAGAAAGTATTACTACACCTGAAAGGTTGTCTCCTCGATCTGAGGAGGAAGCCGTCGCCAGCAGCCTCCCACTGAAAATCAAACATTATGATTATATTTGATACTCAATCTTCGTATAATAATGTTCTGATTATATTCTCTGTTCTGCTAGGCTGTAGTGCACAAGTAGTACTTCTTTGCTAATGGTTATGGTTATGATTATATTTGATACTCTATCTTCGTATAATATTGTATGAGAGAAACTTTAACAGAATCACACAGGATCTTCCGCATGCCTTTGGTATATCTCAAGAGTCAGAGATTTTTATATTATTCTCTAATTGTCTGTACTGCAAGAGTGATAACTTCTTAATTACACACCGAGGCAATGTAACTTGGAAGAATGCAAAGGGCCAATTTAATTGAAAACGAATTATCACCTGCCTAGCATTTTTTCAAGTTACAACTACATGCATGTGAGGGACAAATGGGTGGATTAAGAAATAAGTGTTCAATTCCCTGAATAAATAATTTAGTAAGATGCATGTTAGACACTAGAAATTCGTAGCTCAAAGCCAACTTGAATTGCCATTTCAATTAAAGACCTTTATAATCTTAATATTGGAACTACAATTGCACGAGACAACATTAGTGGATTGATATTGTATGCAATCCCAAATGATATTTCAGGTATTTACTTTCAATTCTTTGAACACCAAGAATTGCAGTTTGCACCAAGGAATGCATAGAAATTGTATATCATGTGTGAAGAGTAGTAGGACTTTGGACAATATATGTCAGGATACCGAAATTGTGTGCATTTAAGTATATATATCAGGATAAGCTTTGTTGCCTATCAATAACGAGTCCTTGATATTTTCTTCAAGAGGTATGCCATCCAAATACATGAGAACAGTGATCATAATTTCATTAGTATGACAGGTAAAGAGTGAAGCTAGCATCAATTAATTTGCTATATTAGAAGTCAAGTTGAAGTAGAAATTGTGTCCAATTAATCAAATGCGAGGGTGCTTGGTTAATCCATACAGTAATGTTTTAAGCAAGTAAACATGGTCATGTTTGGTGGAACCAATGCACCCTGACAATAACTCCATGTTGTCAGCTTCCTTAAGGTGAAATATTTCATGTCAGAATGCATTCATTTTGACATCAAATTATCTCATTGTGGCTGATTTTAGAGATTTGTGTGAATCCCTTTTCATGACAGCTAAATCATTTTACACTTCATTCACTCTTTCGTAAAAGGGTTGGGTCCTTCCAAGCTAATACTTCTTGATGGTAATACTTCTTGATGGTAACACAAGGTGATAATCTGGTTGAACAATTATGAGCTCTTTCATATGATTAGGAAGCCATTTTTCTGAAACAGGGTGGATGAATTGCATATATAGCTTGACAATCTGTGTCTGCTCGATCAGCAGATTCGCCTAGCATATATATGCACGCATGTATTACAAAGCTCTTTACCCAATTCCCTTTTTAACATAACTAAATAGAGCCTGAAACGCAAAATGATGCCCGTGGTTGCATCATGAGAAGGTGTAGAATGAGAGTTCATTTCTGTATCCTTCTTGATTGAACCGCCATTAACATAAGATGCCAATAAAAAGAAATACTTGAGAAATCACGCTTCATTGCTTCATTCCATGCATAAATTATACACTATTTGAACAAACAAACACTACATAACAAATATTATTTACACAACATCTTTGAACTGAAAATACAAATGGAAATGTGATAGATAATTCTGAAACAGTGAATTACAACAAATACTTTGCTTTAAGACATTTGCCCTAGCTAGTTCTGAAGGAAGTGACCAATACCAGGACTGTGACCCGGGGAAGTTGGCCTGAAGGTTTCCACGCGACCTGAGGGTGGTGGCTGAGACTTGGCCACCGCCGGAGTTGGTGGTATGGCCGGTTGGTACTCATTATCATTGTGCTCATCAAATTTTGTCAGGATTTTACCATGAGTTTCAAGTTTTAAGGATCCCTTTTTCATCCCGGAGTTCAATTGCCTTCCCTCAATGGACTGAATTTCTTGAGAGAAAATCAGCACTGCAAGGAACAAATAAGCAAATATGAACTTAACACCAGCCATATAGACAAGACTAAAAGAGGAAGAAAGAAGAATATATAAGAACTTCAGCAAGCAAGCAAGACAACAATGCCCTTATATCTCTAAGGTATTTATAGAACTAACCAGCAGTGGGGGAATCTCTAAGATAAAAATAAACACCAAGTCTTTAACATAGATTTTTTTAACACTCTCAAATAGTGGGCAAAGTGCAGAACTAGCTTTAAGTGGCAGGCAGGGTTAATCTGTCAAAAAATTGCATGTCCCATGCAATAGCTCCTTTTCAGATTGGCTGCTTGTTTTAAATAATAGAAGACTCATGAAAGACACAGCCTAGAATACACCAGCCACTACCATTCAGTATATTATAATAGCATTGATCTGGTTTTAGTTTAGTTTTTTCTTTTCTTTTCTTTTGTCTTTCTCCTGCATGTGACCACGATTCAATGTTTTCAGTCAGACACGGTTAGGTTTCCAACAAGAAATCCTCAGCTCACCTGAACCCTATTTTTGTCTTTTGAGTGTTACAATTAAACGCACAGTTGCAGCCGCTAAAGGCATGAATGTTGATGTAGCTAGCTTAGGCGTATCTTTAAGGCCGCTCATATCAGCATGTGGTTTCCACTGATCATGAAGAGTTAGAAAAATTAAATAAATGAAAAGCCTAATAATTAAGTATTTTTAAATTAACAAAGAGAAGTAGGTATAATAATAAAGAATAATTCCCATAATATTATATTAATTAAGATGCTATATGTACTAGAAATGTATATTTATTGTGATTTGTGCACTAAATAGTGATAAAATTAAAGATAAAAACAAGAACACACACAAATTTACGTGGTTTGATAGTACCTATAGGGAACTCATCAAATAGGGTAACATATGAATACATTTATAATAAAAATATTTGGTTAAAATACATCGAATACCCTTAAATTTATAAATCTAACATCTTCTTTGTTTTCCTTGATAAATAACCTATTTTGAATAAAAATGTCATTTTTTTAATTATTTCATGTATTTACATTGTTCCTTAAAAGAATAGGTTATTTTTACAAGAAAACAAAAAAATGATTTTTTTTTCAAAATCAGGCCAAAAATTGATGAAGGGCCAAATTTCAAATTTTGGGTTTTCAAAAAGTCATTTAACCAAATCACCCTTTATAATAACTCTGGATATGACAAAATTACAAAAATACCTATATACCCTATCTCCGTTTACCCATTTTCTCCACAAATATATTTCCCTCAAATATGAGCCACATACTCCTACGATATTTTAAAGCCACCTTGAATGCTACTTGCTAGAACTAAGAAAAGAGCTCAAATAAGCTAAAGGAAAAGGAAAGGTTAATTAAAGACCTAAAATACTCAAAACTATATGGCAAGAGGTAGAGGAGGAATAAGGATCAAGCCTTGCGCCTCATGTTGGTATTTCAGGACTTAAAGATAACAGCAGCATGTGCGAATCAAGCACCGACCAAGATTCCATCCAGTTAAGTTAACTGCATCACATGGGAAAAGAGGGTAGCTGCAGTATGTCCAAACCCTAAGGAAGCTGGTTGTCACATCGAAAAATAAAAATCCTTTTGATGCTGTTAAATAAGAACTATCTGATATGTTGACTAGAATACCATGTTTATTAAATGAAATTTAAAGTTCAAGTCATCTTTCAAGTGAAGTTGTGATCAAACAATATTATATTGTTGTACAAGACGTTACTAGGAAGATCTTCAAATTTGAACAAAAATTTACAATAATGTAAAAGAACATGTCTTTTTGTAGAAGAAATTAAATCTTAGCAAAAGAAAGATCAAAGATGCTGCTCCATTCACACATTGCCCAAGAAGGTGGAGAAGGATTTCTACTAGGGTTGAATATAAAACTAAATATTAACCGGAGATCTTAATATATACTACAACTACTTATTATGGCAGATAGCAATCAAAGATTCTTTTTGCACTCGAAGTGCTGTTTAGGAACCTTTATCATATGGGATCTTAATTTCAACCATTAAAAAAAAGACACTGCAATAAGGGCTGCACATGGATTAGTTCTAAATCTAGTAACTATTAAAGGGAAGTCGAAACAAAATTGTAAAGGCAACAATATAAAAAATTGCTCTACCACGGTCTTCTTGGAATCTTGCTTAGACCGCTATTTTGGAGGTACCAGGGATGTTGAAGGACCCACCTCACACCCTTTTCAAATTTGTGGCTCGTTATTTTAAAAATGACAATTAGAGACCTATACAAAACTTTAATAACAAATTTTAATGTATAAAGTTGGGTAGAGATGGAGTTGTAACTTTGTACCGACCACATGGACAGGGGCGGCAGGGCATGGTTTGCACTTTCATGTTGAAGGAGAACTAATTTTGAAAATGAAATCAAAATAAAGATTAATTTGGCACAGTGGGACACTGCCCCTTAGTGTCACTCTCCTTTTCATTTTCATATATTAAGGATAATGATTGGATGCTTTACATTTAAAGATTGTGATTTAATTATGCCCATACATGTGAGGAGTTCTGGATTCAAGGTTAAGCTTGGTAGAATTTATCATCAGTCAAAATATTTTCATGCATGCACTTGCGACAACTTGTGCGAAAATGATGAAGTAGCACTACACATTATTTCTTGAACGTACACAACAAAATTAAGAGCAATCATGTAAAACTAATGCCTTATTTTCAGCTTATGAACATGGCAAGGACTGCACAGAAGAACATCAACTTACATAAAAGAGTTTCACCAGCAGGGATCAGTTGAGGATATTGTGAAACTCAGGATTAATAATTTGAAACTACTCACACAATGGACTTATATATGTACTAATTATGCATGTATATAGGGTTCTGCATTTGGTTTCTCAAGAGAATGGCCAACACCAGGGCTGTGACCTGCCTCTGTAGGTCGATAATCGTCCTTGTATGCTGTGACTGAATGTCTCACACTGCCTAATTCCTTGGGTTGAATATCTTCTTCTGTTGTTACCAAGGGGTGGCCAACACCTGGGCTGTGGCCTGGTGGTGTAGGTTGAAAATCATTGTCGTATACTGCAGTCGGATCCCCAAAACCAACGCTGTAATTTTGCATCCCGGCTGGGGAAGGTTCCTTCTCTTCTGAAACTGAACTTTCGACACCGGGATTGAGCTCCGGGGGAGGAGTTGCAGACCAATGATCATCTTTGTTCTCACTTCTTTGGCTGCCTTTGCTCAGTGATTTTATCGGCCTTCCCTCGGTGTAGAGGATATCATGGTAGGTGATCACTGCAAGAAGAAGGGAACAAGCATAAATAATTAGGATTCGGGCCATGAAGGGAGAAGGAAAGTGATCAAAAGTATCTTTCTATTTCTTTGAATTGGTAGGAAGCCTAAGAAGTGAATGTGATGGTCACAGCATTGTCTGCATTTTCTGGGATACTTATAAACCTATGAGGGCATGACCAATGGATCCTAAACCGCTGATTATTCTATAGGACAAGAAAAAAAAAAGTGACCAGTGCTTCTAATTTGGATGGTTGTGCGTGCTTAGGAACAATACATAAGTCATGATTGCTCTGAATCTTCTTTTAATTTCTCTTTCTTGTTTCTTTTTTTTATATCTTTTCCTTCAAAAATCTAAACTTATAAAGGCGCCGAATTATATCTCAATGTAGGTCTATCAAAATTTGATAAGACCCCACGGATACAACACGAATTGGAGAAGATTTTTATGGGTTTAGGTAATGTAAAATTATGTTTGAGTCAAATTTGAATCGATCCACATAACCTGTTTGATCAATGTATTATTTTCGTGTCAATCCACATAATATGAATTTGATCTATATTAACTCGTTTAATTATTATATTAATTAATATTTAACCTAGATTAATGAATTATATATATTATTCGTGTTAAATAGTGATGAAGTAGTTATATTTTATATTATTATAAATTAGCAAATTAATAAACGGGTTACGTGTTATGTTGTATTCTACGATTCTTGGTGGGTAGTGTTTGAATTTGTTTTTTTAAATCCATTTATTGTTCGTGTTATGTTCGAATTGATGAAATACTGTAGAAAACATCTATCATTGACATGACCCGCCAGGCGCAAGATTGCCAATATGACTGTGCCTGGCGCTTTCATTTGATGAAATCTGACCAGAGATTTCGTGTTGAAACATGAGTCTCATCCACTTATTTGTTATATGGCCTTCAACTCTAATGACATGTTGGTAATTAGAATTTGAATGTTGATGATCTATTTAATCTATTTTGTCATTTTCCTGAAATAAATGAACGAAATGAAATTATTCTCGAAAAAAAAATGAATGAAAGGGTGGGTACGACCCAAATGTTTGCTCGGAATCACGAAAATGAGCTCATTATTGACCTTCCCACCATGGAAGTGCACTAAAAAGTTAGTGTGTACAATTGCCACTTACAGATGCATTATTTAATTTGATGCTCGTGTGCAAGCTTAGACTCTTTTTCTCGACAAATTCAAGTGAAGCACATCTGTCCTATCACCGTACCTCCATTTTGCTTTTTCTTCTTGTTATTTTGAGCAATTTCCATGATTACATGAAAGTGGCCAGGTAAGATTCCTCCCAATTCTAGCAATAAACTATCTTCTTTTTTAGCAAACCCATTTGTTCTTTATATATATATATATATGGGCTAACATTAAATGCTTATGGTATTCAATTTCAGTTTTTATTTTTTTTCCTTTATTATTATTATTATTTTGTTTATGGGGCGAGTGATGTTATTTCCATTCTCTTTTTCCAAAATGCTTTATTATTATAGATTCCAAACTCAGTGTTGTCATGGCTACAATATTCTATTAGATATTCAAGGTACTATGGACCCAGGAAGATTTTGCACTCAGAATAAGAAATGATTTCTAATCACCAGATCAACTACCATTAATGAATAATGAAGTTTGGTTAATTAATTAATTAGGAATGGAAACTTTTTTTCTGGTGATCTAAGACAGAAGTTTGAAGTTTTTTGAGAAGATAGTTTGAAGTATTTATGTAATGCATGGTACAGCAAGACCCTAATCATGATCAGAGAAGGAGAACATGTTAAATATGAGGAAGTTGACACCACCATGTAACAGGAATATGGCACATAATTTAGGCTGAGGCTTCTAATTAAAACTTTGTCCCTCAAAGCAGTTATTTTACAATGTAAACTAACCCAATACATAGAGTGGGTTAAAATCATTTGAGCAATGTAGCCAGAACATATGTGATGTACTTTTTAATCACTGTTAAGCCATTCAAGCCAAAGCTTAAACCTATCTAGTCTTATTCTTGTACACATTTTGTCAAGAATAACAACCCTATAGATCAAGTTGAAAGGAGGAGGATTCAAATTGATAT
Organism: Tetrastigma voinierianum; assembly: GCA_016808115.1. Classification (NCBI taxonomy): domain Eukaryota; kingdom Viridiplantae; phylum Streptophyta; class Magnoliopsida; order Vitales; family Vitaceae; genus Tetrastigma; species Tetrastigma voinierianum. The sequence continues at coordinate 99,670 of JAEQBH010000061.1, forward strand.
CCTCCTTAATGAATGGTAATAAAATTAATAGATTAATTTCCACTTTGTATATATATATTAATTAATTTATGCCATGTGTCATTAATTTTTTCATTAAATATCTCATGGTCTACAAGCCAAAAGGTAGTCAAATGCAATCATGAAGCCACCAACCCCATGGAGGGTCCCAGTCACTCCTCCTTGCCAGTTCGATTCAAAAGAAGTCAAATGAAAGCTAATGATGAAAGAACTCAAATTAATTAAGTGCTGCGCCTCACCTCTCTCCTCCTGTTCGCACTGAAGAGTGCAATTAAAAACGAAGATTCTTGAAAAAGTACACCCTGCATGGTTGATTCCTCCATCTGAGGAAGAAGCCCTTCACCCTCAGCCCTTCTCATAAAGCACTAAATATAAAACAAACATTTCTAGAGAAGAAAGAGATTTGATTCCTGTTCTGCTAGGCTGTAAGTGGACTTGTTAATGGTTGTAATTGTGATCATACCAGGACAGCCTCCATAAAATGATTCATGAAAGCGACTTTAGCAGAAGAATAGAGGATCTTCCGCGCATGCCTTCCGTATCCCAACAGTCAAAAGATTTTATATGCCTCCTCCAGATGTTTAGGTTCATACCTAGTCGGAGATCAATTTGTGTGCTGCAAGTTATTTATTTTTTAACATTGGATAGTGAGTAGGGATGACAACCAGGCGGGTTATTTCGGTTCCCACCCCACTCTGCCCTTAATGAGAAGGATTTAATTGGTTTAATTATAATCGGGTTTTAAGCGGATTAGTTTATTTCTGGCTAGACGGGTTCGGAGAGAGTCACGGGTGTATTATTCAACCCCCGCCTCAATTATATTTTAAAAATATTTTTTTTATTATTTTATTTTATACTTTAATATAAATTATTATTATTATTATAATATTTTTTAATAAATAATTTATAAAAATTCATAATATTTTTATTTTTATGAAATATATTAATTTTAATATAATAAAAATTAAAAATCAAAAATCAAATGTAAACAATGCAGGTTTGGGAATTTTCCATTACATGACAGGTATCTTGCTCTCGATCCTATTTAATTTTTAAATGGGGCATGTTAGAAGTGAAAAAATCATGGTCGAGGTCGGGAAAGGGCATACATCGGCTCTTACTTCACAATTGTCGTCACAGTAATAAGTGTTCTTTAGCCCTTCTTATTGAACTGATGGTGGAGTTTTTCTTACTTTAGTGAAAGATGACTTTTTATAAATAGAAAAAACCAAATATTTCACTTTTTCTATTCATAACTTTTTTTAGAAATTTCGTAATAAGTCATAAAATTTTTTAAAAACAAACGGCTGAATACCGAAAGTTATTTAGCTTTCGGCAAAAAGTCAAAAAAACAAAGAACCCCTTAATTTACACCAAGGAAAACAGTATTTGAAAGCAGACAGGAACCAACTTGAAGACTAGTTACCACTTGCCTAGCATTTGCACACTAGTACTATTGAGAAATAACCGTTCCCATAATACAAATTTTAGTAAGATGCTACATATATACTTGAAATTTGTATAGTTGAATACCGTGAAATGCGCCGCGCAATCCTAGTTGAAAACAAAGTAACTACATCCATCATCAACCTCAACAATTAAGCAGTTTCAAATCTCAATACCGAAAACTAACCCATTAGACAACAATATTGATGGATGTAATATTGCAATCCTTGATGATTCACTATATCAACCCTGGTTACTTGGTTCCATTTACTTATTCCATTTTTTTAATTAGTTGACTGTTGGGGGTTCGTATAACCCATATCAGTTTATATACATAACAAGCTTTATCATAATATTTTAGATTACATTGATTGCGTAAGGATGTTTTATCATAAGATTTTAGATTACTTTGGAGAGGAAAAATGACTGGCATGGCTGGCGTAAGGATGTTAATATTGCACATTGCTGGTATACGAAATGTATGTAGAAAGGTTAGGAAATTCAATTGTAATTGTTGTAAGCAAACAGTGACATATGAAGTGCACTGTGGATTGCATCATATATACTTAATTGGGTTTTATGCCTGCCGTAGTTACTAATTAGCATGAAATAAGCGAGCCAGTCAAACATCTCTTGATCCATCATAGGATGCTGGTAACTGATCATTGCCATTCAGATTCTTGCATTCGTATAGTTTTGCTCAGGAAAGAATCGTTCGACTACAAATGAGAGTTTAATTTATATAATGGCTATGATCAAGATTAAACATAGTGAACACCAGAGTTGATTATATCATTTTACACTACATTTATGTATTGGTAAAAGAGGTTTTAGTCCAGGAGTTCAAAATAGATCTTGAAATAAATCTTCTACATTGGAAAACTGACTATTAGTTCTTGTTGGTATCATAAGGTTATATTTTAATTTGTTGAAACAATTGTGCACTCTTTCATATGATAAATTAGGATGCCATTTCTCAGAAATTGGGTGGATGATCTAACTTCATTGATTAGCTAGGTACTAATCAGCACTCTCTTTCAGCATCTATGCAAGTGTGCATTATTAATCAATACGACAACATTCTTTGCCCGATTCCATTTTTTTCCGAGCTATATAGATCCTAACATACACAAAATGGTGTCCATGGTGGCATCATTAGAAGGTCTAAGATGAGAGTTTAGCTGGGGATCATCCTTCAGTCATATCCAATTGCATGTCTTAATACTCTGCCATAACATCATGCCATTTGTACACAAATACCTGAGAAATCACAAATTACACTGCTTTGTTGCATGCATAAATCATACCATATTTTTACAAATCAACACTACATAACAGACATCAGCTTCACGCCTTCACCACATTAATGAACTGAAATTCATACTAACATGCTACCTGACATAAGGTTAACAAATTACTTAGTTACTGAAATAAATGAGACAGCAAGGTAGATGCTACTGAAAGCATGCATGTGAATAAATTATCAGGACCGTGTTTTACAACAGTTGCCCTAGTTCTGAACGGAGTGTCCAACACCAGGACTGTGGCCTGGAGTGGTTGGCCTGAAGTCCTCCTCCCCACGACCTAAGGGCGGTGGCTGAGACTCAGTCACCTCCTGAGTTGTTGGTGCTGCGGGCAGACTCTTCTTATCATGATGCTTTACAACGATTTTAACATAAGTTTCCAAGTTCTGAATCCCTTTTTCGCCCCAACTAGTGCCTTCCTTCAGTAGACTGAATTTCTTGAGAGACAGTCAGTACTGCCAGGAATAAACAAGCAATTATGAACTTAAGATTGGCCATAGAACAGGCTAGAAGAAGAAGAAAAAAGACAGAAGAACAAGAACTTTAACAACGAAGCAAGCAAGATATGGAGGCCCTTGCATCTCCTGGGGTATTTATAGGGCTAGAGGTGTATAATAGTGGGCAGTAAGCCCTGAGCAATCAGGAGATTACCAGAAGTAAAAACAAACACAAAAGTTCACTAGCTAGGACAGTAACATAGGGTTTCTTTTTCCTTTTTAATATCTAAAGATCTCTCAAATAGTGTGATCCCAGTAGACCCTAGCTTAGACTATTTGGAGGCTAGGGTTGAAAGAGCATATAAAAAATTACATCAATGAAGATAAATAATTTGAAGAGTTAAAAATGTTTCCTCTTTGGTTACTCTAGTTTAAATATTATATAATAATGTATTTCTCATTTCTCATTCTAATTTAAGAATTATATAGTCTCTTATTGATGGATAATGACAATTAACAAAATGAAAACTTCAAAGCTTTAACAAAGAAATCATAAAAGCATCTAATAATTAAATATTTATACAAAAAAATTATATAAAAGCATCTATTGTGTTCCATCTCTCTATGACCTAGGGTTAATAGTGTAACAAAATGAAACTTTTGTTAGCCTTTCAAGACTAGCTATACTATCCTCGAATTACAAGTCTTCATATTATGCACTGTGTTGACATATCTCACTCTCTAAGAGCTGAATACTAGGTTCCATTTATGAAACTACTATAATCATAATTCACATGATAAACTCATCTCCTTAAGATCATCCAGGGGGAACACTCTATTTTGATCAAGCTAATCAAATACATCATAACTAATCGTAGGTCCTATCTAATGTACAATAATATATACGTGTTAGTTTACTCACTATGGAAAACTCATCCTGATTGTCGAAACCAATCATCTTACTGATTAAAAGATTGCAAATATATAGTATTGAAAGAAATATATAAAGAAATATATCAAGACACTACAAAAAAGTTGATATTTAGTAACAAATCTTTCGTCACGGTCCTTAAATATCCTCACTAAAGATAATTTTTTGTCACGATAATGATTAAAGTATGACTATATATGTTTATACAAATAAGAAATAGATTTGGTCACGGTCATTTTACCTACCGTTACAAAAAAAATTTGCCTAGAGGTTATTTTAGTTACGGTATTTTGTGGAAACCATGACGACATGTTAATAATATGGAGGGAAGTTTTGGTACCAATACTTTTGGTCACAACCACTCTATAAACCGTGACCACAAGAGTAATGGAATAATGTTCTAGTGACGATATATTCGACCACCATGACTTAATGTTAATATTTTTTAGGGAAATTTTAGTGTCAATACTTTTCATCATAGCTACTTTATCAATCGTGACTAAAATAGTAATAGAATATATAATGTTCTAGTGACAGTATATTTGAACATCGTGTCCAAAAATTAATGTAATTGAGGGAAATTTTGAAGCCAATACTTTTAGTCAATGTCATTCTATTTACCGTGACTAAATGTTAATATTCTTGAGGGAAATTTTGAAATGAAATTTTGGCATTAATACATTTAGTCTCGCCCATTCAATAAACTGTGACTAAAATTTTTCCTTCAACATTCCCTTCCATTTAAATTTTCCTCATTTGATTTCCTCATTTTCCCTTTTCCCTCTCATTTCCCACTTCTCTCTTTTGTCTTTTATTTTCCCACTTTCCCCTTTACAATCTCATTTCCCCCTTTCTTTCTTCTCATTTCCCCACTTCACAATTTCTTTTCATCATAGTAGTTGCAGTCTTTGTGATGCCCCCAACCCGGCACTCGATGTCAAGCAAGGGTGTCACTTTTTTTTTTCCCTTTCTTTCTTGTTTACTATAAACTTATAAACTTTAAGTTTGTTCATTCATATAATGTTAAACATTTAACTTGTACTATATTTTGTAGCAGCGGATTACAAAATACATTCAAGCTCCACAAATGGGAGTGTTCGACTTATACAAAAACTTTATATTTGTTTACAAACAACAAAAAGAACATTACATATACAAAATAGACCAAAAAAAGTCTTCCAATGGGCATGTAACTATGTGTTGACCTTGGAGACTTATGAGAGTTATTCGGCCTTCTTGCCTTTGCTTTCGTACCTACACGGATGAAAACCCGTGCTAAGCTTTACGCTTAGTGGGAATAAACTCGTGGACAACCACTAACACGGATCATCACACTTCTATACACATGCATATACATGTAACATATCATATCATTTAAACATGTTTATACATATCTCATATTTACTTATCATATCATGTTTATTTTCTTCTCAACATTCATATACATTTCATATGTCATATTCAAGTCATTTGTTTTATGTTTCATATCTGCATAAACCTTAGAAGTGGATAAAGGAAACTATAAGGGCTTGGCACGTTGCCTCCTTTATGCAAACACAGTGATCGCAAGGAACCCGAGCCGCTATTATCATTGTACGAGACAATGACCATCTATAAGGGCTCGAAGGCTCTGTAATGACCCAAATGGGGCTAACTGATCAGTATGCTGCATACTTGTTTTTCCCTAATAGGCATACTCATCTATCCCTCTACCATGTTCTAAGCAGACAATCCATGTGTATTTTATGGTCGATTTTATATCTCATATTATCGGGTAATTGTGTCATCAGGTAATCATATGTGATATTTACAATCATTGTCGTATCTTTGCATTTTCATATTATTTTATTATATGCATGAATAACTATTGTTACCATGTATGCTTATGAGCTATTTACTATCATTCCAATTTCCTTCGAAGCTATATGGATGGATTCTAAGTCAAAGGGCTTTCCATAGAGTCGAGAACATCGAAACTGGAGTTGAAGAAAAATTATGACCATCGAAGTTGAAGGCTTCCTATATGAGCGGTGACTACGAGCATAGCAGCGGGCCCTCTTTGTTTTTCATGATTTTGGACCTAATATGAGTTCCCGATTTCATCGAAGCTATATATGTATGGATTACGAACTCAAGGGGCTTTCCATGAGTCAAGAACATTTGGCGAGAGTTTGGGTGAAAATTATGACCATCCCAAATTGAAGGCTTCCTATAGCAGTGACTGAGCATAACCCGGTAGGGACCTCTCTTTTGTTTTCATGATTTGGACCTAATATGAGTTTCAATTTCATCCAAGCTATATGTATGGATTTTGGACTCAAGGGCTTTCCATAGAGTCCAGAACATGAAACTTGAGTTCGGACGAAGAAATTATGACCATCCCGGTGGAAGCTTCCATGAACCGGTGACTGAGCATAACCAATGGAGACTCTTTGTTTTTCATGATATCTGGACCTAATATGAGTTCGAATATTATCAAGCTATATATGGATGGATTCTAGACTCAAAGATCTTTCCATAGAGTCTAAGAACATCGGAAACGGAGTTCGGATGAAGAAATTATAATCGTTCGAAGTTGGGAGAAAATTTTGTGACATCTCCCCTAAGCCCCAATATTTCCTTATCTGAAATATTATGATTGAAGATTACAATCAACCAACACTAGTCCAAAATACAACCAATATACAAAGCAGGGTTCTTTTAGACCCAAATTCATAAAAAAAAAATGGGTTTATGGTTTCTTCTTCATCAAACAATTTCATACAAAAGTCCAAAAGTCCAATAATCCATACCAAAATCATAGTTTCCATACAAGTTCCATACCTTTTGCTCTTCTTCTTCTTCTTCTCTTCTCCTCTCTTCTTCTACCCGTATGAGCTCTCCCCAAAATGCCCAAATGAGAGACCTAAATGGGTTTTATCTTAATTGATTTAATTTCCTTTTATTGCCTTTGGTCTGTATTTATTTACCGTCGAGTTATGTATATTTCACTTTAACCTATAATCTTCTTATCTTATGACTTTTATGTCCTATTTTGACAAATTACAATTTTACCCTTGTATCTTGTACAAATTCCGGGTTTCGAAATTTTCTCACCTAGCAAAATAATAATTACGAAATATTTCCAAATGCATTAATAATTTACCCTAATTATGTTTAGAAACGACTATGGTGTTTTTTAGGGTATTACAATTCTCCCCCCCTTAAAATAAATTTTGTTCTCGAAATTTTTACCTATAGTGAAGAGTTGTGAATACTACGCTTTCATAGTTGCTTCTGGCTCCCAAATGCTTCTTCCACATACATGTTTGCGAACACTTTCACTAATGGTGCTTATTCATGGCTGTTTCCTCGAGCCAAAGTGGCTTTCGACTCTTCATGTAATAATCTGCTTGTACTTTCACATCTGCCTTTGGTAGTATGCAGACTCATCGGGCGTTCTCGAAGCATCGACACATGAAACACATTGTGTAATTTGGCCAATTTTGGAGGGAGTGCCAAACGATAAGCCACATGGCTAATTCGTTCCAAAACCTCATATGACCCTATGAACCTCAGACTCAATTTTCCCTTTTTACCAAACCGTAGAATTTTCCTCCATGGCGATATTTTCAAGAAGACCTTGTCTCCCACTTCATATGCAATGTCTCTCCTCTTCAAATCGGCATAAGATTTTTATCGATCATTAGCCGCCTTTAACCTTTTTCGAATAACCTGCACTTTCTCTTTCGTATCTTTCACTATGTACGGACCGAATCCTTGCTGCTCATTTTAATATCCGACACAGAGTTCTACATTTCGACCATACAAAGCTTACGTCATGAATTGCCATATAATATTGTGAAAACTATTGTTATAGGCAAATTCCATCAATGAAATATACCTATCCCAATTTCCCGAAAATTCCATGACACAACCTCAAAGCATATCTTCAAGTACTTGAATCAACCTCTTTGACTGTCCATCTGTTTATAGATGGAATGTTGTACTGAACTTCAGCTTAGTGCCCAAAGCTAACTGTAATTCCTTCCAGAACCTTGATGTAAAACGCGGATCTCTATCTGACATAATAGATACGGTACACCATGCAATCATACAATCTCTTCCACATATAACTCAGCTAGTCAATCCATAGAATAGTCCAGTCAAACCGATAGGAAGTGGGCAGACTTGGTCAATTTGTCCACAATTACCCAAACTACATCGTGTTTCCTTTGGGTGTGGGGAAAATTGGATACGAAATCCATAGTAATGTTATCCCACTTCCATTGGGGAATTGGAAGGGGATTCAATAAACCTATTGAAACTTAGTGTTTAGCTTTGACTTGCTGACATGTCAAACTCTTAGACACATACTCAGTCACATCTCTTTTCATTCCTTTCCACCAATAAAGTTGTTTCAAGTCCTGGTACATCTTATTACCTCCAGGATGCATGGTAAATACCGTATTATGAGCCTCAAATAGCAACTTTTTATTTAGCTCTTTATCATCTGGCATACATATTTTGTTCTGGAAATACATACTACCAGCTTCTTTCACTGAAAACTCGTTCTCATCACCATCCCTAACCATCTATAACTTTTAGCCTTTCTTTCATCATTTTAGCGCAGCGCCGTATTTACTTTAAAACGGGTTGCGCTTCTAGTTGAGCTAACATAGCTCCATCATCTGCTAGTCTCCAATCATTGTACTGTAGTGACATTGCTACCACTGTCTTTCGGCTTAAAGCATCGGCTACTACATTAGCCTTTCCGGGGTGGTAGTCTATGATGCAGTCATAATCCTTGAGTAATTCTAACCACCTCCGCTGTCTCAAATTTAACTCTTTCTGCGTTAGCAAGTACTTAAGACTCTTATGATCGGTGTAAATTCTACACTTTTCCCCGTATAAGTAGTGTCTGTATTTTCAAAGCAAACACTACCGCGACCAACTCTAGGTCATGAGTGGGATAATTGATTCATGTGGCTTCCAGGCGTGCGGATGCATAAGCCACCACTTTCCCATCTCTTACATTAACACGCATCCCAAACGTTGATACCTAAAGCATCACTATACAAAGTATACTCTTTTCAAAGTAAGTACAACGACCAATACTAGTGCTTTAACCCGGCATCCTTTCAGCTATTCAAAACTATTCGACATTTGTCTGTCATCTCAAACTTTATTCCTTTCCTGAGTAACTTGGTGAGTGGAGAAGCTAGCAGCAAGAAAAACCTCACAAATCTTCTATAATAACTTGCTAGGCCCAAGAAAATTCTCACATCGGTTACATTTCGAGGTAGTTTCCAATTCACAACGGCCTCAATCTTTGTAAGGTAAACTCTTATACCCTCCGCTGACACAATATGGCCTAAGAAGGAAACTTCCTTTAGCCCAAAATCACATTTGCTGAGCTTAGCATATAACTTCTTTTCTCTTAGAGTCCATGGGACTATTTTGGATGTTGTTCATGTTCTGTACATCATAGATACACGAATGTCATCAATAAGACTACTACAAACTGATCCACATGGTGGAATACCCCGCATTCATTAAATCCATGAATGCTCTTGGTGCATTAATTACATTAAAATGGCATTACGAAAACTCATAATGGCTATATCGGGTTCTAAATGGGGTCTTAAGCTATCTACTTCTTACTCTCAACTAATAATATCCGGATCGTGAGTTGATCTTCAAAAGATCTTATCCTTTCAGTGATCAAAGATCTTCGATTCTCGGCAATGGGTGCTTGTTTTCCTTTGTCCCGACTTGATGATCCGTGATGTCGATGCACAGTAGTAGAGTGTCTTTCTTTTTCATAAATAAAAGCAGTTACCCCAGGCGAAACCTTTGGGTCGTACAAACCTTTTATCTAAAAGCTCTTGTAGCTGAACCTTTAACACATTCAACTCTGTTGGAGCCATCCTATAAGGTGCCCTAGACATAGGGGCTGTTCTTGGCACAATTTCTATGGATAAGTCCACCTCCCTCTCAAGAGGAATACCTGGTAACTCTTCAGGGAATACATCTAGAAATTCCCTTACTATTGGAATCTTTCCACATCAACGAGCCTCTTGAGTCAAGTATCAAGGTAGAATGCCTCATATCCTTTTCTTATAAATCCTACTTTGCATGTTTGAGATCACGTGGACATTCAGCTGGATCCTAATGCCATATTATCACCTCGAGGCCCTGATCAAAACATCTCCAACACTCTTGTCTTTTGTCCACAATCAACGATGGCTCGGTGTTTAGTCAAGCTAATCCATTCCCGAATCAGTGAGCTCTCGAATGGTAGTTGTGCATCCGGTGAGAAACTCTCTTACTTAATATAACAATGGGACATTTACGTATACACTATTCACACTAGCCTTTGTGCCCCAACGAACTAGTCACATGCATGTCATATGCTAATTTCTCTATCAACGGTACTTTGTTAAATATGCTCCCATGCACACATATGAATGAGTGAATCTAAAGATCGATCAATGCGTACCTTTCCCGATATCATATCGAAAATATATAGCTATAACCTCGGGGTATCCCAGTCTCACAACCTTCATAGCATATATTCGTCTCTTTAAATCTTGTAAACATACGGGAGACGATCCTTGTGCGAAACTATCCTCCTCGTCCTCTGTGCGAAATAGGCCACTAAGGCCCCTCGATCACAGTCGAAAGTGGTGGTCTGGATCTTCCTCACATCACTTCCTTGATATTATCCCTTGACTCGGGGACCTTTGTGCTATCAAATGCTCAAGGCTTCTTTGGAAACCTTCTGTCAATAACACCTCAAACACTAGAATGTCGTCTATCGGTAATGATTGCGGTTGAGATTTCTCCTGTCTACTTGGAAGCACCTCTGTGGCTAGATAATGTTGGCACCTCTGTCTTCTACCTCTTGTAGCTGAACCCTGTACTGACTCGACTTGAACATCTCTAGCTCTTTTACCAGAAGATGAGGAGGCTCCTTTTGAGAACTTTTTTTGAGACTTTTCTTTGCTGCTGATTTCTAGTCTCTCCACTTTCAGCTGCGACTTGGACAGTGATAAAAGTTCAAGCTGTTGAAGAGAGTCACAGGTGCTAAGTACCTCTTGATGGGTCATGTAGTCCATCTTCAGTGCCTTACCAGAAATGCCTCGGTGAGGGCTAACCGTGCATATTTTGCTAAGATGGCTGAACTCTTTCTCTCTCAACCATAGATAGTTCCTTTGTACCATATTGGCTGTTTCATTAAGACTCCCCAATACATATCTATAACATACTTTGCCCTGAACTCTTGGACAAAGAATTCCCATGTCATGGGATTCGGAATCCCTGGACTTTTGTGCACAATTTTCCACCAATCATATGCCTCACCCTGCAATAGTGAGACTGCACATGATGCTCTCTAGTCGGGAGGGCATCTAACCTTTTCTAATACCCTTTCTAGATTTTCTAACCAGAATTCGGCTTTCACTGACTCTTCCATGCTCGACCCATAGAATTCCTCTACTCCATGTCTTCTTTTGTGTCTGTTGGAGCTTTAGGAGCGGTCAATCTATCCAATACCCGAGCCATGTCTTGCGATATTCTCAACAAGGCTTCCGTGGGCTTATTAGGTACATTACTTTCTAAAGGCTCAGAAGCTGATAACTCTTATTCCCTTGAGTTAACACTCTTGGCAGCTTCTTCAGGACAATCCATCTATAAAAAACACAAGGACATCCACATCAGAGGTCAACACATAACTTAACATATGCATGTTTATCTTATAATATCTTGAAGATTTTAAAGCTTGTCGACGCCTAAACAGGCTCGATACACCACTAACTTGTAGCGCCCCAACCGCACCCGGTGTCAAGCGAGGGTGTCACTTTTCTTCTTTTTTTTTCCTTTCTTTCATGTTTACTATAAACTTATAAACTTTAAGCTTGTTCATTCATATAATGTTAAACATTTAACTTATACGATATTTTGCTTGACGGATTACAAAATATTCAAAGCTCCACAAATGGAGTGTTCGAGCTTATACAAAAACTTTATATTTGTTCTGAACAACAAAAAGATATTATATACAAATAGACTAAAAAGTCTTCGATGGGCATCTAACTATGTGTTGACCTTGGAGACTGATGAGGGTTGTCCGGCCTTCTTGCCTCTGCTTCCGTACCTACACGGATGAAAACCCGTGCTAAGCTTTACTCTTAGTGGGAATAAACTCGTGGACGACCACTAACATGGATCATCACACTTCTATACACATGCATATACATCTAACATATCATATCATTTAAACATCTTTGCTCATTATCTGTATTCTTATCATGTCGTGTTTAACTTCTTTATCAACGTTCATATACATTTCATATGTCATATTCAAGTCATTTGTTTATGTTTCATGCCTGCATAAAACCTTAGAAGTGGATAAAGAAACTATAAGGTCGAAGGCGGCCTCCTTTGTATGAAGCAGGTGGTCTACAGAACCCGATGTAATTAAACCAGGTAGCGTATCAGGTATCTTTCTTATTTGTTTTTCACAATAGGCATGCCCATCTATCCATCTACCAGGTTCTAAACAGACAATTCATGTGTATTTTATGTTCAGTACATATCTCATATTCCTAAATAATTATTGTCATCCGGTAATCATATGTGATATTCTGATCGTTTATTCGTATCTTTAAATTTTTCATATTTCATTATGTAAAGCAGATAACTATAGTTACCATGTATATTTATGAGCTATTTACTATCATTCATTTTATCAAGCTGCTGTGGATGGATTCTAGACTCAAGGAGCTTTCCATAGAGTCTAAGAACATGCGAAACGGAATTCAAGCAGAAGAAATTACTGACCATCAGTTGAAGGCTTACATGAAACGATCATTCTGGCGTGTGAGGCGGGAAGTCTTATTTTCATGATTTACGGACTAATATGAGTTCCAATTTCATCAAGCATATATGTATAGATTTTGGACTCAAGGGATTTCCATAGGTCAAGTATCGAAGCGGAGTTGAGGAAAAATTATGACCATCAAAGTTGAGGCTTCCTATGAACATGACTACAGGCATAACCCAGTGAGATTCTGTTTTCATGATTTCTGGGCCTAATATAGTTTAATTTCATCCAAACTATATGCATGGTTTTGGACTCAAGACTCCATAAGTCTAAGAACATCTGAAACAAAAATTAGGACAGAAAATTCTGACCATCAAGTGACTTCCTATAAGCAGTGACCTAAAGCACTAACCCGTGGGGGCCTACTATTTTTCGTGCTTTCTAGACCTAATACAAGTTCCAATTTCATCCAAGCTATATATGGATGGATTCCACAGACTCCAAAGGGCTTTCGCAAAGTACAGAACATCGAACGGAGTTCGGAAAAATAAATTATGACCATCTGAAGTTGGAGAATTTCAAACTGACCTCTCTCTACAAAACCCTAATATTTCCTTAATACAAATATTCCTCAAAATTTGGGTGCAAATCAACCAGCCCAAGTCCAAAACACAACCAATATACCAAGTAGGGTTCTTTTAGACCCAAATTCATCAAAAATGGGTTTATGGTTTCTTCTTCATCAAACAATTCCATACAAAAGTCAGAAAGGGTCCAAAGTCCAATAATCCGCCAAAATCATGAACATAAGTTCCTTACCCACTTTATGTCTTCTTATTAACTTCCTTCTTCTTCTTCTTGTTCTTCTCTTCTCCTCTCTTCTTATATAGTATGAAATATACAAAAATGTGAAATGAGATACCTAAATGGGTTTTATCCCGATTTGATTTAATTTCCTTTGTTATGCCCTTTGGACCTCGAAACCCTTTGTTGCAAATCAAGTTATATATTTAGCTAACACAACCAATCTTCTTATCTTATGACTTTTCTGTCCCATTTTGACAAGTTACAAATTTACCCATATCTTTATGTACAGTCAGGTTTCAAAATTTTCTCACCTAGCAAAATAGCGTTAAAATTTCCAACACTAATATACCCTAATTATGTTAGCGACTAGGGTGTATTTTGAGGTGTTACGATCTTTTAAGCTGAAGATCGAGTCAATCTATGATTGAGCTGAAATTTTACCAAATAATTCTCAACTCATAGATCATAAATATGAACAGTGAAGATCATATTTGAAGCTCAAAAACGTCAGTATTTTGCAAGAGATCAGAACACCTACTCTAGTAAGTCCTCTTTTGATAGTTTGTAATAAAACATTTTGATCTTTGTTTTGAACAGTTGGATCTAGCTGATTTTTTAGTCAAAAGCTTCCTCTCTTGTTTTTGTTTAAACTGATCAGTTGATTTGTGATTGGTGAAATCATTTGTGATTTATATTGAATTGAATAGAGTATAATAGAAAAGAAGAACATGCATAGTATTGTTATTCTATGCAGTTTTGATCAAATGATGATATCTCTTTGATCTATGGTTCGATGTGGCTAAAATTTTCTAAGTACATTCCTAACTCATTGATCTTCATTTTAAATGGTTGAGATTGATTTTAAAATTCGGAATACTAATATTTTAGTCCATGAACATACCTTTGTCTGATGAAATTTCTATCATTTTTGTGCAACTTTGTTGAAATTCCAAGATTGTTTGTTTGTTTGTTTTCTTTTCTTTTTTTTTTTTTTTTTTTGGCAAGCTCATATTTAGAAAATTTATTCATCTCTTGTTTTTTATTCCTCCACAAATAATGTGGTATTTGGTTTTTGTAACTTTAGTTTTTTTTTTATATTAGTAAAAGCTAATGTTTGTTTTGTCTAAATTAAACTGAAGCAGGACAAAAAAATTTATAACTGCAAGTGAAGAACTCTGACATTTGTTTTGTAAAGACAAATGCAAGCACAACTTCAAGAACAAATCATATAAATGATACAACAATTTCATAATTAGTATTTTATAAAATTTCTTAACTTTTTTATTTGACTATTATATATGTAATGTTTGGGTTTTGTAAGACCATTATGTGATGTTTGGATGGTTGGTTGGTAAACTTTAAATTAAGATGATTAATTATGATAAATTATATTATATTTGAAATTTGAAATTGTTTTAATTGTTTAATTGTATATACAAGTTTAAATCCAATTTTTAAATTTGAAATTCATTTATGGTTTGGAAATGAGAATTTATAAAAGAATAATGTTAAACATATCAAGATTTAGTTACGTTCATTAAAAAGCGTGACTATAAGTCGCTTTTCGTCATGACCGTTTTCTTAAAAATTAACCCTAAGTACACATTTAGTCACGATCCTTATGTTTCCATGACGAAAATATGACATTCAGTCACAATCTAATATAAAACCGGGACCCAAATATTATATATAGTCACAATTTCTTACTAAACCAAGACTATAACAAAATATTTAATCATAATGAATAATTTGATCGTGACTATAAGTAGCAAATATTCACGATAGATTAATTGGCTATGACTAAAGCATTTGATAAAGAACACATACTCATATAACTTTTTATCACGATTTATTTCTAATCGTGAGAAAAAAAGGGACGATATAGTCACGGATGCGTACAAAACCGTGACCAACACCTTTTTCCATGCTTATTATTGTCACGCTCGATCACGGTTGCATTTGACCGTGACCGTTAGTTTTGGTCACGAAAGGAGAAGATATGGTCACACTCTCTTATCATGACCTAAAGTATAATTTCTTGTAGTGGGAGTAAATAGTATTGAAAGAAATATATAAAAGAAGAAAAATAACTGAACAAAATTAAAAATGTATTGCATTTCATCACTCTTGTTCAAATATTATATAATTTCTTATTCCTACGTACTTAGACTTAACAAAGTAAAAACTCTTAATAATAAAAATAGAGGAACTCCTAATAATAGAACCCTTCTAGAATTCTACGACTTAATATAAAAACTAAATCAAGCAATCAATCAAAGTAGAATATTCTTTTAGAGTTCTTGTGAACACTGAATCCAACTATAGTTTTAAGAAAGTTAATTCCTAAATCAGTTGAACTTTCCAACGGTAGCTAGGAAGGTTTCTCTGTCAACTTGCATGCCCCATGCAATGGCAACTTTTCAGATTTGGTCACATGTTTAAACCATAAAAGGTTAATGAAAGATCCAGTACAGAATATATATAATACAAACAAGCCAACTTGCACATTCAAAGTTGAGATCATTACGGCCACACAAGTAAAGCTCCAAGCCTAAAACCACAAACATTGGAACATGGTGGTGCATGTGTGCTGTCTGGGACCCTATATATATTGATATCATATTAATTTGGGAGAAAAAGGACTCTTTATAGCCACCACCATTCAGGCTATGATAACAATATTGTTCTGGTTCTTTTTTGTCTTTAATTTCTTCCAAGCACGTTCGCATAAAACTTTGTGTTTTGAGTCAGACAGAGTCGGCTTTCCAACCGGGAATCCTCAAACTCAGCTGAACCAAATTCTTGTTTTGTATTTTTTTGAAGACTTTTGACTGTTAGCAAGGGACAGTTTTCAGCTGCTAAAAAAATGAAGTTTGTTTGGCTTTAGGCGTAGTTTTAAGGGCCCTGATATCAGAAATCCTTGTCCTTTTCATTGAATATGTAGAATTAGAATGAAAGATTGATTCCAGATGAGGATGAAAGATTTAGCAAGATGGTGCATATACATGTATCTGTCAAGAAATTCCTCGTTCGACACCTTCCCAAGGACCGTATTCGATCCTAGTTGTGAAGTCCCACATAGCCTAGCTTGAGAGAGAAAGGTGAAGATACATATATAGAGGACCTGAATTGAACAATATTGAAACCTTGTAACGGCTCAACTCTTCACTTCGATATTATCTGGTTTAGAGTTATAGTAACACACTCACGGCTTCCCACCAGTTGGCCTCGGTTTCACTTCTCTATGTTGGGCATACTTCCTTGAGAAAAAGTCTGAATTCAAGTTCTCCGTATATGAACCTTCACCTTTCTCTTTCTAGGAAATCGGGGTAAGTTTTTGGTCATAATAGTAGTGGTACGGACCTATAAAAAATGGTGCAGTTCCTGTTCAGGTGCACCCTCAACCAGGCGGGGTCGGTGACTTCACATGGTAATTCTAAGTTTTTTTTTATATAGTTCCTATAATCCTATCACACCATCAATTAATCCAAAAGCTTATACTGCTTGACAATGAACCAATGATATGCAGAGGTTCAATTAGAAAAATAACACCAACAAACTCAAAAATATTAGTTGTTTGATAACAGATTAACATTAATGTTTCTTTAGCGTATTTCGACTAATCTAGTAAATAAAAAGAAAGAAAGTTCGGATTTAAATTCATTTCCTCCCTAATGACAGTAACAGATATGAACTATTTGAGTAATCAAGGTTTATAATTATTTGATGAACATTAAAGTGGCTTTTTCCAATTTCTATATATTTATGTACCATTTGCATTAAAATATCATGATCTAAGAGTCAAAAAAAGAAAGGATGAAATGCAACAAATTAAGTCCACCAACCCCATTGAGGGTGCCCTAGCCACTCTTCTTTGTCAGCTGGTTTCAGAAGAAGTCAAATGATGGAAATGAGCAAATTAAGTGCTGTGGCTCAACCCCCTCCTCCTCTTCCCACTTACTACAGTACAATTAAATAAAACAAAGATTCTTGAAAAAGTATTGCTTCATGTTTGGCTCCTAATGTAAGCTCCTCAATCTAAGGAAGTCCCTGATGACCAGCGTCCCCACTGAAGCTTTTCTAGACATAAACAAACATATTTAGAAAACAAAGAGAATTTGATTCTCTGTTGCGCTAGGCTGTAGTGCTTTGTTAATAGTTATATATTATGATTATGTTAGGACAGAGGATCTTCCACCCAGCTCTTTTAGTATCCCAACAGTCCAAGATGTTATAATTATATTATTTTCTAATTAGATTCAGACCTTGTATATATAGTTAGGAGATTCACGGCCGAGTGACCTAGCTAGTCTATACCTAGAACAGTAGCACTAGGTTAGGAAACTCTATCAGAATAAGAATGATTCCAGAATAAAAGATATGAATCAGTAATACAATAATACACTTGAAATCTGTAGTCCAAATTAAGCCGCCTTGAAATGCAACTTGCAAGACTACTGTACATCTTTTGAGACCAACGGAGCTGCATTCATTGATTACTTCTAAGCATATTTTATAATTTGAGATTATAAAAGCTTTTTGCATTCATTGATTACTTCTAAGCATATTTTATTATTTGAAGATTGAAAGTAGGGTTCATCTATAAAAAACTTGTTATCATATGAGAGCGAGTTTATACTGTTAGATGGTGATTTTATCTCTTTAGATCTATGTTTTGTCTAACAAAATTTTAATTTACGTAGATCTCGAGAAATAAAATTATCATCTAACAGTGTAAAACTCGTTCTCATATGAGAATGAGCTTTTTATAACTGAACCTAGAAAGTATGAATTCATTAGACAACATTAATTAATGGATGCAAGTTGTGCAATTAGTCCTAATATTGATATTTTCATGTATTCACTTACTTGAAATTTTTTGTATATTTTAGTAGATTGGCTTTTAGAGTGGTTTTTTTATTTTCTTTTACCGAGCGTGTAACTAATGTTGTAAGATCTTAAATTTAACGTCAGAGTAAGTCCACCATTGACCATAAGCAGAATTATTTCCGCTTTGGTACAAATGATAGCTTATGGTCATCTAAGAAACCATGCCTTTGGCCCTTGTACCTTTGCGTGAAATAAGAACTTTGCCTTAAGAAAGATAGCAGTAATGAAATGACTAGCATAGCAAAATGACCTTGATAATACACATTGCCTGCACACTTAAGTGCTACTGTTTGTTTTTTAGCTTTTTACTGAAAGCTAAATAGCTTTCATCATATTTGTTTTTATTTTTTTATGACTTATTACTAAACATTTAAAAATAAAGGTTTGAATAGAAAAAACTAAAATATTTAGTTTTTTCTATTTAGAAAAAAAAAATCATCTTTCAAAATAAAAAACACAACCATTGTCCAACAAGAATGAGAGTTAGCTGTACTTATTATCCAATGTTAAAAAACAAACAACTTAATACTTAATATTATTAAATACTATTTAGTATTAAGCTGAAAAAAAGTTTTATTAATAATTGAGTAAAAATAAATGCAACCTTAATCTACCTTTTGAGTATCCTATCTAGTAATTAGTCTGAAATAAGTGACTAGCCAACATCCATCACCAAGGAGGGCTGGTAACTCAGCAACTCGATGGTTCTTACTATCAGGCAGCTTTCTCCTTCAAGGGACCTTGTCTAGATAGTAATTAGTAAAACAATACCACAAAACCTCAGTTAGGAAACTTATTAATATCAGTATGGTCTATAAGATTGTTTCGCGGCTTGATTCAAAAGCATACTTTCATTCAGAAAAAGGAACGATTAAGGACATCTGAATATCGGAGCTTTACAACATCCAATTATATGTATCTTGACATAACTCATATACATATTAGATCTGATTTGAGTATGCTAAAGATAATGTGTGATATCCTTTAGGTGAGGTACCATAGTGTTACTTTCTTATGAATCATATCTGAACCATTCATGTACCATAAGAGCATAATATGATTTTGATAGGAAAATAATGTTTACGACTACAAATGGAAGCAGTCCATTACGATGGCTATATATATATATATATATATATATATATATATATATATATATATATATATATATATTATGGTCAGGGAATACAGTAAATAAGTCCTAATTTGATCATTTTGCATTCCATTGTTTGGTGAAAAGGCTCCCCATTTTTTGGTGAAAAGGTTTGATCGGTCTAGGGTTTCTTTTGGTGTTCAAGAGTTACGTCCTGAAATTGATCATGAGCATTGGAAGACCACCTTGCTATCACAAAATTAAGCTGATAATTTTTTCCCAAACAGTTATACCACTTCTCAAAATGATGGAAATGTTTTCTCAAAACATTGTGGATTTACTAGCTTCATCATGTAGTAATCTCACTGTCCCAGGCTACAGCCTATCGTCTATATGTCTATCAACTTTTTTATGGGAAAGATGGTTCAAGTCAAGACCAGGAGACTTCATTTCTATCCTTTGATGATTGAACCCTTATTAATAATATTCACACAACTTAAGAAAATTAATAGTCGAAGATCACACTCCTCTACTAGCTCAGTTGCACGTCTTACATATATTATTGTCATTAACCATCGATATACATGCCAGTGAAAAAGAACAAATTAACACTTGAAATTACACATTACATAGTTACCGTATATTGCATGCATAAATTGTACAATATTTGTAACACAAATTAACATTCACAATAAACATTAGTTCTTATACACTAGTTTAATGAACTGAAATTCAATCTTACACTAGTCTAATAAACTGAAATTCTGGCTTAAATATTATGCCATATGACATCAAGGTAGATAATTCACACATTGATAAACATTTTCCCTGCAGCACAAATAATACAAGATAAATAATATTGAAAGCATGCATGCAAATACTTGAAACTGCTGGCTTTAAGACAGTTGCCCTAGTTCTGAAGGAAGGAGTGCCCAACACCAGGACTGTGGCCAGGGGCAGTTGGCCTGAAGGCCTCCACTTGACGTGAAGGCAGTGGCTGAGACTCAACCATCACCCGAGTTATGGTTTCTTTTCCCATGATTTTAATGTGATCATCAGTTTCAAGTTCTGGGGATCCCTTTTTCATCCCCAGCTTCAATTGCCTCCCCTCAGTATACTGAAATTCATGAGAGATAACCAGCAGAACAAGGAAAAGGGAAGAAATCATAAACTTAAAATTGGCCATAGAGAAGATTAAATTCAGAAGAAAGAAGAAAGAAGGATGGGCTAGAACTTAATTAGCAAGTAAGCAAGATGCCTAGACCCTTGCATCTCCAAGGCTATTTATAGAGCTGAGAGAGGCAACAGTGGGCCATAAGTCCTAACCAGTGGGGGATTCTTTGAGATAAATAAACATAAATTCACCAGGATGTATAGCATTATTATAATTATTATTTCTTTTAACACTATCAAGTAGTGTGTGCAATTGAGAGCTAGCTAGCTAGCTAGAGGGTTGGTCTGTCAACAGTTTGCATGCTCCATGAAACATTTTCAAATTGGTCACTTATTTTAAGTGTAAAACACACTGACAGAGTATTTAATACAGAAAACTGATCATATATATTCGAAGTTGGGATCATTAAAGCCATACAAGTCAAGCCTAATTCACAAACATTGGAACATGGTAGTGCACGTGTTCTGTCTGGGACTACATACTAACGGTGTATTGGGAATGCAGTTATTAGTATATATTTGGAAGAAAAAGGACTCCAGCCACCACCATTCAGCTTATTATAGCATTATTTTGATTCTTTTTTCTCTTCTCCTATTACCACGTTCACATGGAACTTCGTGTTTTCAGCCGGGACATTGTCAGCATTCCAAAAGAATTCTTCTTATTGTAAGTTTGTAACTTTTGCAGACTTTGAATGACAGCCCGTCACAGCTTCAGCCTCTAAAAACCTGAAAGATTATTTGGCTTTTGGCCCAGCTTTAAAGGTCACTTGTATTAGAATTTCTTCCCTTCCACATAATAAATAGAAAGAACTGGAAAAGCTTTAAAATGTACTTGTGATTTGCTAAATTATTTCGCTCTACATTCTAAAGGGAATTGGAAAGTTGTGGTTCTTTTTTTCAGTAACGAGATGAAGATAGTTGTTGTATACGGCATAGGGATATTTTTAAATTTTTGTCAGGTTATTATAATTACCCTTTTATGCGACCTTATTTGGTGATAACAAAAGTTTCACCCGTTATTCTCTTGAATGTAGGCACATTATCAAACCATACAAATCTATATAATTACCCTCTTTCATTTTTCTTCTCTAATTTTATAACTATTTGCTGCACGAATCACGATTGTGAAGCCTGCTGATGGAAAGCTCAAATTTACATCACAATACACTAGTCCCGAACTCTCTTACAAGTTACAAGCGAGTTGGGCCTTAAAAGAGCTTAGTTTGGTTTTGTCTTTGAAGTTGTAGCCATGCCTATAGTTTTTGTAGCTGCAGTACCATTTTGTTTGAAATCCTCCCATCCCAATTCAGTAGTCTAGGCCTACAGCAATCGCCATGGAAACCCGAGTTTCGAATATATAAACTTGCCAGAGAATATGACTACAACTTCACCTTGGCTTATGTTTGCAATCCATTGTCAATCTGCTAATGAGTTTCATGTTGAATTCCAAACAAGATTTCAAGCCACAACAAATCCACGGCAAAAAAGGAAAACCGAAACCAAAAAACCGGCAATTATTTTCAGTAATTGCTTATCCTCCTTGAATGATTAACTGAAATATACATCGTATCTATACATATTCAGTACTGGTACAAAAAAAAAGGGCAAAGTGCTGTTTCAACGACTTGTTGAGGAAAAGGGCAAAGTGTAGGTGTCAACGACTTGTTGAGCAAAGAAGCAAGTATAGAAGAAGCAAAAGGGGGGAAAATTTTTTAAAAAGGTGGAAACTACATGCCAGCATTATAGCTAAATTTTCAATGGGCATAATCCTATCAGCTTCTGTGATGAGAATTAGTGAGGACAGGTTTTTGAACCATTTCATGAGTGAGTGAAGAGCTCAGTGTCTAATGGTCAGCCTGGAGGAAATGCTCATACGTGGTTCCCTTCAGTATCTTGTTAACATCGTCCCAGTTCTGAATATGGGTCAATAATTCTCCTTTATGTATTTTAACCTGACGGCTTGTTAGGTCCATATGAGGCAGCTCCAGAAACTCTAGAACGTCTCCGGTTTTCTGCAATTAGCAAATAGAATGATGACCAACAAAAGGAGGCATGAGAAGGAATATATATACAGAGCATCACATTATGGTATTGTATGTAGATGTTCAATCAGAGTGAGCAGTATAAGATGGAAGCCATACATTTGTGAACAGACAAGGGAACAATACAATTTATAAATAGACAATAAAAAAGGAGAAAATCTCCAGGGAATGTTTAAAGGACACATTTGAGAGAGAGGAGCCACTGAAACTTGTTCCCGAAAACAAGCATAGGCTCTTACCCAGCCATTGTTTTCAGCATATATAGTTTGAAACTCGTCAGCAATTAAATTATTTGCAGTAAGTTAAAAATAAAAAAAATAAAAAGGGGGCCTTTAAAAATAGTTCTACAAGAATTTATGGCACATTCAGGATAATTCTTACACTGCTATTCTTGATAAGATCCTCATAATACAGGGTAATGTGCCGGGTGCTATTGAAGTACTCTAAAGCCTTGGCAACTGTTTTCTCCACTTGCTGCAGATTAGTTATCAAAGTTGTGGCATTGATTGTAGGTTTGTATTTTGAAAGCATATCAGCCTACAAAAATTACCAGCAAGAGTTAAGACAGTGAGAATAAGAGTTTGCATGAGAGAGAGAGAGAGAATGAGAGAGATAAAGGCAGAATGTGTGAGCAAACCTCATCTGTTGAATGAACATGAGACTTGTGTGTTCCATTCAATACCCTAGCATCCCGGTCATAAGAGTTGGCAAGCACTGAAACCATCCTACGCAATAGATTTCTGCGGAAGAGAAATATTATAGAAATACTTCTATTGTTGAAGTAGTCCACTATTTCTTTGTGGTGCTGCATCAATCCCTGCGTTAACCATAATGAATTCAGGCTCTTATTGCATGTTCCCAATTGTTCTGGTAGAAGAAAACAAAAGAAAACACGAAGCACTACAATCATATATATGCTATATCTAGACTTATACTAAATATCCTGGCAAGTATGATATAAGGGATTGTCTCAGAAACTGGAAACCTCCAACCTGTTACTGTCAAAATTGCAAAAAGTGTGAACAATGACTAAATGAATAGCTCTCAAACTATGGGTTTGATCATTGGGTGTTGTTAGAGAATGAATAGTTCCCATGACTCAACATGGACCCGATTTCAAATAATACAGAACTGGAATTGGGTGGGATGAGAATATCAAAAGAGAAACTTGTTTGAAAAAAAAAAGTCGATGAAAGGAATATTAGCACGCAAGCATCCTGTTGAAGTATCATAATACCTCTATGTTTAACCATGAACAAGTGATAATAGTTATACATAATAAGCACCCTATACCAATATTGCCTTTGTTAACACAAAAAGTAAATATAGGGGAGCATAAGAGCATTGGAGGTCTGTAAAGGAGAAATTTTTACTCCAAAAAGAACAAAAAAGACTAACCTTTTTCTTTCTGGAAAAGAGTGACATACCAACATCATATGGGAAATCTCAACAAAAAACACAAAGACAACCACTCCCGGTTTCTTTATTATTAACCAGAGCAAATCCACCTCGTTTATTACTGTCAAAAGTTGCATGTAAAAGATCATAAATCATCTTCTTTTGCGATGATTCATAAGGCAACAAGACCACTTTATAAGCCATATGTATTATCAATGCTCCATAGTCTCAATTTTTCTTTTAGTTCCTTATATATCTAGAAATCTATCATAAAAGTTCCTAAGAAGGGAATGGAAAATAAGATCCACCAAATGAAGCATCCAAGTGTACCAAGAACCCTAAATGAAAGTAAGCTTCTTTATGTGACATATCAATAGATAAGAATTCTACTATTATAGGAATGCTCCAACAAAGAAATAATCTTTTGCAACTCATATTTAATTATCAAGAAGTAACAACCATCCTTCAAACTGCATTTACCACCGAATTACAACCATGATTTTTTCCGTTTTAATACAATTTCATGTCCTTATCTCACTAAAACAGGTGTCATAATACATTACCATTTTGGCTCAAGAATCGTCCCAAGTGTCAACAACACTTGAGATTGTGCTCATCTGATTTAGTTTAATACAGAATAAGGAAGCAAGGGCTCTTAAACACTTAAAAGTAGATTATGGCAAGCTAACCAGTTTGCCCAATACTAAACCTATGGTGCACAAGAGAAATGAAAAACACACCCAACTTTCAGTACATTTGGGTTTCAAATTTTGAGGTTATCAGTGGTTAGGTGCAACGTCCCTCTGAAGGGTGGGGAGGAAAACAGGTAGCAAGTATCTAAAACCAGGGGGTTTCAGCTTAAAAGTTATCTATACACCTTTATATCACATGAAAGGCACGGTTCTAAAGATCTACATGCAAGCTCAAGTACTATGCAGCAACTGTCTAGTCTTCCGAGTATTCATACTGGACACCTATTTGAACTAATAAGGCCTAAAAGGCAAGATGCATCAGAGGTCGGTAATTTTGTGAACAATCCAGGTGGGGCTTTCTAAAACTAAAATATTTCTGTAGGTAATATATTTTTCAGAAATGCATTTGAAGTATTCATCAAAGAAAGCAGCCATGTAAATAATTTCAAATAAGCGAGCTTGGAATTAAACCTGAAGAACGTGTTTACCTGATTAAGCATCCACTTGAAGCCAACTGCAGCAGAACACTCATTCTTGGAAGCACTACTGAACCAGTCCAAATTGTAAATTTTATCCAGCGTCTTCACAATAGAAGAAATATTTTTCCTCCTATCATAAACATTGAATATCTCACCGTTTGAGCTCACATTAATATGACTATTTAAAAGAGTCTCAAACCATCCACTTCCCGATCTCTGCATCGACACTATTGCAAAGAATCTCACAGGATTATTCCCACATTCAGCCCTGCAAACATACCCCAGAAAAATGAGCAAATCCATTTTCACAGGGGAGGCCAAATTCAAAACCTAATGCATCAATTAAGTTACCTGCTAAAAGTTTGAGGTTTCGGATAATGCACATTGTGAATTTCTTTCGTGTTGAAGCCATTGACATAGCAAGAGTTGTTGCCTCTGGTAATACACCAAAACCAAATTTAAGCAAATTAAGAAACCCCAAATTCCAAAATGGAAGCATGCCATCTTAATTACCTGATAGAAGTTGAAATTTGTGGTGTTTGGATGCTAAGATGATCAGAAGGTCTCTCAATAACTCGAAAGCTTTCGAACTTAGACTTGCTGTGGGAGTTTATCTGGTTTAGGCAGATTGAGCAGATGTAAATACCACATACCATTGCAAACACCAGAACAGTCGTCCTTAACAATTTTGGAGATTTCTTGGAAGGCTTTATGATGAGAGTGTCCTGTGATCAGAAAAAGAAAACAAGACCTTCAACGCCCAACCTTACCCAAATAAATAAATAACAAAACAAAAAACAGAGCAAAATGAAACAAGAAGAGGAATGAGATGGGTTTTTCTGAAACAAAATATGTTATTTCTAATTGACATTCTAGTTAGATTTGGGTAAAAGGAATTAAAGAAAAACAGCATGACGAGTTGAAACTGGAAACAGAAGTACTGCTCTTAAAAGAACAACAGTAAAGTACAGATGTATTCAAAATAAGCCCAGAAACTATGAATACAAGATGCGTTAATAATTACAACACCCAGATCATAAGATGACAAGCATTATTTCTTGAATCCCATCTAGGTATATATTTTCAATGCACATTTCTCCAAAAAAAAGACCATAAGGAAAACTGGAAAAAAAAAGTTATTTCTTTAAAAAAAAAAAGTAGCGTGGGAAATGTTTTTAAAAATCAAACATCCCAAAATCGCCTGAATATTCACCATGTCCACAAATCAACAACAGAAAGCAAACCCATTGAAAAGAGGAAAGAAAGAGTTTTTCTGAACAACTCCATCCGTTTCTTCAGTCAAAGTCAGGGAGACGTACCTTGTTGAAGAAACAGAGATCTTCCCCCATCGTTACACCAGAAAGAAAATTTCTTTTAAAAGAATAAAATCACAAAATGGGTAAATATCAATGGAGCTGAGAGACCGGGAACTTCTCTGAGCTCATACTCTTTCGTATACTCCGCCTGAGTTTTCCTCGGAACAATGCATTGTAAAGTGAGTCCTCCCCCTTGTTGCTGGCCGGTTTCCACATCTTTCTTTCCATTTATTTATTTATTTTTTCAAACTTTTCCTTTTTTTTTTTTTTGGCCCCTGACCCTTGTATTTGATGCCGTACGTCTTATTTGCGGAAATCTAATTTAGGATCTTCCGACACGAGGCCAAACCCTTGTCACTACGAGACCTCTTGTTACTTTGACTTTTGTTTGAGCCTGGACGGCCGAATCATTTCAACCAAAAATAAAACGATTTTGTTTTTTCCATCCTGGGTCTTATTACTTTCCCTCGTTTTCTTGTTCTCCAACCAGATTTAAAAAGATTTACAGTGGAGTAAAGCTCCATTAAATGCAAGTTTCTGAGACTACCCTCATTGATTAAGCTACAAATTTTCATGGGTTTTTAATTTGAATAATGAAAGGATTTTACAGAAGAAATGTGGGAAATATGAAATTATCTTTCCCAGTTATTACGCATGTGATGCCATCATTGACAATGAAGGGAAAAGAGACAGAGTTTACTTTTCTAAAGAAGACTCATTTTGAGTGGCTCAACAACAGCCTCTTGACTGGTTCCATGGAATTTTATTCATATTTTGAGGTAGGGCTTATCCTAACCCTTGTCATTTAAAGACTTGTTACCATTTTTATTTTTTTTACCAAAATTATCTTTTTAAAAAAAAAAAAGGAAAGCCCACTTGTCCCATTCATTATCAGAAAACCATAAGTGGGCAGAAAGAATTTTCCTTATGTTATAACAAATGCAACACGTACTACAATTTCCTGGTTGTTTACTAGGAAAAAGTCCTTTGATGGAAAATTAAAAAATGAAAAAGCCTGGGAAAGTGTGACTTTAGGGATTATGCTGACAGCTATAATAATGACATTTGGCTTATTTTTGAAGAAATTCATTGATGAAACGGCTATATTTGGGAGAGCCAGAGTGTAGGGACACCTATATCGTAGTGATATATTTTTCATTTTTATATGCCATAAAGAGGAAAAAGCTCATCTTTTTTATACGGGCACGAGAGAATGGAATGATTTGGAATTAAGAAGTGGGTGAGAAAATGAAATGATTCCCAGGTTTAGGTGGGTATTTTCAATTATTGTACTTTAATTCCTTTTTTGCCGCTAAGTAATGGAGTCTTTGCCTTTGATTAGGATAAAAGAAAGTAAATATTTTTACTTAGATAGAAGTGAGGCTCATATGATTATGGGTTTGAAACTTGAAAGATTTGTGCATTACTACAAGAGAACTAATCTTAACCATTCTGACTTAAATAGAATTTATTTTCATTTAAATAACATTTATTATTATTATTATTATTTGTGAGGTTGGTTTTGCAATTCTTTCATCCAGGGTATAAGGTTGGTTTTGCAATTCTTTCATCCAAGGTACACATATACTTTCTAGGTTTTCGCATATGTCTCACTCTAATAAAAGTATCCTTTTTGTATCATCTCAAATCATACCTTAGTAGTTATTACAGTTTAGAGGTATAATAAAAGTAAAATTTATATTTTTCTAAAAATTTTAAGTGTTAAATGTGAAAAAAGACATAACCGAGATTTTTAAAAAAGTAAAGGTGATAATGGTAAAATGACAAATTAGGGACTTAAAAGTCATTAAGTTAAAAGATTATATGTTATTATAGAATTTGAATAAGTTGACTTGCAAATTAATGAGAATTGGATGACTAAATTACAAGGGCTAAAATAGGAGTTAAAATAGGTAAAACCAAACATGATCTTATAACAAATGAGATAAGACCAAAACTTGTCTTTGAGTGAGGGAGGATTTCATTTTGTTTTTGGTGTGTTGTTCTCCATTTCAAGGTTCCACTTGTTCAAGTAAAGTGAAGAAGAAATGAAGCCGAAGTGAAGAAGAAGAATCAAGGTTAGTAAAAACCCTAACTCTCCACATCTTTGATTTTTTATTGTTTTGATGGTACTTTGGGTTGTTTTGAAAGTGTTTATGGTTAAAGACTAAAGAGATGCATAGGTTTTAAGGGATTTGCTGTCAAAAATCTTCATAAAACCCCTGTTTTGTGTTTTGGTCATAATTGGGCCTACAGATCTCTAAATTGGATTATTCTAATTGGAGATGGTGCATAAAACTCATGGCTGAAAATGTCTAGAAGAAACAGAGACCTAAATTAGAAAGAGCAGTAATTTTGGTGTTTCAGAGATAGACCAAAACAAAGTCAAAAACAAGACATTTTTGGGTTGTCGTGTTTTGTTTTTTGGCCATTACTTGGCCATTAGACCTCCAAATTGAGTGAAATTTTTTCTTTGTGTAATCTAGACTTTTGGGAGAGCAACTTTCATGAAAAAAGTATTGAAAAATTGTGTTGGGAGTGTCCTTTTCTAAGGGTCATTTTGTGTAAAATGGATATGATAGAATTATAGGGGAAGTGCTATTAAAATTTCCCCATAATCCGTTTTCTTGTACTGGCCATAACTTGGCATCCCAACCTCCAAATTGGATGATTCTAGTTGGAGAAGAACCCTAAGAGGTAGACCTACAAAAATCTAGAAGGTATCAAGAAGCAATTTTGAACCTAAATCCCCTATTTTTGAGACTAAATTGAAGATACGAGTTTTGATTTCTTAACATGGGTAGGTTCTATATTTTGGCCATAAGTTAAGTTATAATAATCTAAATGAGATTATTCCAATTTCTACTGAAAATAGACTCATAGAATTACAACTTTCATGAAAGAATTTGGGTAAAATATGTCTTGTTTGTTCCCAAAAAATTGTGCAAGTCAAGGTTAAAAATTTGTTTCTAGGTGGGAAGAACATTTACCATAATTTGACCTCTTTGGCTAAAATGTATTGTTAATGCATGATAGTTATGACTTGAACATGTTAATATGCATGTAGAAATTACAGTCATAAGAATTGACTTGGAAAATAATATGAATGTGGTTAGACCTCTATAAAATGTTCTAAATCACATATAATTGTATGTCTGCTTAAGATCAGATCGTGAATAAATAGGGACTAGTGCTACGACACTCCTAATTAGTACTATGGTACTCATAATTAGTGTTACCACACACACACTCCTGATGGGCTTTGACATTTCTGTTCGTGTAGCTAACTGGCACTTTCGGTGTCAGCGATGAGTGTCATCATTTTTTTTTTTTTTTTTATATAGGCTATAACCTTTAAACATTTCAATCATATAATGTGTTAAACACTTAACATGCTATATCTATGTATTGGATTACAAAATATATACAAACTCCATACATCAAGTGTTCAACTTTACAATATTTACATTGCGCTTCATTTGTTTACAAACAACAAAGGATATTACATATACAAAATAGACCAAAAAGTCTTCAAGTGAGCACCTAATGATGTGTTGACGCCAGGCGATCACGGAATTGTCTTGTTCTCTTGCACCTCTTAAAATCTCTGCTTGGATGGAAACCACATGCTAAACTTATAGCTTAGTGGGAATTAATACATATAGACGACCTGTCATCTCACTTTATACACATGCATATACTTATGACAACTATAACTTTACATATATACTTATCCATTTTTCATATCTACTTGTCATAACATGTTTCTTTTCTTATCATATTTCAATATTTTTTGTGTCCTCTTATACTGTACTTATTATTAACATATTGTAGTATCGTCGCATGCAGCGGTGTTATCTTCTCATATCATATCATATGCTTTGCGTATCGCATTATTTTAACATGTTGTCACGCAAAAAACCTTAGAAGCCCGGATCACGAAATAAGCTTGTATGTACGAAGGTACTATCATTGTACGAAGACAGTGATCTCGATACGTATGTAGCCGAAGAGTACTATCCTTTGTATAAGACCAATGATCTCTATCACAGCCTGACCCAAGCGGGGCCGCTATAATGATCGAATGGGATCTATGTCACCCCGACCAGGCAGAGTCTCAATATCTATAAAGTATGTTGCGGCAACTATATCTCTATAAATGCTATCTATCCAACTACCCGATCTTAGCGGACAATGTTTTTGTACATTTTCTTAACAATCTTTCCAGGTATTAGAAAAGATATCTCATATACATGAGCCACCTGCGATATCATGTATACTTATGAATATTTATTTTCAAATAATCTCTTATAAACATTTAAACGCCTTTTCATATAACTTACAATTATATGTATTATCTTTAGCTTTCATAACACATGTTATCATAATCATATTACTATGATGCATTATTTAATATAACTCTGCAATATACTTAACCTTTATACCATTTTAGTTTCTATAACCAATTACGCACGAAACCGGTTCTAGCGGCTCCTAGAATCCATTTCGGACCCTACCTTCTTCATGAAAGTTATTCTCCCCGATGTCTAGTTTGTACAGAAATTCGAATCATCTCATTTGGACCAGTATAACTCAAGTTATGATTTAAACAACTGGAATTACTCCAGTTCATTGGACTGTTTTGAGATAGATTTCGGGGACCGAATTATTCTCTTACTTTGACTAAATTTCTAGGTCCAATGCGATCCAAATTTAAATATACTTATTTCAGGAGGATTTGTTCTCCTAGAAGTCTAGTTTACTCTAAAGTTTGAATCACTCAATTTGGATGAGTAAAACTCAACTTATGGCCTAATTACCAAAACTGCTCCGAAATCCAAAACTATAACCAGTGTAGCATGGTGACAAAGCAGGCTTATTTGTGAATTTTGCCGGGCCACAAGTCAAGTGCATACACCTTTTTTAGGGAGATTTGTTCTTCTAGAAGTTTAGTTTACCCAGAAATTTGAATCACTCGATTTTGATGAGTGATGACCAAGTTATGGCCAAAACAAAAACATGGGTTGAAAAAAAACGGACAACATCTCCCCTAAAACCCAACATTTTCTCTATACAAATCTTTTCTCTATTGAGGACCACAACCAAACCAATAAGGATTCTGCACAAACAAAGATGTATTCCAAACCTCCAACCAAGTATCCATAAAAAAAATCCATACAAACAAGTCCATACAAATCTCATACAAGTTCCATACTATAATTCATAGAAAACCATACAAATCCATACCATTCCATACATATCTTTTATCATTTAGTTTTTTTTTACCCAACCCAACTCTCATCAAATCTAAGGTTATGAGAGAAATTCCTAGCAAAACCCTAGAAAGATCAAATGCCAAACAAGAAATCCTTACATCCAAGGTAGTTCCATACAACCCAAAACATGTATTCATACAAAGTTTCTTACCTTTTTGGCCTTCCTTTCTTCTTTCTTCTTTTCTTCTTCTTCTTCTCCTCTCTTTCTCTCTCTACGGGTTGCTCTCCAATTTGGGGGGAAAATGTTTCACTTGGTAGACCAAATGTGGTCTTATCCCCAAATTTGGTCCTTAAGCCATGTTTAGCCCATCCCAATAATGCATTATTGCCTTTAACTTTCTCTTATTTACCTTTAAATCTCATAACTCCTTCTATTTGCATTTCATTCTCAAGCTTTTTATACCTTGACCTCTAGACATCCTCATTAATGACCCTTGGGTCTTCAAGTTGTAATTTACCAATTTACCCATGGTTCTTGTATGAATTCCGGGTTTTGCTTATTATTTTTTTTCGCATGTTTTTATTCTGGAAAAATATACATTTACTTTTATTATACGCAAAACATGTTATAAAACTGTTAGGGTATAATTTGGGATATTACAACTCTCCCCCATAAAAATTTAGTCATAAATTCATGCACAATCGAAGGATTCTTGTGGTGCTGCGCTCTCATAGTTCACGGCACCCCGTAGCTTCTTCTCTGTCATGGTGTTCTTAGGAGCCCACACCCGGCTAGCGATGCACATTTTGTTATGACTGTTTCACCTCTTGATCTAGAATAGCCTTTGGTTCCTCATCATATGACAAATCCTCCTATACTTGTATCTCTTGCACTGATAGTATGTGCGACTCATCAGAACGGTATTTCCGCAGCATAGACACATGGAACACATCATGCAACTTGGCTAACTGCAGTGGGAGTGCGCCGTCATGCAGTCGATTCTCTCCAAAACTTCATATGGGCCAATGAACCTCGGACTCAACTTCCCTTTCTTCCCAAATCTAAAAGCACCTTCCTCCATGGAGATACCTTTAGAAAACTTTATCACCAGCTTCATATTCAATGTCCTTCCTTTTCAAATCGGCATATGACTTTTATCGATCATGAAGAATAACTAACCTTCTTTGAATAACTGAACTTTATACATATCTCTTTTACTATGTCTGGACCAATCCCTTTATGCTAATTCAATTTTGTCCAACACACAGGAGTTCTACATTTTTGGCCATACAAAGCCTCATACGGTGTCATACTAATGCTGGATTGATAACTATTGTTATAGGCAAATTCCATCAATGGAATATACCTATCCCAACTTCCAGTGAATTCCATGACACGACCTCGAAGCATACCTTCAAGTACTTGAATCAATCTCTCGGTCTGTCCATCTATTTGCAGATGGAATGTTGTACTGAAATTCAGCCTCATGCCTAAAGCTAATTGTAATTCCTTCCAGAACCTTGAAGTAAAACGTGGATCTCTATCAGAGCCACGATGAATAACGATTACACCATCTGTTCGCAAAATCATCCCATCCCTGAATTGGCTGGTGGTCATAGAATAGATCCATCATTTGGTATAAAATGGGCCGACTTTGTGAGCATCGACAATCACCTAGAGCCAGTCATGTTTTTTTGTTGTGAGAAACCAGTGACACAAATCCGTAGTAATGTTATCCACATTCCATTGAAATTGTAAGAGGATTCAACAGACCTGTAGGAACTTGGTGTTCGGCTTTAACTGGCGACCCCGTCAGAGCATAAACACTCACTCTGTACATCTCTTTTCATTTCCTTTCCACGATCTTCTTTGTTTCAAATCTGGTACATCTTATTACCTCCAGGATGCATAGTAAATCTGTATTATGAGCTTCAAATAACAACTTTTTCTTGAACTCTTTATCATCTAGCACACATAGTCTGTCCTAGAAATACAAACTTCCATCTTCTTTTACTGAAAACCCAGTCTTGTCACCATCTCTGACCATCTGTACCTTTTTCTGCATCTCTTCGTCATTTTTCTGAGCATCTATAATCATTTGCTTTAACACAGGCTGTGCTTGTAATTGAGCTAATATAGCTCCATCATCTGCTAGTCTCCATTCACTGTGTTGAAGTGACAAAGCTACCATTGCCTTTCTACTTAAGGCATTTGCTATCACATTGCTATCCAATTCACCGCAGCTTCAATCTTAGCAGAGTCAACTCATATACCCTCAGCAGACACAATATGGCCTAGGAATGAAACTTCAACTTTGCTTGAAAATCGCGACTGCTAAACAGCATACAACTTTTTCTCTCTCAAAGTCTGTAGGACTATTTTCAAATGTTGCTCATGTTCTTGCTCATCTCTAGAATATACCAATATATCATCAATAAAGACCACGAAAAACTGATCTAAATAGGGTCGAAACACCTTATTCATCAAATCCATGAATGCTGCCGGTGCATTAGTCAACCAAATGGCATTACCAGACTCCATAATGGCCATGCTCCGAGTTCTAAATGCTGTCTTCGACACATCGACATCTTTCACTCTTAGCTGATAGTACCCTGATCGCAAGTCTATCTTTGAGAAGACACCCGCCCCTTTTAACTGATCAAAGAGATCTTCAATTCTCGGTAATGGGTATTTGTTTTTCACTATCACCTTATTGATTTGCCAATAATCAATGCACATCCGTAGAGTGCCATCTTTCTTTTTCATGAACAAAACAGGTGCACCCCAGGGAGAAACACTAGGTCGGATAAACCTTTTATCCAGAAGCTCTTATAGTTGAATCTTTAGCTCTTTCAACTCAGTTGGATCCATCCTGTATGGTGTCCTAGAAGTAGGAGTTGTTCCCGGTAAAATCTCAATAGATAAATCCATTTCTCTTATAGGTGGAATACCGGAAGTAACTCTTCGAGAGACACATCCGGAAAATCTTTCTGGCAGAATATTTTCCAATTCGATTTGACCTCTTTTAGAGTCAAGAACCAAAGCCAAAAAGGCTTCACAACCTTTCCTCAACAATCATTGGGCTTACATAGCTGAAATTACATTTGACACGGCTCTAGATTGGATACCATGTACCGTTACCTCTGACAGGTCAGAACATTTAAGCCTTACTGTTTTCTTATCACAATCAATTATAGCCCGATGTTTGGATAACCAATTCATTCCCAAAATTAAATCAAACTCATGAAACGGCAAAGCAAGTAGATCAGTAGAAAACTCTCTATCATGAGTCATTAGGTGACAATTCTTATACACTCGGTTGACTCTGGCACTATGCCCCAGGGGACTAGTAACAAGCATATCATATGGTAATTGCTCTACTAATGGCATTCTATCAAACATAGATTCGGTACAGATATACGAATGAGTAGAGCCAGGGTCTATCAAAGCATGCATCTTAATATCATAAAGAGAGAAAATACCAGCAATCACTTTAGGAGCATCCTGATCCTCACGAGCCTTCATAGCACAAGGCGCAAATTACTTTGGGGCATGGCATAAGACGATCACTTGTCTCGACCTTGCTGTACCTCCCGTCCTATGCTGGAATGTCGGGCCACCTCGGCCTACCTGATCCAGTCGAGAAGGTGGTGCAACAAATCTCCCTCTGCCACTACCTTGCAAACTCCTATTATCCCCTGACTCTCGGGGACAATTTGCCATCAAGAGTTCAGTGCTTCCACATCTGAAACATCCTCCTGTCAATAATCTACACATCCCAAATGTTGTCTATGGCAATGAGGGCATTCTGGGACTTCTCCTTGTCCAATTGAAACACCTCTACTAGAACTAGGTACCACTGTACTTCCCTGTCTTCTACCTCTTGTAGCCGAACCTTGTACTGACTCAGCTGGGGACTCTCTAGCTCTTTTACCCGAGGAGGAAGAAGCTCCTCTAGAAAGCTTCCTCTTCTGAAATCTTTCTCTACTACTTGCCTCAGATTTCTCCACTTTCATTGCCGCTTGAACCAACTGATAGAAATTTGCCCATTGATCGCATCACGAGCCAAATATCTTTATGGACTCATTTGAGTGTAGCGCCCCGATCAGGGAGTCCGTTGCTAACATAACCCACGGAATACTAATGGATGTCGGGTTACCCGACGCCACTTTATAGAATCGGTCAGAGTCTCCTTTGTAAGGGAGCTCTACCCAATTACAACACCTGCATGAAACCTGTCCCAAGCAGTCCAATATAATTTCAACATGAGTAAAACGGCCACTTGGGCCCAATAACAATACTCATCATCATACAACAACTATATCCAATAGTTCTAAGAGTTAATAATTTACTCTTATAAAACACATATATTAAAATTAGAGAATTCTAATACATGTATGAAGTCGTCAAAGCCACAATCAGGCACTGTTCTAAACTCGGCCTCTAGGACCAGGCCGTCCCCTCGCACGCTCCACAGCTACTGTAAAATAATATCCCTCTCGACGGGGTGACCTAATCTTTCATTAGTGGAATCGCCCTAAGTGGGCTACTCTCCACCTAAGTCTTTTGATTGCAATGCTTCGAAATAAACATACATTCAGCGATGTGAATCTGCAGATATCTGCATGACTCAACTCGGATCAGTCTCATTGGCTCTCTCACACTCGCCTAAGCCTCGTATGAGAATTTTTGTTTTGTTAGTTTGTGGACAACCCTCCGATGTGTATATATCAATTGGGCCGCTCCGACGATTGATACATTATTTGTTTGTGGGCTACCCTCGAGTGAGATATCAGAGGTGGTAAGCTCCGGCGATTGATATATTATTTGTTGTGAGACTACCCTCTCCGATAATTAATATTTTTAGACGACCCTCGGAACCATTTTCTCTAGAAGCTCATCTGTACTCTCTATAGTCTTAGGGTGTTAGAATGCGTATGAGAATACATATATGCAATCCCAACACGATCTAATCATGTAAATATATAAACGCTGAATATATTATGAAATTAATCACACAATCATGTTATGTAATTTCTCATTCATCACATCAAAATTAGCTCACGTGGCTAATGATCAAACATAAGCAATTCGATTTGAATTACTTGATTAAACACATATTTTCACAAATTTTATTTTGTGAAATCACTGTTTCGGGAACAGTAAAACCCTCATTTACTATTCCTATAAAACACAAATTATCGGTTCCCTTTGTGAACCCGAATTTCTCGGCCATTTCCGGCCTCAATCAAACCAATACATGATTTATTGAACCATTCCTCACACATTACACCCAAATGATTCAGACGCCTCACCTACCGCCTCCATTTGGTGCCTGTGTAATTGACACCCGTCCTACAAGGTTTGGGACTCACCAACCGGCTGCCATGCCCTAACCAACCGAAACATTAACATAGGACTTAAACAAAGAATAAAACCCGATAGAGTAGGTGTGTGTGGTAGAAACCCTACCTCTGAGTTTGAGGAACTCCTCTCAACCGTACCCACGTCAGTTTTTCCTCTCCGCGTAGAGCAGCCTTTCCTTCATTCCGAAAAACCCACGACGATTGGATCGTTCAGAAACCTAGAGAGAAGGAATACACTCTCTCTAAAACAGATCCAAGCTTCCGCATAAAGACCCTCCTCCTCTCACGTTTTTCTCCCTTTTGCTTTTTTATACATGTCACTAGGTTCTATTTTGTCTTCTAAACGACTTAAACAATCCAAAACGCTCATTACGTCCCTCATTTCCCTACATTCGATACTATCTCGACCGTCCATTTCATCATTCTCTACCATACCCACTTATGGCACATGAGTACTTGTTATATGTGACTTTCACAGATCGAAAACGCTTTATTAAAGACCAAACGCTGATGAATCTCGGTAAAAACGTGTAAATCTAAATCGTCTCTCAATCTCGACTTAAATTTTACGTGCTAGCTAGATTTCGTGAGACACCTGAATCTGAAATCCGCTTCATCATCCGAGATCTAGAGAATAAATTACAGATTTTTTTTTAAATGAAATTTCACTCTCAGAATTGTTGAAATTACGATTTTGCTCTTTCCTTAAATTGAAATTTCTGGCCCTACATTTGGGGGTCCATCCTCAAACCGCCACACCGAAATGTCTGTGAGGGACTAATTTAGGTGCGTGATTGCTAAGATGGCTGGAATTCTTTCATATTCAGCCACCGATAAGTTCCTTTTCGCTTTATCTGTGAATTGCTTCCACTTGGTCTCCCTGTACATATTAGAGACATATTTTGCCCTGAACTCTTGGACGAAAAACTCCCATGGTATGGGATCTGGAAGCCTCGGACTCCTCAATACTAACTTCCACCAATCATAAGCATTGCCTTGCAATAGAGAAACTACACATGTCACTCTTTGATCAGGAGGGCATCTCACCTCCTCTACTATTCTTCACTCTTCCAACTGTAATTGCTTTATCTACTTCATGCTCACCCATGGAATTCTGCAAGCATACCATGTCTTCTTACCATATCTATCGGGCTTTGGGAGCTGTCAATCTCTCCAACACCCGAGCCATGTCCTGAGATATCCTCAAAGAGTTTCATTTGTCCGCACAAGTATGACTCTAATTTCCGATTTATCTGTATGATCCGCTGTGCAAATCTTTGATCTCCCGGGGTTAACACTTCTCTAATCGGCCTTCAGCTAGATTTGGAGGACGATCCAACTATACAAACACAAGGACATCCACATCACTTAAACACACATTAAACATGTTTTTCTATCATATACTCTATTCTGTAGCTCGCCTAAAACTTGTGTTTCGATAATATCTAAACCGCGACGCCCCAACTGCAAGAGACTCCTGTCGGCTGAGGTGTCATCATTTTTTTTTTTTTTTTTTGTATAAACTTATAACCTTTAAGCTTTTTCAATCATATGATGTTAAACACTTAACTTGTACTATATCCTGTAGCAGCGGATTACAAAATATATACAAGCTCCATACATGGAAGTGTTCAACATTTACAATATTTACATTGCTTCATTTGTTTACAAACAAATAAAAAGACATTACATATACAAAATAGACCAAAAAGTCTTCAAGTGAGCACCTAATGATGGGTTGACCTTGGAGACTGATGCGGATTGTTTTGTTCTCTTGCCTCTGCTTCCGTACCTACACGGATGAAAACCTGTACTAAGCTTATAGCTTAGTAGGAATTAATACATATAGACGACCTGTCATCTCACTTTATACACATGCATATACTTATGACAACTATAACCTTTACACATATACTTATCCATTTTTCATATCTACTTGTCATAACATGTTTATTTTCTTATCATATTTCAATATTTTTTGTGTCCTCTTATACTGTACTTATTATTCTTGTAACTATAGACTATCATCACATAGCAGTGATATGCTTCTCATATCATATCATATGCTTTACATATACTTATCATTTTCTTTTATGTTTCATGTCTGCAAAACCTAGCGGATACGAAATAATCGTGATATATCCAAGGGTACTATCAATGCATTTGAGATGTTGATCTTATCCTCAGAGTGTACCAAGGTACTAATAAACAGATGCAGATAAATGATCTCTATCTGTATGACCCAAACGGGGCCGCTATAATGATCCAAACGGGATCTATGTCATCGACCCAAACGGGGTCTCGATATCTGTAAACTGTATGTTGCATCAACTATATGTCTATAGGCATGCATATCTATCCAACTACCTGGTCTTAAGCAGACAATCATTTTTATTATGTTTTCTTAACAATCTTTCAGGTATTAGAAAAAGATATCTCATATACATGAGATATTTATTTTCAAATAATCTCTTATAAACATTTAATCAGATTTCTTCATATAAATACAATTATATATGTATTATCTTTAACTTTCATAACATGTTATCATAATCATATTACTATGATGCATTATTTAATATAACAATACAGCTTATATAACCTTTATACAATTTTAGTTTCTTATAACCACTCGCTCGAATGTGGCCGAGGCGTGCCTCCTAAGTCCATTTTGGGACCCCTACTTTCTTCATGAAAGTTATTCTCCTCGATGTCTAGTTTGTAAATGGGAATCTAACCACCTTGATTTGACCACAAGATAATCTCAAGTATGATTTAAACAATCGGAAATTTACCCACCATTGGACTGTTTTGAGATAGATTTCAGGGACCGAATTGTTCCCTTACTTTGACGAATTTTCTAGGTCCAATGGGGTTCAAATTTGAATATACTTATTTCAGGAAGATTTGTTCTCCTATAAGTCTAGTTTACCCAAAAATTTAAATCACTCAATTTGAATAAGTGAAACTCAACTATATTAATAACAAACTACTCTAAATCCAAACTATATCAGAATTGTAACATAATTGGACCCTAAACAGCTTCATACTTTGATGAATTTGCAAGTACCTGGGTCCAAATTTGCATACATCATTTCAAGGAGGATTTGTCTTTTCGAGAAGTTTAGTTTACCTTAAATTTGAATCACTCAATTTGGATGAGCATGACCCGCTATACAAACAAAAACATGGGCTGGAAAAAACGGACAGCATCTCCCTAAACCTAACATTGTCTCTCTATACAAATCTTTCCTCTATTGAGGATCATTGAACCAAACCAACAAGGATCTCTACACAAACAAAGAGGGATCTAAACCTCCAACCAGACATCCATAAAAAATCCATACAAACAAGTCCATACAATCTCATACAAGTTCCATACTATAATTCATAGAAACCATACAAATCCATACCATTCCATACATTTTTATCATTTAGTTTTTTTACCTAACCTAATCCTCATCAAATCTAGGGTTATGAGAGAAATTCTAGCAAAACCCTAAAAAGATCAGAATGTCAAAACAAGAAACTTACATCCAAGGTAGTTCATACAACCCAAAACATGCATGCATACAAAGTTTTTTACCTTTTGGCCTTCCTTCTTCTTTCTTCTTTCTTCTTCTTTCTTCTCCTCTCTTTTCTCTCTAATGGTTGCTCTCCAATTTGGGGGGAAAAATACTTTATTCTGGTAGACTAAATGTGGTCTTTATCCTAAATTTAGTCCTGCTGCTTGGCCCATCCTAATAATATTATTGCCTTTAACTTTCTCTTATTTACCTTTAAATCTCATAACTCCTTCTATTTGCATTTCATTTTCAAGCTTTTTATACCTTGACCTCTAGACATCCTCATTAATGACCCTTGGGTCTTCAAGTGGTAATTTTTCAATTTACCCTTGGTTCTTGTACGACTCGGGTTTTGGCTTTTTTTTTTTCGCATGCTTTTGGTTAAAATATGAGCATTTACTTTTATTATACCCAAAACATGTTATAAAACTGTCATGGTATAATTTGGGGTATTACATTTAGTGCTTCGGCACTCCTGGTTAGTACTATGACACTCCTATTTAGTCAGACTTTGATTAGTGTTATGATGTCCTATTTTGTCACACTTCGCACT
This sequence comes from Tetrastigma voinierianum, assembly GCA_016808115.1. Lineage (NCBI taxonomy): Eukaryota > Viridiplantae > Streptophyta > Magnoliopsida > Vitales > Vitaceae > Tetrastigma > Tetrastigma voinierianum. Next base: position 141,207 of record JAEQBH010000061.1, read on the forward strand.
ATACTATACAAAGGTATATTGTTGGTTTATGTAAACAAACATTTATATGAAAAGTACATGTAATAAATATATCAGATGCTATTAAAATAAGAATTTACGTATGATCAAGATATTTGCACTGTGATCATGATATATTCCTACGAGATGAATATGATGACCTCGTAAAGGTACGACATATACCTAATGCTGAAAATGGTTAAATGTAATCACCAAATAATATTGTATGTTTGTTTATCAGATTTGATAATAGTTATAAGTGGTTTTGTTTTTATGTATTTTCTCACTGCTTATGTTTATCATGGGTGTTTAATCCATGTAGGTGTCGAAGAAGGTCAAGGACACCCCAAGGCCACAAGGCCAACACAAATTTCTATAGAGTCCCCATTCAGAGAGATCTTATTCTTTTGTGAATGTATGGTTATGTAATACTTTTTTTTTTTTTTTTTATAGTGAAATCATTGATACAAGTAATTTTTGAGACTACAGTATGTACAAGACTTTTTAAACACCACTATGGTGATAGTTTTACTTGGTTATATATATTTTGTAGTCTTGAATTTTTATAATTCAAACTTTTGAAGTATGATTATGTCATTTTTTACTTTTTGCTTGAGTTGTTCTCATTCATTTTCCAAAGGGAATGTTTGCATGTGTTCGGGCCTGCAGACGCCTCCTGTACTTATAGTTATGGGGTAAGGGCGTTATATTTTTCCATAAAAAAAAGTTACAACCAAACTAAAAACTCTGATATGTATAGGGTGTTAAACGAATGTTTGTCCATTTATAACATTTTCTAATGGGAGAAGCATGAATGAGTTAGAGACCTTCAATAGTAAACATCAAGAGTATCTTAGGACCAAAAAAAGCTTTAAAGCAAAATAGGATATACGCGAAGACCTCGAAGGCATTTGTGCACCTTATTCCTCTAATCTTGACATGTTACTAAATCATTAGCTTTAAATTTTAATCCACTTTTTTCATCTTTTCTTTTCTATCCGGAAGGAGTAACTGAAAGAGGAATAGGGGGAAAAGGGTGCGGTAGAATTTGCCCACTATGATGAACAATGATGTGAAGAAGGCATAAAAATAAATGTCAAATTAAAGATTGGATCATATGATTCCATTGCTAAATCTGAGTACCTTTTTTGAAGGGGATTTTTTTTCCTTTTTAATTGTTTTTTTATTTAATAGAAAATCATGTTAACAAGTACCACCATCTCTAATATATGAATGTAGGGATCATAGATGAGGCAAGTAATATGGGTTGTACCATGGTTCAATGAATTTATCCTAGCCACATGTTGGAACTTGGCTCAAATGGTGCCTCTACCCACAAGTGACATCCCAAATTTGCATTATGGGGTGAAGAACAATTCATGGCATAAAGAGTATGAGAGGTCCAATCATATAAAGCAAAGAGGTTATGAACCCATCCATGCATGTTTTCTTTGATGGTGATATATGTTATTGAATATACACTTAATCAGAAATTTCATGGTCTTTGGAAGGAAAAACATTCCAGATCATTAATTACTTTGTTCTTACTTTTTGTTTTCTCTTCAATGGAAATTATTACAAGATGTAAGTCTTCATAATTTGACAGGTTGTTTTATGACTTGTTCAACCTTCTAGAGGACCAAAGCTTGTGTCATTTGTATGGGAAAGTTCAATGGTATTGCAAAAGGCATCACGCATTAAAAGACAATTTAGAACTTAATCAATTAGTCATATCAATAAATTTATATAATCTTTTAATTATTAAAATAGATTTATTATATTTATTATTTTAACCCTATAAATAAAGCTAAAGCTAAAAAAACTTCATAATTTTCATATTATTTTTTTTTCTAAAGGCTTGGTCAATGGAGGACCTTACCTTTTGTATCTTCAATATCTCCTAACTAAGTTTATTTTTGTATAATGTTATGTGTATTTGTGTTGGGTAACTCAAATTCGATTCATTTTGATCCAAAAAATTTCATGGTGCTATATATATTGTTGATTTGTTAGGGATTTTAATGAAGAGTTCATGACTTACTATTGATATTATTGGAGTATAAGCTTATTCATTTTTGGAAATATCTGTAAATATATGATATACTAGATGTGATGAATTCTTTAGAATATGATCAATATTCCTAGAGAGCACATCAACAATGAAGCTGTGTGTTGGAGACCTAGCACATCAATAAAATCTCTTCCCTTCTATTTGTTATTGAAATCTAATTAAATAAATAAATAAAATAAAACTCTAAATCATAAGAGTAAATTAGTCATCCAATAATAAAAAAAATTCCAAGAGTGTTATCTCCTTCAACCCCAATTAGCTTATTAGACAACACAATTCCTACGATTTCAACAAGTATGAACCACGATGTCTTTGACATACCTTGATTTGAAGTTGGATAACAAAGGTGATTAAATTGTGAAATGGTTTGACAAATAGAGATTTTGATAAGTGATAAAGAAGAAAATTCTAAACTTCATAGGTTCTGGAGCCAAACAAAATAGACATCCCTTATAAGATCAAATAAAGTCTGGCACCAAGCTGGAAATCAATTTTAATAGTACTATTTCTAGCATTCGAATCCAATGAATTGGGCCGGGCCCATAATGTTAGAAGCCATGACATTTGGGCCACAAAATGTTCAATATGATGGATCAAGCTATAAAGGTATATATGTCCATACTTCAAAGGGGCTATTCACTTGCAATTGGGAACTTTTCAAGGATTAATTTCCACCCATGACCTTGTTTTTTTTAACATCTATTCACTATATTGTAAAGTTGTAGCAATCAGTTCCCTTGAGTAGGGGTGTAAATAAGTTAAGCTACTCAAGCCCGACTCAAAATACTTGAATTCGACTTGGGGTTGATCGAGTCAAGCTCTAACTCGAGTAGCTTGTCAAGCCAAGTTCGAGTATCACAATACCCGACTCGAGTTACTCACGAGCTTAATCGAGCTTTACTATTTTATTAATCGAGTCAAGTTTGAGTATACTTATTAATTTTTAAACTGATTCGAGCTTTGTCGAGTCGAATTCGAGTAGCTCAACAATTTTTCGAGTTTCAAACATCTGAAAAAAGCTCAATCGAGTTCGAGTTTCGAGTTTTTTAATCAAGTGGATTTCGAGTCTGGCTTTGTATTGACTCGACTCGATTACACCCCTACCCATAAGACTTCAAACCTGGTTCTTCCTTATGCCCCACCCAACCTTTTAATAACTAAGTTAGGTTTGATTGACCATGACCTTGTTCAAACTTTAAAAATGTTTTTAAAAACAGCTTACCAACAGCCGTTTGTTTTTAAGAACCATCAAATAAGATTACGAAGCACACCACCAAAACCCCAACTAATTGGATAACTAGGCTATTTTTTCTGAATTTGAATATAAATGCTTATATTGTAGAGATTATCAGAAAAATGGATAATTGATTGATTTCTATCTAATAACTTGTGATATAAATAGTACAAATTGAATCAATAATTCAAAGAATAAATCTAGTAGCTAAATCTAGACTAGGCATATTTAAAAACTAGAATCAATCTAAGTCTAAATATTATATATTTATAATTACAGAATATAAATTTAATCATTATCCAATATGCCCCGCAAGTTGGAGCTCCGAGAGGAGTGATCATTCTTGAGTAGTAATTGATGAAAATGTATGAGGATAGAGGTTTGGTGAGAACATTTGCAAGCTGATTTGCGGAAGCAACTTGTGTAACAAGAAGATCATCGTTTTGAACTTGTTCGCAAATGAAGTGGTAATCAAGTGCAAGATGTTTCATCCATGAGTGAAACACCTGGACAGAGCAAAGGTCGGGTCGCACCGACATTGTCAGTAAAGAGATAACCTAAGCCAAGCAGAGGAGAAACTCCAGCTCACCGCAAATTAGAAATCCAACAGCGTTAGCAAAGAAGGGCTTCTAATAGATCGATATTAAGCTTCAGTGGAGGAACGAGCAACTGTTTCAAATCAAGAAACCGGATTAAGATATATAATGAAAACAGAAGTAAAATCATTTTGATTTTTCCCGTTTCAAGATCGTGGAGAGGCATAAATGAAGACGACGACGATGGATACAATCCCATCATTAACAATGCCACATAAATAGGGGAGAATACGCTTTATTGCATTCCAATGGTCATCATCGACAGATGTAATCTAATCAGGTCCGTTGATCAACCATCAACCCGCAGAAGACTTGTGGATACTATGACTCGACACCACACCTGCGTCCCATTTATCAAAGACCTGACGTCGAGAACCGGCAGAGCCCTTCATGCATGAGTTCCAAAACCATCCCATACACCGCATAGCACCGCAGAAAAATAAAGATCTAACAACATCGGGCTAGAACCTCACCAGAAACCCTGAGAAAATTCAATTTTTCAAAAGTGTAAACGGTAATTTTGGTTGAAACCGAAATTTAGATCTCGATGACGAAACTGACATATTACACCGTCATGAATCTGAAGGACTCAGAAAGTTTCGCCACTCAGACAATCGTATTTTACCATTTTCAAAGATAAGTCACAATGACACAGACGAGATTTTTATTAAAAATCGAAATGAACGACGGAGCAGCTTCATTGAATAGCGAACCTAAAGAAATAAAATTTTCGACGTGAACGATTCACAAGACAATATAAGGTGTATCTAAATACAATACACAATAATAATAAAATAAAAGAAATAAAAGTACAAAGTCACAAAACAGAGGCAAACTGACTGAGATGAGGAGACAGAAAAGCGCAGAGAGAGAGCATAGAGAATTTTATTTATTTTTCTTGATTTTTTCTCAGACTACTAAAATCAGATCGAATGACCCAAGGTACCTGATCTATCGCGATGAGAGCTACGCGTGGACACCAAAAAGTCGAGTTGACAAACTCCGTGGAGGTGTGAGCTTAATCATTTGAAGTTACACTTTATTTATACGGTAATGTTTATTGTTTGAGGCCTTGAACGGTCATCGACGGCCTCTGAAACTCGGGACCGAATTGTCGAATTTCGAGGATTTTATTCATCGACATCCGCGGATCCAAATCGTCAGTGTCATTGTCACACCGACGAAATATTTTTAAACGAACGGCGGAGTCAGGTTAACTAATAAAGTTAATGATAAGTTTGATGTGTTATCGATGTCACAACGATATTCCATATAATCAGGCAGATAGTCTCAGACAGATCACGATCATCAATCATAATAATATAATCAGGTATGCAGGTCATTGGATATGAGACAGGAATCGGTTTCTCAAATGAGCCACCTGGGGTGATGTCGATGAATATTGAATAGCCTCGTATCGAGCTAATGAGTGATGATCATCCATGTTAAATTACTACGGTGTGAATGTAATTTGTGAAATATGCACAATCGATATATTGCATGCAGCACGATCGAATGGCATAACGATCATACGACCGGAACCAGAATCAGGTGCGGAGCCACGACACGACCTTCCGGCGAACCAGACGATTATCGCAAAGAACTCTTACGCGGACGATTTTCCGAGAATCGGTCGGCGACGCCTAATGATTATTCGAACGGCGGATCGACGATCCGGTTTCCAACGACACTTCGAGGGTGGAACCTGACATTTTTAATCGGATCGCCAGAAGGTATTTCAAGAACAACGTTTTACGGAAAACGATGATTTGGTTACGGCATTGGTGCGGCGTTGGTGAAACCACGGCGCGACCGGCATTACGGCAACCGCATTTCGCATCCAAGCCCGATCAACGATTTACCGAGCGGCGTTTAAATCGACATCGTGACATGCACCAGTGGGAGAACCATTTGCGGTGATCCGACCATCACGGATAACGACCTCATCGATGAACGATTTCGCGACGTAGAGGTGACGGAATCGGTCGATCCGGCCGGAGCGAGTCTATCCATCTCGGATCTAGGCATCGGTTGACGAATATCGCATTAATCGGCCACCGGCTCGCCAGATTATTCAACACCGAATCATCTAATTTTTTTATTAAAGACTATCGGTCTGACCACCGTGATTTTTGTATGGTCGGGTTTAGTACGGTCCAAAAACGGACGTACCTTTGATCTATCACGATTAAATCGTTCATTTACGATGTTTCGTCACCAGCAATGTAAATGCCCAAGATCCACCATCCAGATCCGATTCTGAATATGCTCCGTCATAATCTCGACGTTCGATTAACATGTATTTAACTGCAGATCTAATACGTACTCAGCATTAAGATAACGAAATGAACCCCGACTACCGGTGATAGTCGGTATATATTCGACGAGTGTTGATGAAATTTTGGCAATAATATTTCCACCTCGCATTACAGATCCCGCGGTGGTCATTGACATCGTGACGTCAGACGCAGAATCCTATACAGCGGAGACTTTACCGATTTCACGAAATGCATTAATATGAACCGGACATCCACCTAGCATTCACGGTCGACTGTTGTCAACTGATCTCGTGTTCGGCGCCGATCTCGGCAGATTCATTATTAATATTAAGTTCAACTTCATTTGCGGTGAACCCGTCATTCACGAGTCTCGACCTTTACCAGGCGGCGAAGATCAATCCAGACCGACCGTAATCGAACCAACCTTACAAGAGTCTCGATTTTCCACTCTCATACACACTACGTCAACATCCATCATCACGCAACAACGTTACAAAACGACCATTAAATAATTGATAAAACCACACCGACTTCACTCGCAGCTCAACGAGCCACACTGGTTGTCATCTCGATGACCAATGTTATTCAGATCAGAGTTAATCGAGCAGAGTAATCCACAGACGGCGGTGACGATAACAAATCGACTGACTCGATTAACACCAACAAGAATATGCAATCCTGAAGTTGGACCACATAACAGTTATGAATCGGACGAGATCCACTTATGCAATCGATACACCTGGTGTCTTGACTTTAATCTACACTGTGATAATGCAATGTCCATATGTGATAAACCGTCATTGATGGATTACATCCAATGATCATTTCAAAAATGTACCGTTGTTTATAAAAACAAAGCTGATGTTACACCTCAAATGATCATTTCATTACAAACCACGGTCTCGGAGCACGACCTTTCTAGGTCTCACCATAGGCTTCAGATCGCCCAACACTTCTTGGACTTTCATCATCGAGGAACTGAATTAATCCATCTTCACCACGAAGATTCGATCTCTTCTTCCTATTGACCATTACGCTTACCATTTTATTCCACACAGACCTCACAAGTATCGCCTAAATCCGCACCGGCCCACTCACCAATCACCGCAGGCGATTAACAGAATCACACCACATCCATAATGCAATGTTTCATGATAACATATGTGAAGACCATTGCACGTTCATGTAATGCCACATATATGATGACCGTTATATGATTAATTGATTCATGATTAACTACGATCACGGACAATCACATGCATATAATTTCCAATTAAACACTCATATAACAACAAGCTAACACATTAGAACATGATATTAACATTCATCAACTACACAACAAGCATGATATCACATATCGCAAACAACACACTTAATCTTCAAGGCAAAACGTGGCATATAGGGTGCCCACAATGAATACTCACGCTCTTTAATCGTTAACTATTATGAGTTCGGCTAAAACAAGCCTTAAATGACGCCATAATCCCGTACCAAACAGGGTCTAGCGTCGGATTCATCTTTATCCAACAGTCCTAACACTTTTTAGACATATTACACCGACCACAAAACGACCACACGAACCGAGCCATTAGCGGCGATTCGTCGCAGATAGCTGGACCAATTCCTATATATATTTAATAACGAACTCGAACCATGTTTGAGCACGCTACGATTCTTCGCGAATCGAGCCATCAATCGGCCACACAATAGTTTATACAAAATTTTTAAATAGTTCCTAATCACCCAAACACATCTAGACCCCAGAGATCACATTTTCCTTGAAATCAACCCCTTAGAGTGGAAATAAACTAGAGTAAGAAGAATCCCTACCTCTCGAAGCAGAGGCAAGATCTAAGTGTATTTTCCCAGTCAGAACCTTGGATTTCCCAATCCCTCCTGAATCTTCAGAACCTTCATGAGATCATCAGAACCCACAAGAGATGAACTTTCACTCGTCACCGAATCTCGACTGACTAACTCGAGGACCTAAAAGATAGTCGACCTTCTCTCATCTTCCCTCTCTCTCTCTCAACCGCAGTGGCCAATGGATATTTTATCCCGTTTCACTAAGTTTGGCGAGTGACTCACATCATGACGCCATTTCCCGAGGTCCGCGACAACCGGTCAACTCATGGATTATTATGACGTCAACCGATCAACGAATCGGCAGAGGTTCTGAATGGAGTCATCGATGGTACACGATCCCAATCACACGCCACCGTCTCAACATTTTACACAAAGATCACACCGGTCCACACACGAATAAAAATGAGTAAACGGTCACTGGGCCCATGCATCAATACCGCCAAAATTACATCAACCATACAACAACAGTTCAAGAAAGACACACTTAACCAAAACGACACATCGTAATCAAACGAACACATTTATTAACCACACCATTAATCCAATTTCTTCTAATCACGGAGTACCGGTCCCTCCCGCGACGAACTCGACCAATATGATCCCGACGTGACGAAGAAACTAAGAGGCGATAATTTCCTCACGCGGGCATCCAACCGCGCACACGTCATGACAAACCACGACCCGGCAACACACGATCCCATCACGTTCACGCCCGATCTTTACGTCTCGAACCTCGACCAGACTCCCCACGCCGTCAACACAAAGAAATTACAATGTCAAAACAAAGCTTTATTCAACCACAACGAATCGCACGCATCGACAATCGATACGACCGATATCCAACAACCGATGGTCCGATCGCGAACTGTCGATCAATCTCGATCGACTCCAACTCCACCAATCCATTTCACAACATTTGCTATTTTCGGCAACATGAACCAACCCAATAATTCCAGGCTCTGGGCGCACGCGGAATTACAATCTAAACATCTCATGCCAATATATCTTTCGCGGCTACACAACATACCAAACTACTCCATGTTATTAAATTCACATAATCCATGCTATTAAATTCACACATCCATAAAGACACCACAATCATCAACGACCAATTGATCACATGCGATTAATCACGACCATTGAATCACCAACAACACAAAATCACAACAAAATCAATGCGGAACAATGAACTCGGGTCAGACCGTCACGCCACACAACAGAAATTTCCACCTACCAAATGTTTGAAACGAACTCAACGCACTGGGTTTCAAAATAATTTTTAACCATTCATATATTTAGCTAAAGAATAACACAAGTAGAGAAGACTTCTACTCTCGGTGATATTTAATTCCACTAATTCCATGGTCCACGCGTAGCCCCGCTCGTAGATCGACTTTCGCTTGCTCCGTGTGGGAGAACCGACGACCGAACGCCGAAAATCTAGAGAAGTCATCACTCTTTTCTTCTCTGTAATCTCAAACCCAACTCACTGCACGTTTTCTCCAATTTTTGGAGAAGAAAACTATTCCTATCTTGTCTTATTCATTTAACTTTCCAATAATTTCATTCATGTCCCTTTAAGTTTTGGATTTTGACATTTAGCTTAATCTAAGCCATTCATTTCCATCATCTCACTAATCATGCAACATGTGTCACATAATTTGTAGGTAACATCACATCACATGTCTCGCTAAACCGTTCTGACCGATATCTGATGCCTCGGCGAAATTCAGTATTTGAAATTCGCGTGGTATCAGTTTGTGAGGCAGTCCCAGCGGTGAGAAATGCAGCAGATTATCAGAAGTCTAGAAAATTTTAAGCAAATTTCGGGTTTGACCGAGTACCATTACCCTTTTTAGGAAAAGGTAGAATTTCTGGGTTTTACACACATCGTGCCACGTGTCCACGACCTATCCGGGTCTATTTCCATCCCGAAATGATTTATTTCATCCCGGTTTAAGTTCAAATTATTTTAAATGAACTTTTCTTAATTTATTTTCTACTTTCGAGATTTTTCTTAAAATCATGTTTTCGGGGTCAGTCAAATGCCTAACGCCTTAAAAATCGTAAAAATTTTACTGTCTCGAAATTCAACGAAATTTGTTTGGATAACTAGATTTCGCGAGATAAATCCAATAGTAAGGTCTGTTTCGTCATTCGAGATCTAATAATTCCAAGTTTGCAACCTATACTGTAGTGATAATTTATCGTTTTGCCTTTTTTCAAAAAAATTCAAATTTACCGTGGTTTTACATGATGCATAAATTGAGAAAGCTTGTTGACGCATAAGCAATGTCTGGTTGGGTCATCGTCAAATATTGAAGGCTACCGACAATGGTACGAAACTCATAAGGATCGAAAAGTGCAATGCCATACTGAAGAGACAAGGTGGATGTTGTCAGCAGTTGGGTGGAGATCGGTAGGGCATCCGTCATCAAAGTTTGGGCAAGAAGATCCTCTATATACCGCCGTTGGGAAAGGATTAGGCCAAGCAGATGAAGAAGGACTTCAACACCAAGAAAGTAAGTTAAGGCACCCAAGTCCTTGAGTGAAAACCGAAGGGAAAGCAAGGTGATTAAGTGTTAAACAGTAGATTGATTGTTGCTCGTGATGATATTGTCATCAACATACACTAGAAGATAAATGGTAACACCATTGCTATGTAAAATGAACAAAGAAGTATCTGTAGTGGAGTTCAAAAAACTAGAGGTGAGTAAAAATTGTTTGAGCTCATTATACTAAGCACGAGGGGTTTGCTTGAGCCCATAGATAGCTTTGCGCAACCGAAAAACGTGATTAGGGTGATCAGTGTCCTTGAAGCCTTGTGGTTGAACCATGAAAACATCACCATTAGGGTGCCAAAAAAATGCATTGTTGACATCCTCTGGTTGGCCCAGACATACTTGTGACTAGTTGTAGAGCGAGGGCAAACGAGCGTGGTTGAACTTTCACCATTGGCGAAGGTGTCGTGATAATCAATGCGGGTCTCACGGTAGTTACCCTTGGCAACAATGGTACTAATGCTTGTCATAAAACCATTAGGTAAGCGTTTGATTTGAAATATCCACTTACAACCCACAATGTTCTAAGCCAAATCTAGAGGAACCAATTCCCAAGTGTCGTTCCGAACAAGGGCATCGAACTCTTCTAACATTGTTGTGCGCCATTTGGGGTCTTTGATGGCCTAGGTTACAAAGATTGGTTCAAGTTACCAATTGAAGGAAAAACACACAGCGGAAGCATGGATCTAGCAATATGATTAAACATGCAACTGTATCTAAAATTCAATATTAAATAAAATTACCTATGTAGATTTGCGAATCCGATCTGACTAGACTTCAGATCCAGCCGCACCGGCCCAATCTACATAGTCGGATCTCTGACAACGACGCGATAGCAGTCTACCGTCGATCTGGTCGGCAATGCGCGCGAGTCGATCTTCGAGATCTATCCTCGGGGTGGTATGGATGTGTGGGCACAATGAATCGAGACGTAGAGGCGCAGATCTTAGAACACTTTAGAAAAAACCAAAGAATAGAAAAATTCTTTCTTTTTCTCTTAGAACATTATGAGCGATTTATTTATAATAAAATATAATTTATTATATGAGCAGTTTATAATAAATATAATTTATTATATGACGGTTATTTATAATAAATATAATTTATTATGAGCGATTATTCATGATGTAATGGGTTTTAGGTTTTTCTCTTTGAGTTTTTCATATACATTTTTTGAGAATACAGGAACAAGAGAAAAGAGAATTTTTCTATTCTTTGGTTTTTCTCTAAGTGTTCTAAGATTCAGTTCTCGTCTGATTCATTGTGCTTACACACATCCGCTACCACCCACACGAGGATAGATGCGGAAGATCGGACGGTCTGGTCTTGTCTGTGGAATTGGGCCCGGTGTGATCGTTGAAGTTCGCGTCTTTATTCTTGCCGATCGGCGGTGTAGATTGCTGGTTGGTGGCTGATCTAGAAGTCTAGTTAGCGGATCACGCAAATCGCCGATAATTTATTATGTGAATTTTAGATACAGTTGCATGTTTAATCATATTGCTAGATCCGTACTTCCGTGTGTTTTTCCTTGATGTCATCGGCTATCTATGATTAGATATGTGTATCTAGGTATTCAATAATGCATGTAATTTTGATGTTGATTTAGTATATGGCACCTAGGTTCTATTTGTTGTTAGATGGCATGATTAGATCTGGTAATTTTTATGATTTTTCATGAATGGATGTATTATTTTAATGGTTTTACTGAATCATGGTAGATTTTTGATTGTATTAATTTTTTGGGTTTGTAAGCTGGGAGGTGAATCATAAGATCAGGTTTCCTTCTAGTTTATTTATTATTTACATTTTTTTAATTAAAAATAGTTGTAATTTTAAATTTCAAATCTTGTAAATGTACCCTTCATTGTTGGAAGCGGAGAAGATGGACACCATCTCGAGCATTGTGCAGTGAAGCGTTAGAGGAGGAGGAGGCAGTCGGACGGGATCGGCGGTGCCGAGCGTCGATCAGCGCTGCGCAGCCGGTGGAAGTTTCGGCGTGGTCCTCACTCGCTGATAGTCTTTGGGCGTAGGGCGTGCGGTCGTTTTGGCGGCCTTCTTAGGCGGCTGGCTCGTCGTGCAGTGGTGGTTCTTCCCCTGGGCCGGTTTTTGATTTGGTGGACGGCGGGACCTACTACCCTTCAAATTAGAACATGTTAGGGTTTTAGGGTTTTAATTTATTTAGTTTGGACCTTTATGCCTTTGTAAACTAAAATAATTGGGTTTAGAACCTTAGGATATTTGTAATAGGCCCCGATTTTAATTTTTAGGAAAACCATGGATTAGGGTTATTTAATTAATGCTTTTGTGAATGGTTTTAAATTATATGCTTATAACATGTTTTAATGTGATAACATGCCATATAGAATAGGTGGTGCCATATAGAATTTGCATCAGCCAGTAATTACATGTGCATAATAATTATTATGATTCTATTATCTAGTTTAATAATTATTATGGAAAAATTATTTTTTTTTTTAAACATTTAGAAAATCCCTATTATTTAAAATATTGAATGGTGAAGGTTTAATTAATTTAATTAATTTTAAACCTAAGGGCTCCATTGTGGGTCTAATAATAAAATGATCATGTGATGCCCCAGCAGGATCAACATGGTTGGATTTTATTAAGTTAGACCTCAATTAAGTTTCAAAATTTTAATAAGATTGTTGACCCAACGTCGACAATCTTGGATATTAAGATAATTTTGAAATTAAGCGATGGTTAAACGTTGACTTAATTTAATTATTCACATAAAATGAAATTTATGATATTTTATTAAGTGCCCAAAGTTTTGAAACAATTAGAGTGAAATGATTATGTATTATCTAGGAAAGTTAAATGCAAGAAGGTGGGATTTAAGTAATTAAAACTGTGACTCCCCATCTTTCTGGGGAACCAACTTAGTAGGATACTAATCATTTCGATCAAATTTAGTTGTTATAAATATCTTGCCCAGCGTAAGTGTTTATAATGGAAACCCGGAAATAATTGTTTCTGATAAACGAGAAAATAATAGTTTTTGGGATTAGCTAAATTTTAAGATTATGTTATTGTAAGATATTACGTTTTAATACTAGTGTGTATTTTTTCAGAAATGGCATCATTAACCCGCACAATGATTTTGAGTCAAAGCCTATGGATGGGAAATAATTATAGTGAATGGAAAACCAACATATTACATTATTACGGATTTTGGCGAAGTTTATCCCCAACCACACAAGCCCAATGAGCATGACAAATGCATCGACAGAAGTCGAGAAAAGACTATGAAGCTAGGACAAGGCAAATATATCCCCCGGTTCGTTGCTATATTCTTGCGGTGTTGCTAGTCATTTGGGACGGATATCATCTCGAGAGTGGGCGAGAAATGATCGGACTCTCGATAAGATATTCTGCACAATCAACGAGTTAACTTTAAAATGGTAGGTTAGGGCTATAATGAACACCTCAGAATGGCCCAGGGTGTGAGGGATCATTATGCGAAAATGATGTCACATCTCGATCAAAGATTTGAAGTGTTGGGGATGAAGATGGAGCAAAGGTCCCAAGTGATTTCATATTTGAATCCCTACGATCGTTTACTCGGTTTAAAGTTAATTATAATATGAACAAGATGGATCTAACTCCTACGAGTTGATGCATGAACTTGAAAATCTTAGAAAGGGCTTTGAGAAGAATCAGGCGGTGTTCATATGGTAGAGGTTCTACTTCCCGAGCCCGAAAGGGAAACCTAAGGGTGGGAAGAATAAGAACAAGCGGAAGAATTCGGTGCAGTTACCAAAACCCTTAGCTATGAAGAAGCTAGAAAGGCAAATTAAGCTAGAATGCGGACGGAAGGGTCCTTTGATGAGTGCCTCAGATTGCCAAAAAAAACAGGTATGGGTAATTTAAATGTAGTTTGGCTTGTTTAGTGGAAGTATAATGATAAATGGATCATTGATTCGAGGAGCCACTAACCATGTCTGTTACTCTTTGCGGAGTGGATTCGGACAAACTAGCTTGGTTGGACGAGGAACGAGAGGTTTTGAAACGGAAATGGAGACATGTCTCCGTTAAAGCATTAGGACAAGTAAAATTATTTTCAATAATGATAGGACTTTATGTTTAGTAATTTGTTTATGTCTTGGGATTTTAAAAGGAATTTGAATTCACATTGGTTGTTTATTTGAACAAGGTTTAACGGTGGAATTTAATTCCTTTATTACAATAAGAGTTCCTTCCAGGTTATTTGTAGGTGATTTGATAGATGGTCTTTATTATTTAAGTCCTATGTCCTGATGTTTAATTCTTGAAATTGTTGATAGCATGATCACCCTAGCAGAAAAGGAAAGTTTCAAATGACGTACCTTTGGCATTGCGATTAGGTCATATTAATCTAATAGGTTATGAGGACTGGTAAAAGTGGGAAGGGGGGGGGAGGAGGGGATGATCTGCCCTAGGCTGACTATACCGGTATGAATCTTGTTTGGAAGGTAAAATGACCAAAAGGCCCTTCTAAAGCCAAAGTTATCGTGTAATTAGCCGTAAGATTGGTGCATCTTGATGTGTGCGGACCAATAAATGTCAAACCGGAGGAGGGTATGAGTATTTGTCACCTTCTGATTGACTACTCAAGATATGGATATATTTACTAATGTAAAAGTACGAAACTTTCACTAAATTTGAGTATAAATTTGAGCGAGAAAGCAATTAGGACTCCATATCCAAAGAGCTTGAGTGCGACAGAAATTGGTGAATACCTATGCGGAGAGTTTAAGTCTTACTTGGCTCAAGAGGATAGTTTCACAACTATCGGCTGGAACACCAATGAAATGGAGTTGCGAAAAGAAGAAATAGAACTCTTAGGGATGGTGGGGTCAATGCTTAGTTATTCATCTCTACCTATATACGTTTGGGGATATGCCATAGAAAGCGCAATGTATCTTAAGATTTAGTTCATGCGGTTCCTAAGACACCCACGAGATTGTGGAAAGAGTATAGCTTTAGTTTAAGCCATATCAGAATATGGTGCTCACACTTTGCTGTCTTAGAAAGGATCCAAATAAGTTGGAATGGCGTACGAGAGGTTTGCATGTTTGTTGGCTACCCTAAAAGGAACGAGTGGACTATTTTATAGTCCCTTGGATAAAAGGTTATTGTAGTACTCACCCAGCTTTTTGGAGGAAGACTATATAAGCAATTTCAAACCCCGAGAGTAAAATAATTCTTGAGGAGCTTGACTCGGCTCGAACAAGCTGAGCTCACAGTGTGCGGCCTCTAGTACCACGATTCCTATGCATGTTCAAGAGGGAAAAATGTGAAGGTGAACAAGCACGGAGTGGAACAGTGGAGCAGATCCAATACATGTGGAGACGAGAACCGAGGAAGGCGATCTGAGAGAGGCCCAGTACCTTTACGAGGGCTCGAGCAATGAACCACAACCAGTGGAGCTTCGTCGTAGTGATAGAGTAAGGCGGAAGCCTACGAGATATGTCTTGCTAGCGAGTCTACAGGGTGTGCTATTGACAGTGAGATGATCCCGTGATTACAAAGAAACCCAGCACTTGGAAGATGTGGATGTGAAGTGTGAAAAGCCATGGACCGTGAAATGGAATCTATGTATTCCAATTCGAGTCTAGGTCTCTTGTAGAGGCACCCAAAGGGGAGTAAAACCAATAGGGTGTAAGTGAGTTACAAGAGAAAAAGAGGATCGAGATGGGAAGGTAGAAACCTTCAAAGCTAGATTAGTGGCAAAGGCTATACCAAGAGGATAGATTATGAAGAAACCTTTTAGCCCACATTAGCCATGCTTAAATCTATCAGGATTCTTTTAAATTTGTAAATTGCTAGTCTGATTACGAGATTTGGCGAGATGGATGTCAAAACAGCCTTTTAAATGGCAATTTAAATGAGGACATCTACATCGGCAACCAGAAGGGTTCAAAGCTAAAGACGAAAAACACATGGTATGCAAGTTGCAAGGTCCATTTATGGACAAGCAAAAATCGGATCATGGAACATCGGTTTGATCGAGGCCATTACTTCTTTTGGTTTTGAAAAAGCCACTGATGAACCTTGTGTTTACAAAGAATCAAGCACTGAAGGTAGTTTTCTAGTCCTTTACGTAGATGACATATTGTTGTCGGAAACGACAAACAAGTGTTGTCGGGTGTAAAAAGATTGGTTGCATAAGCAGTTTGATATGAAAGACTTGGGACCAACTATATTCTTGGAATCAAACTTATACGAGACCGGAAGAATAAGTTGTTGGCACTATCACCAAGCCTCTTATATTGATAAAATTCTTGTCGGGTTTAACATGGAAAGAATTCAAAAGGGGATCCTTACCGCTAGACATGGAATTCATCTTTCTAAGGAGCAATCACAAACTCTGACGAAAGAACGTGAGTAGGATACCTTATGCCTCGGCTGTAAGGTAGTCATGTATATATGTATGTACCCAGGCGGATATACATTATGCGAGTGGGAGTTGTAAGCGGTATCAATCTGATCCGTTGAAGAACCTTAGTTGCGATAAAGCTTATATACTTAAGTATCTAAGGAAAACGAGATTATATGCTAGTATATTCGGTGGGAGTTTAGAAACCATTGGTTTCACGGACTCGAGACTTCAAGGGGATATTGACTGAGAAATCTACCTCTGGTTATGTGTTTTCTTATATAATTGGAGGCATCACATTGGAGGAGTAGTAAACGGACGTGTGTAGCGAATTCACCACGGAAGAAAATTTGAATATGTTCTAACATACGTGACTAAGGAAGAATTTATTGGTACGAAGAAGTTCATTTATGGATCTTGGGTGATAAAGGTGCGGAGTCGGCCCATTACCCTTTGCGTGACAACGGTGGGACCGTAACACAGTCCAAAGAACCAAGGTATCCTGAAGCAAAAACACATTGAAGTACCACTTGATCCGAGACATCATTGAGCGAGGAGACCTGATGGATTGCAAAATAAGCGTCAGGAAAACCTAGCGGACCCATTCACAAAGGCTCTACACATTGATTTTTGAAAGACATGTAGATTCTATGGGTGTTAGAGATTACCAGACTTATTTTAGGACTAGTGGGAGTTTTTTTATTTTGAGCTTTGTAGCAAGACAAATAAAATTATTATGTTTTTGTGTTAATAAAATTTCAATGAGGTATTAATTTCACCTTGTACTAGTATTTTAGTATTAAAGTCGAATTAATTATGCGGTATATGGTCATATGGATACGTCCATGGAAGACATGATCATGGTCTCGTATTAATGAATAAGATCCTGATTATTGAATAAAGTTGGACGCTTTATTTAGGCGCAATATTTTATGAAATAATAAATGTGGTTATTATAAAATATTAGTGCAGATATGTTTGCATTGATAGGATCAAAGAAAGATTTGATTAAGTTAAATTTCATGAAAATTAAATCTCAAGTGATATTTGATTATTATTTTCTCAATCCACGAGTTTATTTTAAATAGGTAATTGAGATAATTATCGGTCTTTGAATTGTCAATATGTGAGGCTATTTTGGCCAATACCTAGATGATTTGAACGTGATTGTTTAATTACCGTATTTAAATAAACAAAAAATGAAATTGTATGAAATATCCTCTTGATATGTTTCGGTACTTGGATGTAATGAAGTCAGCGTTACATTTTGATCCATTAAATTCATCGAAGATTAAAATAATTAATTGATAGTGAAAATATAATCAATTAATTATCGATATTTCTAGCGGAGGAAATTAATATATATATCAATATTATTAATTTTGGAGTTCAACTTCTGGAGCCTTTAGTGGAGTGGCACGGATTAGATAATTGCTTTTCAATTATAAGGAGCCTTAATTAATAATAGTCGTTGGATCCCAAGGAATTTGGCTCGGGGAAAGTAGGCGGAGCTCATATCGATAATGGAACTATAGAACACAAAGTTGAGTTACGCTTTGGGCTTATGCTCAAGTTTGGCACTCAAGAGCAAGTGGGAGATTGTTAGCATTATGTGCTCTTAGGTCCCACTTAGTATTCTCAAATATATGTATAAATTATAAATTTATAATAAATATAATTTATTATATGAACGGTTATTTATAATAATAAATAATTTATTATATGAACGGTTTTATAATAAATATAATTCTATTATATGAAACGGTTATTATAATAAATATAATTTATTATATGAAACGATTATTCACTTGATGTAATGGGTTTTAGGTTTTCTCTTTGAGTTTTTTCATATATTTTTGAGAATACGAACAAGAGAAAAGAAAGAATTTTTACGATGCTTTGGTTTCTCTAATGTTCACAGATTAGGTTCATTCGATTCATTGTGCCCACACACATCCATACCACCCCTGAGGATAGATGCGGAAGATCGGATGGTCGCAGTTAACGATCGTAGGTGGAATGGTGTAGATCGTTGGTTTGCGTCTTTGTTCTTTGTAGATCTGGCGGTGTAGATTCTTCGGTTGGTGGGTACGTCACAGAAGTCTAGTTGACGGATGCAAATCTACACTCAAGTAATTTTATTTAATATTGAATTTTAGATACAGTTGCATGTTTAATCATATTGCTAGATCCATGCTTCCGCTGTGTGTTTTTCCTTCAGTTACCGGGCTAGTTGGGTATAGAAAGTGAGTTTATGAACTGGTTTGTGAATGTTGTGGCTAGAACATGTGACAACAGGGGAGGTACAGGCAATGGGACGTGGCAGTGAGGGCTCGATTGCTCGAGCAGGGGACGAATTAGCTATGGTTGAGGGGGCCGAGAGGGTGGTTGGTAGCGGAGAGGTACGGGCAGTGAGGGCTCGAGTGCTCAGGCAGGGGACAGGTCGTCTGTGGTTGGGGGGCCGAGATGGTGGTTGGTAGTGGGAAGGTACGGGCAGTGAGGGCTCGGGTGCTTGGGTAGGAGACGGTCGACGGTGGTTGGGGACTGGGGGGTGGTTAGGGGCGCGTGATGATGGTAGAGGACTCGGCTAAGGGGTTCTAGCTGATGGGAGTGGAGGGTCAAGGGACCGGATGCATAGAGTTAGATGCATGATCCGCAGCCGGGGGTGCTGAAGGCTTGGCCGAGTCGACGAGAGTGATCAAAAGCCATGTGGAAACAGTGGACTCATCAGATCGAAGAAGAGAAGGGTTGACACCAAACAAAGGAAATATTGACTTAATAAAATGAACTTGACGTAAGTGATAAGTCTTGGTAGTGGAAGGATCAAAACATATGTATGCACTTTGAGTGAGTAACCAAGGAAGATACAAGGGATGGAAGGAAGAGCAAGTTTATGCACCGAGTAAGGTTGAAGCCATGGACAATAGAGATTGGTTCAAGTTACCAGGCTAGTTGGGTAGAGAAAGTGAGTTTATGAGGCGATTCCTGATGCATAAGCTAGAACACGTGACAACGGGAAGTGTCACGGGTAATGGGACGTGTGAGGGCTCAAGTGCTTTCAGTAGGATAATGGCTTTATACGTTGGGAGGGGCCGAGATGGTGGTCGGTAGCGGAGATGTAGGGTAGTGGGACGTGGCAGTGAGGGTTCGGGTGCTCAGGCAGAGGACAGGTCGACTGTGATTGGGGGGGCCGAGATGGTGGTTGGTCGTGGGAAGGTACGGGCAGTGGGACGAGGCAGTGAGGGCTCGGGTGCTTGGGCAGGGGTCAGGTCGGTAGTGGTTGGGGGGGCCTAAAGGGTGGTTGGTGGGAGAGAGGGCACGGGATGATGGTAGAGGACTCGGCTAAGGGGTTCTAGCCGTGTGGAGTTGAGGGTCGAGGGACCGGATGCACAGAGTTGGATGCGTGATCTGTAGCCGAGGGTGCTGAAGGCATGGCCGAGTCAATGAGAGTAATCGAAAGCCATGTGGAAACAATGGACTCATCAGATCAAGGAAGAGAAGGGTTGACACCAGGCAAAGGAAATATTGACTTAATAAAATGAACATGACATGAGTGATATGTCTTGGTAGTGGAAGGATCAAAACATATGTATGCACTTTGAGTGAGTAACCAAGGAAGACACAAGGGATGGAAGGAAGAGCAAGTTTATGCACCGAGTAAGGTCGAAGCCATGGACAACACAGACAACCAAAGACAAAAAGTTTGGAATAATTAGGAGGAGACCCGAATAACTTGTGATATGGAGAGGACATCTGAAGTGTGGGTATGGGAAGATGGTGTGGATATCAAATTATGAGGAAGACATATATTCTGAAATTAAAGGAAGAGACCGAGAGAGAAGTGCTAAACCAGTTTCAACTATGTGACGGTGGCAATGCTAAAAAAAACCATTGTGTTCCAAAGTGTGGGGTGGAGATGTATGATCAGAAATTCGATGAGTGGCTAAGTAGACAACCAATTCATTTATTATCCGAGGTAAAAGTGTAATGAGTTTTCATTTGAAGAAATTCTCAACTAGGGTTTTGAAGCGAGGAAAAATCAAATTGATCCTACTCCCATCCCCTCCTTCTCGGCTTCCGTCATTCTTCCCTACCCTTTTCCGCCTCCCTTTCCTCCTCTTTTACCTGCATCATGGATCAAGTACATCAGCAAATCACCGTTCCCAATCCTTCTGATCCTACTTCACCTCTCACCCTATATCAACATATCTCATCAAAACATTATCAAACTATCTCTCCTAGAAGCTTCAAATTGAAGTTATCCTCATTGGCTTTGACCTCCACAAATTTATTGATGGCTCTCACCCTTGTCCACCGGCCACAACTCGCTTCGTCGACAAGGAAACTCCAAATCCATATTTTCTCCCTTGGATTCGATAGGACAAATTGCTTTTTGGTGCTCTTGTTGATTCTATTTCTGCTCCTTTGATTTCCTTGATTCAATAACCCACCACATCTTGTGACGCGTGGCTCACACTTGCGAACACATATGCTCGTC
Organism: Tetrastigma voinierianum; assembly: GCA_016808115.1. Classification (NCBI taxonomy): domain Eukaryota; kingdom Viridiplantae; phylum Streptophyta; class Magnoliopsida; order Vitales; family Vitaceae; genus Tetrastigma; species Tetrastigma voinierianum. The sequence continues at coordinate 162,688 of JAEQBH010000061.1, forward strand.
CATCTCGTGGGAATATTAAGAAAATTAAGGATCAACTTAAGAACATCATCAAGGGTTCTCAGACAATCACCGAATACATGCAATTTATCAAGTGTCATGTCGATCAACTTGCTACTCTTGGTAAACCTCTTGACCATAAGGACCTTATCGACAAAATTTTGGATGGTTTGGATGATGATTATAAATCTACTACTTATATTGTCTAAGCTTGTGAGACTCCAATTCTCTTTGATGAATTGCATAAAAAATTGATCAATCGGGAATTGGCGCTTAAACACTCACAATTCGATCACTCCTCGTTCCCGATCATTACCAACATGGCCTTGGCGTCACGCGCCCATTGCCGGTAATCCCATTTCACGGGGTCATCTGCTCTCGGCCCCCAACCTCATTAGAGCACGATGTCGGCCTCCTCGCAACCTGCGTCTCTTGTACCTTGGTAGGGTGGGAGTGGCCGTCTGGATTGGTCACTCGGTCAATCAACTACTTGACCTCAACGCCTCTACAAACAAGCTCGCAATCACCCGACCCACACATGGGCCCTCTGCGCTGCTGCTTGTGATAGTAGCCTATTTCTCATGTTGCAACATCTCCGTCTCTAGAATCTCCGACATAGTTGCTAAACAGTGGCACCTCCCATCACGTAACCACCGACCTCAACAACCTCACGCTTCATACTCCATATGAAGGTACAAATGGCCTTGTCATTGGTGATGGTACCGGGTTACATATTACTCATTCCGGCTTAACTTCCTTATCTACCCCTTCCCATTCTTTTACCTTATAGAATGTCTTATGTGTTCCTCACATGCAAATAAATCTTACCTTTATCTCCCAATTTTGCAAATCACGGACTTTTTTACCCTTTTCTTTTCATGTGAAGGATTTGCAGACGAGGGCAATTCTACTTCACGGCCACACTAAAGGCGTCGTTTATGAGTGGCCAACCAAGCCTTCCACCTTTATCATTGCGTTTTCCAGTGTCAAAGCCTCTCCTTATGATTGACATCATTGTTTAGGACATCTTTCCAAGTCTATTCTTCTGCATTTAGTTTCAAAATACAAGCTACATCTTGTGTCTGCCTTATCATCATCTTTTAATTGTAATGACTGTTATTGCAATAAAAGTCATAAGTTACATTTTTCTCAATCCACACTTGTTTCTTTCATTCCATTGCAAATTATCTTTTCTAATGTATGGTCCTCTCCTATTTCATCAATTGACAATTTCAAATACTATGCTTGTTTTTGTTTATCATTTCAACCACTATATATGGCTCTGATGCCATATAGAGATTATCATAAAATGGATAATAGATTGATTCAGATTTACATTAAATAACTTGTGATATAAATAGTATCAATTGAATCAAGAATTCAAAGAATAAATCTAGTAACTAAATTCAGACTAGGTATATTTAAAAACTATACTCAATCTAAATCTAAAAATTAGATATTCATAATTATAGAATATAAATTTAATCATTCTCCAATATATACTATGGTGGGGTTCGTGCTTTGCCTTAAACGAGAAAATCGTTCTTTTTAATTGATAGAATATTATTACAATTTTTAAATTCCCCAAAGTCAATTCTAATCGATGTCATGCATAAACATGCATGATTGTTTTAATTTATTTTATGAAGCCTCTTGCTTTAGGGTGCACCGTCCACACATCCCATAAATCATAAACGGAACCTAATTGTCACAACCCTTATCTAAAATTGAAATTCAAACCGACACGAAACACGCACGAAACGCAACCAACTGTATATTAAATTAAAAATCAAAGAATGTTTCAAAATTCAAACTGTATGCGTTATTCCGATTGGATTTTTGTTCTCTTTTGAGATTTGGAGCTATCTTTATCTTATCAATTTTTCCAATAAAAACTAATGGGTTGATCTATTTATTAATAATAAGGGAAAATTATAAGTTTATGAGAAATGAAAAATCAATGGTAAGTTAACTCACTTCAAAATAATTCATATTAAGTTATTACCAATGTGAGAAGGAGTTTTTGTTTAAAAAATGTCATTTTTAACGGCCTAATAGAAATTATTTTTAAATGAGTTAAATTGTTTTTAGTTTCTCATATATAATAGAAATTATTTTTAAATAAGTTAACTTGCTCAGTTTCTCATTCCTCATAAACTTTTTTTTAAAATAAAATTATGTTGATAAATCATAACATAATTTTCATTAATAATAATTTAAATGTGTTAAACGAGAATCTCATCGTGCCATGGCCATTGATTCATGCGTACACGACCCACTCTCCTGCCAGCAAATTACACAATGTGTTTGTCATTAACAATAACTTCTTTATGTTATGTCTTCTCTAGTGCCTTCAAGGCCAAGTTTTTTTTTTCCTTTTTAAAAAAAAATAATAATAATAATTCCACATTCGATGGGTTATTTATCCATAATTCCACATTCAATGGATATCATTTTGACTGGACTGGCTGGAAATGGGGGGGTAAGGATCATTCGATGAAACTGAATAACAACTCACCTTCAAGTGGGGGTTCAAAAGTCAGTTGGTGGTTGCGACGATTAATGAATGTTATGGGGTCACTTTCAAGCACTGAAGATTTCATTGTCAGGAAACAATGGAATCTGGAATATATTTTCTTTGTGCTGCTATTTGCTCGTGCAGTGGGTGGGATTTCTGCTCTTGGTGTCAGATTCAGGTGTTATAAAAATGATTTTATCAGGGTTCGATCATGATCCTTATTCATCTCAGACTTCTTCTTTGCTGCTATTATATCCTTTTCCTGACCAATACATTGATGGGTGAAACAACATCATCATCATCAGTCTCTCGAATTAAACCTCCTGCTCATGGAAATTTGGTTACTATTCTCAGCATTGATGGAGGTGGAATTAGAGGGATCATCTCCGGGATTATCCTTGCTTCCCTAGAATCAGAGCTTCAGGTAATTAATTAAAACGTTACATTTTCTATTATATATGTTGACAAACACTACTACCAGTTTTGATATTCATTCATATTATTTGGTTTTCCAGAAGCTTGATGGGGAGGAAGCAAGGCTCTCGGATTACTTTGATGTGATCGCCGGAACAAGTTCCGGTGGCCTGATAGCCTCAATGTTAGCGGCACCAAACGAAAACAATCGTCCACTTTATGCTGCAAGTGAAATCAAGTCTTTTTTCTTTGAACACTCTCCTAAGATATTCCCTCCCAGGAGGTAATTAAACTAAAAGATAGAATCATAGCTTACTCTGCATCATTTTGATGATTGTGACTGACCATATTAAGTGTCCTTTTTCGGGGTTTTTTTTGTCAAAAACACAGCGGAATCATTGGTTCAGTTGTGAATGTGTTTGAAGTTTTAACAGGACCGAAATATAATGGGAAGTATCTTCACAGCCTGATTAAAGGTTTATTAGGAGAGACGAAGTTGGATCAGACCTTAACGAATTTGGTTATTCCAACTTTTGACATCAAGAATCTCCAGCCTACCATCTTCTCCTCATATCAGGTAATTATCTCTTTCAACATCTAACAGTTGATAATTGTTAATATTTTAGAACCCCTCTTACTTTCTAGAAAGGTTACTCCGTATATATATTCTATTTAATTGGACTGTTTTCAGCTGATGTAGGACTTCAATTCCAACAGTCCCCCTCAAAAGGAGGCTGAGTTTTTCCTTTTTCTTTTTCTAGTTCTTATAGAGGATGATAAATGTGGAGCCTCCTCCATCGTGATCCTGACACATAACCAACCCTGATACCATATTAATATTTTTACAACCCCTTCCACCTCCCATTAAAAGGCTTTATAACAGAAAGAAGGTTCCTTTATATATTTTCATTTCAATTAGACCATATCCTACCAATATGGGACTTCCAACAATAGTTTATGTTAAATTCATGGGATTTATGGTTGGCCTGGAATTTTGTATTGCAGATAACAACTTCCCCATTATTGGATGCTAAATTATCAGACATATGCATTGGCACGTCAGCAGCACCCTCTTTCCTTCCGGCCTATTATTTTGTAAACCAAGGTGGGATGAGTTGACTTTCAGTGAGTGGTGTTGGCATTATTAGTCATTGGTGTGGTGTGTTAGCTTAATATTTAACTGGAAATTAAGCAATTGAGATGAGATCAAATCTTTAATTACTAATCAATTCATGGGTCTTACATCATAATTCCAGACCTTTGTTGCAATCAGCGAAGTGACCAAGCAGGAGACCAAACAAAATCCGGATTTCTTGCCATTCAAGCCCATGGATTATGGGAATTTACTCGTAATATCAGTTGGTACTGGATCACCAAAGATAGAACACAAGTACGATGCTAAGATGGCTGCAAAGTGGGGAATATTTGGGTGGTTAAATTACAAAAAGTCCAGTCCATTGGTGGATTGCTTCACCCAAGCAAATGCAGATATGGTTGATTATCACAACTCGGTTGTATTTCAAGCCCTCGACTCCCTAGATAACTACCTCCGAATAGATGTAAGTTTTTTGGAGATCTTTCTTTCTTTCTTCTTTTCTATAATGAGACCAATTCCAAGACATGGTATGTATAACAACTTCCAAACATTGTGTTCTTGAATTAATAATGCAAAACCAGGAAGCTACATTAACCGGGGAAGTAGCATCACTGGATATATCAACAAAGAAGAACATGAATGAGCTCGTAAAAGTGGGGGAGGAGTTGTTGAAAAAACCAGTTTCAAGGGTGAATTTAGATACGGGTGAATATGTGCCCATTGAGAATGGTGGCACCAATGAGGACGCACTCAGAAGGTCAGGACTGATCAACTTCCATTCCTCACTATCTATAATTTAATTCACATCGTAATCAATCATAGACTTCTAATTATTTCTATCTTTCTATCATTTCCACAGGTTTGCCAAACTGCTTTCTGATGAAAGGAAACTACGGGAGTCGAAAGCTCAGGATGCTCAGGATTGATCAAACTAGCACATGCTCTATCTTTCCTATTTAGACTTTGAAAGATTAATTTTTAGGCCAACTTTAATGTGCATGTATCTTTCTTATTTTTCTTTTTTTAATCTATTCATTTTATATTACTTCGCAGACCTGAAACCTCTTGGACATTCATCCACTCGAGTCAGGCTTTAAGGACGATGTACATGTATCTTGTTGGATCCTCATTACTTATTTAATAATGAATTTGAAGAATAAATTTCTGTGTTTTTGTTTCCTATTTGCCTACTTGGAGATGGTCTTTATGTTTGGTTGCAGAAAATTTGAGGAAAAGTACCGGACAAGAAATATAGAATGAAAAAAAAAAAGTAAGTAAAAGGAAGAAAATGAAGAAATTTAAAATGTACCTTTTCCCGTACAGATATTATTTTCCTCAAAATGCACCTTTTCGAATTCTGCCACTTTTTGGATCCTTTTTTTAATTTGTTTCCCTTCAGGGCACTTAACATAATTTTCCCTAAATTATTATTGGATTATCATTGAAATAGTAACTATTTAATTCAGAAAAATGTTTGATAAATGATGAGTTTATGCTTGTGATGAGATTTGGTAGCTCACCCACCAAGTTTAAAGTCAAAATAATTTATTTATTTTTTTAAATACAAATATAGACTTCTTTTTAAAATATTAATAAAACTAATTTTTTTTCTTTTTTAAAATCGTATTTACCGGTTGCTCTTTTTATCGCATTTACAAACTACAGTATTAAGGTAAATTTAAAACCATATTTATCAATTACAGTTTTAAAGTTAATTTTCAAAACCGCAATTGAGGAATGCAGTTTTGAAAACCAAAAAAACTAGTTTGATGAAATTTTTTTTTTAAAAAAGTCTATAAGTGTAATTTTTTTATTAATATCTTGAAAAGAAGTTAATTTAAAAAAAAATGAATTACTTTGATATCCAACTCCACAAATCAAGTATTTCAAAATAAAATCGTACCTAATAAATTCTACTTAAGGCAAATTCATAAGGTAAATTATTATTTAACTCAATTATCAAATTTTCTTCAAAGAAAGACCTAATAAAATAATTATTTTTTAAAAAATTGTATATTTAAGTGCACTTTATTTTGTAGGTTAATCAAATATTGTTTTCAACTTTTTATTGAAGTACAATAAATAATACTAATTCTTATCTAACTTCTAAAGTCAACCATTTTTGCTTTCATTCTTTCCTCAAATTACAGTTAAATTTGAACTCATTCAAACGTCCTTGGAAAGAACGAAAACAAGTCGAAACTTGGCATAAACGTGTTCTTGGTAATTTGATTTACAAGCGTTGTAAAAAATATTAGAATCAAATTTTAGATTGAGTTTTTTATTTTCCTAAAAAAAAATTTATTGAGTCTTCTCCATTTGATTAGTTTAATGATTATAGTTATGACTTAAATTTCAAGACGCATATGACTACTATTCTAATTAAGAAATCGGAATTATAGTGAAAGAATATCAACTTCCAAACACGGACAACCCTTTCACATGAAAAAAAGGCTTTGTTTGGGTGAACTTTGTTCAAGTTCGAACCCTATGAATATAATTATGTTTTGTGGTAGAGTTTTATCGTCCTTACAGTCCTTCCCAGATCGTATGAAGATTAATGTAAGTGTATTATAACTTAAAGGCGTTTTTCACGTGTGCACAGACCAATTCATGATACCTACAAAAAAAAAATTAAAATAAACATGTTCAATAACCAAAATATAAATATTATTAAAAAGTATAACCTATTTATTAAAAAAAGCATATTCTACTTGTTTTTACTTATTTCTTTAAGAATAAAGGGAATTGGAGTCGTTGGTTTGATTATTCAAGATTGTAAAGAGCTCTTTTGGCTAATATTCCAAAGGGTTCTCTGTCATTTGTCACGAAGATCAACAAATCAGTGTGCCCATCTGATTGCCAAGGTTGCTGGGGCTTTGTCCATTATCTGCTAATACAAAATACAAAATACAAAAAATTATTTTTAAAAACATACAAATAGGTTAAAAATATTTCTAGTTCCCAAGTAAATCTTTACTTTAGAAAAAAGTTTTAAATTTTGATTTTAACCATTTAAAAAAAATTATTTTCAAAAACATTTTCCAAAGAGAACAAAAAAAAATCACTTTTGTTTATGTCTTTAGCTGGACAAGAGTTGAATGCAATATCCAAACATCAAAATCAAACCTAAGTGAAATTTTCACTTAAGCATCAGTGATGTTTAACCAGATAAAAACTTCTATAGGAATTAGTATTATTGACATAGTTTTATCTTGGATGGTAATTAACTCTCTAATGAAATCACTCAACAATGCATTTAATGTCACTAGGAGTTTTAAATGTTTAATAAAGCTTTTTTTTAAAGTTTGATTTACTAACTCTGTCAAAAGAGTTAGTTTTTGTAAAATTTAATAATTAATATTTATTGACTTTACATAGTTTTATGTCAAATTATTTTGCAAATCAAATCAATGACTTACTAAGATTTAATGATCATTATTAGGTATTTTTCATAAAATAACTTAATATGATAACTTTAAGTTAAAAATATATTTGATAAATTCACTTAAGGACTTAATAATTTAAATATAATCTAATCTAAATCATATTAACTTGTTAAGCATTAAGTATTAAGGTTTTTGTTATAAAACAGTGTACCTTCATGCTTAAGTTATAATTTCTAGGTTTTTATGAAGCACTTTCAATTTCTTTTGTTTTCTGTTTTTTTAAATGTACTCTAATTTCAAGGAAGTAAATTGTTTCCACTTTGACTCGAACCTGACACCCCATTCCTATGTATTTTATATATTTTAATTGTGACTTAAGTTAGACATATTGGACTAATTGCTAAATTAACATATTCACCCTATTGATATTAAATACTAAGGTGATAGAAGATAAAAAAAAGAGGCGTGTTAGGCCTAAATAATTAGAATTAGTCAACAAGGTACCTAACTTATTAGTTATTAGTACCTTTAATTGCCTGGTGGAAAGAGAGATGAAGTGACCCTCTCTAGTAGAAGATAATTTATTAAGGAAGAAAGTCAGTAACGTGAAGTCATGTATAATGAGCTTAATTATGCAAAGCAATAATAGTTAATTAATCAGGCAGAATCTGGATTAGCATTAGAAAAAGAATAATTAATAATTAATTAGAGTTGACTAGCTAATTAAAAGGATTAATAGATTGGATCCATACATGTGTGATTATTTTCTTGCATTTAATTAACCTCAGAAGATTAACATATATCTTGTTCAACAGGTAAAGACACTCGGCACCAGCACTTCTTCCTCCGTTGAATTCACCTACAACCTCTGATTTCAATTATAGCGTATGCATATATCAAATGAATGCCCCCATAAGAAGAACAATTGTTGAGTCATAAAATTCAATGTAGATCAATAATTATTACCCTTTACACACCTAACTTATAAGATATAGATTTGAATTAAAAACAAATGAGATGTATACATCCAATAGGTGGTGTTCTTGTGGATTGTTACACGAAACTTTATGCCCACACTCATCATGAAAGCAAAGTGTCTCCGACTTAGCTCTCTCATAAGTAATATGCATTGACATAAAGGGTACTTTAGGTTCTCAGAAAATTTGAGCGACAATGCAAAAAAAAAAAAAAATTAGAAAGGAAAAATAGACAACAAAAAAAGAATAAAATAAAATAAAAATAGAATTAAAACGAACATTTTTTTATCTATTATTTCAATTACTCGCTTTAATTATTTAATTAACTCGTCAATGTAAAGATTAAATAATTTAAACATATGTAAGTTTCTAAATAAATTTATTCAAATTTGATTCACTTTGAGATTTTTTATTAAACAACTAGATATAAGTAAATAATTTTTTTTAAGTTTTTTTTTCTTTGCTTAATACTTTCGGGGAACTAAACACTACCTGAAAGTGTTTTCATGATAGTAGGATGGATTGGGTGACTGAATTTACTTGTTAGAAGTTGTACATATGGTACAAAATTTGGCAATAAAAGTACTTCAGCTAGTATATATGGAATGTGAGTGATTGCCAGTTGACCTAGATCAACTATCATTCTACTGTATATTATCTTCAGTTTATTGGCTTGGTTAATTTATTGGTTGATTATATATAGTCACTGCAGCTAATTAAGCTTGCTTGAGGACTTGTTAATTTTGACTGAATCAAAGATGTGTTGGCATTGCCGAAGTGTTAAACAAGTGAGTGAGCAGTCACTATGACCAAATTCTTGGTTTTATTGAAATATTGGAAAAAAACAAAATCAGCTACCTTGCGGAGATTTAAAGTTCATCGGCCAGCTGGGGATTAAAAGGAATATAATAAACAACATTCTCTTTCAACCCCAGCCAGGACTTTCTATTTATAGTTCACCGATAGATCGATAGCAGCAACTTATCCTGTCTTTCTTGGGAAATTCAAGAAAATAATTTATAGTATACTTTTGCTCATTGAGTTTTGATCCGAAGCTCCTTGGTGATAAATCATGGTGGGTGAAATAGCATCATTGTCTCTTCAGATTAAACCTCCTGCTCATGGAAATCTGATAACTATTCTCAGCATTGATGGAGGTGGAATTAGAGGAATCATCCCTGGGATTGTCCTCGCTTTCCTTGAATCAGAACTCCAGGTAACAGAAAAGAATTTAATGCTTTTTCAATATATATATATATATATATATAGTAGTTAAATTGGTATGTTTGGTTTAACAGAAAATCATAGGTTCAAGCCATCTCTCAACAATTTGAGTATTTGAACTTAATGCTTGTTTCAACATATATAGTAGTTAACTTAGTATCAAAGTTTGGTTTGGACAGAGTGCCAGAAGATCATAGGTTCAAACCACCTCTCTACAATTTGAATATATATTCCCATATTGATGCATTGGTTTGTTTGTTTCCTTCTCTACGTTCGGTTATGGAGCTGCAAAGCGGATGTATGAAACATAATACTCATTTTCAACCCAAATCCAACGAGCTTTTAGAAAAAAGTAATTGTTTAACAAATACAAATATGAATAAATAATACTTATTGTGGTGTAGAAACTAGATGGTGAGGAAGCACGGCTAGCAGATTATTTTGATGTGATAGCGGGAACAAGCACAGGTGGTATCATAACAGCCATGTTATCTGCACCAAACCAACAAAATCGTCCACTCTATGCTGCCAGTGAAATCAAGCCTTTTTACCTACAAAACTGTCCTAAAATTTTCCCACAACGAAGGTGAAAAATTTTGCAATCAAATTCATGGCTTTCAGCCATAAAATTTTTGCTTCAATTCTCTAATTTCCTCAAAAGTTCGTACGTACTAACCATTTTTTTTGGGGTTTCGAAAATTACAGTGGAATCTTTGGTACATTTGTGAATCTATTTAGAGCTCTAACAGGACCGAAATATGATGGAAAGTATCTCCACAACCTCATAAAGAATGAATTAGGAGACAATAGGTTGCACCAGACCTTGACAAATGTGGTGATTCCAACTTTTGACATCAAGAAACTCCAGCCTACCATCTTCTCCTCGTACCAGGTACTTCTATAAACCAACTAGTAATTTATAAAAATAAATATTTTCATCATTAATCTTGAAAGAACAAACATGCATATTCTTTCGTCATGCATGCATGCAGATGGCAGTGGAACCAAGCTTGGATGCTAAATTATCAGACATATGCATAGGCACGTCGGCGGCGCCGACTTATCTTCCTGCATATTATTTTGAAAATCAAGATGATCAAGCCAACGTCAAAGAGTTCAACCTCATTGACGGCGGTATGGCGGCTAACAATCCGGTAAAAGACCTTATCCAAAAACTTACCTTAAACTGGTCCTTGTACATTAATTAAGATCAAAACCTTATCTTCGTAGTATGTGGCTCAAGTTTTTAAAGGAAAAAGAGTAAACGTCGGAGTATGGTACGGAATGGTATAAGGTGTTTTTGTAAATTGGTCATAACAGGTTTATTATAAATATAATCTTATGTAACCCTATTTTGATATAATGAAAGTTTCGCCCATCATTCCGATGAACGTAGGAACATTATATACCGAACCACATAAATCTGTTTGTTCTTCTCATTTATCTTCTCTGATTTATCACGATTTTGCTACTGAAAACACAATAAAAAGGGCAAATGCCCGGGTGTAGGGGTGTTTTTGTAAATTGGTTATATAGAGGGTTATTATAAATATGGTCTATGTAACCCTATTTTGACACATTGAAAGTTACATCCGTCACTCCGGTGAATATAGGCACATTATATGTCGAACCAAATAAATCTGTGCCATCTTCTCGTTTTTTCTTCTCTGATTTATGACTATTATGATGCCGGGAAACACAACAATTATACATTCGATTATCTAAATCTTATTCCAGACGTTGGTTGCCATTAGCGAAGTAACCAAACAGGTGTACAAGAAAAACCCAGACTTCTTCCCAATCAAGCCCATGGATTACGATCGATTTCTCGTAATCTCGGTTGGTACTGGCTCATCAAAGGAGGAGAAGAAGTACAATGCTAAAATGGCAGCCAAGTGGGGAATTTTCGGGTGGCTATATAATAATGATTCTACTCCATTGATAACTTCCTTTTCCCAAGCAAGTGCAGCCATGGTGGATTTCCACAACTGCGTTGTTTTCGAAGCCCTTCATTCTGGAGACCATTACCTCCGAATTGATGTAAGCTTTTAATTTGGTCCACAAAAAAAAAATAAAACATGTTTCATATGTGATGTGATGAATAATCTGTATTTATATATCCTACATAAAACGTTAACTTTGTTGTCGACTGCAAAAACCTCAGGATGATACCTTAACGGGAACTGTAGCTTCTGTCGATGTGGCAACGAACAAGAACTTGGACAGCCTGGTAAAAGTGGGGGAGGAGCTTCTGAAGAAACCAGTTTCGAGAGTAAATTTAGAGACGGGTGGATATGAACCTGTGCAGAATGGTGGAACTAATGAGCAAACACTCGTAAGGTAGAAGAAAAATGAAGGGAAAATAAAAATTAAATCAAATTTGATCGTATTATTTTTATTTATGAAAAACTATTTAGATGTAAAAAAAATCATATTTTATTTATTTTACCTCAATATAAAATTAAATAATTTAAAATTATGTAAATTAATTTGTAAGTAATAGTAATTCTATATATATTGAATTTTATTTGAGGTTTTTTATCAGGCAACCAAACATATTTTTCTTTCCTTACTATTTTTCATAACCAAACACAGCCTAATTAAAGTTTAAACCACATGCTATAACTAAATTAGCCGGCTAGCTCTTGTTTGGCACTGCTAATTATTCTTCGTATCTCTTTCTGCAGGTTTGCAAAGCTTCTTTCTGATGAAAAAAGACTAAGGGAATCAAATGCTCAGCAAGCCTCATCTACAAAAATATAAACAATTAGCTCTTGCTATATTTAGTTATTACATTTAAAAATTATTTATTCAACTCAGTATCATACATGCATATACGTACTTTGATGGATCTGCATTACTTGTAGTTAGAATAATTGAATATCTATCTGGAAATAAAATGAGTTAAAACATATTATTTATCTCCCTGTGTTTGCTTCCTGCTGAAATGGTTGCAAGAAAGTCTAGAATCCAGGGAAAGAAATAGGAAAAATCCCACATCGGTTATATACATCTCCAGCACTTCATTTTCTGTTAAATGGGAACAGTGTTTGTTTCCGAGTCAGATTTCTAAATGATGGTTGGAGGAGACGAGTAAAATCAAATATATAGGCTTATATATTAAATAAATGTTAATTATAGGCTATCAAATAAAGTTAGGCTAATTAAAGTGATTAATTTAAGTTTTGAGGCCTTAATTAATATATTACAAAGTGTGGGCATTAATGTGTAGAGACAAACTTAATTTTTATTTTTATGATAGGTTAAAATATAAATTACGAACAGACGTGACTGTTCATAAACATACACAATTGTTTATAAATAGGGGTCATGGTCCCCATATCACACCCATGTTTTCAATTCAGTAAGATTCCCGTTGTCAGAGATAAATATTAAACAGAAAACTAGTGTAGATCTGGAAAATTATAAAGCCTCAGACTCATATTCAAATATTTCAATATTTTGTTATGGATTCAGGTACGCTTCCGCAAATCCAGTATTTTGATTCTTGATTATTCAATATGAATGTTCTTGTTTGTGTAATGGTTTTCACATAATGTTTTTAATCTCACATGTGGTATCAGAGCGGTTTCATGTTGAATTGTTGAGAATAAGTTGGAAAAGGTTTTTTTTCTTTTAGAGCCGATTTTTTTTTTCTTCCCTTTATCCCGGCTGCAAATGCTCCAGCACAAATTAATGTCCCTGAAGGACAATTAGAGCATGGATTAATGTCCCTGAAGGACAATTAGCAAATGAGTCTTAAATACGCCTGAAACGTGGGAGACCTATTGGTTCAAAGGATGTAACTCCCTAGAAAATGAGAACACGAATGAGCATTGATACCCCTGAAGAGGTACATGGTAAAAAAAAAAACATTAAGGCAAGGCCAACTGGCTGTTTAAGTTGGTCATTTAAATATAAATATGTTATCGTTAAGGAGAGTGTGTTCTGAATTTACATTCAAATATAGGTGTTTAAATATATATATTTTGAGATAAGTTAATTAATAATATGTCACCAAAGTGACCACTTTTGTAGAAAATTAATTTTATTTCAAAATATAACGATTAATATTATATATAACTTATGTAGATAATGCGTATTTAAAAGAAAATTAATATTCCACATAATTGCATGTACACCTATATTAGCGTGATAATTATTGATTTATATGAATAAATTGGCCCAAGGAAGATTTATTATTCGATAGTATTCTTATTATCAGTATTTGATTACTACACCAAGATATCACTTACAAGTTAATATTTTTTATCCAAAGATAAAATATTAATAGAGTGTCCGATATCTTGAGATGCATGGGGTTTGCCTTTATTTGAATTTATTTTTTGGTTTTGAGTCTTATGTGAGTTTGTTTTGCTTGTTTATTGTTCTTTGATTCAGCTACTAGTTCTGCTTCTAGCATTGTACCAACATTAATTTTATTCCTAACTAAATGTACAAACTTCAAGACATGGCATGAGAACCTCTAATGATTCTCGGTGTCATGGATGCGGACCTTATGTTAAGGGTTTCTTCTCACACTTTCTTCTGTTGATTCCTGGCGAAAAGATATTCAAGGTGGGAGAATCAAACCGTATGTGTTGATGATCATTAAAGAAAGCCATTTGAGGAAGCATTGGAGCCTGATATTGAAGCGATTAAAAAGGCAATAAAAAGAGTTCGCAGAAGAAAATAAAGAAAGGATAAAGAAGGCTGCTTGAAGTTCCATATCCAAAAGCGACATAAAGAAAAAAAAGGTTGATGGTTGTTTCTTACGTAGGTTCGCGAGACATAAGAAGAAGCAATGTACCAACTATCATGCTTGGCGTGCAAAGAAAGGTACACTTCTTAATCTAGTTTGTTAAGGGTTAATTTGACTTGATTTTCATACTGGTGGATAGGTGCAGTGCAACCAATCACATCGGTGTGTCCATGCGAGTGCACAGGTTGCGAGAAAGTCATATGATGGTGAAAGATACATCTTTGTAGGCGATGGCAAGAAGGTCGAAGTTGAGTCAATTGGGATATTTAGGTTATTATTAAAGTCTAGTACCTATTTGGATTTGAATGAGACATTTGTTGTAAGTCCTTTAGGCAGATTTGTTTTCTTTTTGTATTGAACAAATTTGGTTATTCTTGTTCTTTTTGGAAATAATAAATTTAGTCTTTTCAAATTCAAATTTGGTTGATCTTGAGTTCTTTATCTTATGTAGATAACCTTTATATGCTTGTTTGATTTGCTTCATATCATGAAACCTTGCAATTAAGTACTCGAGATATTAAAAGAAAATTAACCAATGAGAATTCCTCATCATTATGGCATAAGAGATTAGGTCACATCTCTAAAGGAGGTGAAAGGCTTGTCAGATGGGATTCTAGATTCCCTTGATTTTGCAGATTTTAAAATTTGCACAAGTTGCATAAAGGGAAAACAAACAAACAAACACAAGGAGATTTGGTGCCAACAGGGCTACATATGTCTTAGAAATGATACATACAGATATTTGTGAGTCATTTCCTACGGTTTCATAGAATGGCCAACAATATTTTATCACATTTATAGACAATTTTTCACGTTATGGCTACCTTTATCTCATTCATGAAAAGTCTCAATCACTGGAAGTGTTCAAATCGTTCAAAGTTGAAGTTGAAAATCAACTCAACAAAATGAATAAAAACATCAGATCTAACCTAGGTGGTGAATACTATGGTAAGTATGATGGTTCAAGTGAACAATGTCCGGGACCATTTGCTAAATTCCTAGAGGAGTGCGGTATCGTCCCACAGTACACCATGCCAGGTTCTCCAAGCATGAATGGTGTTGCTGAAAGGCGAAACAGAACGCTTAAGACATGGTAAGAAGTATGATTAGCCATTCTAACTTGCCAAAATCACTCTGGGGTGAAGCATTAAAGACTACAGAGTACCAACTAAAGCAACTACTAAAACCCTTGAACTGAATTTGTGAGAAGCTAGTCGAAGCACTTACACATTGGGGATGTCTAGCTGAGCAAAGGCCTTACAGGCCACATGAAAGAAATTAGATTCAAGAATGGTTAGTTGCTATTTTATTGGATACTGCGAGAAAGTCTAGGGGTTAAAAAATTCTATGATCCTCTTTGCTACGTCGAATTTTGAGTCAGGGGAATGCTCGAGAGGCTTTGAGGATGTTGAGTTTGAAGGGGGAGAAAAGGATAGGGATTTTGTTTTTGAAGAGGAATATGTTGATATTCCCACAGCTGTTATTGACATTGATCGAGCTCCTATACCTAATATTGTTCAAGAAGTAGATCCAAATCAAAACAATATCCAAGAACCTCCCGTTCCAGAAGAACAAACTCTACCTCCTCCAGAACCTACGCCATTAAGGAGATCCACTAGAGAAAGGAGAAGTCACGTACGGATGATTACATTGTATTTCTTCAAGAACTTGAGTTTGACATTGGTGCAATGGAGATAGTCAATCCTTCCGCCAGAAATACTAGAAAGTTCTAAATCTCAAGAGTGGATTGATGCCATGAAAGAGGAGATAAAGTCCATGAAGGACAATAACGTTTGGGGTCTTGTCCCATTGCCTGAAGGTGTGAAACCCATTGGTTGCAAATGGATATTTAAAACCAAGAGGGATTCGAAAGGTGATGTGGAGAGATACAAAGCTCATCTTGTCGCTAAAGGTTATACATAAAAAGAAGGCATCGATTATAAAGAGACTTTCTCTCCGGTTTCATCGATAGACTCTTTTAGGACAATAATGGCACTTGTAGCGCACTTTGACCTTGAGATTTCTCAGTTGGATGTTAAGGCGCATTTCTCAATGGTGACATTGAGTAGAACAATCTATAGTGTAATAGAAAATTTTGTGTTAGGAGATACAAAGAAAATGGTTTGCAAGTTAAAGAAAATTCATCCTATGGAGAAACTAAGTAAGCTTCTCTTCAATGGTATTACAAATTTCATCAAGTTATCTGATGCGGTTTTGAGATGAATATGGTTGATGATTGTATATACCATAAGTTCAGTGGGAGTAAGCATATTTACTTGGTTTTATATGTTGATGACATATTGCTTGCCACCAATGATATAGGCATGTTGCATGAAACCAAGAGATTTCTATCAAAGAAATTTGAGATGAAAGATCTTGGTGATGCTTCTTTTGTGTTAGGTATACAGATACACCGGGATCGCTCTCAGAGTATAATTGGTTTATCTCAAAAGAGCTATATTGAGAAAATTATTACAAGGTTTGGCATGCATGATTGCAAACCAGGTGACACCCCTATGGCTAAGGGAGACAAATTTAGTCTCGATCCAATGCCCTAGAACAATTTTGAGATTCAGCGGATACAGCAGTTCATATGCATCGGCAATAGGAAGTCTGATGTATGCTCAAGTATGTACACCTCCGGATATTGGGTACATTGTTGGCATGTTAGTGAGATGCCCAAGCAATCAGGAAATGATCATTGGATATGACCGGCGAGTCATGGGAGGCACTTCACGTGAGAGAACAAAAGACTACATGCTCACTTATCGAAAGTCAGATCAGTTAGAGATCATTGATAATCGACTCAATTTCTTTGAATCTGAGATAGCATGAAATCTATGGTATATCTATACTTGCTAGAGGTGCTATAATTTGGAAGAGTGTTAAACAATCTATTGTAGCTTCTTCCACCATGGCAATTGAGTTTGTAGCTTGTTATGAGGCATCTAATCATGGAATATGGTTGCGAAATTTTGTCACGGGGCTGCGTATTATGGATGGCATTGAAAGACAGCTTAAGTTATTTTGTGACAATAAATCAACAATACTATATTCCAACAACAACAGGAGTTAGACGAAGTCAAAATTTATAGACATCAAATTCCTAGTTGTCGAATAAAGGGTTCAGAGTGGACTTATATTTATAGAGCACATTGGGACAAACTCCATGATTACAGATCCACTGACTAAGGGATTACCACCCAAGGTCTTTCATGAGCACACTGCTCATATGGGTGTGGTTTCTCTTCAGGATATGTCGTTTTAGTGGGAGTTTGTATTTTAGATGCTTTTATTTATAAATACATTTGTTATGGATATTATGGATTTTAAGGTTATTTACTGCAATAAAGTATTCAGTTTTCATTCACTGATTTTGTGGTTTGATCTCTCACTAAAGTTGGGGAAGACCAGTTGGAAATAGGCATGTTAAGATCACATTGCATGAAATTTTCATGCTACACATCCACACTTGATCTTTGTCATTAGTTGCATTGATATATGTGATCATTGATGGGTCTAATTACGAAATATGTAACGACGATCGCTTTGGTTTTATATTGGTGTGGTTAATGGATAAGATTGTTAAAATATATAAAGTTTTGATAGCAAAACTCATGAGCTCATAAAGTATAATTCACGTTTATAAAGTTATATATAGCCCAGTAGGGTGTTAAGAGTAAAAATCAAATATATATGGGCTGATATATTAAATAAATGTGAATTATAGACTATCAAATAAAGTTAGGCTAATTAAAGTGATTAAGTTAAGTTTTGGAGCCTTAATTAATATATTACAAAGTGTGGGTATTAATGTGTAGAGACAAGCGTAATTTCTATTTTTATGATGGGTTAAAATAGAAATTACGAACATACGTGACTGTTTATAAACAAACGCGATTGTTTGCGAACAGACGTAATTGTTCATAAACAGACACGATTGTTTATAAATAGGGGTCATGGTCCCTAGATCACACCATGTTTTTCAATTCTTCTGATTCCCATTGTCAGAGATAAATATTAGACAGAGTACTAGTGTAGATCTGGAAGATCATAAAACCTCAAATTGATATTCAAATATTTCAATATTTTGTTATGGATTCAGGTACGCTTCCGCAAATCCAGTATTTTGATTCTTAATGATTCAATATGAATGTTCCTGTTTGTGTGATGGTTTTCACATAATGTTTTTAATCTCACGGTATTCACATGCATAATAAGGAAATTAAAATTTTCATTTAATTTGAGATTTGGTATATCCCATACTATTTTGATTTATTGATAAATTGTTTAGTAAAAAGAAACTTAATCTTCACCTATTTTCCATGGTTATGACCATATCCCATACTATTTTTATTAGTAAGATTATTTTCCTTCTTTATTTGAAGAGCTTAATTATTCAATTTTTTTCTTGGTTTTTATTCTTTTGAAAATCTATTTGTAGTTTGTATAATAATTTTATAAATCAATCAATAGTCATAAAATTGAAATATTTGAACTCTTCAATCAATTATCCAAAAATAGTATATATATATATATATATATATATATATATATATATATATATATATATATATATATATATATATATATAAAATTTCATATTTTTCAATGCTCTTAAGAAATAATTAAATACGGAGTCTAATTCCTTTATATTCAAACTTTGAATCTCACAAAAAAAAAAAAAAAAAAAATCATTCAAACTTTGAAATTTTTAGTTATAAGTTTAACAAGCAAATTTTCTACTTTATCCACTCCTTTATTTACATTTTCTAATATCTCTATTACATTGCATTAATAGTTATTTTCTAATATCTTTATTTTCTAAATAATGAAAATTACTTGATGAATAAAGATAAAAACATTTTCAGAAAAGGAAAAAAATTTACTTTTAGGATAGATCGGTTATCTTGTAATTCATTATACCTTCTTTCGAGGCTTCTATGCTAGATATATACTTCAATTCTTATAATTTTCTTTATTAAGCTTAGAGGCTTGAAATGGGTACATCTCATTTGTTATCTTTTTATTATGATTTCACTATTAATTTGTTGGCATAACATAAATTAGCCATATGTAAATAGTTACATATATATAGATCATTGAGGAGGAAAATGAAGATAAATTTATTATGGATTTTAATTACTCTACTTCAAGTCTTCAATAATCATATATACAATATATTTATTGATATATGCTTATAAGCAATTATTATGAACTTCTAAAATTACTCTTGAAATTGAAATATATACTAATTAACATTTAGAAGCCAAATCAAAAGGAATTTTCAAAACTTAAAATATATGTGTTGACACTAAAAATAATTTTTTGGACCAAATAGTATTTAAATAATTTTTTGACCCAAATAGTAGTAAAATGGGCCGAATAAATATGTCAAGCCCAAACCGTGCAACCTTAACCCGATTCGATAAAGCCAAACTCAAAAAGATATCAATTCGAGGTTTATTTCTCAAAGCCTAATAGTTATTTCTCCATCCCATGGGATTTTTAAATTAAAGGAAATTGTCAGATGACTATGCAAAGTAAATATTGAAGGAAAGACACGTGGAAGAACAGCTATGCAGAGATGTTGAAGATCTAGCAAACCAAGGTAGTGGAAAAAGTTAAGAACACATGTAAAAGTGAGAGCAAAGGAATATGGGACGTGAGTAAGTTATAAAAAGAGTATTCCCTAAGCAAATAGTAAGCTAGTGCGGTTTTTCTAATGGAAAGTGAGGAAGAACAGTTTCTTCAAGGAATGAGTTAATTGAAGCAATTGCCCTAGTGGGAGAGTGGAACAACAGTTGAGGAAGAATGTGAAGAAGGGAATGTGGGTAGTCATCTAAACCTCTATAAAAAGGAATCAAAACATCAGAGCCAAATATCGATGATTGAACACTCAAAACCAATTTTTGAATACTCAAAATCAAGCAAGAGCATTTCAACATTTCTACAAGTTCAACAGCCGTCTTTTCCAGATTTTTGGCTTAGTTCTTTATGTTTTTTTCTTTCCAAGCATTTTGTTACTTCAAAGCTTTTTTGCTTTAACGGTTTATTTTAGTCCAATTCTATAATGAAATATGTTATTTTTCAAGCTAATCCATTAAATTTCCTATTAGCTTTCAATTCAGTCTATACAATCTAATTTTCAAGATATATTTCGGCTTAAAATCTAGAGAAATGTCAAGGGAACTAAGAAATCCATTTTTCGCTTGAACATAAGTTAAATTTCGATACAATTTCAATTCAAAAATGGTATAATTTTCTGATACACCCGCACATATCACCAATTTCTATGCTTTTTATATATTTCCATGAATTCTACTAGAAAATCCACCAAACAACACGGAAATGAGACAATTTCAGTCTACATTCCCTCCTGGAAATAGGCATGTGCAACATTATAAAAGTCTGAGGCCACCCTTGATCAGGTAGCATTTGGAAATGGGCCTCGGTGTAAAAGAATATCGAGAAAGGTCATAAAAGTCTATGGTCATACCTGAGTTGGTGCTATGTAATAGCTATGACAGGTTGGAAATAAAATCTCATAAAAGATTTGGACTGTCCATTTGAGATTTGAGATGGACACATGTTGAACCAGCTGGTCCAAGCCATGGCGTATTTTTATGAACCCTTCCATGACTAAAATTTTATTATTATTATCTACAATCGATGTGGGATAACATTCACACAAGACAAGGACTTTAACCTAGATCTTCGAGTTCTAGACATTAGACATGGCAACTGGCTAGGCCCTCGATTGCTTATATGTTACATGAAGAGATAAAATATATATGCTTTTGAAAAAAAAAAATTTTGTAACATGATATATTTAAATAAGGGAAAATTAGTATTAACAAAAAGTTTGTTTTTTTTGTCGGTACCTGGTTCGTTTGACCTCTAGGGCACAGCGGCGTGATATAAAATTTTTTGACAATTGAATATCAAAAAGGGGATCCGACGCAAATGCATCGCCGCTCCGACTAAGTCAAAGAAATGACGGAAAAGAAGAAGAAGGAAGTACAACAGTTAGGGTTGTATACCTTTCCCTCATGGGGAATTTATGTTTTATACTTGGATTTCTCCTTCATTCTTGGAAAGATAATCTTGTGATTTTGGCGACATAATCTCTTTTTCCTTATCAGATACCAATTCTTCTTGATTCTTGGAGAGATAATATCACAAACTTAGTGGTAAAGTTTGTCTTTCCTTATCAAGGACTAATTCTCCCTTATTAAGGATTACTTTTGAGTAGACGACTTTAGATCGAGAGACCCAGTGGATAAGTATCCCCATGCGGTAGGATGTACCGACTAGGACTCCTCCGGACTTATCTAGATGCAGGTCTTTCCTGGCCCCGATTAGTCCCCATATGGTTTTGATGTAATAGGCTATTTTAGGCCCTATTGGGGTTTTAATCAGGCAATGGGCCCGTGCAGGTGTTAGACCTATTGAGTAGTGAGTCTTAAGCCCAAAAGCCATGGTACTCACAATGCCCCCCTTTTTTCCCGACTAAAATATCATGCTTTTCTGGGCGGGGAAAAATAATTGTGTTTTAGGGTCCATAGTGTGGGAAATTGGAGGCGATTAATGCACATATGTTCTAACGCGCATATTAACAGAAAAATACTGTGTTTCCGATGATGTATTTAATGTGCCTTTTGGAATCTCACCCCTATATATATGATGGTGAATTAGCGAAATCTATGAAATTTCCAAAGGATTACTCTTCTGTTAGCTTGTCCCTCTATTGCAAATTCTTCTATGGGATAGTGAAGGTGGAATGATGGTGGGTGGTGACTTTCAAAAGTCTCTGCAGCTATTTGTCGCTTATGGATATTGTGTGTTTGAAGACGACGTCTGTGTTGACCCATCAGGTATCCTAGATGGGAGGCCTAACTATGCCAACATCACCTTTTTAGAGCTCTTTGTTGGGCCTTGCATAGATTGGTCGGAGGTCATGGACGAGCCCGATTATATCGCCTTCTTTCGTAGTTCTGCGGTCAGCTAGGTGCCCCCCGTGCCGGGCACCTTCAAGCCAGGCAAATGAGGGGTGCAAAAGTTGAGAGGAAGGGAGATTTCAAGCTGGATAATGCATATTCTTCTTTGTCTTTGATTTTCCCTTATTCCTCTTCCTCTTCTTTTCTTCCATCTCTTCCTTTCCTGATATCCTTTTTTTTTTCTTTGTAATCAGCCAAGTACGTTTACCTAGATATTCTTGTAACTGATCCACCAAGGTTGCTTGGATATGTTTGTCTTGGTTTTAATGTAACTATTGACGCATTTTGGCATCTTTTAATGAGATTGCGTTTTTGGGCATACTGATGCGTCGAGTTTTCCATTTCCCATTCTTTCTTCGTATCCCGGCTAGAGGAGCTAATCATCTGAAGTTGGCTCCTAAGACACCTCTATTGGTTTTCGGAGATGAGTTTTCGTTTTTCCCAAACGGGGTTGGCCGCTGGGCTCTACTAGGTTAGCAAGCCCGAGCCATTTTGATAGACAAGCCCAGGGGCCCACCAGGCAAGCAAATCTAGGCCCATAGGGCTCATTTGTTTTTTTTTCGTGCCCTAGAAGGTGAAACGTTTTGCGAATACTAAGCGTTGGGGGAAAGGAGCATGTCTCCCAATATTGTGGTTGATCCATCGGCGCATTTAATGCACCACTTGAAAGCCTTTTGCATTTCTGCAACACTCTTGAAGTTTTCGACAAAGGAGCCATTTGGAGAATCCTGATCATTTTTTATCTCCTGGTGGGTTTTGCTTTGCTTTCGATTTTGTTTGTGTAGGTTGTCTGGTTGTTGGTTGCTTTGCTTTGTTAACGTGTGTTCTTCATCACAAGAGTTTCGGGCCGACCAAGACGTAGTGCTGACGCACCTGCCCCTGTAAGATCCCAGAATAGGCTTTGTAAAACTTCAGGGTTTTTAGTCCTATTATCACTTTGGTAGGATATTATCGAGTTGATCTCCCTTTTTTTTTCTTTTTTTTTTTTGTCTTCTGTTTGCAGAATGGCGAGAGGTCAAGAGAAGACTTCCACTAGTTAGGTAAGGCACAGGAGAGGGCCCATCTGGGAGCTACCTACTGCAAGCAGCCTTGTCTCTTCCATGTCCATGAAGGAGTTGAGGTTCTTCTACCAAATTCTTGACAACATTAGTTTAGAATTGTCGAGATGGCAGAACTTTCTCCAATTATGGAGGAGCGGATACCGTAGTCTACTTTGCAGGAAACGGTCGCGCTAGACTTAAACTGTTTCATGTTGGTGGCCGGTTTCTTCATGTCTCCCAAGCACCTCCTGCGCTTATTCATCCAAATGCTATTCAGATTTTGATGGGTTGCAGTATGCTCAACCTTCTCTATCGGTTGGATATCTCACTGGTGGAGATTTGATTTGTTTACACGGCGGGCTGGGTGGGGCGGGTTGTCGATGTCAGCCCACAATCCGAGGCTTGATTAAATAGCAGGGCTCCACGACTCCCAGAATGAGGCAAGGGGTTGTCTGGTCGAGCCCTTGGTATGACGCTCAACTCTCTCGAGCTTCCCTTTGACGTGAATCAGTCCCTGGTGTTCCCAGGTTTGTTATAGCTAGGTTGTAACTCATGCTCTGCTAGGTGGATTATGTACTAATGTGCCTCTATTTTCTTAATGTCATTCAGACAAGCGCAGGCAAGGCCGGCTAGTAAACTGGATTGAGAAGGCTAGGCTGGAGAACATTAAGCGATTACTTGAGATAACGGAGGCAAAGCAATCATGAGCTTCTGCTGATGGTGAAGAATTTACAAGAGTTTGGAGATAGCCCTTTCCCTTATATTATCCCCATCGTTCCCCACTCATTGCCTGCTGAGGTCATTGAGGGGAGCATTTCATTCTTGCCGATCTCCTTATGTTAGTCCCAGGTAGTTCCTCTCAAGCGATTTCTGCTCATGAGGACAAAACGGAGGCCGCTACAAGGACCTTAGTGAGGTCTTCCCGTGCTACCCAACCTCAGAGTTCACATCGTGCTCCCCGGTCGGCCAAGAAGATAAAGACAAGGGCATGGAAAACAAAGGCAACCGGCGTCGGGTTAGGCGTTTAGCCGGGTCAGTGGCTGTCGGCCAATGAGCCATCAAGGAGGAAGAAATGTTTGCCTTGTTCGCGGGTTTCTTTGCCTCAGGATGTGTAAATGGCTACGACCGGGTGAAGGCCGCCTCCCAGTTACGGAGAGAAGCGACCTAGGCGGTCTTTTGATAGAGGCTTAAAAGGACTAGGCCCGTAACGTGATGGAGATCCCGAGATCTGGCTTCCCGATGATCGGCTGAGCGCCCGTGTGTTGCCTGATGAAGAATTGAAAATCCGCCGGGAGGAGGGTTAAGGCTACGACCTCAGATGTTGAAGAGGTGGGAATGGATTGCCCCATCGGGGGTAGTTACTACTCAGGCACCCTTGCCTAGGTCACAGATCTTAGAACCAAGCAAAAACAACTACGGTAAGTGCGGTAATTAAGCACATATGTTTCACCATTGGAAAGGGTTCGTCCCTCGACTAATATGGTGGTTCCAGATCTTAAGGACGTGCTGAAAATTGTCCACCGCTAAAACCCCCTCAACTAGGAGGAATCTCCTATTACGCACATGTGCGACCTTTATCCGAATTACTTCCGAATACCCATGTCGGCTCGCTCAAAACAATATACCATTCCACTTCCTGTTGGGATGATGGGATCTTTCAATCCTATAACCGTGGCTCCAGGTCGGTGGGCGGTAAGTCTTGAATTTTTAGCACGTAACTA
Source organism: Tetrastigma voinierianum (assembly GCA_016808115.1). NCBI lineage: Eukaryota > Viridiplantae > Streptophyta > Magnoliopsida > Vitales > Vitaceae > Tetrastigma > Tetrastigma voinierianum. The sequence continues at coordinate 187,826 of JAEQBH010000061.1, forward strand.
CCAGTTTTGTGTAGTAATTTTCTTCTAACTCTTGTTCCTTTTTAGGTTGTGATGGCCATCACAGGAATATATCTGCCCGGCACCAAAGAGTTGATCCGCTGAATGACGTCGGCGGGGTTTATGCTGGTCGATCGCTTAGCATCATCGGACTTTGAATGCTTCTCTGTTGAGCGAATCTTGTGAAAGCGTGGGATGAGTGAGGCCCAGATGGCGCGGCCAAGCGTTATGCGGGCGGAGAAGAAAAGATAGGAGACGAGCGAAGCCGGGCGACCTGGATTAGTGGGTGCGTCGGCGAGGATTCCCGAAGCTAAGGTAGAAGTTGATTTGACTAAGGCTCTAAACTCTTTAGCAGCTGCGGAGGAAGGCGAGGGCGCGGAGTCGGAGAGATTTGGGATTGCAGCAGAGGGTTGAGCTCGCCGTATGGGGCGAGTGAGCGTCGCTTTTCTTTGGCTTCGAGGCGTCCAAAGGTGAGGTGTCTTCCCTTTATGCCAGAGCATAAAATGATAGGGAAGACATGGTGAAAGACTACCAAGGATCTTTGGAGCTCATCTTTGCTTACGGTTATGGTTGTTGCACGTTCAAGAACAACATCTGCGGGGACGGGCCAAAGATCCCCGGATGGCTTGCCTGACTCTACCAACCCACTTCCTCCAGAATTTTTGTCGACCCTGGGTGCCCAGGCCCGGCGGCCAGTCGAGGCGAAGCGTAGAGTAGATCTAGGCGGGCGGTTATAGATTTCGGAGGGGTGTTGTTTGCCCGAAATAGGAGAAGCTATTTCATATGTCAACTACTATTATTTTAGGAAATTTTGCAAGCGGGGTCGTTTGGCCATTAATACATATATACTTTATTTGTAATCTCTGGCGACACTTTGCGCATTTTAATGAATTTGAAAACGTTAATAAGGCATGAGCCATGTTTGTCGAATTCAGCGGGGCCGGCAACCGTGTCTAGAGAATGTCGGCCCGGACAACAGCGATATCTGGACTTTTAGATGCATTAGAATAACAGCCCAGGTATCCCGGATGTTTAGATGTCGATTCGGATGATAAATGTCTGGGCTTTTAGATACCAACCCAGAATGATCTTGCATCCCGGTCTTTTAGATGCAGTCGAACCTTATTTCTTAGTCATCTGAACTTTTGAATGCCAAGCGGATAACAAGCAGTATCTGGACTTTTAGATACCAGTCGGATAATAACCGTATTTGGTCTTTTAGATACCAGTCGAACAATAATCATATCTGGTCTTTTAGAAAGATGTAATTGTAGGTTTTAAGAAGAAATGTGTAAAGGATAATCTTTTATTGATGATAATTTCCTCAAAAAATACACTACTGATAATACTTCTTGAGGTGCATGACATTCCACGTTCACAAGACACTTGGTCGATCTAGCACCTTAGCACGTAAGGCGGATGTCCTTACTCAACCAGGTGTATGGTCCTTCCAGGTTAAGTTTTGGAACTTCGTCATTGGGTTAGCGGAAGTCAATTTTCAAAAAACCCTTTTTAAGGACTAAATCCCAGCTTTGAATGTATCGGCTTTGCAGCGGTTGTGCAAGCTTGCGACCTTCTTTGGTATGATCTTTATCTGTCTGGCTGCCACCTCGAGTTGTTTGTATCAGGTCTTTGATTACGGCTTCGGTGTTTGCTTCCTCAGGAATTAATAGTGGGCATCCCGATTTCCATATGGATGATAGCCTTCATCCCGTATGTGAGAGGGAATGGTGATTCCCCTGTCAGCTTCCGGCTAGTTGTCCTGTAGGCCCATAACACTCTTGGTAGCTCTTCTACCCACTTTCCTTTTAGAGGGGCGAATGTGGCGTTTTTCAAGGCGACATGAGTGTTTTGTTAGGCGGCTTTTGCTGGCCATTGCTTTGCGATGCGCGAGGAGTGGAGTATGGTTTTATTTTCAATTCATTGCGGAAGTTCTGTATATACCCTTGGCTATCGAAGCGTAGGCCATTATCAGATTCCTGATTGATTAAAGTTATCCAGGAACGCACCTGATACTTTTTCCATATAAATTGAACGACTTCTTTGTCTTTGATGGATGCAAAGAGCTTCGGCCTCACATCCGTTTCTTTGGGAAGTAATCGGTGTGACTTGACAACTTCTTACGGCTAGGAGGCGTGGCAATCAGATCGATATGTCGATAACCCGCTAGCGAAGAATTTGGGGGCTTGTTATGGTTATTAAATCTTGGGTCGGGAGTTTCAAGACGGGGGCATATCGCTAGCAGCGGTCACACTTCCTAACATAGGCAGTGGCATCCACCCGCATGGTCGGCCAATAGTAGCCTTTGGTATGAGCTCTATGTGCCAGTCTCTTGCCCGGATGATTTCGTATATCCCATGTTGGAGTTCTACCAATATGTCTTGTCCATGTTGTTGGGTAGGAGCGTCGAAGATAGGGCCGCTGGCGACCGTTTATCTGTGACCCTTAATGAGAAGGCGAAGCTACGGACTTAGATTTTGTGGGCTTCGGCTCTGTTATCTAGCAGTTTCCCCGAACTTAAATAGCGGGCTACTGGAGTCATCTAAGAGGGACCCATTTCATCTATTTCATTCACTCAGTTGGTAATGATCAACGACTCTAGCTGATAGTACACGGGGAGGGCAACTGACTCCTTTATTGGTAGGAGACAGTATGACGGCCAAGCGTTCAGCTTTTCCATTAGAGCTTCTCGGGACATGCTCGATCAGCGACCACAAAACTTCCCGACCATAGGTTGATTAGACTCACATACTTGGTCGTCTGGTCTCTTGTTTATATTCTCCTTTTTACACCTTTTACCACCAATTAAGTCGCTTCTTATGATGATTTTTTCTAAGGACGCGGAGATTGGGAGATCAAGCCTGGCTATGATTGCTTCATATTCGGCTTCATTGTTAGAAGCGGGAAAATTCAAGCGTATGGCCTGCTCTATGACTTACCCAGTTGGAGCTTTAAATTGCGGCCCAGGGCGCAGGTACGTAGAGTGAGCACCGATCACATTCAAAGTCCACCCCGATCGAGAGAGCGTGCGGTTCCATTTCTTGTTGCGGAATTTCTGCTGAAGTCGGCTAGTGCATGTCCCTTCAACGCGGTAGTTTGAAATTGAATGTCGAGACTCACTTGGATTACGATTACCCATGAAACCGTCGCCTTAACAGGTCGGGCTTATGTATAGTGCTTCTCAAAAGGAGGTTAGTGAGTAGAGTAATAGGGTGCGCCTAGAAGTAGGGGCGAAGTTTTTAGCGGCTACCACGAGGGGGCAGTCTTAGCTGCTTTCGAGATGGGTATATGAGGGTTTTACGCTCGGATAGGGACTTGCTTATAAAGAATATGGGCTTCTGCTACCCGTGCTCGTCTTCCTTGAGTAAAGTTGCACTTATTGAAACATCATAAACAGCTATGTAAAGATTTAGCGTTTCACCTGTCTCGGGGCTAGCCAAAATTGGCGGTTCGGTGAGATATTTCTTGGTGGCTATAAGAGCTTGGTAGCATTCTTTATCCCAGCCAGTCTGCTTGTCCCCTTATAGAGTGGTAAAAAACCGCTTAAATCGGTTTGTAAAACGAGAGATGAATGTCATGTGATACCTTGTCCGACCCGGTCGGTTGTTGCGCTCCTTTTACGGTGGTAAGTGAGATTCCATAATGGCCACACGAGTTGGAATAAGTTAGCCTCAGTCCCTCGAGTCACCGTGAAGCTGGAATTTACCGAGGCGACTCTGACAGCACACTTTAGGGGATTGAGTTTCATACCGTTCATGCGCAAAAGCTCAAAAATTTCTTGTATGTGCTTCATATGATCGGGGCGTTCTTTGGTCTTGACAAGCATATCGTCAGTGTAGACCTTCCATTATCCTGCCAATCAGTGGCCGAAATAACTTGGTCACCAGTATTTGATAGGTCGCTCCGGCATTCTTCAAACCAAAGGGCATCACGTTATAGCAGTATAGCCCATGTGGCGTAATGAAGGCCGTTTTCTCTACGTCAGGCAGACACATTGGAATCTAATTAGTGGCCAGGGCTTCGATCAAATGACATCCGTGCGATGGCGTCAGCGATCGATCATTAGTGACGGGGAGGAAGCTATCTTTTGGGCATGCTTCATTGAGGTCCGTGTAGTCCACGCATACCCGCCATTTACCGCCCTTCTTCGGGACGACCACTACGTTTGCAAGCCATTCAAGATACTTCACCTCTCATATAAAACCTACACTCAACAAATTGTCTACCTTTGTTTGAATAATCTGATGCGATGCGGGTGAAACGCCTTATTTACGCCTAACGAGGCTTTACTTGGCAATAATGTTCGATTTATGAGAGGACAACGTTGAGTCGTCTGGTATGCGGTGACTCGACGAATACATCTGTGTTCCTCAATGATCTACGTCGTAGGCTGTTCTTTTCTTAATTTGGATAACGGGGTGATGACATATGTGAATTTCTGGGCAGATCAGCGTTACTTATCTCCAAAGGATCCACCGGTAAGGATCTTTTCCTCTTGCCCCTTACTTGGGCGTGATACATGGTACGTGGAGCGTGATCCCCAAGGGGAGGACCACCAGAACCCTTTTCCTCTCTTTGTTCCCATATGGATAAGTGGTAGCATTGTTGTGCAGCCAACTGGTTGCTTAGAAGATCGACCTACCCCACACTAGTTAAATAACTGACCATTTGATGATATATTGTGGAACTGACCTTCATCGAGTGCGGCCAGGCCACACTTTACTATGCAGTGTATGGCCCGGTCTTTGATAATTGAGAATAAAACTTTTGTTGGGTGGCCTTTGCTTGCACGAAGTGTGATATCGATGTTGTGGTTGTTGCATCGTGGCGGAGAGGATTAGATGGGACGAATTCAGCATTGAGTGGGGGAAAGCCTCATGCGGTTAAGCGACGATTCTTATTAAATACGTAGTCTTTGCCATGAATCTACCAAACACCTGTGTACATGGCTTGGATTATCTGAAAGGGTGAAATCTGAGTGCATCATAATGGGCGTAATGACCTTTGTCGGGTTCTTGGGGAAAGGATATGGATCGTCTGTAAAACTAGTCTCTTCCTCGTCTTAGCTTGTGTGAGCCGGTTACTGGGCTTTGACCGTGGCTACTCTTAGAAGCTTCTTTTGTTGGCGTTTTGATTAGTGCGATCATCAATGACCACTCCCGATATAGTTTATGATGGCTAAGTGGGCGGTCTGGAAGGTATAGGTTGTGGTCCTATCTGCTATAGGCTCGGATTCTTCCCCACGATCAACTTCCTTGATATATCTCCTGAGGTGCTAGCTTTAATCGAGTCTTCCTGCCCGTGAATTTTGAAGCCCCGGCTACTGTTGGTCTCATGTCCATGATCTCTATGAGAGGATGGACATAATCGCATCGTATGGATGGGTTTCTTTAAGAGGTGTCCTTCTAGATTGGCACAGGCCATTTGAAATCTAGCAAGTCGCGAATGAGAGGCAACAGCCTCTCATAGGTGATATTCAAAGGAATGAATTATGGGGCTTCTCTTTATTACATGGTTAGTCTCGAAATTCGCTTCAGTTTTGCCTTGTCCTTCGTCGGGCTTAGGCGGCTTCTTCCCCTTCGGCTTATTGTTTCCAGGCGGCTTGCTTGTGATCATGACAATTTGAGTCGTTGCACGGATGTTGTCTTCCAAGGTTGAATATCTATCTGCCCATCTGTACAATTCTTTAAATGTAGTTGGCAGGTCTGAAATGATGAGTGGAAGAAGCAAGTGGGCCCGGCCTTAGCTCTTCTTTAAGTTTTGAAGGCCCGAGTCCATCTTTGTAAGCTTCTACCCTCTTGAGCATTTGCCGAATCTCTGGTGAAAAGTCCATATGGTTTCCTTTTCTTGTTTTATTATGGTCTATGAGGAACTAATATTCCTCTTTTGTCGTCATGACAAAGTCTTGAGAAGATGAATCTGATCGAGCTCGCTAAGCGAATTCACGAATTATCGCGAGCTATGAAACAAGCTAAGCGTCGGCCAGCAGAACTAAGCGGCGGAAAGACTTTGCATAGCAGGTGATCGTTTCTGGCGTTCAGAGTCATTGCTTGGTTGTAATGAAGCATGTGGTCATAGGGATCGCTAGAGCCATCGAACATAGCAAAGGTTGGCATGACGAACCCCATGGTGGCTTGTAATCAAGGATGTGTTGCCCAAGGGGGGAATAAAGCCTGTCATTAGGATTTTGAATCGTTGTTGTAGGCGGTATGTAGAGCGCGAAGCCATTTGTTCAGGTAGGGTGGCAGGTGCATGGGCGACATTGCGCGTAGGTAAAGTAAATGTTCTAAGCGCCGTTTAGGCGATTTTGACCTCGGTCGGTTGCCGGAGTGGAGCGTGCCCGCAGTTGGAGTGCTGAATGCAGGGCGACATGAGTGTCTCTGGCGCAATCTATCCTTGTTGCTTTTTCCTGGGGAGGGATTTGGCGAGCTGCCTGAGGGTAGCTCGTCGTCTGCCGGGATATCTACATCATCAAGGATGATGGGCTTCTTTCCTTTATCGCGAACTATTGAATACTTTGTTTGACTTCTATCTTGCGCGTCTCTTTCGTCAAGATCACGCCTTTTCTCTACTTGGGCCCGTAAACTATCGTTTTCACGCTACAGGTGCTCAACGCATTCTTGCAATTCCTTCATCTATCTCACTTGCTCCTCCTGTTTCTTCTCCATATCTTAACGCCAATGAAGAAATTTATCTTCAGGCGATTGGACCACAGGGTTGCTAGTCATTGCACCTATATCAGACGAATCAAATACGGGAATAGGAATCGTCAGAGCCACTAGTGGAGAAGGGCTATTTGAAAGTCGTTGGAGTCAAGCTCTTGCACGTCGTCAATGAGACTTTTTATTCAATTCCCACAAATGGCGCCAATTTTGATATCACGATTGTCGACCTCGTCAGCATCAGCGGCATGGTATAAACTTTTTAAAGGGGATCCGGCGATAGTTAATCAGCGAGTCTCTTCGATGCTTAAGTCAGCAAAAGGATGGAGAAGAAGAAGAAGAAGGAAGTACAACAGTTAGGGTTGCATACCTTTCCCTCGTGGGGAGTTTTACGTTTTAACGAATTTATAAACCCGTTCTTGAAAAGATAATCTTGTGATTTTAACTTAGAATCTCTATTTATTATCGAGCCAGTCTCGCTATTAGGGTGTGTTTTTGAGGCATTACTAGATTGAGAGATCGTGGATGAAGTATGCATATGCGGTAGGCGACTAAGCTAGGGATGGGGACTTGGGCAGATATAGATCTTTCCCGTCTAATTAGTCCTCGTATGGTTTTGATGTAACAGGATATTTTGGGCCATATTGGGGTTTTAATCGGGCAATGGGCCCGTGCAGGTGTTGGGCTTATTGAGTAGTGGGTCTTGGGTCCAAAAGCCATGGTACTCACAACTTTCATGAATTTTATTTTTATATCCCAACAAAACTCAGAACCTTGACCTTGTCTAACATAGCATGACAAAACGACGTTTTGATGCTAGAACTCCGATTAAAATGAAAGTTTGATGTTAGAACTCCGATTAAAATGAAAGTTTGGGGTATAAAAACAAAATTTATGAAATTTGCTATTATTAAAAAGCAAATTTTTTGTTCAAGATTTAAATACAAAAGTCATAAAAAGTTTAAGATTTTAATATTAATTTTTCTATTTGACACATTTATTTAATAAAATTTAAAATATTTATTCTAATACATGACTTAATTTGATAATGTCAAAAATAAAAATAAATATACATTTTTATATTTATTCACTCGAAAATACAACATTGTTGACTTGTAGTATATTGTTTTCATGGAAACTCAAATCTGGTACTTTCTAATATCTCAACTAACCTTTTACCACTCAATCAGATTTCATTGACAAATATACTTGCTTATTAATAATTTTTTATTAAATGATGACTCCAATTTTAAAATATTGAGATTTAATTTTCTAAATTTAAATAATAAATTTTTATTTTTTTCAAAAGGAAATCAAGTTAAGGATGTAAATGCATATGAGAAAATTTTCCAAGTCTTTCATTTATTTTTGTAGTCTAGTTCTGCCCCTGATTCAAAAATTTTCCTTTATTTCTTCTTGTGGGCAAATCAGAGCATCAAATCGTAGGACTAGATTTTCCATATCTATTCGTTTCCATTAACACGCGAACCAAGCTCCTACATGAAATCAAAATTTTCAAATTCAACCTTTCATACAAGAAAAAATAGAAATAAATGGTTAAATTATTTTTATTTTAATTTATCAAATACAGTTTTTCCCAATTTTTTTTTATATTAATGATGAGATTAAGGCTTCGTTTGGAACCTAGAAAATATTAAGTAAAGAAAATATAAAAAAAAAGATAAAGGAAAAAATTCGGAGAAAAATAAAAAATAAGTTTAAACTTAATAAATTGATTTTATATGTTTATAAGCTTTCATTTTATGTGAAGTAGAAATTTAAAAATATATAAAATTTTAATAAATTTGGATTATTTTTTTTTTTTCAAACGGTAAAACTAAACATAAAAAAAATCACTTTTCTTGACAGTTTTTTTTCTTTGTCCAATACTTTTCATGTTCCAAAAGAGTTATAGCATAACTCTCCTAGGAAAATGGGAAATTGGGAAAATGAAAGAGAACCATAAAGAATAAATGGCAGCATGCATACCTAACCCTAGACTATTATCATTAAAAAAAGATGGGTTGATGGAAAGCATGGAAATAGATGTATATTAATGCATGTGATCTCCCTTGCTTAGATTAATTAATTAAGCTAAGAGCATCCTAAATTATTTGCATATATCAAGGTGGCTGCTATGGGGTAACAACCAATGAATGATGATATTGTGCTAATCCATACAAAATCAAATATAAATTCAAACTAATCAAGGCCATGTGAGCAACTTGCTTCCTCAAGATCCACGAGGCTATTTATTTTTTAAGTTATAATTCATGTAGACTTTGGCAATGAAGGTTAGATAGAATTCTGTCATTCTGATGCTGACATTCAATTATTTATTATCATCTACCAGTCGAAACTCAAAAAGCTTAATTTTATATATATATATATATATATATATATATATATATCTATATATATATATATATATATACATATATATACCTAGTGAGCAGTTGATCACAGAAACTAATCCCTCTCTTTCTGAGAACTTAGAATTGATTTCAAATCACAATGCCTCTTCAAATCAAACCTCCTGCTAGAGGAAATCTCATTACAGTTCTCAGCATCGACGGCGGCGGAATCAAAGGACTCATCCCCGGAATCATCCTTGCTTTCCTCGAATCAGAACTCCAGGTAATGAACATTATGTAAAAAGGAAGAAAAAAAAAAGTAAATGTTTTTTTTATTGTAGTAATATAATGGGATATTATTCAACATTCTGCTGCTGCAGAAGCTAGATGGGGAGGAAGCAAGAATTGCAGATTATTTCGATGTGATTTCAGGAACAAGCACGGGTGGTCTCATAGCTACCATGATAACTGCACCAAACGAAAACAACCGTCCATTCTATTCTGCAGGTGAAATCAAGGCTTTTTACCTTGAAAACTGTCCAAAGATTTTCCCACAAACTAGGTATTTATACACTTGATTCCTAGCTTACTGTTCTTCTGTATATATGGTAGTGACTGGCAGTAGTCATTTTCTTAACTTGTTTGGTTGAAACAATAGTGGGATCTTCGCTCCGATTGGGAATCTATTTAAGGTTTTCACAGGGCCAAAATATGATGGGAAGTATCTTCAGAGCCTCCTCAAGGATAAATTGAAAGACACAAGATTGCACCAGACATTGACAAATCTGGTTATTCCCACTTTTGATGTCCAGGAACTCCAGCCAGTCATCTTCTCCACATACCAGGTTCTTCTTTATTTTATAAATGACTTTGTTAAGAATTCAAGAAATGAGAATAATGGAAGAGAAGAAAATATGTATTATATATATATATATATATATATATATATATATGGGTGTTGCCCCATTGAAAATTTTTTGAAAATAATTTTTCTATAGTATTCAAGGAAAATCAAACCCAAATTATAGACCTGCTCCCACTGAAACGTACAAGTATTGAGCGGTTATTAGCTCACATTTGTAAATTTTGCAAAACTTACGTTACTTAATCTTGCCCAGTTCCGCGACCGGGTGTTTGATCAGATCAGTTTCCTGGTGCAGGTGGCAACCACCCCATCATTGGATGCTAAATTAGCAGACATATGCATAAGCACATCAGCTGCACCAACTTATTTACCTGCATATTATTTTGAAAACCCAGATGAAAATGCAGGAACTAACCGAGAATTCAACCTCATTGATGGCGGTGTGCCTGCTAACAATCCGGTAATTAAAATGCCTTAAAACCACAAAATCTAATTGAAGTGGTTGTTGGAAATGAATTGAGATCAAAGTTTGTGCTGATATGTGGCTAAATTAATTATCTTATGATCATATCATTCACAGACTCTGGTTGCAATCAGTGAAGTGACCAAACAGGTGTCCAACAAAAACCCAGATTTCTCCCCATTCAAGCCCATGGAATATGGCCGTCTTCTGGTAATCTCACTAGGGACAGGCTCAGCCAAGAAGGAGCACAAGTATAATGCTAAAAAGGCTGCAAAGTGGGGATTGGCAGAGTGGTTATACAATGGTGGAAATACTCCATTGGTGGAATGTTTTGGCCAAGCCAGTGCTGATATGGTTGACTTCCACATCTGTCTTGCTTTTCAAGCCTGTGAATCTGAAGAGAATTACCTCCGAATTGATGTAAGCATCCAGATAAAATTATAATAATTCCCCTAGTTCTTTTTTTTATTGGGCAAGGTTTTTTTTTTTTTGGCATATTAAACCTGAACCTTGAAAATAGCATAAAAAACCCAAAACTTTGATTTTTTATTGTAAATAGAGTCTCAACAACCCAAATCTGTATCGGAATTTGGCCTCCATTTGTAATAAAAATCAAAGTTCAACGTTTTTTTATGTTATTTTCAAAGTTCAGGCTTAATACAAAAAAAAAAAAAACTTAAAAGTTTAAGATTTTTTATGCTATTTTCCCTTCTTTTTTTTTGAAACTTTGAATGCTCTGTCAACTAAGCAAGGCATATGGACTTTTCTCATTTTTATTAGTTATTTAATTTGTACACGTTATTAATGCACCTCCTCCATCTCCATGGATATAAATATGTGACACCCAGGATGATACCTTAACCGGGACTATAGCTTCACTTGACATAGCTACGGAAGAGAATTTGAACAACCTTGTACAAGTGGGAGAGAAGCTGTTGAAGAAACCAGTATCAAGGGTGAATTTGCAGACAGGCCAATATGAACCAGTCAGTAATGGTGGGACTAACGAGAATGCACTCAGAAAGTAAGGATTATAAGTCAATTGGATGAAAATGAAAACCATCCTTCAAGAAATCCTTCATGTTTGATTTCCAATTTCTTCTTGTATAATGTATAAATGCTAATCAATCAATATTCTTCTGATTCCTTTTTGCAGGTTTGCCAAGCTGCTTTCTGATGAAAGGAGACTCCGTGAGTCAATGGCTTAGCCTGATTATGAATTCTGGAATAAATTGCATTATTCACTTCTTCACTGCACATGTAACTGATTATGCTTATTTGGATTTTAATATTTTCTTTTTTTTTCTTCTTTTAATATTTTCAACTAAATGACAAATCTGGTTTACCAAACGACCAGCTAGACCTGGTTTCTCGCCTATTTTTAAGACCACGTCGGTCTTTATCTATTTATTTATATTTTCGAATTTAATTATTTATATTTTATTATTTTGTCTATGCATCAAGAAATGAATCAAGTCAGTCTCCGCTTTTTGTTTGGGTATTCAGATTCTCGTTCCAAATGGGAGCGACAAATTAGATTATTAGAACGAAAGCCAAAATAATTATTTGGATCGAATTAAGAAAACCTGTAACAAGATTGACTAATTCACATAGAATTTCTTCCTTACATATTCCAAAACTATACAACAGGTAGAATTATTCACCTATGAACAAGACAACACAGGAGATTAGACACTCAGAAAAAAAAGTTAAAAAGAGTGAAACGTTAAATACCCAAAAATTATTCAAAAAAAAATCAGAAAAATGGCATTTCGAGGAAGCTAAAAAAAAGTTACCTAATCCAGAGGCCGAAACAGCAAGCTGCATAAGCATTTGCATTCACCGACAGAGGTCGGGAGAACAGATAAAAGGCATTCAAAGGCAGCCTTTGACCAAAACTTGGATTTTAAAAAAAATATTAAATTAAATTAAATTATTTAAAAAAATAAAATGAAAACCGGCTCTGTCATTCCAAATTTGAAGGAAACAAATGACTGACTGACTACCACCACCCGAGTCATTGATTCCCTAGAATACGAGGCACACAAATCATATATCTCATTGTTTACTACTTGATCCTTACAATCAAGACGACTTCTTCCAGATTTACAATGAAGATTGGACAAAAACTTTGAAATGGGAAAAACTGAGAAACGCAAAAACCACTTTCCACTACCACCAATACCATTCAAATCAATCCAATTATAACTTATTTCGTTAGTGACAGATTCCCTGGCTGGCAAGAACACCTTATCAAAATGTACAAAGGAATATGTATTGCAACTTTCTAATCTATGGCACAAATTGAATAAAATAATGTTCTGATTAAAACAAAACAAAACAAAACAAATAAACTAGATTTTGCTACACTTTTACATTACATTACAACCTAAGCAAATATTTGTTGAATAACAGTCTCGGCATTTCCATTATACTGTGCAAGAAGATGGATAGCATCAGCCCTAGGCAAAGCAAGAAACTCCTGCACCAACAAAAACAACACGAATTAACAACTCGGTAGAAGCGTCTTGAACCCCAGGAGATGTCAACCTTCAAAAAAAATGGTTTCAGTTCTAGGGCATAACTGATAAACACAAAAAATGACTTCCAATCAATATTTGCTTATCCTTACAAACACATATTTTTGCTCCTACTCCTTGAAAGGATAAATTAGAATCCGAGAATAGTATATTGAAAATGTTTAAAACACCAATCTTTCCTCTATCTGCACCCCACATTGGGAAAAAAAATTAATAATCAAAAAGGAAAAGAAAGGGGTGTGGAAACTGGAAAGGGAAGGTAAGTTTTTTTTTTTCTTTCTTTTTTTTGAGAAGAAAGGTGAGTATTTAATCTCTCGCATAAAATGAAAACAAAAAATGACAAGATAATAGGCAACTGTAATGCTCACAATATCAGGTTGGAATAGAAAATTTAACTTTCAAAGTAGAAAAATAAATGGATAACTCACCATAACTTTAAGTATTGCATTTTCGTCACACACGACATCTCCAGATGACACTTGAGTTGGACTACTGCCATCCTCCACTATCCTACCACTTGAAGAAACTGTAACTTGGGACGATCCATTGGTGGAGGCGTCTGCATTAGACTTTGATGCAGCATCAGAAAGCAGTGGGGTATTGATCTCTTTCAAGGAATCTATTTTCAAAAGACCTTCAAAACGATCTTTACACATTTGAATTTTAAACCACTCATTGTGGGTATAAAGCATTGCTCTCATCATCTTCATAAGCTGAGGCTCTTCAATACCAAGCCGCCGACCAATAGCAACCTATGGAGGATCGTAATGAGTATGTTGAGATATGATTAGCATGTAAGGAAAATAATTCCAGCTGTCCCAACTGAGGATAGCAACCAAACAAGATTGGAGAAAAACTAGGAACTAATTATGTCTGAAATCTACCTGAGATAAGATACTTTTCAGTTATCAGTACATCGGTGGCTTAGAACATGAATACAGCTACCGTTTTCTTTTAGAACGCTTCAGATACAGAAATCAGGTGCTTGTAGATGGACCAGAAAATTACCCAGCTTCAACAACTATGTTCATGATATATTTTTTTTTGCTGAATGGATTTCATGTGTTCTGATTCATTAGATATAATGCATACCATATCTTTCCGTTATGTTTCTCTATTATGTTATGTGGATCGTTATCTTTGATGGTTAAGGAAAGGGAAAATATACTGTTGAGGGAAAAAAATATCAAAGAAAATGTTAAGGAAAATATTACAATATTTTCTCTCCTACTTTCCTTAAAAATTAATGAGGAAAATAAGAGAAACAAAAGGAAAAAGTTGCTGCAACATTTGGCACTTTATCTATATATTTGGTTACTAATCATGTATATATTTTTTATCCCTATGAAATATAAAATAAAGAAAAACATTTTATAGTTGTAGAAGGAAAATTATAAAATAAATTCCTTTTTTTTTCCTTTAGGCTATGTTAGGTTCCCAAAAAATTTGAGGGAAAATGTAAGGAAAAGAAAATAGAGGAAAAGTGTAAGGAAAAATAAATAAAGAGTTAAATCCAATATATAATTTTTATTTACTACTTCAAGCTCATTTTATTTATTTCAACTCATTAATATAAAGGTTAAATAATTTAAAAATATGTAAGTTTCTAAATAATTTTATTTATATTTGATTTTGTTTGAAATTTTGTATTAGACAACCAATCGAAATTCATTTTCCTTAACATTTTTTTCTTTCCTTAGCACTTCCCAAGAACCAAACACAAACTTAAATTTTCCATGGATAACAAAACAAAAGAAAAATTTTATATTCTTTTCCTTAGCTTTTTCTTTCCTTCCATTTTTCCTTTCAATTTTCTTCCTTACCATTTTCAAGTCCATTTTCCAACCCTAACAAGAGAGATGGATGCAGGGAGAGAGAGAAGTAGGAGAAGCAGATGGCAAGAAACAAAGATGAAGTAATTCAACATTCAACTATTGTAGGGAATTCTACATGTTCTGTAATCTTCCATAAATACAAAACCAGACCCATGCATGTTATCAATTGGGAAGAGATAATAGCTATTGAATGCATTTATATGTTCCAGTAATATATGCCTTACATGAAAATACTTCAGCTTCCAACTGTATTTACATCATCCCTGAAGTCTATGTATCAACTAAAATTCTTGCTCAGAAGCATACGAAAAGAAATGGAAAAATTACGACAGCAAGTAATATGATACCTGAAGTGAAGTAGCAAGAGCATGTAAGGGTAAGCATCTTCCAAGGGCATCTTCATTTGGTCTCAGTAATGCCAACAAAGTCTCCTTCAAAGCCTTCAGCAACAAAGAGTCATTAGCTGCTAAAGGACCTAAATGAGAGCAGGCAACCCTTAGAGCACCAGAATGATCACCCGTGCTGACAAGCTTAAGAAATTCAATCTGAAATCAGTAAAGCTGTCAGATTGTAGCACTCAATTAAAACTTCATATACCATGAAAATCAGCATCACAACATTACCTGCTTAAGATGGAATAGCAAAACGGGATTTTGCCCAAAAAACTCTGGGTCTATACGATTGACTTCTGCCACAACCTCAGCAGCCATCCCTCTGCTCGCTAGGTCCTTCATCACCAGCAGAGTCTCATACATATTCTCCCTATTGCCAATAGAATCTAAAGATAATCCCAAGCCCTGCAAAGTAATGAGCTCTCAGTGATAAACTTGTGACATAAAATAATAAGAAGCACTAAATAAGTACCTGTCGTTCCTCTAACAAATTAGTGCTGGTAGCGGCAGCAGTGGCTGTAAGTTCTTGCTGAACATCAGGAACAGAATCGTGTTTATCATATCTCCCCCTCCATCGTTTGCGCTTGCTCCTTTCTCCCGTTCCATGACTTCTGTGTCTTTGCAAAACCCTTGAATTTTCTGGACCATGTGTTTCACTGGTGCTGCAATCATCATGGTTACCTGCAGGCTCACATGAGTATCTTATTTCAACATCAGTTCCTTTGCCCATCATATCAGCATTAATTTCAGGCGAGTTATTCATATGAGCATTGCTGATAGAACTTTCGCCATCCGAATGTTTATTGGTTTCACAATCCACTTCAAGAGAGCAGCTTCTTGATGATGAAAAACCAGGATCCAGTTTATTAACTTTTAGAGGTTCAGAAAGGGGTTGAATTCCTGAAACTGGAGAAGAAATCATGAATGTACTTAAAAGAAAATTAGATGTAAAATAAAAATAACTGAAGGAGCATGACAAAGTTTTGAAATTCACCAGAAGAAGATGCAAGTCCAGAGTCCACAATACCCCTGTAAATGCAATATTCGCGGACAAGCTCATCAAGCATGGAATCATCTAATCTCATCCGGCATAATTCATTCTGTAATAGACAAGTACAATAAATAAAGATTTGTAAGCTCAAAATAATCCAGTTCTAATGACAAAATATAACGAAAAAAAATGTAGAACTGCTCCACCCTGAACAGGAGCATATTATCGGTGAAAAAAGAAGTTTGAAATGGACTACAAAGTTAATAACCCAAATATACAGAAAAAACAAATAAGTTAATTAGATAGTAAAAAGTAGCCACTTAAATATAAAAACAATTTCAGTATAAAAAAAGACAGAAATTAGTATAGCAAGCCTCAAAGTACCACAGGGTGTACATGGAACTAAGAAATGCTTAAGATTGCGTCTGTTGGAGTATAGTAACTTGTAAAAAAACTAAGAAAATCAAAGCAAGAAATGAATGAATGGGATGATACTACATTCAATCAGTTCTTGATTATATAGAAAAATTAACTAAGGAAACTGAAAGTCCATAAATGGTAAAATCAGTGACTGGAAATACCCAGTAAAATTATTATCATTAGTAAGTTCAACGAAAACCCAACAATAATATAAGTCCAAATACTTCTCTATTTGCGGATGGAAGATATGTGATTACACAGTCTTCATATTTCTTAAGGTTTTCAGATTTTTAACGACTTTAATTACCACATTCAAAGTCAGGTCAGGCGCAAAACTGGTATTCTCAATTCCAGCCAACTACATTTAAATTTCCAGATTAGTGCTAGAACAACTAGGTTGAAATCAGAGGAAATAATGCCAACCTCAAAAATGCAACCAAGGAGTAGATCTGGTGCTTGTAACAGCACTCAGGCGTGATTAAATTTCAAGCATGGTGCTAATAACCACTGAAATAAAATTTGTGGAAACAATATGAAGCGTCTAAAATGCAACCAGGTATAAATATGGTGCTTTTAACAGCAGCCAAATGCCATTAAATTTCAGACCTAGTGCTAATAAGAGATGGGATGGACTTGGGAAATAAAAAATAATATTAAAAATGCTTGATTGACAAAATAATAGAATACACTAGAGAACATGAAATAACCTGAAACGCTTGCAATAAATCACCCTTGGCAAATCTCAAGCTATCAATAGCCCCTTGCCTTGTCAGCTCTACAGCATGTGCAAGCGCTTGTATGTCCACCTGGATGTGAGAATTGAACATGTGAAATTGGAATCTATATGAGATATCCACTTGGCATTCCAGACAAAACATGATGTTCCAACACATAATGGACAAATTCAACAACAATGATTCAGGCCAATGGAATGCCCACATTTGAAGCATACCGCATTTTGTCTCCAATTGACACCAAAACAAAATCGGCTTTATTCCAAAAACCTTACCTCATCAAACGGAGGAACCTCATAAAGACTCTCTTGGGGGGTTGCTGGAGAGTCCCGTTCCTCAAGAAGCAACCTCAGAGTAAGATCTGAAATAGGTGATGAAATTCCTTTACGAAAGCAAAATCCTTTGTGTATGCTGCACATGAAGGGGAGAATATTAAACAATAATGACAGTGATTTCACAAGCACGTACAGATGATAATTGAAAGTTGACCAACAAGAGTTGAAGAATAACCTTATCAAATATCTCAACGCCATTGCAAAGAGTGGATCATATGCATGCATGTGAGCTCTTAAAACAGAGGATATCAATCCAGCAATGTCAAATCTCCTCCTTTCAGACCACTGAAGCATATAAAACAAGTGAGATTAAGAACCAAGAAATTCACTTTCTGGAATTACTTTTCTCCAAAAGCCAACATCAATAAAGATATATCCCATATATCCAGAATTACAAGTGCGCAGATTTTATCTTTATCCAACCAAATAAAGTAAGATGAATTATGCTATTATTTCTAAGCCCAACAACCAAAAGAATGCTGAGAAATATTTTAAAAACAAACCAATGCGGTATAAATAAAATAAGGAAATAAAAGTACCCATATCAAATAATTAAATTTGTAGCATATCCACAAAAAAAGCATGAACCTTGATCAGAAGCAGAAGCCGTAATGGGAAGAACATCATTCAAAAGTATCAGATAGCAAAGAAATTTTGAAAATCAGATTTACATGGTCCAAAAGGGAATCTAACTAAAAATCTTTGAGACCGCATTTTCATCTAGATCTCCATTGTAGGTTTCTTAAAATTTATTTTCATAATTATATAGAAGAATAGATGATGTGCCCTTGAGGCTTGGCTCAAGTGGTAAAGGGTTGGGTGAGTTATGGGAGGTTCTAGGTTCAAGTCCCAATCTGGACAATATAGATACTTTCATGTTTTCAACCATGCAAGTATGATAACACTATATTCAGCTGTTCAAAAGCATCCTATTTGCAAATAATAATAGTAAGTGTGTCATTGGAGATTGACCAGTTTGATCATTCGCAAATTTGATCCATATCCACATTCAGAAACCTACTATTAACATTTTCTTCTGAACATAACAGATTAGGTTTCATTAACAAATTTTAAAAGATAAAAGAAAAGAAAAGTCAAAGATTCTGGCCATTAATAGGCATCACATCCTGGTATTGACATGTGGATAGTATCCACAGATGTCAGACACCTAACGATATGAGTTATCATGAAACACACCTGTCTGCAAAAACCGACAGTAACCCACCTCATGTGCTACGAGAGAAGTTGGGTCATCTTTATCATATATGAATGCAAGAAGAACATGCTTAAATTCCTCGTATGCTTCCTTGAACATAAAAATAGACACGGGTCAGAATCCAGAAGTGAATAAAGAGAAGGGTGAAAGCCAATAACTTATTTCTTCAGGAATTTATTTTCAACAGTAATGTGAACTCGAGAACAAGTGCATAATGCTCAAGTAACTATTGAATTCCAACCAGCAGTTAAAGTGCAGGGATATCAAAAAATAACTTAGAAAATTTAGGTATTCTCAATATTAAATACTAACAGAAGAATTTCTACTACAGCATTAGGATTTAGGGAAAAAAAAGGATTATAGAAACTAGTATATTAGTCTACTCACAGCACAAGATTTATAAACTAATGACCTTTAGAACTTAAATAATTTTTAACATTATTAGTATCAAGCATCACAAAAAGAAAATTTACAAAACTAAATAAAATTTATAGTAATTTTGATTTTTACATTAATTCCATATACCAATTGATCATATGGATTAGGTCAAACTTGTTTTAGTGGTGGATATATCATAACAGTACAACAGAAAGAACTGCATAAAAAGAGGGAATCAATTATTACCGGGTAAGCATCAAGAGCACATGGAGCAAGAACAGTCCTGAGACAGTCGATCGCAGAATCACGGGCCTCGGCAGTTCCCCTCCTCAAAAGCTCAATAAATTTCTTTACAAAATGTAAAACAACAAAAATTGGCAATTTTAAATCAGAAACGAAAAGAAAATATAAATAACATATTCCGTTTTCAAAAGAAATTTTCAGTTGTTCAGCGGCCGTGACGGAAAAAAGAAATGAAAATCAGAATATTCAGAATTTCATTTTTCTACATTCTATCAGAAGCCAAAGGGCGTAATAATAACCTGTTTCTGCAATCGAAACAGAAACCGATGATCGTCGAGGATGAAAGGAGCATGGACCCGAAGAAGATCCGTGGCGGCATCAATGTCGCCTACCTCTAACGACCGTCTGATCTGACGAATTACCATTCGCTGATGATAAGACGATGAGGAAGGCGAGGACGATGGGGAGCACGTGACTGAATCTTCTATTAAGTTCTCAGATTTAGCGAAATCGACGATTAGAGTATCCAGAGCTTCCCAATTCACTGGCATGGAGTCCATATTTTCTCGGGAAAATCTTTGGAAACGCGCTGTATCACAGAAAAAAATTTCAGCAAGATAAAGGAAGGGAGTGTTTGGGTAGAGGAATTTCCGAATTTTCCATTTGAAGGAAAAATTCCTAAAATTGAAAGAATGGTAAATGGTGATTGGTGATCGGAGATTAAATAGGTGCCAAGTGTCATTCATACAGGCCAAGTATGTGTTTTGCTATTTTCACCGGGGGGGGAATTTAGAATATCACCCGCATCACACTTGGAAAGCGTTGAATCACACTGAATCCGGAATCCCTCACCCTCCTTTTTCAGTTATATATTACAATATCAATGAATTTTTCCATTTTTTTCAATTTAATCCTTATCAAAAAAATTTGGGACAAATTGATTTTTAATTAATTATGAGCTTACAAATTTATAAATTTCATAAATGCTAAATTAATATATATTTTAATGTTCATCCAAATAAACGGTTGG
Organism: Tetrastigma voinierianum; assembly: GCA_016808115.1. NCBI lineage: Eukaryota > Viridiplantae > Streptophyta > Magnoliopsida > Vitales > Vitaceae > Tetrastigma > Tetrastigma voinierianum. The sequence goes on from JAEQBH010000061.1 coordinate 208,281, forward strand.
TAGAGCGTTTAGAGTTTAAAATGATAGGATATCCAAGTAGGATAGGGGTCGTCTCAATAAGGACAACCTACTACATTGTAACAAAGTGTTTCGTTGTTTAAAAAAAAAATACCGATGTTAACCATTAAAAATGTAGGTGAGATGGTTGGGGTCACTTGGTGCCGGACCTACTTAGGTTTAGGGGGAGAGGGGCAAATGACCCTTCCCCTTGCGTGAATATTTGAGATAAAATCATTTTTAATAGGATTTGAACCAATGTCGTCTAGTTTTCCTTAATCATTGTGTTACAATGCCCCCTAAAAAATTTTAGGCTCTTTCTGATTTTATTTCCTAGGCTCAGTATTGTCTTTTATAATTTAACCAGTGATTTTCGAAGTCTTTCATATATGTACTAATCCGTTTAGGACGGCACCTCATGGTCTAACAAAAAAAAGACCGATATTGTAAAGATTATGAAATGATATTTAAATGCAAAGCCCAATAAAAAGGGCCATATTTTGGGGGTTAGATTTGAGAAAAAATAGCCCAAACACAAAGACGGTGGTTGTCTTGTGATGATTGAAACGCAGCAAAGAAGAAGAAGAAGGCCCCATGCAAAAGGGAAAGGAAGGAACCATAAAACCTCATAATTCAGTGTTTGAGAAAGAATCGACGGGAAATTTAGAGATCGCAATCTCAGAACTGAAAAAGTGGGGTTGTAAAACCTCACAGAGTTGAGAGAGAGTTGTGGGCCTTGTGGAAGGAAAGCTTCTAATCTGTAATTTTTTTTCTTTTTGTTTTTCTTTTTATGACATGAAGCTTACAAGGTAGCCTAAGTTAAAAGAGATTAATAAAATACTATTAATATAACAAACAAAGCGCCCGTGGCCTAATGGATAAGGCGTCTGACTTCTAATCAGGCGATTGTGGGTTCGAGTCCCACCGGGCGTGTGCCTATTCTCCAATCATTCAACCAATATGAGAATATATTTCTAACTCTTTTTGCCCCACTCTTTTTAAAATATAACTAAATAATGTCTACAGCTGCGTAGTAGAGCGTTCGTCATTAAACGAGCATGAAAGAAATTCTGATAACATCTTCGGTGTTTTTAATTGGCTTGGATCCAGAAGGAAAACTAACAAATGGGAGAGTGACCACTCACCTTTGAAACCAGTGGCAGATTCATGCTATTATGCCCCAAGGGGTCAAATGAACTCCATGATGATATAAAAATACATACAAAATGGGATTTGATCCTTGGTCAAAGAATTGGTTATATACAATCATCGAACATGTAGATAATATGATTGTGGTATTTTCTAGCTAAATCAATGGTACGAGTTCGAGTGCTGAAGAATCTGATTATGTAATATGGTAGAGCTTAGTACGCTGGATCCTTACCGGCTCGTATGGAGATTAGTGCGGGTATGGTATGGCCAAAGGAGTCTTATGTGTCTGAGCCCACTCGAGAGCATTGTATAATCATTAAAAAAACAAAGAATTAGTCATGTACAAAACTCCATGGTTATTACTAGGTTGTGTAACTATTTTGGTATTATTGAAATCAATGACACAATAATGAAATACAAAATCAAAGAAAAACATCATATTTACGTGCAAACCCTTGTAGGGAAAAACCACGAGTAGAGGAGAAAGCTTTACTATGAATCTAAGAATAATTACAAAGTACAGTGGAATAGAGAATAAACCACTATTAATAATGTTGAGGGGCCCGAGAATACTGAGCAAGGTGCATGCATGACAAGTCCCCACATCCTTGGAATTAGTTATGGGCTCTGGTACATCTAGAAACACTCTTTTCTAAAGTCATGGGCCTTGGATCGAATATGGCTGGCAAAATTGGATCATTAAGCAATTATTCTTTTTTACCACTACCCTACAAACTCTCCCCCAGGTCCTTTGTATAATTCCCACTTCAAATCCAACTATATCCAGATGACTTCACCAATCCTGTGTCTTCCATTTGTTTCCTGACTACTAAGGCATCATCCCATCTACCAGCTCTTGCATATATATTTGAGAGCGTCACATAATTTCCTGCATTTTCCGGCTCCAACTGAAATAACTGTCCTGCAGCCATCTTTGCAACACTAACATTTTGCCTGTCTCTACATGCAGCTAGCAGAGCACTCCAAATATGCTTATTAGGCTTCACAGGCATCCTTTCGACAAATCCAGCAGCATCCTCAAGCCGATCAGCTCGCGCTAACAAATCAACGACACAAGAAAAATGTTCCATTCCAGGGGTGAATCCAAAGTCTCTAGTCATGGAGTGGAAGAGCTCAACCCCCTCGTCGACAAGACCAGAGTGACTACAAGCTGAAAGTGCAGAAGTAAAAGTCACAGAGTTAGGGCGGGTGTGGGAAACATTCATGTCTTGTAGAAGCTGGAGGGCGGAATGGCCGAGCCCATGCATTCCAAACGCTCCTATCATTGTGTTCCATGATACTATATCTCTGGAAATCATGTTAGAAAAAATGGAGTATGCAGTTCCAATGCACCCACATTTGGAGTACATGTGGATCAAAGCATTCCAAACTGGAATGACAGAGCTGAAACTGTTTTTCGTGATGTAGGCATGAATTTGCTTCCCGGATTTCAGATCACAAGCTGGCAAAACAGTTGATATTGTAGTTTGATTGTTCATGATCCCTCCCGATCTTTGCATTTTACTGAAACATTCAAGCGCTAAATCTCCTGTTCCTAGATCAACAAAACCAAGAATCATGGCGTTCCAAGTAACAGCATCAAACCTGTCCATAGATTCAAACACATTTACTGCTTCTTGCATTCTCTTGCACCTAGCATACATCGTCAACAAAGCTGGTCCAGCTGATTTATAGAATGAAGAAAGGTGGTCTGCAGTTCTAATCCCATATCCATGAATTTCCCGACCGCGTACTAAAGCTCCCAGATGGCGGCAAGAAACAAGGACACTAGCAAGTGAATCCAAATCTGGGAAAACCTTTCTTCTACTCATCATTTCCCTAAAAATCCGTAAGGATTTTTCATGGTTTCCTATCCTTGAATACCCTGAAATCAAAGTGGTCCATGAAATGATATTAGGCTCTTTAATCTGTTCAAAAATTTCCCAAGCCTCATCACAAATTCCCATTCTGCAATAAGCATCCATGACAGTGTTCCAAGTAACTATATCAGGCTCAAAGCCTCTGATTCTCATAGAATCCAATAATCCCACAGCGAATTCAAGAAACCCATTGCAGACATACCCTGAAATCATCGAATTCCAAGATAAAACATCTCTTTCCACCATCTCATCAAAAACCCGCCTACCACTCCCGACATCTCCGGATTTTGAATACATATCAATCAATGAATTACAAACCTGTAAATCAAACTCACACCCATAAACAAACACATCTTTATGGACCTGAATCCCCACTTGGAACGACAACAACTGGCCGCATGCTTTGAACACCTTAGGAAACACATACTTATCAGGCGGAACACCCTTCAATCTCATTTCACAATAAGTCCTCAAGCATTCATCAGACAACCCATTCCTCGAATAAAACCCAAGAATTGCAGTCCAGGCGAACACATTCGGTTGTGACAATTCGTCGAACAATGCTCGTGCGGAGCCCAGGTCGCCGCAATCCGCGTACATTTGGACTAATTTGGTGAGCATGAAAGGGTGGTGGTCTAACCCACAGAGGATCATGTGCTGGTGAAGTTGTTTTCCCGGGGACAGTGCTTTGGAATTGCTACAAACTTGAAGAAGATGGTTGAGCTGGAGTGAAGAACGGAGGTTGGGATTGAATGTGGGTGGAGATGAGAATGCCCTCTTAAACGAAAAGCTTCTCATCATATTTGATCTCTTCAATTCCAGGACCAATGCCATGGCCATGGGAAGTTGACGGATGTTGACAAAGGCTAACAAGTAAGATAATTGGAATTGGAAGGACATACCTTCCCAATTTCACTTCCCAGTCTGGAAGAATTTGAAGCTTCATCCATTAGATGAAAATGAAATCAGGAAAAGTAAAGCTAGATTTTGTTGGAACTGTTTTCCATAAATTTAAATATTTATATAATGGTTAAATAATTCAAATACATATGACAAGTTCAAGGTTTCAAAAAAGCAGACATAAAAAGTGGAAACAACTTATTACATCATAATTAAAACTAAGTGTTCAATTGTCAAAAAATAAAATAAAATAAAATAATTCAAATATTTGTAAATTTTTAATAATTTTGATTATATTTTAACTTCCTTAATTTCTTTCATATTTTCCATAAGAAAGATAAATTTAATTTTTTTTTAAATATTTGTCTTGTTTTTTCTTTATAAAGCCAATAAAAAGAAAAAACATTTTAAAATGGGGAAAGTGAAAAAAAAAAAAAAAAACCTTAATTTTAAACTAGATAAAATAATTTAAAAATATATAAATTTGTAAGTATATTTAATTAAATTTATTTTTTCACATTTTTCATGGTAAAATGAAAAAAATAAATAAACCAGACATGATATCAGCCAACGCATTAACTAAGTACTATGAAACTTGTCAAATTATCAAATATTTAAAATTTAAATAAATAACTAATGTAACAAATTTTAAAATTATATAAACAGGTCCATGGGACCATGATATAAGACATATCTGTATCTTATATGATTAGGAACTAAACGTTACATGCCAATACAACATTGAGAAAAAAAATAAAATTATAACGCTTCCAAAGCTTTTGAACCTGACTATTCATAATCTAGAATAGCTAAAATATTAAGAAAAAAAAATGGCAAAATGAATTCAACAATAGCTCACAGTAAGAAACTAAGAATAATGAATAAACCAATTAATTCAACTATTCCCCAAACGGAATTGGAGATAGTAGCACATTCAACACTGGGTTAGTATCTCAGCTCCGTTTTCCGTTATTAGGATGGTGTGCTCGAACTGTGCTGAGAGGCTTCCATCTTCTGTGACGACCGTCCAGTTGTCATCCCACATTACAGGATTGAAGCTACCCATTGTCAGCATCGGTTCTGCAGATTTAAGTAGGAGATATGAGAGAAAAAAACACTTATGATGTTGTAGAAAAGTCTGGATAAAGAAAAACAGAGTGAATTGTTTCTGATGCGGTGAACTCACGACCACAACAAGTGTGGTGTGGTGCGGTGGTGAGCGTGGAGCCCTTGTCAGGTGGTGTTTCATGTGTAAGGCGTGTGCTCGAACGGAATGAAAGATAAGGAAATCCTAGTTTGAAAGAGGCTCGATGGGACTTTGTTCGAAGGAATGATTGTTGGGTGTGCGCCTAAAGTCATACAATGTATCATATTGGTTAGAAATGGGAAGGCTTATGAGTATATAAGCTGGACAATATCCAATTGGTATGAGGCCATTTAGAGGAGAAGCCTAAAAACAAAACCATGAGAGTTTTAGGCCCAAAGTAGACAATATCATACTAATATGGATAGGGAAGGGTCCATGAGGTTTCTCAACTAGTAGTATAAAGCCGGGTTTAGACTCGGAGATGAAAATTATGTTCATGTACTCGGTTTCCTTTTTACTCCTGAGAAGAAATTTCCTAAAGAGCCCTCCTCTCAAAGAATAGAGTAATATTCCTCACAAATACCATTTCCTTCCTCAATGAAGGGTGTGTCTGGCAAGCTCAAGGAAAACCGGCAATCAACAAAAGGAATTTTTCTTTATTCCCTTTATCGTTTTCCTTTTCAATCACACATAAGAAATAGAAATTATATGCTTATAAAAGAACACTTATTTCTCAACCACCATAATGGCCATTGTCTACCACATTAAAGAAGCATGTTATAAATGCACATTGAGGAATCACTTTCAAGGAAATATCATTAATCCAAGTAAAACACAAAAAATTATTTTAAAACCGTGAAAGCCCCTTTACGCTCAAAACATACAATATCTACACAGTTTGATAAGGATTATTTGATACTCTCATACCATCCACATGCTAGCATTTGTAAGTAAAATTATTTCTGCAACTTTGTCAAGATCCTAGTAGACACAAAAACTAAACTGAGTTTGATGTTGGGTTTTGAACTGTAGGTGAGAATATGCATACTTAAGCTCTCAACAAATTGATTAAATGCTTTTTACCTTTGGCTTTTGATTATCATATTAGGTTGAGTTATTTTGACACTAGGACTCGGACCTAGAGCCTCCCACAAAGCCTTCCTATCTACGTTTACTACTTCGGTCAAGCCTCAAGGGCGTCATATTAGGTTGAGTTTTTTTTTTTTTTTGAGCTACCAAATTGTTTCCACTGGGCCAACTGTGGATTGGGACATGTACATGCCAGATTTTTCATCAAAAAAGTGCTCATACAATTTCAATGAAAAGAAACATATATCCAAAGAATGATGGTAAATGAAGTAACAAGAAAGAAAGGAAATGTATTACCGATAGTGAAGGTTTGATTCAACACCATGCGTCCATCATCATTGTTCCCTAGAAAGAAAAATAAATAAATAAATTGGTAATCTCAAGCAGAATTTAATGGAATTTTGACAATCTGTATACATATTTATGCGAGGGGAGAGCGGAAGAGAGGGAAGGGAAAAGAGAATATATCTTGGAGGAGCACAATATATATATATATAGCTTGGGTGTCTCCCATTAAGATGTACTCAAACATGTGATCACAATATCAAATAGCCCCTTCTTTAGAACAGGTTAGTCATCCGACTCATCCCTACATCTCGTGAGGAAGGTGTCATGTCACAGACAGCAGGAAGCAAGGAGATTACTGCAACATGTTTTGACCTAACTTCCCTGAACCATGCCAAATTGGGGCATCCAAAACAATTAGCTGGGCCTCCTGCTAGAAATCTGGTAATTGAATACAGAATTTGACTACAAGATTGCAGTAATTGATGAACTGAAGCCACACCATAAGCTCAGTGGTTTGAGAAGCTACCAAATTGGTTAACCTTAAAGAGATTTGTTAGCAATAATAAATGCAACCAATGCTTTCGAAACCAGACTGTACCGGCCAATCGGATCAGTTGAACTGCCAACCGGTCATGTCTCTGGCTCAGTTCACTTATTGGGTCATTTTTAGAATCTACCAGCAAAGTGACCAATTAAACTGGAGAACTGACTGGAATAGCAATTTGCCCCCTTTTTTCTCAAATGGAAGAAGGAAAGGGAACTCAAACTTGAGCCTTCTCCAAAACATTGAAGCTGGTTTACCACCAGGCCAAAGCCCTCTTTCATCATATTTGTTGTTTATAATAGATGTATTTAAACAAATATTTGTACCAAGATAGCAAATCAAACTAATGAAATGCTAATGATAAGTATAGAACTAACAAAATGTAAGTACAACAAACAATAAAATTTGATTTCATTCTTTGACAGATGATATATCTTCTTAACAATTAAATATTGTAAATCATTCAATCAAGTTATTAAAACATTAAAGATAAGATGATGAAGTATTGTAAGTTTTTTAATTATTTACATTTTAGCTTCTTATAATTTTTTTTTAATCTTGAAAATATATCAATTATATATTTATGATGTCATGTTAATATTGCATTTCCACCACCAGTCCAATTTTTTTTTTAATTTAATAACTGGTCAAGATTTATAAGCATTGAATACAACCACCCAAAAACCAAGAAATCTAATGAATGAATGACAAGAAAACAACCAAAATATGAATAAGATTGAACCATAGGCACACAAAGCATTTAACGCAAACAGAAATTATATTGCAAAAGTTAGGATAATTACTGTAGTGTAGAACAACTGGATCAGCATGAAAAACACGTCCAACTCCATGCCCAACAAACATTCGCACAACACCATAACGATATTTATCTGCATGATCACTTCAAAATAGAACATTAAAAGTGAAAAAAGGAATTAAACTGGAACTAAACATTCATATGCAAGCTGTAAGTTACTGGTGCTGCCTTTAACCAATAGCAGGCACTAAAAATGACACTGCCTTTAACCAATAGTGGACACTAAAATTAAGAATATCATTGTTTTTCAACATCAAGAGTCAAGATAGCCAAGACCAATAGAAAATTATATGTAATTGGTAACAAGAAGAGTAAATAAGGCAGTAGATGCAGAAAAGAAAATGGAAAACAAAGAAACTTATTGGTCTGTTTGGCAGCAAATATGAGAACTTTCTGATTTTTAAAACTGGGAAAAAATAAAAATGACACATAAGCACATGTTTGTAAAACATTTTCAAATCCACTTTCCCAGAGAAAAAGATCATTGTGAAAAAAAAAAATTGCACTTCCAAAAAAAGTACAATATTCAACAATAATAAAAAATAAGAAAGTAAAAATAAACAAGTTCATTGTTTTCAAGATATGTTGCTGAAAAAAGGTTTCATTTCTATGGCCAAACGGGCCCCTCGGATTCTCAAAATTATTTTTATTAATGTGCACTTTTTCCCAGCAAGGAAACAGAAGGGAACTGCAGAACAGAAAGTAACAACTATAACTGAATGCTTACTGTATGGCTTTTCCAATTTTCTTGTACTCCACGCCTGGTGCACATATTGATATTGCTTTATCCAGGCATTCCTTTGTTACCTAAGGCATAATACAACACATCATCCCTGTGAGAAAAATTAAAGTAAAGAATATTTATTTAATTCTTCTACAGTCACCATCATACTGGAAAACAATGACACGGAGTTACTAAAATTATCAGTGAGTGTATGAGGAAACTAGACTAGAAGATGTAGCAAGTAGAAAGAACCCTATAACAATAATTGAGAAATTAAAGGATTGAGAAACCAAACATTCAATTCCCAGACCATATTACCTAGCATCTAGAGCTCCTACTGCATCAATGTTCAACCAATCCAAGATCCAAAGTCAATGTTGTCAATATAGAATATTTTTATTGGGTCTATCAAGAGATTATGGGAAATCCTTTTTTTTCGTTTTTTTCCCTTTTTCAGTAACATTGATTAGTTTATTATAATGATAATCTACCATTTGATTGAATTCAGAGTAACAGTCTACCCCTGCTCGCTTGAGCATGCTGAATGAAAGAGTGGTTTAAGAAATGGCAATGGTCTTCAAAAGTATGCAGCTGATGAGAAATCTATGGCCACCTAATGCATCATTCTCATTATTTTCATAGTTAGATTAAATCGGAGCAACAGCTAGTCTAGTTCTAGACAGAATAGTGCAGAGCCTAAGGCCACTGGCTTTTTTGGATCATGAAAATTTGAGAGAATTATGAAATGGAAAAATAAAGAAGAAAAATCAAAAAAGGAATACATAAAAAGTAAATGACACAAAATAGTTTTGGCTCAACTACTTTGTTATTCACCATTCTTCTCCCATGTTATTCCTTTTTATGTAAAGAATGGAGGATATAAAATAAAGATATATAATTTTCCAAATAATTCTAATTATAGATTGTATTTTCCACAAGTAACCAAACAAGAGAATTTAATATTCATTCCAATTTTCATGTACTTTACATTATGTAAATGGGGCCTTAAGCTCATATAGTCCATGCTCAGCTTGATCAAATAAAATGGGCATATATTTGGTGGGATGGTACATTATAAATTACAGCTTGAAAAGATTTTGAGGTATGTTTGATGAGTATTGATACCATCTTTCTGAGCACAGAATCTCCAAGGGGCGACAGCAAAAAAAATTGAAAATGGACGCAATTTATGGGAAACAATGGATACAAGAGTTGTCCAAAATTCAAGAAATAGCTTGCGCTGGGAATTTAGCCCTTTTGTTTCCATCTGTTGTTGCCATTGTTTTGCTCTTTTATCTGAATGATGACTTGTTCTACATGGTTTTCATTCTCCTTCAATGAATTCATTTTCTTATCAAAAAGGGAAAAAATACAGAAACGGTGAAAATTGGAGTGTCCTTGTAAAGTAGCTCTATGATAATTTAGTTACCCACGAATTGGAACAAACATAAAAACATCAAAGAAACCTTTTACTAGCAATGGAAAATATATTAAAGATTCGAAGTTAGATTTGCAACAGTAACTTCCAAATTTTCCATCTTGTAAGAAAATTGATCCATCTAAGTTCCAACCATGCATTCCAGGTTTGTCCAGCACTTAAACAGAGCTCAAACCTAAGCTCAGATCATAAGCCCCAAGCTTATTAAAACTCAGATGATTGGCATCTCTAAAAAATGACAACCACTAACCTTTTAGTCTTTGACCAAGAGTTTCAAATAATTTTATTTCATTAATATACCAACTTCGCTAAGCTATTAAACACACACACAACAACAACAACAACAAATAAAATAGAATAAAAGAAAATAATTGACACGCCAACTTTAATAACAGCATATGAATGGTTCTTGAGGAAATAAGGAGCTTATTTGCATCTATTCAGCTGCCCACCAATAAATTATTTCTATAAATGGAACAAATCTAGCATTCACCAATTGATTATGTCAAGAAAAGCACAAACATGACAACATAAATTGAACTTTATTGAAATTAACCAGAACACTACCTCTACCAATTTTCTGGCTTCATCATCAACATCTCCACAAAAGAAAGTTGCAGATGTGTCACCGTGATAACCCTGCACAAGGCAATTTGGTTGCAGGAAAGAATGCATACAGCTTAAAATGGCAAGCTGCGGAATATATGTAAGGTTGATTCATTTAATGAAAAAACATTGTACAAAAAATATTTAAGCAGGTAGGCCAAGAAACCATTACTATTCTAAACTGCAAAACCATCACATATGATGAAAAAGTAGAATGTCATCAACTGCTCAAGGATAGGTTTTCATGTTCACAACAAGGAAAATCAATTATCTAGAGGCATAACATGGGGCAAGCCAAGCCAAAAAAAGACTTTCCCCTTTCCTTTGGGGTTTTCTGGGAAGCTACTTCATCAACAACTACACAAGGGAGAGGAAGAAATTAAAGTTTCATACCCTACTGAATCCATATAAGAAAGGATGCTGCAGGATTTTCTTTCTTAAACAGAAACAATGCAAAATATGAAAAATTATTTTACCTTCTGGAGAAGAAAAGGAAAAACAAAAACCTGTTAGTCAGAATAGAATTAATTTTTTTAAAAAGAAATGAGCTTAACATGACACAAACAACGACAAATGGCAAATTGATTGGGCACATGAACTTTGGAATCTAGCACAATTCAATGATATTTTGGAAATGAAGTTAAAAAAGCAAGAGAGTTATGCTAGTAATTTTTACTTTGCACAATGGAATATAAGAAGGAGCTCCACCAGTTCAGTAAACAAACCTAATGGTTAAGCTTTTTGTTATCTTCTCTCAGTTCTGGGCCTTCTACCTGTGTCACATACGTTCTATACTAAAATTCATGCACTCATAAAAGGGACAACAACAGAAACCATTACTTGGACACAGTAAATGAGGCAAGAATAGCAGTATATTATTTATGACAAATAATAGAATTAACCAAGAAAGTAACCCAAGATGCAGATACAGGATAGCAATACCCCAAATTAATGAATAAACTTGAAAAGATTATCTCAACTTTTAAGAAAACCAAGCTAGACAAACATATAATGAAATCATCCATACAACAACAGAAAAAAAGGTTTGAACTTCACATAGACACCTATGATTTAGAGGCAAAATCAAATAGACCTTATCATTTAATTCAAGTTCAATATGCTTGAAAACTACAAGAACCAGAAATGCTTACATTTAGATAAACTGTAACATCAATATTGATTATATCACCATCCTGCAAATGACAAATTGTATAAGTGATTTGACTGCTTAAAAAACACAATAATTTAACCATACTGATTCAAGAAATATAAGTTCTTAAATAAAATAGACCTCAAGTGGGCGGGAATCTGGTATTCCATGGCAAATGCATTCATTCACTGATGTACAGACACTCTTTGGAAATCCACCATAGCCTAGGGGTGAAGGGTATGCACCATTGTCAATAATCATTTGGTGAACTGCTTCATCAATTTCATCTGTCTTTATGCCTGGCTGCCAATTGAAGCAACAATTAAAATTTTCAGACATAAGAAATGTACATTTTTTGATAGGCAGACATAAGAAATGTACATGTGTCCTAAGCCATGTATATGGAATCACTATTCCAGTTATTTCCTTCCCTCGTTAACTAATTACATAATTTAAGCTAGGCTACCCTATTTCAGCTAATCAAAGCATGCAGCTTCATAGTCGTAAGATATGCTTAGTTGCTTACAATGGCTACAGTGAAAAATAAAAGACTAGTAAACTAAAATATTGTAAAAAATTTCAACATTCTATATATAATTTTTGCAGTCCCAAGTGTCACAAACAGAGAGAAAGCAGGCAAGCAGGAGCACAGCAGAAGAGAAAAGTTGAAAGAACAAAAAAGAAGAGAAATATTCTCAAAAGCTCTATGGGAGTGAAGCAAAATAGAGAAGGGGTTTTGCCTACAAAAAAAAGAGGAATGTGGTTGAGATGAAAAAAATATGATGTCACCTTTACTAAAGTCCCAGCATATTCTAGGACCTGTGCTGCAAGCCTTCCAGAATTCCTCATGCATTCTATTCCCTTCTCATCATGCACTTCCAGTCCACTTGCAATTCCAGGAGGTGTTTTTGAAGTAATATAAGGAGGCCTTGGTATGTGACTTGGAACAGGTCGAGTAGGAGAAAGTTTTTCGGGACTTAGACGTTTGCGCTTTCTGTTTGGCAATTTCTCCACATCTCTGCTATTCTCAAAAAAATGCTTAGCTGTTACAAATATGCACTCATGTGTCTTTAATCATATAAAAGTCTATTTCTTTGTGCCACGTCTGGAGCATGCAAACATGTAACTTTGTTTTGCGGCTAAAATCATTCCAGAATCACACCCACGATCATTTCATTCTGGCAATTTGAACCTTTGACCAATAACACTCACACTCCTACAACACAGCTATTTCAAAATGATCCTAATCATCATTCTCCGTTCAGTATATGGATGATGAGAATGGCAAGAACTAATGAGAACCATTTTTAATATGATCTAAGTCTATGAACATCTTTCCTGTCTTAAATGCTAAGTCATCTGCCCTACTAAAAACTCCTGAAATACCACATCCAACAAAGAAGTTGGTCCTACTAATTCCAAAACCCTTTCTCATCAGAAATTCAATCAACTCGATATCCAAACACAATATGGGAAACGAGCCCATCATGCTATTTCTAACAGCATATAACGGGGTATACGTCTATTTTCAGATATAAGACTAATAGAAATATAAAATTAGACCTTCTTTTATCTAAGAGATAGGTTGTTTCAGAGTGCACCTTCTATTGAATAGGAGATTAGTTAAGCCAGAAAAGGTTCTTGATAATTGCATAGACACATGCTTGTTTCCTGCAAATAAGAACGCATTCAACGGAAATAAGCAAAGAAGACAAGCTCAAGTCAGAAATCAAGCAACAAATCAGGAGCACATTTTATAAAAACTGGTTGTAAGGAAAAAAAATTACAAAAATGAAAGGGGGGAAATTAACATCATTTGCAACATTACTTGAATGAAAAGTAAGAAATGGGAAATAGAACGGTATACCAATCACAAGGATTCTAGGATATAGTCCTCCAATTCTCGGAATCCTCAAAAGATTGATGCAATAAAATGATCATCACATGAATGAAAAAATGGAAAAAAGACCTGGATTGCAGCGAAATAGTTGATGAAGAGGCCTTTGTGACTGAATAAACCGATCTCCGATAAAGGAAGAGAGAAGCCGCGGTTGCAGCGAAGAAGCGCCCACCATTATCGTCCTCCACCACTTATCCTCCACATTCCCTCCCTCCGTCTCTATTCTTTAAACAGTCATCTCTCCACCATCAGAACGACGCCGTTTTACGATTCTACCAGTTACGTTGAAACGCATCGTTTTAGCCTTGGGCCTAGGGTTTTAAAAGGCCCCATACCTAGCCCTTTGTCAGACTGACTTGCTCTTAAAGTCAATCTTCGCGAATTGGGCCTGCAAACGGGATTAATGGATTTTCACTTTTGTGATGCTGTGCTTGGTGCAAGGAGTGCTCCTTTTATAAGCTATCTTGATGCACACATGTCGAATTGAGCCGACGAGAGTAGGAAGATGTTAGGTAGTGATCCGTATGGCACTCGAGATGTGCAGGTGGTTGACATGCTCCCAAATTGCATTGAGTCCTAACGTCGGGTTGGTCCCTGAGGGTGCGTTTGTAGTGGATTCGAGCGATTACGGACTCACCGGGATCTTGTGTAGATCAGAAATTCGATTCTGAAGTAGCGAAATCGTAATTCGATTAGTAGAAATTTATTGCAGATCTGGGATGGTAAGCAGTTTTAGTTTGAAATCGATGCCATGAATCTGCTTCTTGAAAAAGTCGTAGATTAGGGACGGTCGGAGTTGGCACGTTTTGTCCCGTTCCGGGTCTTAGTAAGCGATTTTCGATGCGTGAGAGTCGCATATAACAATCTTTCGTATCTGTAAATTAGGCGTAGTGAAAAAATGATGAAAATGGACGGCCCAGAGATAGTCTTGGGAATGACAAAGCTGAAAGATAGATGAAATGGTCGTTTGAGTTTGATAAGTTAGAAAATGACAAAATGAGAATAGTTATAAATATTCTTCAAATGTCAGGAGAAAAACGAGCAGAACAGCAAGGGTGCAGACGGGGCAGTTTTGATTTTCTTTTAGAGAGAGAGACTTCTCCCCAAATTTCCGACGAGGAATCAGGCCGTCGCGGAGTCTTCGGGGCAGAAGGAAAGGCGCATCTCGCGGAGGAAGGCCTACGCGTGGGTGGGATTTGGGGAGTTTAAACCAAACTCCAGGAGTGGTAGGGGTTCTCACTCTTGGGTTTCTGAAACTTTATTTAAGTGTTTGATGTTTCGGTTAGAACTTGAAGCGAATGGTAGAGCAGTCGATCGGCTGGGATGAATTGATATAATTTTGAAATAATGAGCGACCCATTGGCTATCTGACGATTTGGGTGGATTAATTGTGCATTTGTAGTATTTGATGCATGTATTGATTACGGAATCAGTCGGAAGTAGTAGTGAGCGGGTTCACTAAATTGAGCCAGATGATTTAATGATTTTTAGGGAATAATAGCAGGGTTTCACTATTCCCCAGAAAAATAGTGTTCTCAAAATAATTTTTGTGAATTAATATGTTTGGTCGAGTAATTATTAAATTGCTCGTGTTTGATCATTAGCCCGTGAGCTAATTTTGATGTGATGAAATGAGAAATTACATACTTGTGATTGTGTGATTTAATTTTTATGTGAATATATGCATGTTTATATATTTGCATGTGTTATAGGCTTTGTAATGGAATTGGCATCATCGTTCCGTATGCTTCAGGAGCTCACTAGGACGATAGGTTAGTGCGTAAGAGGTGAGTCTGAAGAAAATGGTTCGGAGGGTTGTCTAAAACTAAAAATGATCGGAGTAATCCACATGCCAAAATATCAATCGTCGAGCGGCCACGGTCGATATACATCGGGTAGTCGCGTGTTAATATCGTCGTCGGAGGCGACCCGATTGATATACACATCGGGGTTGTCTACAGACAAATAAACGTAATAGTGCCATACGAGGCTTAGGCGAGTGTGAAGTCGATGAGGACTCGGATGCGGATGATCGAGTTAGACATTCAAGTAGGATCGTGCATTTCTTGAATGTGTGTGTTTATTTTGGACGTGCGTTGCGGCTTGGAGTTGAGAGTAGCTCACTTAGGGTGATTCCCGCTCTTGAGCATTAGCTCGCTACAATCGAGGATATTATTTCTGGTACGAGGGGAGTGTGCGAGGACGGCTCGATCTAGAGACGAGGAGGTTTAGAAGAAAATGGGATTGTGGCTTTGGGTTATGATGCATTACATATTATAATTGTTTTAATTTTAATATATGTTGTATAAGAGTAAAATTTGAACTCTTGAACTATGGTTGGATAGTTGGATATATATACATTGTTATGAGTATTGGACGTGAAACCCGGGTTCACTAAGTGAGCTAGATGAATTTATGATTTTCGGGAATAATAGCAGGGGTTTCACTATTCCCAGCTTGATGTTCCTCAAAAATAATTTTGTGAATTAATATGTTTAGTCGAGTAATTCAAGTAGAATTGCTCGTGTTTGATCGATAGCCAGTGGCTAATTTTGATGTATGAATTAATTAATTTACATGACATGATTGTGTAATTAAATTTTTGTAAATATATGCATGTTTATATATTTGCACTTGTGAATTAAAAACGTATTGGAATTGTCACAATCGTTAAGTATGCCTTTAGAACACCCCAGGACTATAGAAGTGAGTCATGGAATGATGCAGAAAGCGGTTCGGAGGGTTGTCTAAAAATGTTAATTATCGGAGGGTAGTCCAAACAAATAATATCAATCGTCGGAGCGGCTGATTGATATTCATCGGATGATCCACAAACAAATATATGTCGTCGGACGGCGATTGATATATCTGCGTCGGAGGGTTGTCCTTATTATGAAAACAATGAATTCTCATACGAGTCTTGGGTGAGTGTGAAGTCGGTGAGGACTCGGGATTACGAGTTAGTCATGTAGACATTCCGTGGATCATGCATTTGCTTGAATGTGTGTTTATTTGGAACATTGCCTTCGCATGCGGTGGAGAGTAGCCTTGGGGCGATTCAGCTGCGAGCATCAGGCTGCCTGTCGAGGATATTATTTCTGGTCACGGGGAGCGTGCGGGGACGGCTCGTCCTAGGGAATGAGGATTAGAAGAAAGCCGGGTTGTGGCTTTGGTTGGTGATATATACATGTATTGAAATGTCTAATTTTAATATATGTATTGTTTAAGAGTGAAAATATTGTAACTCTTGTAACTATTTGGTATATAGTTGGATTATAGTTAGTATGTATTATGAGTATCGTTTGTGACTGATGGTAGTATTATATGTGATTGGATATTAGATATATTGGATATATTGCTGTTTTGGGCTTGGTATATACGAGTTTTGTATTTGGGTAGAGCTCCGTCTGAAGGGGCTGCCGATTTTAAATGAGAAATGTAGAGTCATCAGAGCATTCCACGGTGTTTCGCGGGTTGTGAACAGTCAACGGACCCACTGGGTTTGGGGCTTCACAATCTGAGTGCTTCCGGCGGCACGAGGATGGGCGGAGGGCGGAGTGTGGGGTCGAGAGTCGAGAGCAGATCGAGTTGCCACCGTGAGCGTGGTGGACATAGTAGGGTGGTAGACCTATCGTTGTTGAGGCCGCTTGACATGGATGAGTCGACAAACATCTGGGTTGTCGGGTGACTGAGACCTTAAACAGTCATTATACTGACACGGCCTTGATTCAGCTTAGAGGTTAAGGACTTTAGAGTAGCTGATGTATGTTCTTCCCTAGGATGTAAAAAGAGAGCCGGGATCTGATAGGCCTGGATTATGAGCGAGAGATCTCCGAGATTCGTTTATGGTGACCCCTGACTTTCTGGTCGCCAGCACAAGATTATCAAGGCTCGTGCACGGCAGAATATCTCGCCCAATGTATGGGTGCACTCCAGATACCATTCACCACTCGTGAGTGTGGGTCGAGTTTGCCTTTGTGGGACTACGTCCACGAAGACTCATAGTTCGATTCAATAAATGAAGAATAATTAAAGTGTGTCAAGTAAAGCAAAAGGGTCGTTAATCCTGGCGCGAATCCTTGAGTTGTGGTGTATTGCACTGTGGAGATATCCCTAAATTTCTCAGATATCGTAAGAGGCTCAAGTGTGTTTAAGAGTTATGTTCATCGAGATGAAAACACACTCACAAAGTTATTACGTAGACTTAGAGTTATGATAGACGGAGTGGATTCGAGATTTGATACTCCTTTGGAATTTAATGGTGTTGTTAAGCTTAGCAAGGGCTCATATATGGATGTCATTCAGACATGGACTAGGCTGATGTACCATTAGATCGCCAATGATCAGACCTCGGGAGGCTAGCTTACACACCAAGTAAGGGTTGTGTAGGGTTACGTGTTGTATGGATTATATTACAGGTGTTAGAGGACAAGCTGCGAGCATACGTCCTGGGTCATAAAGGTAGAGGAGCATTTGCCCTTAGTAGAATTCTCCTACAACAATAGTTATCAGGCGAGTATACAAATGGCACTATATGAGGCATTGTATGGCGCTGCGTATATTACTATGATCGGACCGAGATGGAAGAGAGCTCCACTACAGTCCTAATCCGATTGTAGGATACCTCCGAAGGTGAGCTTGATACGACAACGCCTTCTCATCGCTTCTCGCAGCCAAATAAGAGTTATGCCTTCGGTGTACGGCGCCGACCCCAGAGCCCGAGGTCAGATCACTGCCAAGATGATGCCTAAAAGGAGCGGCTAGGGTTTGCAATCACGGAAGCTATAGCCAAGGTTTATCGGGCCTTCGAGATACTCGAGGGTAGGCACCGTAGAATAGCACTCTGCTAGCCGCCATAATCAAAGACAGCATATCAGTCCACGAGGTGTTTCACGCCCCGCCATGCTCCCAAGATACCCGCATCCACCGTGTGCTGGATCGGGGGACAGATCGAGGTCGACACCGACGACCTTCGGAGGAGGTACCAAGATGTGGCTATGGATAGCCGCGGGATCGCTCTTTGCGACGCAAGACCGTGAGGCCAGTGATAGTGCCATGGCGCACTATGGAGTGGAGGAGTCAACGTGGGAGCCGGTGACACGACGCGCCACCTATCCCTTCTCGCTTGCACGGCGTACGCATTTACTGCTTAATTAAAATGATCGTTACATGCATGGAGAAGCGCACATTGCATATGGCGAAGTGTTTAGGATCGCTAGGAATTTCGACGCAATTCCTTTAAGGAGGGAGAATGAAAGACCAGAAATTCCAATTTCGAAAAATGACAAAATAGTAATTTCGTCAAAATCCGGAATTTATTCTAGATCTCTGATGATCGAAACAGATTTCACCGTTGGAATCGTCTCGCGAAACTAGCTAGCACGTAAAATTCGTGTGAGAATTCGAGATGTTTCAAGAGTTGGCACGTTTTTCGAGGCATCGCGTTTCGGTGACGTAAAACGATTTTTGATACGACGAAAGTCACATATAACACGACTTCATATGCCATAAGGGTATGAGTAGAAAATGTTGAAAATGGACGCGAGATAGTGCCAATGACAAACTGGAAAAGTATGATAAAACGATCATTTTTAGCTGATAAGCTTAGAGCGATAAAACGGTAATAGTTCTCATCTTCTTCAAATGTCAAAAGGAGAAAACGGCGTAATAAAGAAAATGGACAAAGGAGCAGATTTTGATTTTCTTTTAGAGAGAGAGAGACTTCTCTCTAAATTTCCGACAGATCCGAATTTGGCCTAGCCTGGACGGTAATGAAAGCCCGCTTACGCCGAGAGGCCTACGCTGTGGTACTGATTCGAGGAGTTTCACAAACTCGGCTCGATGCGCTTTCTCCTACTGGTTTTACACTTTATTTAAGTGTTTTTCAATGTTTTGCTACTGAGGTCTTAAATGGTTTGTTTTGACTCCATCCCAAAACTCGGGACCGAATTCGATATAAAATCTTTTGAAACCATACTGAGCAAATGCGGATCGCCACTACTGATTTGGGTGGGATTAATTGTGCATTTGTGTGTTGATGGTATATTGGATTGGAATGAGGCCTGAATGGTCAGAAACCCGGTCTACTAAGGAACTGATGATTTAGGATTTTTCTGAATAATAACCGAGGGCTCTACGACCCCCGAAATAGTGTTCTCAAAAATAATTTTTGTGAATTAATATGTTTGGTCGAGTAATTCAATTATAATTGATCGTGTTTGATTATTAGCCCACGTGAGCTAATTTTGATGTGATGAAATGAGAAATTACATAACATGATTGTGTGATTTAATTTTATGTGAATATATGCATGTTTATATATTTGCATGTGTTATAGATCAGAAATTTAATCGCAGATTACGCATTCCATACGCACTTGGAGCACTCCTAGGACGATGTGGGAGGAGTGCACGAGGTGAGTCTAGAGAAAATGGTCTCTGGTGGTTGTCTAAAAACTAAAAAATGATCTGGGAGGGTAGTCCACATACTAAAATATCAATCGTCTGAGACTACCCAACTGATATACATCGAGGGTAAAGTCCATAATTACTATCAATCGTCTGAGACGCCTAAATTGATATATACACACTGAGGTTGTCTACAAACAAATAAACATAATAATTCACACGAGGCTTATGCGAGTGTGAGGGAGCTCATGACTAATTCTGCACGAGATGAACGCTATACATTCAGCTAGATCATGCATTCGTTTGATAATGTAGTCATTTATATCATCACTTGTTTTAAGAGTAGCCCACTTGTGGTGATTCCACCATCGAGATTAGCTCACCGTCAGAGGGATATTATTTTACGCGCACAAGTGAAATACAAGAAGTGACCTATCATTCCTGGTATTTAGGTTTCAAAGAAGTTCCTGATCGTGGCTTCAGTTACGATGCATTACATGTATTATAATTGTTTTAATTTTAATATATGTTGTATAAGAGTAAAATTTGAACTCGAATCCACACGGATAATGATATATATACATTGTTATGAGTATCGTTTATGAGCCCAAGTGGCCGCGAATCGCAGACCGTTATATTGACTGCTTGGGGATGTGTTTATGTGTTTTGTATTCGGGGCAGAGCTCCCCGTACAAAAGAGACTCTGCCCGATTTTCGTGAAAAATGTCAGGTTACCCGACATTCACGAGTATTCCGCGGGTTGACGAGTAGTCAACGGACATCCCGGATTTGGGGCGTCACATGCTGTGTCAAAAACCTTTTATGATGGCTCAAATGAAACACAACTTTTTGAACTAAATCAAAGGTCTTTTATCATTCGCCAAAATGGTAGACCATTACCCTCGTATTATAGTGAATTGATTAGCATATTTCAGGAAATTGATGCTCGAATTAAAACACAAGAAGATGACGTTGATGGGGTTGTATCTCTACATAAAACCATGACCCGCCTTCGAGTTCACATATTTTTAGCAGGACTTGACTTGGAATTCAATCAAGCTTGAAGTGAAATTTTGCGAAAAGACCCACCTCTTGATCTTGAATCATGTTATGCATATATGCGCAAGGATCACAATCAAAGACACTATGGAGGAACCTAAGACTCTTTCTGAAAATACAGTCCTCTTGACAATGCGAAATCATTCTGGACATGCTCAAGAATCAAAAGGAAAGAATTCCGGTAACAAAACAAATAAGTACACATGTACTCATTGCAGTGAAGACGGACATTCAAAACAACGTTGCTATGAACTCATTGGATACCCTGAGTGGTGGGATTTCACAAAGAAATCTAGGAAGAAAATTGGACAAGCCACTATTGCTACCACGAAAACTAATGATGCACTTCCTTCAACTACAACCACAGCTCAAGCTGCCATCGGTGATAAGTTTTGCCTTGTAGCGATCAATGCTTCCATCAGAATTGAGCTTGACTGTGAATATCCACTTGCATCCTACTGTTTTCTTCTCATTAGGTAATGATACAAGTTCCCATGTATGGTTTTTCTGAAGAGCTTCCATTTCATCATTCATGGCTTTCTTCCATCTGGGATCCATCAATGCTTCCTGCATAGTACTATAATCAATCCTCAATGGAACCTTGGAAGAAGAAGTCTACATGGATCTACCCTTAGGAATAAATTGTGCTGAAAAAGTATGCAAGTTGAAGAAAGCTCTATATGGGTTGAAGCAATCACCTCGAGCATGGTTTGGAAGACTCTAAAATTTCATGAAGAATGTTGGATATGAACAAAGTGATGTGAATCACACTCTCTTCATAAGAAGGAAATTAGATAAGGTTACTGCTCTTATTGTGTATGTTGATGATATGGTTGTTACGAGAAACGATCCAAATGAGATAGTTGCACTCCAAGAAAACCTTGCAACTAAGTTTAAACTTAAAGATCTTGGACACCTAAAATATTTCTTAGGCATTGAAGTTGCAAGATCGAGTCATGGAATCTCTCTTTGCCAACGAAAGTATGTGTTGGATCTACTAACAAAAACCGGTATGCTCAACTATAAACTTGTTGAAACACCTATTGAGATGAACCACAAACTAGCAATTCAACCAAGTCAAGCTCCAACAAGTAAGGAGAGATATCAAAGGTTAGTTGGCAGGTTAATATACTTATCTCATACGCGGCCTGATATTGCATACGTAGTAAGTGTCGTAACTCAATTCATGCATGCACCAAGCGAATATCATATGGAGACTATTTATCGTATTTTACGGTACCTAAAATCCTCTCCATGAAAAGGATTGTTTTTTACAAAAAAAGGAGACCAAGATATCAGTGGATATGTTGATGCATATTGGGCTGGAAATCAAACTGATCGAAATTCCACCTCAGGTTACTTTACATTTGTTGGAAAAAATTTGGTCACTTAAAGGAGTAAAAAACATAAGATGGTTGCTCGATCTAGTGCAGGGGCAAAATTTCGTGGAATGGCTCATGGTGTGTGTGAATTACTATGGATAAAACACATTTTGCATGATCTTGGGTTGTGTAAAAAAAAACCTATGATGTTACATCGTGATAATAAAGCAGTTATACCCATTGCAAATAATCATGTTCAACACAATAGAACTAAGCATATAGAAGTGGATCGTCATTTCATTAAGGGTCATCTGGATAAAAGGAACTATTAGTTTTCCATTTGTTACTTCACAAAATCAGTTGGTAGATATTCTAATGAAGGGAGTATTTGGGAAGGTTTTTAACAGCTCACTTGACAAGTTGGGAATGATTGGCATATATTCACCAACTTGAGGAGAGTGTTGGTGTGAACTAAGGATATCATTCTAAAATTATTAGTTTAGGTGATTGAGTTAATTGTGGGGTGATTTCCTCATTATTGTTTTCACTCCATAATTTTAGGAACTGATGTATAACTTGTATTCTATATAAAGAGGTGTATAGCAATGGAAGGAAATAATACATTCTTTACAATCTAAGAATCCTACTCTATCTGATCTTCAAATGAGTCATGGCAACCACAAAATAAGCTGGTGTTGAATCAATGAAGAAATTGACGAGTCTAAGCCCTCAATAATACATGGTTATTTATAATTATAATTTCATCAAAAGTTCTAAGTCGTGTTCAAAATCATGAATTAGCATATTTTGATCTACAATGTAAGAAAGACGGAATTAAAATATATATTCTCTGCAGCTAAGCTTAGCTACAAGGATGCAATTTTGATAAGTTAAATCATAGAAGATGATTATTTTATTTATTTATTTGATAATTAATGATTGGAGATCTTCAGGAAGTGACCGGAACAACTACCTGCCAAAACATAGATCAATAAAATTTTACTACTAACTAATCAAAGAAGTTAGAGTGAATATAAATTAACTCTCTTTGTACCTCTTCTAATTATTATTATTAAAATAAAAACAATATAATAAATAAAGGGAAAAAAACACAGCAAAGAAAGACTAATGTGAGGTTAGAATACAGAGGCTAATAGTTTTCTGACGAAAGTGATAACATATAAAGCATTGGATATATTGTTTAATTATGAGGTTGACATTGTAAGGGTCTCCAACAACTCAACCTAAAGAAATGAGGATCCTGGGCCGATTCATTACAAGTCTATTAGCTTGTTGATTAGTCAATGGGATGATCGAGTTTATATTTTTTTTAAACTTACAAGTTTTGTACTAGACGAGCTAGAGCAGGTAGGCTTTACAAGTTTGATAAATCCAATAATTAAATCATTTTTTTTAATATTAACTCCCTTCTTTTTATTTAAAATTTAATACATTAACTAAATTATATATATTTTACTCATATATTCAGCTTTGTTCAAATCCTGCCATAAATAGGTTACATATAAAGCAATAGGTCTCCAAACAGACCTTGAACCTCAAAAGATCATGATTGTTCGTCATAAAGACATAATCATGAAATTCTGTCATAAATCATAATTAAAGATGACGTGGAGGAGGTAGTGAGACAAAGAGATAAAAAGTTTAAAATAATTAGATAAAATCCACAAATAAATAAAAGAATAAAACATTTGAATTTGTTCAAAATTTTCTAACCTAGGAAAGAAAAAAGGAAAAAAAGAGCATATCCCACCGACAGAAAATCTCACCTGACTTGAGTGAGGAGAAGGGGGGTTGTACTAGCTAGTAGTGTTAGAGAAGTTGGAATATGTACCAAAGATGAATAGGTAAAAAAAAAAGGAGACGAAGAAGAATCCTAGACCCATGACTTAATGTTTTTGGGTAAGATTAAGGTGTTATTAGAAGCAATTGCCAAAAACCCAAAAAAGTTCCCCCAATTAAAGCCAAAATGGTTTTGTATTTATTCCAGAATAATGTACAAATCCAACCATATGAAAACAGAAAGAGAACCCCCAATGAGAAGGCAAAGAGTGAAGACGTTTGGGGAGGGAGAAGGAACTGCCGTTTTCAAAACAAAACAAAAGCTCTTTTGTTGTGGTTGTGGGGGACTGGGAGCGGGGGCGGGAAGGAGGAGGAGGAGCGACGTGGCTCATCCGTTCCCCACCTTCCCCTTGCAGTGGAAGCCGTAGAGCCGATAGGGATTAGGGCCGCCCTACCTCCCGCATAAAATGGGGCGGACGCCACGACGACCTGTCGTTTTCCCTCGCCAGGGGGACAATTTTTGGAATCCGAGGCATCTAGGGGTGGGGTAGAGTAGTCAGTAGTCAGTAGTCAGTAGTCAGTAGTGTAGTGTAGTAGTGTAGGTACTACTACTACTACATTCCTGTATTGTCCCAGTTATATTGGCTAGTGGCCTTGCTCTTACAATATATACAATAATGATTGACCATTTGCTGGCTGCTGCACGTTATTGTGTCTTATGTCCCTGCCCTATTCAGGACGTGCAGCTGTTAAATTACTATCTCAGCTGTGGATAGGAATTATCACCCAAAACAAAACAGATATATCATTATCCTTCTTGCACATTTTGAAAGTTTTCCCCTTATCCAAACCCAAACCAACCTTCAAACTGGGATCGTTGCTCTCTTTTTTTTCCTTTTTTATAATTGGGTTATCTGACCGATTTACGTGCATTTCGATTAATATAATTGACCCTGAAATTAATGACTTCATGAAATCTCTAATTGATGATTGTAATGGTCATCGATGATTCAGTAAGGCGATCCTCTATTGGATACTAACGTTATAGTTTGTGGGTCACGAGAAGCTGTTTGCGTTCAGACAGTCTACTAGGTAATTTGACAAAATGGTTGTTGACAAAACATTGTATCAATTCCTGCGATTATACGGTGTCTTTCATGGACATGCTATTGATGATCGACTACGCTATAGTACGAGTGCGGCATTGGGGACTGTTAACCACATGCCCACATTCGAGTGTCTACATACTGTCACCTAATATCTTCCAACCCCTATTAGCTCGTCCTGACACGTGACTGTAAAAGCAACCTCTTAAAGAAACGTTCATCACCCTAAGAAAGGCACGAAAAAGATAACATTTTACATGGAAGGAAAAATGGGCTTTGACAGTATGATCAGATACTTTTGCTCCTTTCAATTATCATTAAGGAGCAAATTCAAGATCTGACCATCAATCGAACTTCTTTCTAATAATAGTAGGTGTTCAAATTATTTTCTGTCGCAGAGTGATCACATACGTATTGACAACTCAAAGTAATCATTCATGATTTAAAAATCGGATCGGATCGGTGAGTCGAGACGGTCATTGGAGCCAAAATAGGTCGATTCGCGCATCGCTTTCCGTTTTCACGATTGAATCGAGAACTTTGAGCCATGAATCGGCGGTCGAATCAGGTGAAGCGGATGACCGGCGGTTCGCTCCTGATATTTTTTGTTTTGAGTTAAAAACAGCGTTGTTTTGTCT
The DNA here is from genome assembly GCA_016808115.1 of Tetrastigma voinierianum. Taxonomy (NCBI): domain Eukaryota; kingdom Viridiplantae; phylum Streptophyta; class Magnoliopsida; order Vitales; family Vitaceae; genus Tetrastigma; species Tetrastigma voinierianum. The sequence goes on from JAEQBH010000061.1 coordinate 234,185, forward strand.
TTTTAAGCTGACTACGTGTTTCTTTAGTGATAAAAAGTTTATAAGGTTAAAGGGCATGGCAAAAAAATTCAATTAAATAATGTAAGGTTCATTTATTGAATATGCGAGAGGGAAAGTTGCCCAAGAAGCAGGCTCATGAATTATCTTTGTCATTATGATTATTACAGATATTAGCAAGTATATATTCTTCTTAATTAAGTATATATTTATATAAATAAGTTTTTCAATTTTAATATGTTTTCATATATAAACATTATATATATTTTTAAATACTTTATTTATATAAAGAAGTAATATCAATAATATCACCGTATTATTAATTATATATTTAAATTTAAATAAAATATAATAATATAGTTATTACGTCGCGATTCGGCCAGCGATTCGATTATTGGTAGACCGGTGAAGCTAGTGAATCGATAATTTTTTCGATTCAATTATTCATCCAATTTTTAAAACATTGATAATTATCTTTCAGCAAATCCAAGAACGGATCAATTGACCCAACCAATGCTTTGGTCAAACTGTCTTCATGGATTGAAATTAGAAGAAGCGCGGTGGAAGATGCGGATGAGGCGTGGACTCTGTGTCGGTCTCGAAATCGTGTGCGGTTCTTGAGGTATCTCTCTATGTGCTATCATCTTCATCCATTGGTAGTCGTTAAAATTATCTCTACCCCACTCTCGATTGGTCCACGGCGTTCTAGTTCCTTCCCTGCGCGATTGCGTCAACGACGGTGACTTTATAATATATCTGCGCACTGCAGTAAGCGTCAACGGATCGGATCGGGTCAGAATAAATTTTGGGGCCCGGTGGAATATCCCATGTTAATTCTCTCCTCGGACGACTCCTCTTTCTTGGGTATGAGTATGACCTAATTTCTTTAACATTTTCTAAAACGTATGCTTATTTATTAGAGGAATCACATTTATAGGACGACTGGCGTTCAATCTGATGCTCATTCCAAGGACTTTTCTAATCTTCTTTCTCTTCTCCAGCCTCCGGAATTCACCCTTTGGGTCAGCCCGGACCATAAGTTAAAACGATTTTAATTTTTTTCTTTTAAATTAGTTTGAAATCGATTTGAATGTGATCTTTATAGAATTGGATTCCATGGAGATCTCTGGTGTACTAAACATTGTTTGAGTATAATTTCTAAATTTATGAACTTTGAATTTGATAATTGTCATTTTTTTTTTTTTTTTTTTAACTTTGTCTTTGTGGGCTCAGAATAATAAAAGGTAGAAAGACATTACGAAAGATCTCGAATTATTATAAAAACAAAGTATTACAATGTAATATGTAAATGAATAGTTGTAAAAAATAAAAAAAGATAACTATCATAACCTTAGGAAGTTTTTCTTTAACAATAATATGTAAAGAAATTTCAATTTTCAAATCTTGTTTGTGCTTTTTTTAATACACTTTAGTTTCAAGGTAGTAAATTGTCCTCAATGATAATCAAATTTAAGACATCCTCCTTATGTCCTATGTATGTGTTGAAACAATAAGCGTTCTACCACTTGAGTTAGTCATGATGGACGAAATATTGTTTATTATATTCAAGATTATAGCAATGAGCAATCATAATATGGATAGTGATAAATTAAATTATAATATTTATGACATTATGTTAAAACACTAATAGTCATCAACTAATTTTAAGACCGACCAACATCAAATTTAAGGTTTTTTTAAATGAAATATGATAAAATGTAGTATATTTCGAGCACCTTCACTAATTTGTTGAGATACGTAAACGATGGCGAATAGATCTTTGATGGTTTTAAAAAACTGTTGTGATATGAGAAGCCAATAAGCCAGAATCGTAATTATTCGCAAATATTTGCTTTGCATAATAAAATAATTGCTCATAATTATATTTTGTTTCATTATCCAACTTTTGCACTAATATTTAAAGAAATTTTTTTTAAAAAAAATCAATAATTAAATAAAAAATTATTCACCCAAGTGAACATGTAACAAAACCATCATTAGTTTTTATACATATTCGAGAGCCATCTCTCATTGAACTTGAGGATGTGGGGAAAGGATTTGAGCAAAAATACAAACATGACAAGTAAGGAAGTAGGTGGTTGGGAGGTGTCCCAAAAAACAAGAGAGGAGGATGGAGAATGGGGGGTAGGGCTAAGGACAAAGGGATTGAGACCCAAAAGTCCCCATACAACATGGGGAGTGGGGACTTCAAAGCAACAAAGCAAGGTGCCTTACGCAATAAAGGGCACATGGCCCTAAACTCCTAATGTGATCATGAAATGGTCCTTTTTGTTGTTCACTCTGTTTTTGTCAAACACTTAAGTTCCCATAATTTCTGCAATGTATTTGGGTGTGTTTGGACCACTTGAAGTTGAATTCATCCTTTGGGTGCCATGAACTTATGTGCTCAACCTTTGGTCAAAGACTCCCATGGATTATACCCTGTTTTTTTTGTTGTTAGGGTTTGGTATAGGCCTCAAAAAGGTACAATGAATGGTCAATTTTAATCTTGAGGTTTTTTTTTTTTTTTTATCAGATCATGAGGTGTTTTGAATGGTTAAAGACTCTCATGGATTATACCCTGTTTTTTTTGTTGTTAGGGTTTGGTATAGGCGCCAGGTACGATGAATGGGTGATTTTAATCTTGAGGTTTTTTTTTTTTTTTTTATCGGTCATGGGTGTTTTGAAGCAGGTTCGTCTTGTACTTATGGAATCACATCTTTAAGTCATGTCATCCAGTAATCACGAATGATATTGAAAGGTTTGTGGTATGAATAACATTCATTACAAATAAATGAACGACATTTATTTGGTACCGTTATTGATCGGTCTCAAAAGTCAAAGCGTTTGGCTTGCTTTGAGGCTAAGGGTACTTTCTAGTATATAAAGAATAGGTTTTCTCTTGTTTAGAGAGTCCTGGTTCTAGTAGGGTTTCGTTTGGTTTTAGGTGATAGAGTCGACGTAGTTTTAGTTGTCCAATTGCGGTATTGTGATCGTTTTATGGGAGACAAGCAGCGTTGGGAATCTGGCGGTAGGTAGATAAGTAGAATTTGTGTAGGAAATTATGAATTTCGAGACTCGGTGTTCTCTACTTTGGTTTTATTTCTCCTTGTTTTCTGTGCTTAGGTTAGGTTCCTAGTGTTGTTTGGGCTAACCATCTTTATACAGGTATAAATTTTTCTAACAATTTTAAGATAAATTTCTTCATAAAAAGTTATTGTTTGGTTTAGTTTTGGCCCGAAAAAATATTCAAAAAACAAAGGAAGAATTTTTTTTATATAAGTTAATAAAAGAACGATCAAAGATTACATCGTAAAAAACGTAATTATATTACCAAGCGATTATTCAATAATTTTAATTAAGGAAAGAACCGACCATCTTACCCACCTACAAATTAAATAATTTTATTTTTTTGCCACACCTTTTCCCCATCTTTTAATTAGATAAGGTTCTCAGTACGCATAAGAAAAAAGTGCTTGTGGCACGATTTTCTAAACTCTTTTGATTCGACCGCCTACCATATTTCTCACATTCAAATTGATTTCCCTCCATATGCTTTCAAAAATACTAAAATAACATTATTAATATCCATAATATTTTCTTAAAATAAATAAAAGTAGTAAAAAGATATTCATCTCAAACTTTTAAAGTCAACTTCAAATATCAAATGACATATTTACCTCTTATTATTTTTACATTAAATAATGGCCTCTTACGTAAATATATTAGAAATGATATAAAATCACTAAACCCATTAAAATTTGATATTTTTCAACCTCATTATATATAAATTGTACATATATTTTAAAAATAAAAACCATAACACAAGCTAGCATTAGACTTATCAAAATGTGTTAATAGCTATTGTAGAAAAAGAAACGTAAAATAATGAGTTTTATATTAACTTACAATGTTGTCTGGATTACTATGAATTATTTCATCGTTGAATTTTATCAAAATCGTTAATGGATTCAAAAACAATCCTTATTTTCATAGCACAAATATTTATGACCATTTTTTTATGAAGTATTTGTTTCCGATTAAATTTTCATTTTTTTTTTTTTAGAGTTGAGGATTCATCCGAGGAAGAAGTAAAGAAATTATCACCTCCTGAATTAAATATTTAATTAAAATTATCTCCACTCCATCGTGTCTTTTGATGCAAGAAATCATTTCACTTCCCTTGATGAATGTCTTTAAGATTGGGTGAGGTCAAATCCATTTGGTCACTCAAATCCAAATCCAATAGCAATAAAAGTAATAAATAAATAAATTAGGATATATATATATTATCTTTTGTTATATTTATCCTTATATTCTTGCTTTGTATTTATTTCTTAATTTTGTAATATTGTCCTTGAAGCATGTCTCAATTGTAAAACGGTGGGATAGAAAATTCAGACTTAAATCCTAGTAAAAATGGAATATTACAATATGATATGATATATAAAGTTAATAAATGTGAAAATAAAAATATTATAAATTTTATAGGAAGTTGAATCCATCTTTATTTCATGTAGAAAGTTGGCAATTCAAGTGCATAGGCTAAGTGGGATCAAATTTGTTCTAATTTTTTTTAAGTCAATAAAATAATAGTCCAGTCTAATCCTAATTCCGAATGGACTGGACTAGTCCAATGGGTTGTACTCAAATTATCGTATAAAATAGAAATTTCGGGTAGGACTAATAAAATAACAGCATTCTTCGATTATAGTCGATAGGTGGGATTGAGCTAATAGGCTCAACTCCAATTATCGTTAGGAGCAAATTCAAGATCCGACCATCAATCGAACTTCTTTCTAATAATAATAGGTGTTCAAATTATTTTACATCCTAAAATTAACAATCCGATACATCCTTTAACGACAATTAAAAGTAATTATCGATTAGCAAATCCAAGACTGGATGAATTGACCCAGCCAATGCTTTCGGTCCAAGCTTCATCTTCTTGGTTAGAAATTAGAAGGGCGGTGGAAGATGTGGATGAGACGTGGACTCTCTGGTCAATCTCGAAATGCGTGTGCGGTTCTTCAAAGGTAGCACTCTCTCTATGTGCTATCATCTTCATCCATTAGTCGTCGTTCGTCCAGCTCCTACCCCACTCTGATTGGTCCACGACGCGTTCTAGTTCAACTTCCACAACGTGATTGCGTCACTGACAAGTGACTTTATAATATATGCATGCACTACCCGTAAAGCGTCAACGGGTCGGATCGGGTCAGAATAAATTTTGGGGCCCGATGGAATATCCCATGTTAATTCTCTCCTCGGACGACTCCTCTTTCTTGGGTACAAGTATGACCTAATTTGTTTTACATTTTCTAAAATGTATGTTTATTTATTAGAGGAATCACATTTATAGGACGACTGGCATTCATGTGATGCTCATTCCAAGGACTTCTATAATCTTCTTTCTCTTCTCCAGCCTCCGGAATATTCACCCTTTTGGGTCAACCAGACCATAAAGGTTAAAACCTGATTTTAATTTTTTTTTTCTTTTAAATTAGTTTGAAATCTGATTTCAAATGTGATCTTTATAGGAATTGGATTCCATTGAGATCTCACAATTTGTACTAAACATTGTTTGAAGTATAATTTCTAAATTTATATGAACTTTGAATTTGATAATTGTCGCAACTTGTCTTGGGCTAGCTCAAGTAATAAAAAGGTAGAAAGACATTACGAAAGATCCTGAATTGTTATAAAAACATAGCATTACAATGTAATATGTAAATGAATAGTTGTAAAAAATAAAAAAAGATAACTATCATAACCTTAGAGTTTTTTCTTTAACAATAATATGTAAAAATTTGATTTTGGAAATCTTGTTTGTCTTTTTTTAATCTGGCTTTGGTTTGTTGATGTAGTAAATTGTCGCCCATTGATGCTGAATCTAGGCAATCACTCGCTTTATGTCACTATCACGTATGTTGAAGCGATGAGGCGTTCTGCAGCTTGGGTTAGTCATGATAGACGAAATCTTGTTTATTATATTCAAGATTATAGCAATCATAATATGGATAGTGATAAATTAAATTATGATATTTATGACATTATGTTAAAACACTAATAGTCATCAACTAATTTTAAGACCTACCAACATCAAATTTAAGGTTTTTTTAAATGAAATATGATAAAATGTAATATATTTCGAGCACCTTCACTAATTTGATGAGATCGTAAACTTGATGACCAAATAGATCTTTCAATGGTTTTAAAGGAACTCAAACTGATGATATGAGAAGCAAACCCAAAACCGAATCAACTAATTATTCCACAAATATTTGCTTTTGCATAATAAAATAATTGCTCATAATTATATTTTGTTTCATTATCCAACTTTTGCACTAACATTTAAAGGAATTTTTTTAAAAAAAAATCAATAATTAAATAAAAAATTATTCACCAAGTGAACGCGTAACAAAACCATCATTAGTTTTTATACATATTCGAGAGCCATCTCTCATTGAACTTGAGGATGTGGGGAAAGTTTGAGCAAAAATACCACATGACAAGTAAGGAAGTAGATTGGTTGGGGTGACCCAAAAAACAAGAGAGGAGGATGGAGAATGGGGGTAAGACTAGGACAAAGGGATTGAGACCCAAAAGTCCCCATACAACATGGGGAGTGGGGACTTAAAAGAAAGCAACAAAGCAAGGTGCCTTACGCAATAAAGGGCACATGGCCCTAAACTCCTTATGTGATCATGAAATGGTCCTTTTTGTTGTTCACTCTGTTTTTGTCAAACACTTAAGTTCCCATAATTTCTGCAATTTATTTGGGTGTGTTTGGACCACTTGAAGTTGAATTCATCCTTTGGGTGCCATGAACTCATGTGCTCAACCTTTGGTCAAAGACTCCCATGGATTATACCCTGTTTTTTTTGTTGTTAGCGTTTGGTATAGGCCTCAAAAAGGTACAGTGAATGGTCAATTTTAATCTTGAGGTTTTTTTTTTTTTTTTTATCAGATCATGAGGTGTTTTGAGCGGATTCGTGCACACATGGAATACGTCTTTAAGTCATATCACATCCAAACTAATCCCCAAATGAACTATTGAAAGGTTTGAGATATGAATAACATTCATTACAAATAAATGAACGACATTTATTTGGTACCGTTGTTGATCCGCCTCAAAAGCCAAAGCATTTGGCTTGCTTTGAGGCTAAGGGTACTTTCTAGTATACAAAGAATATGTTTTTTCTTGTTTAGAGAGTCCTGGTTTTAGTAGGGTTTCATTTCGTTTTAGGTGATAGGGTCAGACATAGTTTCAGTTCGTCGGAATGATAGTATTGACAATCGTTTTATCCTGGGAGACAAACACATTGGGAATCTCAAAGTATCAGTGGATAAGTTGAATTTGTTTTCAAGAAATTGTGAATTTCTCAATACTCAATTGTTCTCTACTTTGGTTTTATTTCTCCTTCACTCTCTATTACTTCGATTGTGCTGTTTGGGCTAACCATTTTTATACAGGTGTAAATTTTTCTAACAATTTTAAGATAAATTTCTTCACGAAAAGTTGTTGTTTGGTTTAGTTCTGGCCCAAAAAAATATTCAAAAAACAAAGGAAGATTTTCCTGTGTAGGTTAATAAAGATGATAAAGCTTTATCATAAAACATAATTATATTCTCATGATTCAAACTCAATAATTTTAATTAAGTTAGGAAATAACCGACCATCTTACCCACCTACAAATTAAATGATTTTATTTTTTTGCCACAGCTTTTCCCCATCTTTTAATTAGATAAGGTTCTCAGTACCCATAAGAAAAAAGTGCTTGTGGCACGATTTTCTAAACTCTTTTGATTCGACCGCCTACTATATTTCTAACATTCAAATTGATTTCCCTCCATATGCTTTCAAAAATACTAAAATAACATTATTAATATCCATAATATTTTATTAAAATAAATAAAAGTAGTAAAAGGTTATTCATCTCAAACTTTTAAAGTCAACTTCAAATATCAAATGACTTATTTACCTCTTATTATTTTTTATTAAATAATGGCCTCTTACGTAAATATATTAGAAATGATATAAAATCACTAAAAACCCATTAAAATTTGATATTTTCAACCTCTTGTTATATATAAATTGTAAATATATTTTAAAAATAAAAACCATAACACAAGCTAGCATTAGACTTATCAAAATGTGTTAATAGCTATTGTAGAAAAAGGAACATAAAATAATGAGTTTTGTATTAACTTACAATGTTGTCTGGACTGCTATGAATTATTTCATCGTTGAATTTTATCAAAATCGTTAATGGATCAATGAATTCAAAAACAATCCTTATTTTCATAGCACAAATATTTATGACCATTTTTTTATGAAGTATTTGTTTCCGATTAAATTTTCATTTTTTTTTTAGAGTTGAGGATTCACGAGGAAGAAGTAGAGAAATTATCACCTCCTGAATTAAATATTTAATTAAGATTATCTCCATTCCATCATGTCTTTTGATGCAAGAAATCATTTCACTTCCCTTGATGAATCTCTTTAAGATTGGGTGAGGTCAAATCCATTCGGTCACTCAAATCCAAATCCAATAGCAATAAAAGTAATAAATAAATAAATTAGGATATATATATATATATATATTATCTTTTGTTATATTTATCCTTATATTCTTGCTTTGTATTTATTTCTTAATTTTGTAATATTGTCCTTGAAGCATGTCTCAAGTTGTAAAATGGTGGGATAGAAAATTCAAACTTGAATCCTAGTAAAAATGGAATATTATTGATGATGTCTTTTCAGGGAATTAGTTTCCGAAGTAGTCATGTCAAAGTCATTCGGAAGTTCAGGACTTAGTTCTTGGTGGGGCTGGGATGCGAGCTTTTGGATACGTCTGAAATTGAAGTATGAGCTAGCTGCGGTCAGTCTGCAAACCTTGGTAGTGGTTCTCTTTAAAACGAAAACGAAAGGGGGAGTTGACGAGGCTTCGCCAGGTGGTAAAACTCAGGCCTAAGTCAGTTCTTTACGAGAGAAAAAAAGAAATGCAGGCGCAAAGAGGCGAATGTGTTGCGTACCTTTCACTTAGATAGGAATTGACCTTTGTATTTATAGTAGATATTCTCCCGGTTGGATGGTAATTAGGATTCGCTCCCGAACTGGATGGGATATTCTTACAATATAGTCGTAACTCGGATTTGGTATAGGATATAGAAAAGAGTAGTTTATTTGGGGTAATCTTCCTTCCTTGATAGAGATACGATTTGATGTGATCTAATCTTGTCTTTCTTTCCTCGATAATTGAGATTTGAGTGGACTTAACGAATGATATATTATTAGGAATTTATTACATTTTACGTCACTGTGAGAAACTTCAATAAGTGGCATTTGGGCGGTAATTGGACCTCTCTCTTATCGTTTGGCCCAACAAAATTTGGAATCTTTGGCGTAAAGAGGCACGAATGCCTCATTAGGCAAGCCTCTCTTGGAATTATTGGAGTGGGCGCCGTGTTTCGTTAGGCTAGCCTCTTTCTTGGGCTCGGTGTGTGAGCGCGAGGCCTTCATTTTTTCAAACCTATCGGTTGCCCCCTAGCCCTTGTGTCTACGGTGTATGTGGGCAAGAATTTGTAACGTTCTCGCGTCGGGTGTAATTTCCACGTGTCTGCTTTCGAAATTTGGATTAGTTAAGGCAGTCGTAGATCATTTGTCTTGTGATAATGATGACTCTTCGGTTATCGCGATTATTTCTTCCATTCCTTTCAATTTCCTTTTGTTTCTTTCGCGTACATCCTCTGTCTTGTGTGCAACCGCTCTGAGACCTTTTATCTGCCTTTGGCTAGTTCGGACTCCCTTCTCTCTTAGTCTTATGTCTGAGCCTTTTTGTGCAGAGTCTTTCTCTATTGTCTTTCTGGGTCCACTGAGTCTTGGTTTTCTTGATTTCTTTTCGGGCGATAAGACGAGTTGTTTGGGTTGGCTAAATTTTGTTTTCATTATCCAATTTCATCATGGGTCCGGGTCTTTCTTCTTCTTTGAGAATCGGTGGTGATTCTTCGGCTATTGATGGTTCTGGAAGAACTGGCGGTGTCTCTGACCGTTTGGTCGGAGTTGGACTTCGAGGTGCCCCCGAGGCGCCTCCTCTTCCCTTCAGACCCGAGACGGGAAAGTGAATCACGATTCATACAGAGTCGAATATCACGAGATCTGTAGTTCGCATGCTTTAAGCTGTGGGACTGCAGGTCGGTCCTTCATATGGAGCCATCTTTGCTAGACGTTATCAGCCTCCCTTTGGCTTTCGGGTGTGGTCCCCTGACGTTTTCACACATAGACGTTTTGACCCTCTATGTGGTCTTTGTGCCTAGGATGGTGTGTTTTTAGCCGAAGTGGCCCAGCCGATAACGGTCTTCGCTTCGCTGCATCCCTTCATAAAGGGGTTTCTGACATTTCAATGTGTGTCGCTCCTTCGCCCAATGGTTGAGGGCATTTTGGTTAGTCTTGGTTCTTTAGGGGACGGGGCTCGGTGTTCCCAGCATCGCCTTGCTTCTTTACCTTTTAGCACGAAAGGAGACATCAGGGCTTTCTTCTATTCCCTCGGCGCTCTGGCGCCCTACGAGTGATTTCCGATCTTCCTTCCTCCCATAGGTTGTGGAAGGGACCCTATTTTTTCGTTAGCGGTCGTAATTGGGAGTATGATCCTCGCGGGGGCGACACTGCGGGGCGTTAGGTGTAGCTTAGGCTACCAGGGAATCTTCGTGAGTGTTAGTTCTGTTTTTAGTTTGTAACTTTGTGTGTGGTCGGACATATCGGTGCATGCGTACCACATATTTCGGGTGGGTGATCTCGTGAAGATAACGCGTCATAGCGTTGGCGTTGAGTGAGTGCCTTCTCGTCATACGCGGAGTTGATTAAGTCGGATGTTCCGACCCATCGAGTTTGAAGTCGCTCGTCTGCTTTGCTGCGGCGTTCGCCTCCTTCGGCTGTAAAAGTTCCTCCGTTGGGCCTCTGCTTCAAGCCCGCTTCCGGGAGAGGAGCTGGTAGCCCGGGTTGGAGTGGTATCGAAGACCCGGGTAGGAAGTAAAACCTCGCACTGTTGAGAAGGATAGGCCGGTTTTGGTTAAAGTTCAGAAGTTGGGGGTATCGTCATCTTCTGAAATCTCTGTATCCATAAATCGGGACGGGTTATGGCTCACATAGTTTAAGCTGCGGAGTCCCATTACGGATGCTGCGGGGCGAAGGTCCCTGAGGTGGGGCCGTTGAGCGACCGTTGGCGATCACGCCCTATCCTTAGTTTGGAACGCGAAGAAGAGTTAGTCGCCTTCAGGAAGGCGAGGAGGAAATATCCGGAACCCCCGAGTTGGCGGAGATGAGGATTCTTTGCTTCACGATCTTGACTTGCGGCGAATTTGCGATCTCGTCCCATTCTTAAGGACTCGATCTTAGAGGTCGGTTCTTGTCATTGATGGCGTTGACCTGCTCCCGGGGGTAGTAGCCGTGGGTTCACCGTACCTTGCCGCTTTTGACTTCATTTCGAGATGAGTTTTGAGCTTGCATTGGATGTTGATTTTATCTTTGGATGTACGGTGGCTACTCATTTGAGGTTTAGCGAGAGAAAAAGCCAAAATAAATGAAGGTCATGCTATGACCCGAGCTTATAAAGGCGAGGTGGTTGCCTCACATACGGCGGTGGCTGCGGAGTCGGATGCAAAGTATGGCCAGAGGAACGTGAAGCTTAAGTCGGAATCTGAAACATCTGCCGACGTGTAGGACGGGGTAGGAAAACGGCGGGAATAGGCAGGGCGGTTTGAAGGCGACCCCGAGGCTCAGGAGTAGATTGAGGGGGTGTGGAGTGACTTGATGGAAGTGGAGACGGTGTAGTCCGCCCGGTATGAACTTGGATGGTGAGGACAAGCTTCTCGCGTCCCAAGGCGAGCTTCGGGAGTCTAAGGAAGAGCTGCGTGCAATCAAAGATGATCTTCGTGACGAGCGGCTGTTTGTTGGACCGGGGCTCGTCGGGCTGCGGGCGGTCGGCTGATGGGGCCGCTGAATGAGGAGTGTTACGGGATGCGTGGGGATCTTTCAGAAGAAGGCTGTCAATGCCTATCCCGGTCTAGATTTCAACTTCGACCTTCCCAGCGACGAGGAGGAGGAAGGGTCCTTCTCTGCTGATTATGATGGAAGCACAGTACCGTGAGTCGCTCCCCTCTTCATCGTCTGCTCCTCCTTCTGATGTCTGATCTCCTGTGCTCGTCTTCGCCTGCCCAACGAACATTTATTATTTCATCTTACTTCTTTCGCCTCTGTTTGTGTTCTTGATGTTGCAGCGGTTGACTTTACTTCTTATGCGCATGAGTGCAGGATTAAGCGCACGGTTGTGATGTTGAACTCCTTAAATTGGTCGTGAGGCTCACAGGTTCTCGAAGCCTTATAGTTGATCTTTACAAACTGACATCCCTTGGGCTATCTTAGCCTATGTAGAATGGTTGAGCTCGTCATGTGAAATGGTTAAGCTCGTCGAAGTCTTCTTGAGCTCAGATCGGATTTGAGTTACTGGGTTGAGGCGAGATCCTTTGGTTGCTGGCCTATGCGAGATGGTTGAGCTAGTCGCGTGAGTGATTAGACTCCGTCGGTGATCCTTTGAGTTGAGCTGAATCCTTTAGTACATGAAGCCTATCTTTGAGTGAATTAACTGGTCAAGTGTTTCTTGGGCTCTGTCCCGGTGAGTTGTACGAGTTAGGCCAGATCCTTTGGGTACTGGCTTTATCTTGAGAATCTTAAGCTTCGTCAGCGTGAAGCGACCTTAGGCTCCACATCGGTGGTCGCTGAGTTAGGCCAGATCCTTCTTGCATGGCCTATCTTGGAAGTAGATGGCCAATTCCCGAGTGGCTGCTTTGGGCTCTGTCGGGTGAGTTGTCCCGGAAGTTGAATTGAGCTCCTTAAATTTGCATGGCTATCTGCAGTGGTATGGCTCGTCACGTGAGCTGTGGGTTTTGTCGGATGACTTGCTTGAGTCGGGGCGGGCTCAGCAGGGCTGCGTGGCTGTGGTGGATGAACTTGTCGAAGTGAGGCTACTGGGCTCCGTCGGTGGTTACTGAGTTGAAATGACTCCCCAAAATTTGCGTAACATGTAGAATGGTTGAGCTCGTCAACGTGAGCTATTGAGTTCTGTCAGATGACTTGCTTGAGTCGAACTGACTCCTTAGGCTGCGTGGCCTGTGCTGAGTGGATGAACTCGTGGAAGTGAGCTACTGGGCTCCGTCGGCTAATTTGCCTAAGTTGAAATAACTCCTAGGCTGCATGGCCTATGTAGAATGGTTGAGCTCGTCAACGTGAAGCGGCCCAGGCTCAGTGTTTGAGTTACGAGTTGAGCGGATCCTTTGGTATGGCCTATCTTTGAGTAGATTAAGCTAGTCCAAGTAATTTGTTGGGCTATGTCGGCTGAGTTGTTTGAGTTGAATTGAATCCTTTGAATGCATGGCCTGTGCAGAATGGTTGAGCTCGTCAACGTGAGCTATTGGGTTCTGTCAGATGACTTGCTTGAGTCGAACTGACTCCTTAGGCTGCGTGGCCTATACTAAGTGGATGAACTCATCGAAGTGAGCTCTTGGGCTCAGTCAGTGATTTGCACGAGTTGAAATGACTCTGGTATAGCTGTGTAGAATGGTTGTTTAGTCAGCGTGAAGCTGGCAGCGTGCGGGCTCAGGGCGGCTAATTCGAGTGGTATAACTGGTGATTTGACTCCTCGGGTAACGTGACTGTCCGGAGTAGATGAACTACGTCGAAGTGACTCTTGGGCTCAGTCTTTGTGGCCAAGTAGCGATGTAACTGGCGATTGACTCTCGAAATGGCGTGACACAATCGAGTAGACGAACTTCATCGAGTGAGCTGTGGGCTCAGGCGCTATGGCGAGTGGCGTGTAGCTAAGGCGTCTGACTCCTTAGGTAAGTGACCTATCAGGTAAACGAACTGTCAAAGTGGTTCTTTGAGCTCAGGCTATTTGTATTGAGTGGCGATGTAACTGAGCTTATCGACTCCTCGGGTAGCGTGACTGTCAGAGTCGGCAGGCTTCGTCAAAGTGGCTCTTTGCGTGCGGCCATTCGACTTCTAATTTTCTTGGAAAGGCGCGAACGTCTTTAATGCTGATTTGTGGAGAATTTGGAACGTTCGGGTGACTTTTTGAGTGCTTTGGCCTTCTTATAAATGGCTACTTTATTGATATGGAGTTTACACTTTGTATATTCTGCTTTTTCTGGTGCGTACCCGGATTCTAGGTGAAATGAAGCGTCGAAGTCTGGTCATCTTCGCTGGGGATCGTTCTATAGATTTTGGTTCAGTTCCGACTCTCTTCTGCATGTGGGAGTTGTGTTTTCCCTAGTCTCCCCTTTAAGGGAGTCATGTTGTCTAGCCCGTCTTTGGGAATGCGAGAAGCGATGCATTTCTTGCATCGCCTACGGCCTGCATTCTTCTTTCTCTTCCTTTCTTTCTCCTTCTCCTTCTTTTCATCTTTCCACATCTCATTCTCCTTTTTTTGTTTCTTCGCACAGGCTCCTTCCACCCCTTTTCTTCTCCTCTTTTCCACCTTTACAGCCTTTTCATTTTTTTCGAGGCTACTTGTATTGAGTGCTTTGAATGTGTCGATGACATCGCGATTAGCTAATGTAATATGATTGGAATAAAGAGATTTTCCTTTTTGTAATACATGAGCTTTCTCATTCAATTGCATGTAATTTTTAGAGCATTATATACGAGTTGTTTGTGGCGTCTTAACAGGAATAACCATTAAATGGTCGAATCTTTAGCGAAAATTGATAAATCTCATTTAAGATTACAAACCAAGGTCTTGATAAGCGTTTAAGATGATCGCATTCGGGCATCTTTGTAAAATTTTTCCCTCTTATGTTTGGAGTTCGTAATTGCCTAGTCGACTGACTCGAGATATGATATAGGGGCCTTCCCAGTTGGGGCCCAATTTCTCATGTGCTGGATTCTTCCTTGCTGGCAATAGCTTCTTTAAGACCAAATCACCGACATGTAGCTCTGGGTTTTGACTTTTGGTTGTAGTACCTCCACCAGTCTTTCTTTGGTAGTATTTTGTACGCCTTAGTACTTGCTCACGTTTTTCATCTAAGAGATCCAAATTTAGACGGAGAGCCTCGTCATTGTGCTCCACTGCTACCAACTCGATTCTTGGGGATTTTAATCCAATTTCGACAGGGGCTATTGCTTCCGTGCCGAAGGCTAGGGCAAAAGGGGTTTCTCGGGTCGCTGATTTCTGTGTTGTCTTGTAAGCCCATAGCACCTCGGGGAGGTATTCTACCCACTTTCCTTTGAGATCTTTCAATTTGGTCTTCAAAGCGGCCTTAAGGGTTCTGATGGTGATTCGGCCTGGCTAGTTAGGTAGCAGTGTCTTTGGGGGCAGTAGTAATTTTTAATTCCAGAACTCGCCTGAAGTCTGCGAATTTGACTTTGTCAATTGTTTCCTGCTGCTCTGATACGAGCTCTTGGGATACCAAACCTGCATATGATGGCTCGCCACGCAAAATTGCGTATTTTTTGTTTTGTGATTGTGGCTAACGGCTCGGCTTCAACCCATTTGGTGAAGTAGTCTACTGCGACAATAATGAACTTACATTGGCCTTTCCCGAGGGGCAAAGGTCCCAGTATGTCAAGACCCCACTGTTGGAAGGGCCAGGGGCTTGTGATTGATGTTAAGGGCTCTGATGGGAGGCGTGAGATCTTGGCGTGCTCCTGACAAATCTTGCATTTCTTGACTAGATCCGTTGCATCTTTGAGTATTGGAGGCCAGTAGTATCCTTGTTTCAAGACCTTCCCTGCCCAGGCACGAGCTACGATGTGATTTCGCGCCATGCCTCGTGAACTTCCCTTAGCGCGATAATTCAGCGTTTTCACTTGATACACTTGAGGATTGGTCTGAAGAAACCTCGCTTATACAAGCTTCCCTTATGATTAGTGAACCTGGCAGACCTCGTCCTTATTTTGGTTGCTTCCTTGGTCAAATCGGGTAGGCGATAGTCTATTATATAGTCCCCAAATGGGTCCGTCAACTCGGCTCGGTTGATTTGGGTAACCTCCACATCGCCTTGAGAGGTCGATGAGGGCTGCGAGTAAACCCGGCAGGTGTCGATAGGGCGTGGTCTTTTGTAAAAATTTGTCGTGAATGTTTTGCCAGGGCGTCGGCTCGGGAGTTTTCTGCTCTGGGGACATGTCTGACCTGAACCTATACGAATTTCTTTAATAAATCTCGTACCTTTTGGAGATATAGGATCATCCTTCCACTTTTAGCTTCGTAGGTGTCTTCTATTTGTCCACCGGTGGGAGTCGTTCGCGGGACCTCTAGTGGTCAATTTCGATGTCAGGCGAGGTTGAGACCTGCTATGACGGCCTCATAGTCGGCCTCGTTGTTAGAGGCTTGAAATCCGAATCTGAGTCGTGCTATATCCTATTCCTTCGGGAGAGGTCAAGATTAGACACGCTCCCTTCATATCGCGTTCGATGCTCCATCTCTGAGAGAGAGTTTCAGACGGGAGGTCATTCGTTGCTTGAGCGTTACGAGGCATGTTGTTCGCGAGTGAACTCCATGATGAAGTCGGCTAAGACACGCCTTTATCCTTGGTTTTGGTTTTGTATCGATGTCGAACTCCTGCAAAAGCATGGCCCGGCCATGACCTTAGGAGACTTAGTTTTATGTAACACTTGCTTCATCGGGTATTGGTTGGGACTTCTATGGTGTGAGCACGGAAGTAAGGGTGGAGTTCGGGCGTGATTACAAGGCGATTAATTTCTCCCATCCTTGGGTATCTTTCCTCAGCTCATCTCAAAGCTCGACTCTGATAATCGTCGGTCTTTGTGCTCGCTCTTTGTCTCGACGAGGCCAATAACGGTGAATCTGAAATTGCTGGGTATGGGTGAGGCTCCCCTCTATAGGACTTACTAGAATGGGGGGGAGAGCTTAGATATGTTTCGAAATTTGAAAATCTTCGCCGCTGTATCCCATTGAAAGGCCTTCTTGGGACTTAGAAGAAGGTTGGCATTTGTTACTTGCTGGTCTGGCTTAGAAGCTTAGGGCGGCAATCCTTCCGTCGGCCCAGACTTCCTCTATACTTGATGGCGATGGCATGTCGAGCCACTGACGCTATCTTTATGGATTTGCTTGATTCCTCGGTGGTTATTTATGAAACCAGGAATTTACGCATTTGTCTTAGCACATTTTAAACTGGATTAGGTTCATGTTGTAGTTTCTCGAATCTGAAGCGCTTCGGATGAGAATGAGCTATGTGGGCTTTCGGTTTGTGATGGATTTTACCGGCATGTCATCTATGTATACTTCCATAGTTGTGCCTAGCGGTTACCGAAACATCCAGATTCACCAATCTCGATATCAGCTCCTGTTTTGAGCCATGGCATCACCACGATAGCAACCGGTGCCTGTATTTGTAATGACGAGGTCTTTTCTTGGTCGCCTGGGTGCATACTGATCTAGTTGTAGCCGAAGAAGGCATCCATAAAGTTGAGAAGCTCATGACCCGCAGTGGCATTCACGATGAGGTCGATTCGTGGCAGCGGGAAACTGTCTTTTGGGTATGCTTTGTTTATGTCGATGAAATTCGATCTGTTCGCCCACTGCGTTGGCTTTTTTGGCGAAGTCTTCGTTAGCCTGACCATTAAGGGATATTCTACCTCTCACGATTATACGCTTGGAGGTTTGTTTACTTCTCGTTGATGGCTTTTGTCTTTATAGTGTAAACTCTCATTTGTTTGCTTGGTTTGAAGGATGGGGTGTTTGGCACGTAGTGATTATTGTGGATCAGTTCTCTATATCACATCAGCCTTGAAGACGTCTTGTTTTGTTTTAAAAAATGGATAAGAAGTTTTGGTCTCAGATAGCTTGGATCAGATGGCGAGATGCTCGGGTCATCATCGATATGGGTTCAGTTCTTCGATGGCTGGTCGGGGTGATCTTTCGTCCGCGCATGTCGAAATATAGGTATGTTGTCCCGACCGTTTTTGTTTCATGGATCTTTGAGTAGCATTCCTGCCACTATTTGCGTCTCCTCGAACCATCACCGGTTCACGGTAGGGAATTTGATCATCATGTGATATGCGAGGAAGGATGGCTTTTATTGCATTGAGAGAGAAGGTCTGCTCGGCAACATTTATAAGCAAGCGGGCGTCTGACGAAATCTTGTCGTGAGTAAGGTCGAGCTGGCATGGGGATCTCCCGATGTGAGCGCAATGCCGAACTGGTAATACTCTTTCCGGAGGCCCAGTAGAGGTGGTGTTGCGGGTTCTAGTTTCCTTAGATGCCCATTTATGAGGGTGACGAAGATGATGCTCAGTTGAACTCGTTGTCGGTGCTTTTAGATGGCCCCATTTTGTTGGCTCTGACAGCGCGAACTACCGGTGGTCGTCATGAGGTGTTATCCCTCCAATGCGAGTCGGAGAGCGTGATGGATGTGTCAGTCGCGTGGTTTAGACCTTTGTTTGAATTTCCGCTATCTCTGTTGATCTAATGTTACGTAGATGGGCCTTGAGGCTTAGGCTGGACTCTCTCTTTGCGAATCCTCCTGGGATTGCGGTTTCACAGGGATTGTTGGTCTTGAGTCGTCGTCTGCTTAGGGTGGTGGTTCTTTGGGCGGAACTTTGGTTCGAGCTTGACTGCGGATGCGATTTTTCGGGGGATATAAAGCGTGGAGATATCTGCGTCGTATCAAACCTCCTATTTTTCTCTTGAAGATCAAGTACTCTATTTTCTCTTGAAATTGTATGCGGTCGTCGGTCGCGGTGTCGTAGTCCTATGGAACTTCGTGGTACTTGGAGTTATCTCTCATTGTAAAGATTGACTGTTTGAGTTAGCCGTCTCGGGGCTGACCGTTTGCGTGCCGGCGCGGGACTGTGATGCGAAATTTGTCGGGGTGAAGCGGCCCGGGGCGAATGCGTCGTCGTCCGGATGCGGTGGAGCGAGGCGATCTCTAAGGTTACCACGCCTTTTTGGGGATCGTTCTCCATTCTTCTTTGGAGACGTTTCACGGTCGCCTTGCTTCTTGGGGCTTCGTCCTCGTCGTTTGTCCGTCCCGCTCTTTTCTTTATGAATGGACGAGCTCTCTTTCTTGGATATGAGGGCCTCTTCACCTTTAATATATTTCTCTGCTTTTGCGAACACCTCTGCCATGCTTGTTTGGGGATTTTTGGAGATGGAAAACATTAAGTCTTTTGACTGAATCCCTAAGCCAGCCATGAACGCGGTGATCGCGAACTTCTCGTCAGGTATATCTACCTTTAGAGACTCGGCATTTGAATCGCCGGGACATAAGGGCCTCGAACTTTCTTGTACCTGCTTGATAGTTGAGATGGTAACTTGGCTTCTGTACGTCCGGCTCAATGAAGTGAGAGGCAGGCATGATGGATAACTCCACTGAATGAGGGAGATTGATGACGGTGGGAGTCGATGAACCGTGCGAAATTTGGGCTTTTTTAGGGTGATGTGAAAGCTCTGCGCCATGCCCCGGATCTTGATACCCATGCGGCTCTATTTGATTTTGTAAGGTGTTGGGATGATGAAACGGGATCTCTAATACCATTGAGCGCTTCCACACAGCTGGCATTAGAACTTAGGTATTTGGAAGGGAAGTGGGTACCTCGGTACGTATGGAGGCGACTCGGTTTGTTGTACGAGGTGTACATAGTGTCGAAGCACGATCCTTTCACCACCTCCTTCAGCGATGAGGCTCTGCAGAGGTTCTTGAACCTCTGTTCCCATGAGTGTTCATGCTGAGGATGGCGCAATTCTCCGTTCTGGCGTGCTCTCAGGTACGCCCGTTGCCTTCTCCTCGGCGGGGCTAGATGTGAGTCCGTTCCTGAAGGCGCGGCTGGATTACGCCGGTTCGGCCCTTTGGGGAATACTGACATTGTGTTGTCCTTCATGAGGAATATCGCGACCTTCTTGAGTTGTCGCGCCTCGGGGTCGTCGGATCTATCACGGTGAGTTGTTCTAACTTTTACGTCGGGCGTTGGTTGGTGGCCAGTGCTTCCTCGTCCATGTTGGCTTGCATTGCTTAGCGTGCGGAGGTCGTACGTGTTACTTAGTTTGGTCACTGCATCCTTGGAGGATTAAGCGTTCTTTCTGCTTGTATTCAATCGATACCATCGATGTTGAAATCGATTATATTTAATAAAGAGCCCATTGTTCCCACGGTGTGGTAGCCAAGCTGATGATGCATTTTCAACGGGAATTGGGAATTTGGAGCGTGTAGGGTGTTGGGTTTGGACCGGATTCTTGTATTAAATTTGGGATCACGAGCTTTTAGATCGTCTGCAAATTTGAAGTATTCTTTGTATTCAAGTGCACAAACCTTGGTCGTAGTTACTCTTCTAACGAGCGAGGCGGTCAACGAGGTGAAACCCCATGGGTGGCGCTCCGTCCCCTAAGTCAATTTAACACGAGAGAAAGAGCGCCTTGTGGCGTACATGCAGGCCCGACCCGTTTGAGGCGGATCAGACAATCAGGGATGCCACTAAAATCCTCGATCCCTTTCAAAAATCATATCTTTGCGGAAGCGATTACAAAATTGGGCAAGCCCATAAACATTTAACAAAATACATTTTAACTTTAGCAAAATACATTGTGATGAAGGCATTCAAGCCTTTTCCAGAATGATTTACAAAAATAGAGGTTGAGGGTTCAAATTTGTTTACAAAATATCCAATATCAAAGAAAACATGGAATGAATGCACATGTCGAATGGACTCGAAATTTCCTTTTGAGCTGGCCTGGCTCCCTGATGTAGGTCGCTTTCGATCACGCTATCTATCACTTGGTACTGCGCATTGGTAAAACAATACGCTAAGCATTTTCATGCTTAGTGGTTCTATACAAATTCATTCCTCAGTTTCGGTTTAAATCAAATTATGTAATTTAACAATTAAAAACTTTCAAACCATTATGGATGATCAATATACATACAATACATATACTTTGTTATAAATATATAATCAGTTATAGTTCCTTGATCATCCCAAAAATACACTTTCATATTCAATAATTCACAATCTCAAATCAATTCAAATATGCTCACAAATTCAATTCAGTTCTGCGGTGATTCGGTTTGCAATTCAATTCAGTGCATCGATCAATTCGAGTTATGCCATACTTGAATTTAATATGTCTTGATATACAGGGATATCGAGTCAGAAGCGCAGTCCGTGAAACTACGGGGCAGTATTGTAACACCAAAAAAATACCACTAAAATTTTATAATAAAAATTATTATATATTAGGGTATAATTGAGCGACTTGGGTATTTTTAAAATTTTTTTGTAATATTGATTAGATGATTGTTGAATCCAGAGAAATGAACCCAAGTGAAAAGAGAAAATATAGAAATTGTAAATGGGGACCCCGAGGTCAATTGTAAATAAGTTTATATGTCTAAGTGATATTAGGAGAAATAAATAGGTAAAGGAAAAAAATCAAAAGAAATGACATGTGGCATGTAGGAAAAGGGAGGAAAACTTCACTCCTTTTTAAAAATACGATTAAGAGTGATCGTAAGAAGAAAAATAGAAAAGGGGAAAGTTAGAGAGAGAGTAAGCCTTATACAGATTTTCAAACGATCGAATATGGAGTCTCCATTGGCACGAAGGGAGATCCTTCTAGTAATGAGGCTACAGTAGAGACCGGAATCGGGAGTTTTCGACATTTCAGTGAGTAGGTCTTCTCATGGTCTTCTTCTACCATAAGGATTGTTGGGTAGTTAATACGGCCTTAGGGAAAGTTTGGTTGCGTTTTAATACGGGAGCTGGCATTGTGGTGAGTCTTGTAATTAATGCGAAGCTTTAATTTAATTTTGGAGTGCAGTGAAGGGAAATTGGTAGTGCGTCCTTCTAGTAAATTGTAGCCACATCAATTGGCTTGATGTTAGGCTTTGAATTTCTCGATTTGGACCTACGTAGACTAGTTATAGTCCTTTTAATGAGGTCGGCCATTTAAATCTAGTCGAATTCGGTTGTCGATTCGGGTCAACTAGCGTACCTGAGAACACTGAGTTTTGGATCAGAAATAAAGAGGAATTTGGCAGTAAGTCCTTCTGTGAAATTGTAGCCACATCAATGGAGCAGTGTTAGGCTTTTGAATTTCTTAATTAGGACTTACGTAGACCAAGTTGGTCTTTTTACTACGAGCAGTCAAATGGAGTCGAATTAATTCGTCAAACGAGGTCGTCAAGCGGTGGTCGTTAAGCGATTGCCGTCGAAGCGGTGGTGGAGTGACGATTATTAGTCAAGCGGTGGTGCGTCAAGCCAGAAATTAAGTCAAGCGGTGAACCGTCAAGCGATTATGCGTCCAAGCGATGTCGTCGAAGCGGTGTCGTCAACGATGATGCGTCAAATAGTGGTCGATCAGCGTTGGTGCGTCGGCGGGTGGTAGATCAAATAGTGGTGGAGTCAGCGGTGGTAGATCGGCGGTGGTCGATCTAGCGGTAATTAGATCAAGCGGTGCTCGTCAAGCGATTCTTTGTCGGTTAATTCCCATTTCGTCAAAGTTGATACATATGGCGCCGACCGGAAGATCATATCTCGCCGTTTGAACTCCGATTTGGGTGTTCTTGGACTCTATTGAAAGCCCATGGAGTCAAGAATACATTCATATGCCTGAGGAGGATGTTAGATGTCAGACCGAGGTGTTTGACTGAGCTCGTCACTTCCGGTGCAGCTCGTCGGTTGGTCGACAGTCAGTTGACTCTGCGCTGACCTCCCGACTTCGGAAGGTCATATCTCGCCGTTTGAACTATGATTTAGGTGTTCTTTGGACTCTATGGAAAGCCCATTTGAGTCATAAAATGTCATCTTCCTGAGGAGTATAGAAGATTTTTGACCAAGGTGGTAGACGAGCTCGTCCGGTTCGGGTGCGCTCGTCGGTTGAGATGCTGACTGTGTATGACCTCCAGCCGGAATGTCACAACTCTACGTCGAACTCCGGTCGAGTGTTGCTTTGCGCTCCCATCAAAATCCATTGAGTCAAAATCCATCTACATATAAATTTTTAAATTGGAACTCATATTAAACTCCGAAAATCAATCCTAACCGGCTCCGCTGAAATGCATGAATAATATTGTTCTTTAATGGTTTTGGAATAGGGAGGAGCAACGAGGAGGAAAAAGCCAAAAGCGTGATTGAGATTCAAAAGTTGGAATCAAATTGCAAATATTTTTGGGTTTGTTCTACCAACTCCTATTCCTCGTTTCAAGTTTTTGCATATTGTTCTAAAAGCATATTGAATTGATTTAATTGATTTGAGAAAAGTGATTGTGAAATATTTGCATATAAAAATTTCATGATTATTGAAAATCATTGATTTATACAAGCGTACATATTGTCTTATATTTTGCTAAAAGGATTTGAGCGCCCTTAATAGAATGTTAGATTTATTTACGCATTAAGGATATATTGGTATACAGTAGGGTCGAATAAGCGATGCTACTTGGCTATTGATGTGTCCTCCGATCGGCGGCCAGTGAGACAGTATCGGCGGTGTGTTCACTATTTGATTGTTTATAGCTTGATCTGGCAGCCCGGTAGGCCGTGCTGTGTTATAAAACCATGTAATCTTAGAGCTTTGTGACCAGTGGGTGCGTCTTAGGTGACCTACGATATCTGTATATCAGACATAGGTTAAATTCGTTAAGGGCATATCACGGATTGATGAACAACTTCCGTTGATTGGCATGCTTGAAGTGATTGTGAAGCCAGGGTGATTGGCATAGCGAATATATTTTGAGCCCGAGATTGATTTTCAATGTCGAACTAAATTGAATTTGTGAGCATATTTGAATTGATTTGAGATTGTGAAATATTGATTATGAAAATGTATTTATGGGATAAATCAATGAACTATAATTTATTATATATATAACAAGTATATTATAATATGTTTATATTGATCATCCAAATGATTGAAAGTTAAATTATTAAATTGCATAAATTGATTTAAAATGGGGCGAGAATGGTTGTATAGAACCGGCTAAGCATGAAAATGCCTTAGCGTATTTTCTGCCGTCTGCAGTGCAGGAAGTGATAGATAGTGATCGATCGCGGACCCCGAGATCGGGCGCCGGAGTCATAAAGAAATAAATCTCGGAGTATGCTCGACATGTGCACTCATTTCATGTGTTCTTTTTTGATATGGATATTTTGTATAAACAATTTGAATACTGAACATCTATTTTGTAAATCATTTTGAAAAGGCTTGGATGCCTACATTGTAAATGGATTTTGTTAAATGTAAATGTTTATGGGCTTGCCAATTTAAATGTCCGGCTTTCATAAGATTTGATTTTGAGTAATTTTGAGTGGTTTAGTGGCATCGGTTTCGGTTCGGATCTTAGCGGTGGGTCGAGGGTAAGAGCGTCACGAGTATCAAATGGTTTTTATAACACGATGCAGTCACGTGGGAACATTTGGTTATAAAATCAAATAGTGGTACTACCCGTCTGATCCGTGAAGATCGGAGTGTATCCAATCTGATAGTTCGCGATGCTAGGCCTGATGGTATACCCGATCTATCTTTAATCACGATCGCGGTTAACATTCTATTAAGGGTGTTCAAATCCTTTATAGCAAAAATATAGTACAATATATGCGCTTGTATAAGCAAATTTATTTTAAATAATACATTACGTTTTATATCTGGCGTTTCACAATCACTTTTCTCAAAATCATTAAATCAATTCAATATGCTTTGAAAAAACATGCAAAAACCCCAGGCTTGAGGAATTGGGTCGGTAGGAACAAATGCAGATCTTTGCACTTTGATTCCAATCACGGAATCTCAAATCTCAGTTTAGAACTTCATATAAGTCGATCCTGTTCCAAAACCCGTTCTGAGAACCAATGTATTCGGTAGTACTAGTCGTTTTGGTTAGGATTGATTTTCAGAGATTAATATGATTTCCAAATTCGACAAGCTATATATAGATGGATTCTTGACTCAATGGGCTTTCCGCGGAGGTCAGAATGCCGAATCGAGGATTCGGACCCGAAGGAGTTGTGAGCCTTGGTTGGAGGTCATACGATCAAATCCTGGTGACAGGCTGACCTGTCATAAGACGAGCTCGATCTGTCACCTCGGTCAAACATCTTCTATCCTTCTCAGCATATGATTGAATTCTTGACTCAATGGGCTTTCCATAGAGTCCAAGAACACCCAAAACGGAGTTCGGACGAAGAAGTTATAGGCACTTAGAAGTTAGGAGGTCATCTGCAGCAGTCAAATCCTAGCTGACGAGCTGACCTGACCTGGACGACTCTGATTATCTTTTGTTAACATATTCATCTCTCAAAAATATGAATGTATTCTTGACTCAATGGGCTTTCCATAGAGTCCAAGAATACCTGAATCGGAGTTCGGACGAAGGAGTTATGACCTTCCGAAGTTGAAGGTCATACGCAGTCAAATCCTGAACTGACGAGCTGACCTGACCTGGACAGGCTCGATCCTATCACGATTAATTCGAACATCTTATCCTCCTCAAATATAGTTGATGTGGATAATGGAAATATGGATTAAGACGTATTCAGAGTTGGACAGGATCATGTTGAGTTGGGGTGATGCGTAAATTCAAGCCCCGACGAAATTTGACCTGAACTAACGAGCTGACCTGACCTGGACGAGCTCAATATAACACCTTGGTCTGACATCTAATATACCTCTCAGGCTTATGAATGTATTCTTGACTCAATGGGGCACTCCATAGAGTCAAGAACGCAAATCGGAGTTGGAGCGAAGGAGATATGACCTTCGAAGTTGGAGGTGGTAGTAGTCAACCGAGATGGTGACTGAGCGACGGGCGACCTAACACGGACGGCTCGATGATATAACACCTCGTTCTGACATCTAATATACCTCTTAGGCATATGAATGTATTTTTGACTCAATGGGCTTTTCATAGAGTCCAAGAACACCCAAATCGGAGTTGGAACGAAGGAGATATGACCTTCCGAAGTTGTAGGTCGTGCGTAGTCAACCCAGACGAGCTAACTTTGGTGACGAGCTGACTGACCTGGACGGAGCTGATCTCTTCCTCAGTCTGACATCTAATATACTCCTGGGCATGGATATATTCATGTCTCAATGGAAAGCTTAGGTCAGAACACCCCAGTCGGAGTTGGAGCGAAGGAGATATGACCTTAAAGTTGGAGTCGTGCGTAGTCGGCAGAGACGGTGACTGGCCAGTGGTGGCCTCTGGGGGCCAGGCTAGGCTACGGGGCCGAATTTGGCACCTACAAACAGCTCTGCTGACCTCTATAGGATGGTCTGGCGGCCTCTGGCTGCGTGACCTGTAGCTTAATTTGTTAGATAAAAGGCCATGCTTGGTCTACGGGGTCGAGATTGAGAAATTCAAAATCCTAACATGAGTTAATTGATGTGGATACAACTTCTCGAGAAAGGACTTATTTTCCCAAATTCAGCTTATTTAACCCAAAAACCCGTTCTAAGGTCAGGCTAGTTGGCCGACCGACCGGCCAAGATCTGGCCCGAGACGACCTCGGTAAAATGACCACAGCTTGGTCTACAGAGGTCCAAATCGAGAAATTCACCAACATCAAGTTCATTGTTGAGGCTACAATTTTCTAGAAGGACTCACTCACCAGATTCAGCATCACTTCATACCCAAAAATGGGCTCAAGGTCTGGATAATGCGCACTACCACAATGTAGGAAACTTCCCATAGTTTAAAAATCTGTGAACAGTGCCACGTAAGTAGATAACCACCACACAACCCTTAGGGTAGAAAATAACTTCAGTAGGAGAAGACCTACCTCTAGAGTTTGTCGAAACTCCCTGATTCCAATCTCTACTTACAACTCTTGTCACGAGGGCCCAGGCTTTCCCTCTTCTTGCCACAGACTGTAATTTGTCGTCGGAAAATGCAGAGAGGAAGGTGGGCTCTCTCTACAACTCTAAAATATCTTCTCTTCTACATTTTACGCTTTTCTTATGGATCCTTGCTTGTCGTCTGCTTTAAAAATGAGAGAAAACTTCATCGCTTTCTACATGCATGTCGTTTCCTTGATTTTTTCTTTATTTATTGTATTTAGGTCCTTGTTTACCGTATTATTAACTTGGGTTAAGTCTCATATTATTTTCCCCTTGCTCATTTATTTCTCTAATTTCACTTGAACATCTAAACTTATTTACGATTGGCCATGGAGTGCCAGATTTTACAATTTCCATATTTTCTCTTTTCCTTGAGTTTATTTACGGTTTTGATAATACGATTTGTCGATATTAGTAAAATTTCGAAAAATTCCCAAGTTGACTCAATTATACCCGAAATATATAATAAATTTTATTATAAAAATTAGGATATTTTGGAGAGCGTCTGCTTAGGCCTTAGAAGAGCGAATGTGTTCGTGCCTTTCATAGATAAGGAGTGACGAAATTTATAGTAAATATTCTCCCAATTTGATGGTAATTAGGATTCACTCCCATTGGATGAGATATTTCTTATTATAGTCCGTATCGGATTTGGTATATGATATAGAAAGAGTAGTTTATTTGGGGTAATCTTCCTTCCTTATTGGGAGAATCGATTTGATCTTGTCTAATCTTGTCTTTTCTTTCCTCATTGTTGAGATTTGGTGAACTGAGGAATGATATATTATTAGGGACTATTCTATTTTTGTGCACTGTCAGAGCTTCCCCACCAGTGGCCTTTGGGCCAAGCGGATTGGACCCTCTCTTAAAATTTTGGCCTAACAAAGGTTGAATCTTTGGCGTAAAGAGGCTTGAATGTCTCTGTTTGGGCGAAGCCTCTCTTTTGGAATTATTGGAGTGTCTTGCCGTGTTTCGTTAGGTAGCCTCTTTCAAGAATTTCCGGTGTGTGAACTGCAGTCTTATTTTTCAAACCATATCAATTACAATATGATATGATATATAAAGTGAATAAATGTGAAAATAAAAATATTATAAATTTTTATAGGAAGTTGAATCCATCTTTATTTCATGTAGAAAGTTGGTAATTCGAGTGCATAGGCTAAGTGGGATCAAATTTGTTCTAATTTTTTTTAAGTCAATAAAATAATAGTCTAGTCTAATCCTAATTCCGAATGGACTAGACTAGTCCAATGGATTGTACTCAAATTATTATATAAAATAGAAATTTCAGGTAGGACTAATAAAATAGCAACGCTACTCGATCATAATTCTGATAGGTCGGATTCAAACTAGTAGCTCTAATTTCATGCACAAGATAAACCAGTACTTAATTCATGAAGGAAACGTGGCAAAACTTTGGAGGAGAATAAGTAGATTTTGATTCATGGAGCCCAAATATTGGTAATTTGGTATGGCTTTGAAAAGAAGCAAAAGACGTAAGCCCCAAAAGGCTTGCTTTTAAACGGATAAAAAGAAAAAGAAAATAATTTTGGGGCAGCAGAAAAAAAAAAGAGGAAAAAGAAAATTTAGTGATCCAAAGTCTTAAAGTCCTGAATACTTGACTTTGGAAAGAAAAAGGGAATAGCTTTTGAAATTGAAAGGACCATTCCTTGCAGTAATGTGAGAAAACATGTCTTAGACATGAAGGGGCATCCCCTCCACCCTTTTGAATTCCATCTCTCTCATCTCTATCATTAGATTCTTCATTTTGCTTTTTTCCCATCTTTTTCTTTTCTTTTCTTTTCATATATATCTTTCTACTGTTGAGTAACTTTGTTTAATCCTTTTGGCTTGTAATCATGGGTCTATTGAGTTTATTTTAAAAAACCCTTCTTTTTTTTTTTTTTTTTTTTTTTTTGCATTCTTTGGATTCTCCGTGGGGTATGTTGAATTGGGAAAATATTCTCAAAAGCACTATCTCTTTTAAATATTTCTTTTCACAGCCCACCCTCTTATTGTCCGTTTCTTATAATTTATGAATTAACAATTTATGTAGGCATCAATAGGTAAAATACCTAGAAGTTTTTTAATTATTGTAGGGGTTTGAAGAATATTTATCACAACTTTTTCAATGAAAATTTGACTCAAATTTGAGACAAGCACGTGTTGGAAAAAGTTGCTTTGGTTGAATGATACAACTTTTCTATGTACAAACGTTTTATTTAATGTTAATGCATCAATAGCTTTTTTTTTTTTTTTTTTATTCACTTTATATAGACTGTAATACTTTATTCTTATAAAAATTCGAGTACGACACTAAATGTACCAATTTTGGAGTTCAACTTTTTTTTTCAATCAATATTATGATCAAATTTGAGACAAGCTTGTCTTGAAAAAAAGTTGCTTTTAATGATGCAACTTATCTATGTGCAAAAAGTTTTATTTTTGTTATCTAAAATACTTTATGTTAATATATCAATGGTTTTTTACTCCTATTTATTTTACGTATTACTTTGTAATATTCTATTATTCAAGTCTCATATCTCTTTGTTTTTCGTTTCTTTTTTTTTATCGTTTAGTCGATCCCCTAAGGACGGTTAATATATCAATATTAGAGTCCAAATTTTTTCAATAAATATTATTATCAATTCAAGTCTCTTATTACTTTAAATTTTCACATTATGGAAGGGTCTCATAATATGAACAATATACTACATTACACCAAAGTGCTTGTTAAAAAAGAAACATTTTTTACATTTTTATAGAAATAAATAAATAAAAGAACAAATTAATTAGGCACTTTAAAGGAAGGAGCCACTCGTGTAACTTTGAAGAACAAAAAAAAACTACCAAAATAGAAAATGAAAGTGGGGAAGTTAGTTGGGATATTTGGTGAGCAGTGAACTCAGCCTTAATCATTCATTGATTTTGCCTTTTTATAGTTACATCAACATCTTATTATCTAAAGCACAAGGGTTAAAAAATAAAAATAAATAAATAAAAACACAACAACAAAATGAAGTTGAATATGAAACCTTGGCACAAACTTCATATGCCAGCCACCCAATATATTTATAAAATATATTTCAAATTGGTATAGTGACTTGAGGGTGAAATCAGATATAGTTTTCAGTGCCTGCCCCTTAGAAAAAGTTCATGTGCCTTTGTCTATTCCCTTTTCATTATCTTTCTTTCAGGGGAATCTTTCTTTCTTTATTTCTTACTTTATCTTTGATTTAAGAGAGTCATAATAAAACCATAATGGTAGGTAGGTGTTCTTTAATTTGAACCAACCATCATCAATCAAACACTCACTATTACTGCTTTTTTTGTTGTAGATTATTATTGTGTCTATCCTGTCATCACTTCACTCAATCACTCCTTGATTTAACTCCATTTGACTAACTAATCCCTCTCTCCCTCCCTCCCTGTCTTGGATTCCCATCTTTCACTTCCCTTTTCGGAATTCTCTCTTTTTTTAATTATTGGAGGTTCTGTATTATCATTATTATTATTACTCAAATAGTCTCAAATACGCCCCCCACAAGCTTCTTTAGAGACCAAATATGGAATGCTGTTTAATTCTAGTATTGAAACATGTTATAAATATGTTCCATTTGAAGAATGATTTTTTTTTAATGGTGTTTTTTCATTTGGTACATAATACAATTTTAAGATCTCAAATTGTTTTCATTGATATATTTATAAGCTTTTTTAAAACTAAACATTTTAATTATTATATAATAAACCGTTTACATTACGACTTGAACTTGAAAATTCATTTCTTTATTATGTATTGTCTTTTAAAATATTAAACATTCTATCGTATGAATTATACAAAATAGGCATTTTAACAGTGTTTATAAAATAACTAATGTTCATGACATAGACATATAGATAAGTCATTTTATTTCATCCATATCTATATTAAAATATGATATTACAATTACCCGAACATAAATATTATTTTTCTATTAAATTTCATTTTGATTGTGTATGAATATTTTAAATTATGCTCATTATGGGTCTGAATTATTATTCAATTGGCCAACTAAAAAAAGTTCACATGAACCACAAAAATAAAATTCCAAACCATAAATGATGATTACGATATGTCATTATTATATGTATATATTAAAGTCAGCAAGAGCAAAACGGCGGCCATGATGGGGGGGTAGTTTTGGGACCGTCTTATTAAAACTATTCACGTGAAATGGATGGGGCCCTTCGTAACTGAAAAATTCCCAGAGAATCCTAAGTCGGGTCAATCCGTAGAACTTGGACAGCAAAATGTGAATCAATTCCATGAACCATGTCTCCCTTTTCATAACTGAAATCGATAATAATAATGAAAAATTACTATTAAAAACGTCAATTTTTTACTTTTTACATTTAAATCTTGAACAAAACTAACTTCCTTTTTATAATTGAAATAGACATGAAAACGATATCGTTTTATCGTATCGTTTTGGATAAGATAAAAGTTCGAAGTCTTATTTGAATTAGAACTACCATTCAAATCAAATATGCTTTTTTGTCAAGGGTTTAAATGTAAAAATAAAGAAAATTTAGATTTTTAATAATAATTTTCTAGAAAAGATCAACGGTTGTGAAATGATTAGGATCAAATCCACCCTAGGCTCAATAAGGGTAAATGCTCTCATTGACTTTTAAGCTTAAAATGGCTCGAATCCAATTATTGCACTCTATCCCTACTAAAATTTATAAATAATAAAACTATTAGGTTAAAAACTCTTATGTAATTTTTTTTTACGGGTAAATATTTTTAATTACATTATAGTAAACTGTCTTTATTGATATTGGAACTCCTGAACCCTTCTTTTTCCTTTTCTTTGTCTTTACATATTCAAATATTAAAAGATCAACCACTTAGATTAGACATGATTGTTAGGTAACTCCTATGAAAATTAGGTTTATCCCCGTTAATATTGAATTTAAATTAGCAATTAGTTTCAATGGACAAATCATAGAGACACATCTAGCACGTGTCATGTCACATGTGTAATCTCTTGTTGTTACTAGAAGGAAAATAAAAACAGGATTCTTTTTTTTTCTTTTTTCTATTCATTCACTGTATTAGTTTACCTAACGGTTAGGCCGTTATGACCCTCAATTAAATGTCCATACATTTTATTTATATAATTAGATATTTATACACAATTATGATTATATTTGAAGACTATGATTTTTTAAAATTAAAAAATTGCTATTTGTTGCAAATTTTTAAAGGAAAATATATAATCTTTTATGACTTTAACATTTAAATCATAATCAAAAAGTTTGTTTTTTTTAAATATAATAATTTTCATGAATTTTGTTTTTATATCTTAAATAAGATTCCGAATCTTTACCAAAAAAATAGAATATAAAAATAGAATTCATAAAAGTTATTATATTTGAAAATCAAACTTTCTACTGTTTAAACTAATTTTCCCATTTTTAAAAATATAAACAAGAAAAACAATAGAAGTTTGGATCAATTCTTATGTTTCTCTTTCTTTTAATATTCTAAATAAATAAGGATGAATAGTTATATAACATATCTTAATTTGGATACTTCTATTTCTTTTTTCATATTTTAAATAAAGAAAAACAAGTTCATCGAATTAAATTTAATGTGATAACTCAAATTAATTTAGTTAAGAGCTTAAGCTAATATAGTTCCTTATATTAGTGTTCGTGTTTGAGTCCAAATTAAAACAAAATTGTAAGGAACATATTCTTATGATTAATGCAAAATGAATATTTGTCAAAAAGTAATGGATTTACCATAAAATTAATCTCGGTAGTTATAATTTAAAATTATTTTAAGAATCACCTTAATTAATCACTACGAGGAAGTGACTTTTCTTATATTGCAAATGAGTTTGGACAATTGAAGCACTAATTATATTTTATGAATTCAAACCATCTTAAATTGTTAAAATTAGCATTTGAGATTCAAGTGATGAAGGGGTGAGAAGAGTTTAGGGAAGATATTAAGTTATAATTAAAAAAAACGATATAATGTAAAATGAATATAAGTAAAAAAAAAAAAAATTTTAAAGAAAAACTTTGCGACAAACATGAAACAATACCTATGGAAATGCAAATAAGAACACTTCATTTGTAAGATTTGTATGATTTAGCTATAGTTTTTTTTTCTAATCATATGATAATTTTTGGATATTGTTTGAAATTACTTGTATATTTTAATAGTGTATTGGAAAAATCAAGACATATATATTGTGATAATTATGAAAAATACTTTTTTTTCTTAAGATAGCAATATGAGTCAATTTGATGCACCTCACAAACAACCTTCTATGTTATTTCTAATTTGATACCCTTTTTACATATTTTTCACATCTCCTTTCAATATCCAATAATAATTTTTCACACTCTTTTCCTGTTAATTCTATAAATTCATTTATTTTTATTGAATGAAATTGTTCCTCTAATCTTAAATTGTCATCACAAATGTGAGTTTTTTGATATATAAAGTTTTTTTTTGAAGAGATAAATAATTTAATTGATTCAAAATCGTTAAAAATAATAAAAGATGAAATAATATTCAAGTTAATAGTATAATAAAAAACTCAAAGTTTATAATTTTGATGATTGAGTATATACATTTGATATTACTGTTGTGACTAAAATATCTATGACTCCGATTCTGCAACATATTGACGATCATTGATTTGATTTATTTTATTTGATCATATATTTTTTGATTGTCTGAATCTTCCCGTCGCATTATAATGACGAAAATCAAATCGTTGTATTGAGACGACACTATCATCCGTCGCACTAAGTCGACAACAATCACAGACGAAACAACGCGACGACTAAATAACTAAAAAACAAATAAACTTAGATTTATGTCGAATAACCATTTTATTAACAATGAAAAAAATATGAAAAGAGGTATAAAGAGGTGATTTTAGGTCAAGAATGACAAAAAAATCACCTCTTTTTGTTTAAAGAATATAGGCTATCAAATAAAAAATTGGGAGAAAAAAAACTAAAGTTTCAAGTTAGAGAAAATAAGGCTTGATATATAAAGTTAATTATGAATTAACAGTATATTAATTATAAATAACATTTGTTCTCAAGAGGAATTTAGGCACTTATTTTCTTTTGTCGCAATCTTTTGGATTCTTAAAAAAAAAACAATCTTGTTAATGATTATATATAATAAAAGTAGTATAAAACGTCGCATACTAACTCTTTATATTTAAGAATTTTCTGAAAACATAATTAAAACTTCTTAATTTTTATTTCGAATAAGTAAAACTTTCACCGTATCAAATATGCATAGAATATAAGGGGTGGTAGGTCATAGGTTTGAGTCCAATGATAGTTTATTACAAATTAAAATGTAATAAATAAATAAAATTATCAGCAAGTTAAAGTTTAAAGGTAAAATTTTAAATTTTCTATTAGCTTTAAAAAAAAAAAAAAAAGAGAGGAGTTTTTAAAATCAAATTTGATATCATAGGCAAATTTAGGTGTATATTCAAACTCCACTTAAAAAGAAACAAACGCATCTAAATCGGAAACCACGGAGGAAGGTACCAATGTACCATTCAATCAACAAGTGTTTTTGTTGTTTCATTAGGAGTATATAAGGGTAGATAGGTAATTTCACGTAATCCACAATAATTATGCTTAAGACCAGTTTTCCACCAAACGAAACTGGATTCCGGTTTGGAATGAGTAAAAGCCGTTGCAATTTTCATGTAAGACCGGTCTGAACCGGTTGTTATAAGACGGACCGTCAATAATTAGGAACACTATAACGGCGTTATCCGCAAAGGCCACCACGCTAAGCGTAACGGCGCCTCGTTGATTATTCCGTCGTTGTTAACGGAGTTAGGACCACCACCACCACAACCACAACCAGTGCACGATAGAGGCATAAAACAAATCGAACCCGTTCAACGAATCGATCTTCCTCCACCATCGTCTCCCTCATTTTCTCTCCGCTTGGAACCAACAGAAGAAGAAAGAGAATTATGAAATATATCAGGAAATGCAAAGGGATCGGGGGGAAGTAGCTAGCGGTGATGGGGTGGCTCGGGTGGTTGGTGGCAGGACGAGCGAGCTCTAGCCGTGGCGGAGTCTGCAGACGCCTCAGGAACAGCGAAGAGGAGAAAAGTCGGTGGCGGTGGGGAATTGAAGTTCGCGTCGTCTTACGAGCAGCTTAGGAATCGCCGCGGCCTCGTGATTTCGCCGGAGAATTCGGTTTCCGAAGCGCCGTCGGGGAATTCCGGAAGAGTGGTGGCGGAGGAGGAGGATCAGCATTCCGGTCCTAGCTCGGATCACATGTCGGCGTCTTGCTGCTCCAGTAACGGATCAAGCGAGCTGGTAAAGGAAAGATTGAAGTTCATAGATCTGGAGGTAAAATTGAGCTTTTGAGAATTATAAATTTATGATTTAATTCCGTTTCTTTATGCTTTCTCTCTCTAGGTTCTTGAATTTCCGTTTCTCGCACGGTAATTGCTTCTCTTATTTATTTGTCAACTCTTGTACAAAATTGAAATAAATTCTTTTTTTGCAGGATAGTGTTGAAATTGAAACGTCCACGTATTCCGACTTCAGAGAAAGGTTTACACTCATAACATTAATTTCAATTTTGGTGCAAAATTCCTTCTCGTTACGTTTCTTCAAATTCGAAATTTAAATCGTGTGATTCCAAACGGTCCGCATTTAATTTCTTCTGGTCAAGTCTCACTGTGATTCTCATATCTTATATAATCTAAATTCTGTATTTCTTCGTCTCCTTCACGCAATATCTTTACAGGAGAGAAACGACGCCGTCGAGTGAGCTTCGCGTGGAATCTGACGACCTGGAGTCCACGGCAAAACCATTGGTGGCGAATCATCGCCACAGATCAACAGTGGAGAAGATGCCGTCGGAGTCGGAGCTCGAAGAATTCTTTGCTGCTGCCGAAAAAGAAGTCCAGAAACGATTTTCAGAAAAGTAAGTTACACAAAAGCTTCACATTCTTATCTCAGGCTACAAGCCAAGTATAATTCACCCACCAGTTCAACCAGAAACCGAATTGAGCATCACCGAACCCTAAACTCAACTATTCTTCATTTCATTTTCCAATCTCAGGTACAATTACGATATCGTCAAAGACGTGCCATTGGAAGGACGCTACGAGTGGGTTAGATTAAAGCCATGAAGCCACAGAAACACAAACAACGGCAATGGCTCCCTGAACGATTTTCAGGTCTAATAATTTAATTTGTTTAGCTCTTTTCCATTTTCTTAATCCTTCATGTATAGCTCCTTTCAATTTGTTCTGAGCGGGGTCTACCGTATACGCGGAGACGCTTCTGAAATTCCCCTGCTGAAGAACAAACTACTCAATAACAAGTGCTATTTCGTTTAACATCATCTGCTTCTCTGATCATAAGCCTGCTCCTCTGGTCTGGTACGATCATGGAATGGGTCAGTAATTTTAGGATTTTTCTTTTCCTTTATCGTTTTCTTCTTCCAGAGTCTGGAAAAAGCTTGTTTTTGTTGATTTGTTATTAGTCATTTTCCCATTCAATTATATGATGATTCTTTTGGGCGATATTCACCAAAATATCGCGAGTCTGATGGATTCCCCATATTGTGATGGAGCGGTGTGGGGAGTGGGCAGCTCCACAGCGTGTCGTGTAAGTCACGGACACGTGTTGAAGATCGGGAAAATACGATCTTATCATTCCATGTGGTGGATGAGTGTTCCAGGCTCAAGGCTCAACCCCCACCCGCCAATGCCGCCATGTACAAGTACAGAAAGAATTTGGAAATTCTGTCAGTAGCCTCTTTACTTTAATTTTTACATTAATGTTGGACTCTCGTCCTCGTCCCAAATTAATACACTTTTTTTTTTTTTAAATTACCAATATAATTTTAATATGTTTGCCGTATTCAATAGCGCATTAATTTAAAAAAAAATTCAAGTCATAGTCATTGTAACATTGATGAGGCGTTATAGTATTATTTTGGTTATTAACCTATATTTATAATTTTTAAAAACAATAAACTATTTTTGTCCAAATGAGTAATTGTAATGCAAAGTCTGTTTTGATGGAGTTTCTGTGAAGGAGGTCAAGGTGGACCCAAACCTACCACCACTCCCTTACAGGCTATATATGGTTTAGTTTGAGTTATTTATTTATAGGTAGCTGTGGAGGTTTGTCACCTGGAGTTATTATTACCTGGACTCTGGAGGGGGAGGGGGAGGGGGAGGGGAAAGAGGGTGAATCGGATGATAACAGTAAGCACATGGGTTGAGATTCAGCAGCCTGCACGTTGATACGCCTGAACCTGCCTAAAGTGTTGTCGCTGGTTTCTGTTGTGAACGCAGTAATCATTGAGGATTTCGTAGTTCTTTGCTGGCTTCTGGTTCTTTTTTAAATTTATAGTAATTAATTTCTACAACTAATTGTGAAATCTGGTATAATCTGTGACCACAAATGGTTCCTTTGCTTTTATGTCATGTTTCTGAGGACATCTCTCATAGACTTTAGAGCATCACCAGGCATTTCTATGTTCTTTTTTAATGGCACCCAATTAGTAAACAGTCTCTTGGCTAAATTCTACATTCTGGATTAGCAATTTATTTCTACAGGGTCTCTGCGCTTTTCTGCATCTCTCTCACATATGTATGTTTCACCTTTTTTAAATTATTGGAAGTTGATGAAAATTGGAGTGTAAAATAGAGAAGTATGGTTGAGTGAATTTTAAAAAGTTCTTTAGTTAAAATAGTAATTTAATATTTAAATATATTTTAGTAGGTAATTTGTTGAGTGTGGTTGGAGATGCTGCTAATAAACTGGGTTCGATTGTAAAAAGTCCGTTCACATATATCATTAAATTCGATTTTATTTCTTGAGATATGAGTTTTTTCAGATAAAATTTTAATCTATATGACATCTTATGTATGAGAAAACTCAAATCTTAAAAAATAAAATTAAATCTAACGATGTAAATGAACTTTTTACAACTGTGTCTTAATAAAATATTCCATGAATTTTGTTTATTTTGAAGAAATTAAACTTGTTTTTTACTCTTATCGATACAATTATATTATCTATTTACAACGTTTAAGGGTTTTGCCGCGAGCAAAAAGCGTTTTTTACAAGATCTTTCCGTATTTATATAGTAATGGGGATATGAAATATGACATGCCTTTCATATAGACACATCTTTATCATGTCTTATAAGATTATGGGCCAAATGACTTTAAAACGTGTTTATCGATAAAGTATTCGAAAATTTCTCAATTATCCCTGTGGATGTGACAATATTTCTCCATGGTCTGACTCCATGAACGATTTTGTAATCCTATTGTGAATAACCAAAAGTGTACCCTTGGGTATTTATAGAATGAGAAGCAAAGTTGGTATTTGTATTTTCACTAAATCTTAAATAGAACTTAAAAATTAAATAATATTTAATTGTTTTGTTTTATCAATAATTTATTTCTATTAAATATTAAAAATAAAATTGAAATCCTTTATTCTTTTTTATCTGAAAAGTATTAAATATTTTTGTTTTTAATATTACAATTAATTATAATAATAAATTATAAAAACTTATGAAAAAATGAATAAGTTAGTATTCATCCGATAAAAGTTGAAAAATAAACATATCTCAATTGTATCATTCAAAAAACCAAAATAGATCGTTTATCCATTCATATTAGGACAGAGTTTAGATTTTTAATAAGTAGTACTCAAAAAATATTTTTCAAATATGAAGTCACTTCAGGAAGGATTTGAGTATTATTTTTCCCTTCATTCTGCCTCGATTATAAATATAAATAATTTAAAAAATTAACTTAGTTTTAATTATTTTAGATATTATATGTAAAAATAATAAAAATTTTATTAAATAACTATAAAATTATAATCATTTATACAATATATTTATCTCAATATAATTAAAAGAAAAATTATTATAGTTATGTTGGGCAAAATCATCTATTCACCATCTTATTTTCATTCCTAAGAACCCGATGATAGAGGTCGCGAGATAACTCAGAGTGATAAAGGAGTGGAGGCAGGTTGGGAATACGTTTATGGTGCCACGCAATTGAGGTGAAGCCGTTAATCGAAGCAAATGCTATTTTTTGATACCGTAGAACATATGACAAAAGGGTTCTTGAAACCTAGCACAAGTGATAAAAGAGTGAAACGAGTTTATGGGATATGTCAGGTTCGAATTCAAGGACATACCACTACAATTATATAATACAAATGATAAATGAATGGAACGAGTTTATGAGATATATGATTAGGTTCGAATTCAACAAGAGACTACTACAATTATATAATACAAAGTAAATATAAATCATTAAAAAAAAAAAGGGGGATGACAAGAGTTATTGAAATTAGAGAAGTTTTCTTTTTAAGTAGAAGTTATTCTTTCTTTTCATATCAAACAAACATGAACAACACATGACTACCATAGGGGTTTGATAATGAGTAGCACTGTAGCATCTCCTCCACCTTTATCTTCTTAGAAGCTGGTATATATATATTTTAACATCACGAGACATATGAGATCCGCTCATACTTTATTTATTTTTTTGAAAAAAATAATAATATTATAGATAGAATAGATCTAAGATATAAATAGTTAAAAATTATATAAGATAAAACAATATCTACATTAATAACATAATAAATTGGTAAAAAACTTATAAATTTAATAAAATAGTGATCTGATATCTGTATCTTCGAGTTATTTCATCATGCGATTATCGTAATTTGATATCTTGGTAATTAAATTTGTTTTTCTTCCCAATAAATTCAACATTGCGTTGATAAAACGTTATAATAAAGCGATGAGCAATGGCGATGCTATAGTGAGTAACCGGCCAAATGTCACATAAAGATGATGACAAAAAAATAAAATAAAATTTATATCTTCAGAAAAGAATAACAAAAAAAATCAATCATTTTTATTTGAGAAAAATAGGTTACAAAAGAAAATGAAGAGAGAAGGTCAAGTCAGTTAAAGTGTTAAACCAGGCCTTTGCTCATACTTTATTTCATTCTCTCTTTAACGTCAAAAATCAATGAATAACACAAGACTCTATTAAAGGTATTATTAGTATCCCCTCGATCCACCTTTATCTTCCTATAAGCTAGTGCGATTGTGGAATGGAATATATTATATATGTACTAGTACCATACACTATCAGAGTACTGTACATGGACAAAAATGGGCAAATGCTGGAGTGAAGCAACGATGGCAACGCAATGCATAAAAAAAAACCGAAACATTCCATCCAATCACGTAAAATCTAGATATGTGGAATATATGTACCAGTGGCATACACTATCAGAGTGCTTTACATATATATATATATATAGATATATATTTTTTTTTCATCACTTTTGGAGTATGTGACAAATTTAGATAAACATGTTTATGGACAACAAATGGGTAAATGTCCCAAGAAAGCGTAGGGCAGTGAATGGAAGGGAACATGTAGCTTGGTACGAAGAGTTTAATAGGAGAGATACAATTTAAAAGACCCAGAAAAAATATTGATGAATGGGAAAACTTTTAAGCCCAAGTATTGTAATTTCATATGGAGTCGATGAAGGGATCATGTCGTTACCACTTTTGAGAAGTCGGATTGCTTTCTTCTTAGGGCAGGTAGGCGCTTTCGGTGCGTATTATTTCTCGATGAAAATCATGATATGTGCGAGTCCAACCCCAAAGAAGCCGATTTGATACATTATAAAAAGACTTTTTTTCAAGCTTAAATATCATTCCATAATTTCATGTAAAGTGAGATATTATCAAGATCCTACAAAACCAAGTAAAATCTAAGTGTTTTCATCTTTGATTTTCTCCATTTTTGTTTTTTTAATTACGGTTAATTTGATGTAGGGAAAACAAGAATAAACTATACAGTCTATATGGCATGAGAGCAGAATGACCGAGACCTCAAGACAAGACTCTCCTCCTCGTTCCATGGCACTAGCTTTGGAAAAAGGACAGTTGTCGGGAAATTTATACATGGGCATGGGGATCAAAATTAAACTAGTATCATGTGATAACTATAAATAACATGCCTTCTTCTTTATAATTCCAACGAAGTATCAGTCAATGGAGAACTCTGAAAGAGTTGGGCTTCAATAACCAAAATCACTGCAGATTTTTGGTACCAGTACAGCTGTGAAATTAAGAGATGATGGTGGCGTGACGCTGTTATTAATTACTCTTGGATCTGGTGCCTGCCTGCCTGCCTGCCCTACACCTCCCCATTTGTATTAAAATTAAAGGTGGGCTAAGGGCTTCAACTCCATTTTGTAGAATATTATGTTGACCTCCTTCCCACACGTGGTTTCTGCTTTAGTCCTAATTAAGCTTCCTTCTTCCTCCTCTCATCAAACTCTGAGCTGGAGGTGTCTGTTTAATTCACTTCCCAAAAACAGGCAGGTAACTTGACTTGTTTCTAACATGCAAGTACAGGCAGGTTTGGTGTATATAGATAATGTCAACTCCTTCGAGGATACCTTCCTTCTATCATGGACTTAGACTCACTCATTATTAAATGGCTGGTTGAAGGTATGACTTTTAAGAGATGGTTGATTATCACCCAATAATAATGGTTTTTTGAACTTAGATATTGAAGGTGATTCTAAAATAGTTGTAGATAGCTATAATAGGAAGATTATTATCCCTGTTTCTATTATATTACAAATAGTTTATGTTTCTAACATGCATGGACAGGCAGGTTTGGTGTGTATAGATAATGTCAACTCCTTCGAGGATACCCTCCTTCTATCATGGACTTAGACTCACTCATTATTAAAGGGCTGGCTGAAGGTATACTTTAAGAGATGGTATATTAGCAGTCACGAATAATGGTTTTTGGAACTTAGATATTGAAGGTGATTTTAAAATAGTTGTAGATAGCTACAATAGGAAGATTATTATCCTTGTCTCTATTATGTTATTAATGGAGGATATTTGGAAGTTGGCTTAGGATCTTAATATTTATATTTACCGACATGTTTATAGAAAAGCGAATGGAACTACAGATTGTTTGGCAAAGAAAGGAATTGGTATTTTATAATCGAGTGTTTGGCGATCAAATTTTCCTAAAGACTTGATTAATGCTAGTTTTGAAGATTATTGTGGTCCTTCCTTTTTCCAATCGTGTTTGTCAGATCTCTATTATGAAGTCTTCTTTCATAAAAAAAGAAACTCGCCGAGGATACCCCAACTCTATTGTTTGTCACGGGCGAGTTTGCGATACCAATAATCGGTAAAGATATAAAGTTATGATCGAATAAAGCGCCCGTGTTCTCGAACAGATTTGAACTAATGACCATTGGGTAAACCTCAAGATCTTAGACCAACCCACCTAACCTAAGATGGTTTCATAGTAATTATGATATGAAATTTCTGAGACTATGCATGTTTGGTGGCACATTACTTAGTTGGAGGAAGAAATACTTGAGATTAGTATTTCCCTGCTTTTTCTTTTTTCCTTTTTTTTTTGTCTCAGGGGCTGATAGCAGATTCAACAGATTGGTGGTTTAGATTAATTAATCATTCAACCAACTTGACAAAATATTATCATAATCAAGCGACTATAGCAAAGATGAATTTCAATCTCTTCATTTAAAGGACAAGACTTTATTTTTTTCCCTTTACAAAAAAAAGTAAGATAATGTCACACACCCTTTAAATAATTTACACAAATCCAAGTTCATCCTACAAAACTTAAATTGAGTTAACTGATCTCACTGAACCAGTTCTGACAGGGCCATTCTTCTCTATAGAATATGCACTTAAAGCCTTCACAACATGGCGGAATCTTCTTCTATATGTGGGTAACTTTGACACACTTCTCACCATTCCTATCATCCTGCCAATGGCGTCACTATTAGGAGAGGAAAAACAAAAAGATGCTCATCTTTCAACATGAAAACCAGAAATAATAATAATAGAAATAATTTCCTTTTATTAATAAGGAAATAATGAGGAAAAGGAAATGGGTAATGCTTCAAAATAGCTTCCCACATCTTCACTGTTCCTTTCTATCATTCTTTCTGTGAAAGAAAGAGGGAAAAAGGGATCATTAAAGAAATATACACCTTAGTATAGTTAAGGAATATACTAAAGTTGTCTTCAACCTTCATTTGGAACGGAAGAGAAGGTAGGAAAGAAAATAGTGAGGAAAATAGAGAGGAAAAGTGGAAGGAAAAAAAATTTGGAAGAAAATATAAAATAAGTTTAAACTTAATAAATAAATTCTATATGTTTTATTTAAACTCATTTTATTTGTTTCTCTCTCTTATATAAGTACTAAGAAATTTAAAAATATTTAAAATTTTGAGGAATTTTGATTATATTTGATTTTCATTTATATTTTTTCATGATAAGCAAACATGAAAATCATTTTCTTGCCCATTCTTTTCCTTTCCCTAGCACTTTCGGGTTCCAAACAAACTAAAGATTAAGCTTTGAACTATTCACTGATGGGCTGCATTTACTTCTAAACTAAATGCAGGGGAGACGGGCGAGTCCATACCTTCTGGCCATGCCCTGGATTTGAGGCAACCCTGAGCATCCTCAGTTTAAAACTACCATTTTCCAAGACTCCATTCTTTCAGCATTTGCCTCCAAAGGAAATAATACCATAACGAGTTTCTCCAGTATCTTGCTTTACCTCTTCGAGTAACTGTGACCTTGATCTGTTTCGCTGGGACTGCATTACGGGATGAAAGAACCAGTCAACAATCTGTCACAGGGTCGTTTAGCGGTGACTTCAATGCCATCAATGTCATTAGACCAGCGGCCCAGATTATTGAGTAGAAAGATTACGAAAAGGCAACAAGGCAAACCAACACCAATAATAGGTCCATCATTGCTGTTCTTCGCCTTTAACCATTCACAGAGGTCAGATGGATTTATCACACCGGCATCGAGTAGTTCTTTGCCCCACATTTCACA
The DNA here is from genome assembly GCA_016808115.1 of Tetrastigma voinierianum. Taxonomy (NCBI): domain Eukaryota; kingdom Viridiplantae; phylum Streptophyta; class Magnoliopsida; order Vitales; family Vitaceae; genus Tetrastigma; species Tetrastigma voinierianum. Next base: position 278,018 of record JAEQBH010000061.1, read on the forward strand.
GCTCTTCATCATGTCCTCCCATATCTGTTGTATTTTATGTAAAACAAAATGAACTTTTATCCATGTCAAACAAGAAAACTGAAATGATGACTCCATACTTGATAAAAATCAAAAAACTAAAGAAGATACTTAGTTCCATCTTGATTCTCTCCTATATAAGTGGTAATGGGATTACATTCTTGTCATAACTAGCACTACCAAAAGAGGACCAGAACCAGAACGGCAGCCCTATAATTCAACCCGCATGCGTCAGTAATGGTAATTGTCAAGAATTCAAATTAGGTTTCAAATGCTTCTGGACCTGCCGCAGCTTATCTACTGGATTGTGATTCTGAGAGGCTACTTGGTGGATTCGATTCACTTTATTCACAACCACATTGCCTTATTAGCAATGTGAGATTAAGTGCATGCTACACCAAAAATTCAGTGATAAGCATGGTTTTAGTAAGGCCTATAAAGTTGTCTATTTCTACATATGCATAAGGCCTTTAAAATTGTTTATTCCTACAGATGCCTTAAGTAGAGACATCTTTCTCTTAGGTGTATAGTAACTTTGGCTATATCATTTGCACATAACGTTAACAGATTCATAACCACAAAGATGGCAAGTGACAGAAGCTGAGAAATGCTGTTCTTCGTAAAACATTTATCTGCTGTCTGACACTTCACTTGCCATAATATATATGAGCATACCTGGACCACTTTCACTTCTTGCATCGTCTCCCTTACAGATCTTGCAGGAGCTAAGCTTGGCACAAGCATTCCTCTTGGTTCCACAGAAGTATCATTCACTCCAGCCCTATGACTTGATCCTCCAAAATGCACGGATGAGCGAGAGCCCTTCCTTAGGTACCTGGGCCTGGCTGTGAGCAACAGGGTTTCTATGGTCAAAAATGAGAGAATTCAAAAGGGACATCTCTAGCAGCACTATTTTAACAAGCTGATAATGCACGTGTTGGATAAGAAAGAGGTAAATAATGACCTTGGAAGGACAGTCCCCTCTCGGAGATAAAGCCAATCATTTGTGTACTCATCGAATTCTGCAACCATTGCAATCACATAAGCTACACCCTTTTGAAAGGATTTTTCCTGCATTGGAATGGAGGTTAAAGATTAGGTCCAATTCTAATAAATTGCAAAGTTGATGAGGAATGGGATATTGTTATGTGAGTATAATAAGTAAACCTGATAAACTATAACTGCTCCATACAATCCAATGAAGAAACTGGAGAAAATAGCCATTAAGATGCTTGCAATAACAATAAGAGGCCACATAATGATTGTCAAACCCGCAATAGGAATGCAAGCTGTTTCAAGAAATGGGCCTTCCCGGCTAATGAGGTCATGTATGAGTCGATGCCAACCCTTGAACAACATGTATGGACTCTTTACTAAGGCAATTGCAGTATAAAGAGGAATCTCCACAACAAGCCCCAAAATCCCAACAATGATACATCCAGGCACATGAACAAACCTGCTAGAGAGCCTCAATTAGTGGATCCCTCAAAGAAATGGCTGCTTTCACAAGGTTTGAGTCACATTAATCTATCCATTATCTTTGTTTTTTTATATTTGTATCATACATGTCATAATTTGAACTTCTGTCATAAAAATATAGGAAGAGCAAAGTTTTTTTTTTCCTTTTATTAAAAAAAACCCACTTCAGTTTTACAAATAATTGTTTTGGGTTCAGATTTATGGAAGGTTTCAGTTTGTTGCTATTTTTTTTTTTCTTACATTGTCTCAGCAAGGGAATGAGGTATCAAGAAACTATCAAATTTTTTCCTTGATTCCTCTTAATTAGAAAAAGAAAAAGAAAAAGGTTTAGAACTCAAGCACAAAGGATTAAGGAGCCATTACCTAAGAGTAAGAACCTCATCTGTGCTAGAGCTTTCGCGTCTCTCGTTCAAGAAGGCTGGGTATGAATGGTAGCAGATATCTGCAAAATCTCGAACCACTGTACAACTTCCTTGGATAGTTTCCCATGTTCCATCCTAAGAAAATATGAAAAATTAAAGAGACTATGAAAAATTTAAGAATGGTAGGAAACTTGACAAGAAGTAAAATGACCACAATTTGAAATCTTACCACCACACAGTGCCAGGAACTTGTTATTGTCATGTCTGAAGGCCTCAAAGGCAGAAACCCAGGGAGTGAAAAATCCATAGCCCACTCCCACAAGAACACTTCCAGCTATGCTTAGACCCAGCCATATGGCAAATAAAGCTGGCAAAGCAAATAAGAAAGCAATCTTAAGGGGCACATCAAGTCTATTAGTCCTGCAGTTCACAGAATATTTCATAAGAATTTGAAAATCCCAACCTCTAAATTCAAATTCAAGAAACAAAAACAGAGTCATTGAAAGAACTAAAAGGTGTTTGGTTGAAGAGTAATTACTTTACAAGGGTGTAAACTGTCCAGAAAACATGGAAAGGGAAGAGACCAACAATCACCCCAACGTTCCCAATTATTATAATCAGACCAGCTATCGGACCCACAAAAATACCTGCAATAAGGAACGAAAAATCCATAAAATCTGAAGGACCCATCATCAAATTAACATAAAACGACTACAACCCCGCCTCAAACTGCAAGAAAATCTGAAGGAATACCTTTGAGAGCACCCAGAGAGAAAGCAGAGCAGAATGCAAAAATCACATAGACGAACTTCATCCAATCTTTCAAAGTGCTCACCATATCGACAATAACTAGAACACCAACATGAATTAGATTATAAACCCCAAAGAAAATAAGAAAAATCAAACCCTACCGCACAAATTATAATAATTTACATACAGAGGAAAGAGACTTGAGCTGCAAGAAAATGTGCGAAAGGCAGAGAGGTACTTGCTATCCTGACCAAATCAACAATCAGGTGGCTATCTGGGACAACCAATCATAGCAAATGAATACACTATAGGACAAACCAACGGAGTCATATAGTTTATAATAATATTAATAATAATTTTTATTTTTTTGTTTCTCTGTTTTCTTCCTTCATGACGTTTACATACTGGGGCCTGTTCGTGCATACCCAACTTCAATGGCAGATTGCGAAGTTGCAGGGAATCACTATGCACCCAACAGCAGAGGATAAGAATAATTTCAAGGTGCAAACCGGTAGTCTTTGACCACAGGCTGTACAACTGCAGAGCAATTGCTTAATTTGCTTTGCCTTTGTGTTTTCAAATTTATAATTTGATAATTAATATATCCATTGACCAAAGACTCGAAACACATGACCATCTCCATGAGTTGTCCATTTTAGAAGTTCTTCTGGAAGAAGATCACAGCGTTTACTTTTTTGGGGTTTTCAAAATAAATGAAGGCGAATGAAATTTGTCCACCTGATGAGCAGCCAGCCACAGTGGGATGTCGCCGTCGCCGTCGCCGTCGCCGCCATTGATGGGGACGAGGCCAGCACGGAAGCTTTTACGACTTCCGCCACGTCGACTGCACTTTTGGTAAAATAAATACAGTGGAATGAAGGAGAAGGAAGAGAAAAATAGCCCATTTTACAAACATTTTCTTCATATTTGATAAAATATTTTTATGGATCGTTTTTTAATTTTCTAAAAATGTGTGGGTTCTAGAATAAAATTTTAAAATGTTTTAAAATATTTAAAGTGTTTTAGGTAATACTTTAAAATTTTTGAGAATACCTTACATATTTTTTATATTAAATGGAAATTTTATTCTATTTGGTCATATCACTCTTTCTTGATGTTAATATTTGTAAATGCTTTTCTAATCAAAATTTAAAAAGTTTTTGAGGTCTGATTCAAATGATAAATTGATGAGATAAAGAGATTTCAGGTTTTAATCCATTTTTAGTTTAAAAAATTTACGAGGAGCTTGTTTTTTTTACTTAATATTGAATAAAATTTTTATTTAGATGAATGTTGGACTAGATTTAATAGTATTAAGTATGATTTGTTTATTTTTTTAATACTGTATTTTTATTAAGTATTAAGTTGTTTATTTTTTATAAACTTAAAATCAACATCATAAATCTTTTCAAAAAAAATCAACATCTTAAATATATTAAAATAAATAATTTAAGTTCATAACTTGTATAATGATGATAAAACTTTATTATAATGGTAAAATGAAAAATATTTTGTATGATATATCTATAACACTTTAACATATTTACAAAAAATTAAAATGATAAATAATTTATTATTATCATTTTTACAAAAAAATAATTATAAATAATTATTTATTTTATATAAATAACATGAAATATATAAAATTAATAATTTAAAAAACAATAGATTGATGAAATCAAAACTAGATATTCCATGTTTTAAAATATTATGATAAAATGAAAAATATTTTGTATAATATATCTATAACACATGAACATATTTACAAAGAAATTAAAATTATAAAATTATTATGATAAATAATTTATTATTATCCTTTTTAGAAAAAAAAATTATAAATAACTATTATTTATTTTATTTATTTATTTATATAACAAAATATGTAAACTTTATAATTTAAAAAACAATAGATTGATGAAATCAAAATTAAATATTTCATGTTTTTAAATATTTTGAAATATTTTATGTAGATTTTAAAAAATTTTAAGCAAAATTTAAAAGATTTAAAGGATATTCTAAAATATGGATTTTTTTCTAATAGAATTCGGAAGAAAATTTTAAAAATTTAAAAATAAGTTATGTAAAAATGAAAAAGCAAACCATCTTAAATTCTAAAAGCAACTAGGGGATAAAAAAAAATAGTATTCTATTTGTTTCCCCATGGATATAAGAAGACTATGACTAAGGAATTAATCTGCAAATTTCAAATGCAAGTTTTCTAATATTTAAAAATTTGACCATCAAATATTTGAATAGGTACCTTTCTTAGCCAAACAATATGCTTATATTTGCTTCCTTGTAAAAAGGATGATAATAACATAATTCTAAGAAAGTTTCCAAATACCTATGAGACTTCATTAATAGGATACGTCATTTTTTTAATTAAAACAATCTATGTCTAAATTAACTTAATTCACACTCAATTTCAAGGTTTAAGAGCATCTTTAGCCGTTGAGGTAAAAGCGCAAAATAGATGCTTTCGAGAACAAAAACGATGCCGATAATGGGGCAATCATTGAAATAAAATGATTGTTAGTAAGCGGTTATTAAGTGATATTTGACGAAATATTATTATTGACCGTAAAAAACTTCGTAATATTGGGTATATGATAGAAATTTCCATTTTGGGTATGGAGTAATATAGATGAATGAAGGGTATATGATGTAATTATTAAGGAATAGAAAGGGTAAGATTGGAATAGATTTAGGATAGCTAAAGTTTTAAATCTTTCTGTATTGTTGTTCCAGCATTACTTTAGCTTTAAGGTAAATCTAAGTATTTTTTAAAGGAAGCAAAATATGAAACTTTAAATCTTAGTTTTTCTTGCTTATTGGAAAATCTTTCTGGGGCTTCGTTATTTTTATAGCTCACACATCGTTTTTCAAGGTCATACATTCCGCAAATAATAAAAGTAGTACTTTTTTAAGTCATTCATAAATTAGTTATCCTTTAAACTTAGATGGAGAACTCTTGTTTGATAAGTTGATGATGGTATTAATTAATTTAAGATAATAAATGAAAATTGTTTCATTTGAAATAAGTATATAAATACCAATTTAGTATTGTTTGTAAAATTTTGTGTTTTAGCTAGCATGTTGGCGCTCTTAGAAATGACAATATAATTGTACATATTTTTTTTCTTTGTCTAATATTATTACAAATTCAAATCCTATTGTTGATCTTGTAAGTAATTCACCTTTTAATTTCAAGGATGACCATGATATCATCCTCTCTTCAATTATGAATGTATAACCATCAATTATTTTACAAAACTAAAATGCTTTCAAACTCGACCACACTTGATTTGATGATCCATGGAATCATTAAACAAGTGTATGGAAAATAAATTGAGTACTTTAGTAATCAATAGTAATGAGGCCTGCGGCTCGTGATTGGGCTTGGGCCGGGCTAATAGGCTTGTAGATCGGTCAATGAGTCGAGTTGGGTTTTGTAAGTTTTTTAAGCCTGTGGTTTAGTCTATAGGTCTTGTATTAAACGGGCTTAAGAATTAAAACATTTTTTTGTTAAATTTTAACTCCTATATTTAGCTTAAAATTTAATGCATCAATTAAGTTGCAAGTATAAAAAAAAAGTTGTACATTTTTTTGATGAATAAGTATTTTGTTATAAGATAGTAAACTGTTTTCACTAAGACTCGAATCCGGGACTCCTCTCTTCCTTAGATGTACTGTATTTTTAAACTTTGAATGCTCTATTATGAGTTAAGCATGTGGACAAAAGTTACATAATTATTTAACTTATATTGATAAACCTTTAATAAAATATATACTATAAATAAAGCTACATTATGTTCTTTTTTTTTTAAATAACATAAGGGTAAGAGGTGTGCCTATCAAGACAGGCCGGGCTGACCTGTCGAGCCTAAAAAGGACTTAAGTTAGGCTTGACCCATTCGGACTTTAACTGGGCTGGACTCGAAGCATGCCTTAAGCTTTTTAAAGATACTTAGAAATAACTAGGCATGTAAGGTCCACGTATAACTCGGCCCAATCTCATATTTCATTTAATTAAATATAAAAAAGTCATCTTTCTCATTTTTTTTTATTTATTTATTTTTGGGAGCAAATTAGAATTTAGAAAGCAAAGAACAAAGCCTAAGTTTTACTTGATTTTCGAATTAAATATTCAGCTCTTTATATTTTTATTTTGGTTTAGCCAGATCTCCTTCAGCGGCTCAGGCTCGGGCTCGGGCTTGGGCTTGGGCTTGGGCTCGGGCTCAGCCTTGTAATATTAAGGAACCTTTTCGGATGGGTTGGGTCGACCGTTGTCGAACCCACTGTACAGTCCGATGCCAAATTTTCCATCGAACCAAACAGAAAAACGAAGATGCTGTGACTGGACAACACGTGTGTACCAGGTGCCCCCAATTGGTTGTAAGCTGTAACAGACAGTTCCACAGGGGATTCAGACAAGCCTTTTATTCACGCACAAATCACGTCCATTTCGGGATCTGAGGATAAATTTTCGGTATTATGCCCTAAATCGTTTTTTTCACCTTCTCTTTGGGGTTTTGTTTTGTTCTGTAATGGGGACGTGTTCCGGTGTGTTGCAGGGCCGGTAATGGGCGAGGATCAAAATGTTGTGAAGCAGGAAGTGGAGGATGAAGTGTTCAGAACATCGTCGTCGTCTCGGGAAAGTCAAAGGTTCAGGGTTCAATTGTCCCAGACTATGCGGACCTTCGCTCCCTACACCCCTCCGTCTAAAACCAAGCTCAAGTCTTCTACGCTGGTCTCTCTCTTTCTCTCCGTAGCCTGTTTGGTTGCTGAGAAATGTAGGAAAAGAAAACTGAACTCTGGGTTTTTTTTCCCTCACCTTTTTTGGTGGCAGAAGAAATGAAAAACAGAACTCCTCTCAGTGAGCATTGTGAAACTGTTCAGTTAGTTCGACGTAGTTCGTGTTTTTCATTTTCTTTTACTTTCCTTTTTTATATATTTCTCAGAAACCAAACTGGGTGTTGATTCACCGTGGTCTTTTTAGTTATTAATTGAAAGTTTACGTTTTGGTTCATAATGGGCTGACTAAACAGAGAAAGCCTGTGGAGAAAAAAGAGAAGGGTTTCGGGATCAAGAGGAAGCGTTCGAGTATTAAATTGAAGCACGTAAGACTTCTTGATTTGGTTTAGAGAAATCATTTTCAGTTTCCTTGATTAGTTTCTTTGTGTTTCTGTCTATATTTACGAGGAACCAGAAGCTGTGTGGGTAGAAATAGAAATGTTTAGCTAATTCTCTTACAGTCATCCATTTTCCTGCAATGGGATGCATGGTATTTGAATTTTCAGCCCCTCACACTGTTGAACTTGTATGAGTTTAGAAACACATTTTTTCTATTTTATGCATGCTCACATAGTCTTACATGACCGGAAAGAGTATGGTTTTGATAGCCGTACTTGAATGTGTGCAAGACTATCAAATGGGTGTGAAGTTAATGACCGAGGGTTGCTTCTGAAGACTGTAAAGTCTTGCCATCTGCATGCATCAATGGAGGGCAGAAAACACTACCCACTTCTCCCCTTACAAATTGACACAAGAAAAAATGAACAGGAAAACCCTCTCCCTATTACTGGGCAGGCCAACCTCCATGAAAGACAGAAAGCTTAAGTAGCAATCCTTTGTTCATTCTTGTCCGCTTGTGGATTCGAATTGAGAATTAGAACCAACGAAAGTAGAGAATCTGTGGGCAAGAGTAATTTGCAGTTGTGCTTGTTATAATATGAAAATGGTAGTTAAACAATTGGACAAAAGTGAGTTGGTGCCTAATTTGTTTATGGACTTGAGAATCAGTTGCTGTCATGTAGTTTGGTGTTTTTTTTTTTCTTTACCTTTGTTGGTGCTTATATGACTCAGTGGCAAATGGAGAAAAATCTGTGATTTTCAAAGAAATTACATTTGCTTTCATTATTTCCATTGTAGTTTCTACCAAATCAGTAACTCGATGAGGTGTTTTATGCTAATCATGATTTTTCGTTGTATATTAATCACAGCATTTTTACCTACAAATAACTATATGATGGCATTTGTTTCCTAAATGTTATGTGAAACATTCACCATGGCAGCCCCATGGAAAATTTCATTGGCTTGGCCCTGCATCAGCTCTCCTGTTATGTCCTATACATCGTGGTTCTACCCTCTTTCAAAGTAATTCTTCCCAATATTCCCTCCAAGCTCATGGGACTGATGATTGCTTTTCCCACTTTATTTATTTATTCTCTTGTTATTGGCCATTTTTTCTTGCATGTTTGGATTAATTGGATATTTCTCCGTTATGTGGCATTTATACTTGTAATTTGATTTAATACCATAGGTAATGGCATGGGATTAATTGTATTATTCCTTTTTTTGCAAATTTGAGTGCTCTATTGATGGTGAAATTTGATATGTTGTTCAACAGGAGGCATCTGATCATTCACCAAAGTCTGCAAGGTTGGTGGAGTCTCTTCAAAGCATTTTATGTGTTGCAATCATGTCCATTTCTTAAGTTGCACCAGTTGTATGGATTGGTGTTCTCAATTACAAACCCATTGTTGGGCTGGTTGGTTGCATAACAGCTGTTTTGAAACTGGATTTTAAATACACATCCCATGCCTAAAATAAGAAATTCATCATGAAATCAAGAATTTTGAATTCAAGAAATTGAAAATCCAAACAAAGTTCAATCTTGAACAACCAAATCCAGCAATGGTATGTTTATTCTATAACAATACTATTTGCTTGCTTTCTTTACAGCCGTAAACGAAATAAGGCTGCAGTTGATGGCTCATGTATTCCTCTTAAAGCTAAGACATCTGCTATGATTCGAGCAGAGGAGGTTCAGTCAAATTTGGACCCGGAATTCCCTAGCTTTGTGAAAGTCTTGGTCAGATCACATGTTTCTAGTTGTTTTTGGATGGTAATTCCTTTTAAAAACATATGAATTTGATTATGGCTAATGACTATATCATAGAACAGTGGTCTTCACCAATTTTGTCTTAGCAGGGACTACCTGGGCCATTCTGTGTTATGCACCTACCAAAAAAGGATGTTATCATTACTTTGGAAGATGAAAGTGGGGAAACATGCCTGATTAAGTACATAGCGGACAAAACGGGACTAAGTGCTGGATGGAGACGGTTTTCTACGGATCACAAGTTGCTTGAGGGAGATGTTTTGGTCTTCCATTTAGTTGAGCCAACCACATTTAAGGTGAGGGTTTGAATTACATGTCACATCTAGGTTAATATGTTTTCCATATGATATCATTACATTTGTCTGCCTATCAAGAAAATATCATTACATTTGTCATGGATGAAAACATGACCTATTGAATGTCTAGGATTTATCTGTTGCATGCAGATATCTTTATATATATGTATATGAGTACAGGAAAAAAGTATATTATAAACAAACAAAAAAAGCCAAAACAGTGAATTGAAGTGCCCAGGGGGTATGAATGCTTAAAAGCGCAAAAAATGAAATGAACCAACAAAAACTACTGCCCCTCTCAAAGAGAACCCCCAAATTTTGGGCCTACTTAGGCCGTAATTTGTAGTTGAGAAGTTGTTTGGGAAGCCCTAATATCACTTATTTGTCAGCAGAAGTTCTAATACCAGTTGTTGTGTTAGTGGAAGGTTTGACATCATATGTTCTGGAAAAAGCTCTAATGCCATTTGTCAAGCAAGCAAAAGCTTTAAGCAAACATATTAGTATGAGGAAATTAAATTAAAACTAGAAACCATTCACATTGAAGGAACAAGAGGATATAACATGGTTATGTCTTATTGTCTCTTGTATCTATTGTTATGCTAATTTGGCATCCTTTTTAATTTGTTTATTTTCTTACTTATAAAAAAAGAAAAACCAAACCTTGCGCTATCAGTTCATCACTAAGCATGATCTTTGTTTGGTTAAGGCCGGCCTTGTAGTGTAGTTGACTATTGATGGAGAATGGAGAATGGATCAGGAACAACTCCCTTATGTAATTTGTTTGACTAATTAGTTCTTTTACATCTTGCCGTTGAAGGGAAATGGTTGGCTAATAAACATCTTTACAGATGGAAGGAAAAAACTGATAAATTTGCATTTCTTTTCGATAACACTGAAAAATTATTAGTGAATTTAGTTGTCTATCATCTTTATCTAACATCTTACTTTTGTAGGTGTATGTAATAAGGGCAAATGATTTGACTGAAGTCGATGGCGCCCTTGGTCTTTTAGAATTGGATACCCATACAAAAAATGATGCCAGCAAGGTGGCTGCTGTCTCTGGTATTTCCAACATCACATGTGCATCTCAGAGAACTTGTTTTTTTAACCTTTGTTGCCATTTCCTCCATTTCCTTTGCATTTATATTTTAGAAAGTAGTTGCAGAACTGGATACCGTTGCTTATGAAAGTTCAAAGAGGAAGCATTCAAAATCTCTCCCACTGGTTGTCTTCCGGAAGAAGAATAGGAAGACAGGATCAGTTCCTAGCCTTATGCAGCAAGAACAATCTGAAAACGACAGTGAAGAGACTGGTTCAGAAGTTTTGGAAGGTTCCAAATCGTTTGAGCCTGCGATTCAATTTAAAGACATAAGTTTTGATAATTTCAACATTTTGGTGGATGGGATGCTTATTGATCCCGATCTCCCTGAAGATACTCGCGCCAAGTATTATGATCTTTGCCGCAGTCAGAATGCATTTCTTCATGAGAAAATTGTTGAGGGCTTAAACTGTAGGTTGATTGCTGAAATCATTTCCCAGACAGTTGAGTTTGCTGATGCATTGAGAGCTTGCAAGCTTACTACTTCTCGGGTTGAATTTACAAACTGGGAGAGGACTTTGAAAGCCTTTGAAGTTTTGGGCATGAATGTTGGTTTCTTACAAGCTCGACTGGACCATCTTGTGAACCTTGCCTTCGACTCAGAAGGTGCCATGAACTCAAGGCGCTACATGGAGGTCACAATTGAACGAGCTCACGCAGAAGACCAGATGAGAGACCTCGAAGATAAGCTAATGGAACTAAAGACGGCATCTGAAAAGATGGATGCTGATATAGAGACTCTAAAGGAAGCAGTTGACAACCATGTACTCAGGTTCCAGGAAGAGGTTATCGCACCCTGGTGATATTATGCACTTTGATATTTTCCAACTCCATATTTTGCATTCTTTAGTTATGGCTTCTTGTGTTTGATAATTATAATGTTCCCTTTACTTGTGTTTAAAGGTTTAAAAAGTGCTGACCCCTTACTTTCATGAAAAATGTTGTTGTGCAGAACTGCCATTCTAGGCATGTTGTGACTTCTCAAGGACTTCATTACTAGGAAGTGTCATTACTAGAAGTGAATTCAAGTTAATCCTATATATATATATATATATATATATTCATCACACCCATTTACAATCATCCTTGTGTTTATTTATTTGAAACTATATTACACACTGAACCCATCTCTGGCCTTGACAAATCTTGAGGCTGCATTATTGGGTTTTAAGCATCTCCATTTCTTTATGTTCATGCCAGGTTGATCTTTCAACCATTTTCTTTTTTCACTATGGATGGAAGGAATTTGTAATGATCCTACTCTTCATTCGATTTGGTTTAGGGTTATAGTGGTGTACATATGGCTTTGTATCAGCCCATCCCGGTTTTGCTTCTCTATTGGATTTATGCCCTCAAGAAAAGGTCACGATAGTGTTGGAGTTAAGTCGTATATATATATATATATATATATATATATATATATATGAACCTTAACCTTTCTCTCTTAGACGATGGGACATTACAATCCAGTCCCTTTGGGGGGTTCAACGTCCTCGTTAGCACATTTCCGGTTAGAGGTCAATTTCTGATACCATTTATAACTATTCAACTCTTCATTTAATATTGTCCAGTTCAGGACTGCATTGCGCACATATGGTTTCTCATAACTGCATTGACGCATATATGGTTTCATAAGTTTGTCCTGATTTTACTTCTTTGTTGAGCTGTACACCCTTAATAGTATTTAATTAAAGTCTTATATGTATTTACATGTATGGACGTTAACCAAGTGGGACACCACGAAATTATTACTAGATTTTATCTGAGTCACTTCATAAACAATATAGTGGGCCATCTACAATAGGGTTAGGGGATGCTTCGGCTGAACCCTAGTGGAGATTCCACCATCTGCCTCCCACAATATAGCCCTTTGCAGTTTACAGTACTCAAAAGGGTAATAAAAGGGAGAAAAAGGGGGGACAAGTTTGGCTGTAAGGATCAGAGCAAAGGCCAGGCCCGAAAATTGAAAAGGCCAAAAATTATAGTCAGTTACTCCAAAAGAGAGGGGTTTGGCCCCCAGCCATGAAATAGTAAATGGTGGAGCAGCTGCATTGCAGGTACTACATGTGCATGCAATTGCAGCGGCCTCTCTCCCCAGAGTTTGGGTTCAAAATAAAAAAAAAAAATTCATTCTAAGCAACTTTTAAAACTTTAACTTGTAGACAAGATGTTTCAATATAATTTAGAATTCGCACTTAAAAACTACGACTTATTTTTTAGCTAAAACTACAGTTAAAAAAACTATGACTTTAGTTTCAAAATGAAGTCGTAGCTTTTAAATTAAAAAGATTTAGCACAAGAGAAGAACAAAAAATTGAAAAGTGACGTAGAATCAATATATTTTTGAATAAAAAAGTCATTTTGATCCAAAACTCTCTCTCCCCTCCCCCTTTGGCTTTGGGATAAGGGTGGCACTGGCATCATATCATATCATATCATTTCATGTTCATTCAGGATATACCCTCGAAGTTAACTGTCTGACCCATTTGAGATGGAGACTTTGACTGCACCACCCACACACACACACACACACACACTCATCTATGCTATTATGCTATTGCTATAGCTATAGATCCAAACTTCAAACTGCGCAATTTTATAGTAGATTCACAGCTATGGCTTAGCTGTCATCTTGACAGCCCCAGCCTCAAACCCTATCTTCTTTCTTCTTCGTCCTTCCACCACCTTCTTGGCTTATGAAATTGATCCCTGGAATCAACAATCATCTTCATCTCATTCTCTCTTCCAAAATTTCACACTATGCACAAACATATTTACCCCCCATAAGACCAAATGGAAACAGCTGAAGGAAAAAGAAAAGGTCTTTTCACCTCTTGAAAGATAAATAAATAAAGTACAATGGGAGGGAGGTCGATTGGTCAAAAATAATAATAATAATAATAGAAAAAGATACAAATTAAGAAGCATGATGGAAGAAGGGAACATTAGTGCTAAACACCAAACAGAGCCTGCCTCTTTCAACTGCAAGCATTTTGTACAGAAAACAGCCAAACAACCAACTACTAGGAGATCCAAGAGGGAAACAAATAAGAGCAGTGAGACCCTAAAAACCAACATCAGAAAGATGAATCAAAGTAGCTAATACAAATTAGCATGACCTCTACTTTTTTTCTTTTTTCTTTTTTCTTTTTTTTTTCTTTTTTTAAATCTAAACCTCAGCTAAAAATTAGAAGAAACCATCCTCGCTTCCAAAAAAATGCCCACCACCCTCTACAAATCCATAACTTCCTCATTATATCCTATACTCGACATCTCTGCGACTTGACCCTCCATCATTCTGCATTTCCTGCAACAAACCCATAAAAAAATAAGTAAAAATCAGACCAGAATCAAACTGCAAAGCTTTAAAGTTTAAAGAGACATTTTCTTCCACTCACTCACCTGTGTCTGCAGTGTGGAGGTCTTGCCAAGATTAGCCTCTTCATGGAAGAAAATAGACCTCTTGCCCTCCCCAACGGACCCATCAGTCTTATCGGATTTCTTGGAGCCAATGTGGGTTCTCTTAAGACCCAAAAGCCCCTTCCATCTGGTGGAAGAGCCCTTTGGCGGCCTGGGCGAAACCTCCTCGTCAACCACAAGAAGCTCCTCTCTGAGGGTCGTCTTCTGTAAGTGACTGGTGCAATTATCCTTAAAAGGCAACAACCTCCCCTTGAAGAAGAGCTCATCAGCACTCATCATGTTGTAGTTGGAGACAGAGAATTCAAAGTCTGAAGAGACAGGAGCCTCCCTGGAACTCCTCTCATGCTTGATCATATGCTGGGACTCAACAAAATCATTGGAGAAGGAGATTCTTGGGCTCATTGGAGCGTAGAGACCTTTGTGCTCATTGGAGTTGTACATGTCTAAACATGCCATGGGCATTCAAACCAACATGGGAAAAAGACTAATAAATTCTAACCCTACTGACCCCCACCACCCTCCTCCTTCCACTGTTACAACCCCACCAGTAGATGTTTGTATTTATATCAAAAGAGGCAGTGAGCTTAATGTGTGTTTTTGACTTCATGCATGTCATGTCATGATACGATGTTTTGTCATGGCATGTTAATTGGCATTCATTCATGACCATTCTTGGAAATACAAACTGGGAAGTTTCCTGTTTCCCTCTACCACCCATCACCCGTGGGTCGTGGGTGTAATTTTCATTTTAATAATTTTGATTTTAAACCTCCCTCCCACTGCTGACTTTACATTCATATCTAATAAGTAATAATAATAATCCCAACTTCCAAGAAGCAGCTTATCTGAAAACCCAGATGAAACTTACCTGCGAAACTGATCTTTTCATTCTTTTCATCTGCATATCTGATATCCAACTCCATTTTTTTTATTGGTGGAGCATGCATGGATTCACATGTCATAGATATCTCAGCCAAGATGTTCTCATCTCATATGGGCGCATATTGGGTGGGGACGCCATTAATGTTTCACAACAGAGATTAAATGAAGAATTTATGAGTTGCTTACTGGCCTTCGGGGTATGGTAGCAGTTGTTTCCTTTGCTGGCATTAGAAAAAAAAAACAAAAAAGAAACAATTAATGAGCGGCTTGGGGGCCTTTGTGTTTGTGAAAAAGAGGTAAAAATGCTTTAAATGTTCTTAGCTACATAATTAATATTATTTGAAAGAAAGAGAGAGAGAAATGGGAAGCAAGCAAGGAAGTGCAGTTGCAGAATCCAGAGGAGGGGGTTGGGTTGGCATGGCATGCATTGGCCTGGTTGACCGTGCTTTGACTTGTAAGTTATCAGCAGTGTATGAGCTGGCGATGCCGACGCATCGAAGGGACCACGTGATCTGTGCTTGCTTCCATTTTAAATATATTATTATTATTATTACCCTTAAAAAAAAAAAAAAAAAAAAAGAGGAGAAGAAGAGAGTCTTCCATTTGGGCTTGGGGTGGGTAAGTCATGATGACCTTAATATCTTATAAAGCTATTCCCTTAACGTTAATAGTGAAGGATATCACGTGGGCACGTGAACCCATCTTCCCTTTTCCATGACAAATAAATCACCGATATTGCTTGTTTTTAAAGCAATCCATATTCCATCCGCTTTTCCCATTCGTGTGATAGATACTTAGTTTAGATGATAAGCTCAAATCCAAAAATTTAAATATTCCAAGGGTATCTTGTTTTTTGAGTGACTTGAATGATACTCATCAAATCACCTGCGAACATGAAGAATTTTTGCAGATGGTCAAGAGAGAGAGAAAAGAGCCAGAACGAATTGAAGTGGACAAGAGCAATTGGGTACATGGTATCTCCAGTATCTCCAGACCAAATCTATGATAATAGACTGGAAAAGGGTGTCCAATTATTGTCCACTTGAATCTAAAAAAAACAGAGAAAGGGTCATCACATTCACATTTTTTATATTGGATCTGGACAAATGGGTACTACTGCAGCCATTGAAAGCCCAAGTCCAGACAAGAGAGTAGATAGATATATATATATATATAGAGAGAGAGAGAGGGAAGAATAATGAATACTAATAGTTGAGGAGGGCAAGGGCAAGGGCAAGAGCAAGGGCAATGGTAGAGGTATGAATCCATGTGAGAAGAATAAAGGGGACTGGATTGGACTGGTCTGGACTCTGCTGGGGGGTGGGTCTTTTTTTATTTTTTACTTCCACAGAAAGGACACCGTTGCCATTCACATGCTTTTTAACTTTTTTTTAATTTCAACAGGTAACTCAAATGGGGTTATGACACGTGGCGGATTCTCCATGATTTTGAAGACCAGTCAAAACAAACCCCCCCCTCCCCCCACCCCATGGCCGAAAGGCTATTTAGCCTTTGGTCTAATAAGGTTAATTCCTGTCTCCCGTATTGTCAGCAAAACCTTGCGCTTTTATGGACTGTTTATCAGAAAAAAAACAAACTTATATTTACATACTGAGAGTATTATTATATAGTGTGTTTAGTGATTTGTGTGTCTGTTGAATTTTTGCTCAGTTCCCGATGTTAGATCATAGAGGGAGAGAAGACTTTATAAGCTTTGTAATTGTAATTACTAATTAATAATCCCTTTGTATTCATCTTGATTATTCGGCCCATCCGGGGGTGAAGTAATTGTGGGTGGTGCTTGATCAATTTAGGGGTGACGGCGTACGGATGGGGTACGATATCATACGAGCCTTACTTAGACTCTGGTTTGAATTTGATTGCAATCTGAGTCTTTGAATATTGAACAAGGGATCAGGATGGTGTTAATGTTATTGGATTGGTCGGTGTCACGTTTCGAGTCTTTTTAGGATTGTTGGAGGTTTTATTCTAACGTTTAACTTTGGAGTCTCACAAGATGTGTATATGTTGGGAAGCTTTATAGACCATATTCCTATTCACGTTAATATAATATTATCCACTTTGAATTTAAGTCCTTATGATTTTATTTTTTTAGCTTTTCTCTTGAAAGACTTCATATTAATTTGATGTTATCCATATTTATATAATCATAAATCTTCTTATTCATAACTAATAAGGGACATTACAAGACTTTGAGCATAAACCCAATAATCCTTTTCTCGAATAAAGTTTCGTAGACCAATTTACATCGTTTGTTCGGTTTAACGTCTGCGATTAAGCGCAGGCATTCTAATGCAGTTTTATTGAAAATCTTATGACGTTTTTATCGGCGTTAGTGACATTATCATTTCGGTATATTGTATAATGGTTTGTTTTGACTTCACCATTAATGCCGAACCGATTCTCTATTAAATACTTATATATTCGCTAAGTTTTCTCGTTTACAACGATATGAGTTTATTATAAGGCTTTGGATCTGGCAACCTTGTCTGAAAGCTGGTCCGAATCAGTTCTCACCATTGGAAGAACTAGGACCTTAATGGAGGTGGAGGATACTGTTTGAAGAAGAGAGATGGGGCTCTGCAAGCTAAATACCAAGAATAAGCAGGCATGGCCCACGATCCAATCCAACCACAATAGGTCCATTAATTGACCAAAAAAACTAAATAAATTAAGCGTTAAACCAATAATGTATGGCATCCCAATTTGATTTTGAGTTTCATGCCTCTTCCACCCCATCCGTCACCCATGTACTCAAAATTAAAGTCGATAAATGGGCTAGTCCAACCAATTTTGGATTAATTCATTCGGGTCACAGGTTAAAATAGGTTGGGTGAATTTATTTTATTCCCATTGAGTTAGACTTTCGGCCTCTTAAGCACATGAAGTTGCGGGGCCAAAATATTAAAAAATACTAAAAAAAAATTAATTTTACAAATTCGTCATTATTCAAACTTAAATATAATAAATAATGTTCTAATCTTTATCTTCATCCTCATTATATCTAATAATAACATATGATTCCATATTAAAAAAATGTACATTCTCGATGGTGGTTGAGTTAACAACATAAATTTCATTTATATTTGAAATATATAAAAAATATTTTTTCCAAAATAAATCTCAACTTAGTATAATAATGAAATATCATAATTTGTTTTGAAGAAAATAAATCTTATTAGAATATAATTATATTTAAGAAAAGAAATAAGTGTATAATTTTTGTTAATTATTTTAAAAATAAATATATTTTATTAACACTATTTAAATAATAAAATTATTTAAACTATAATCATAATTTAGTTATTAAATTTGTTAATTTATATACTAGTACAACTGTATTTATCAAAAAAACATATATGATTGAATAAAATTTAAAGGATAAACTAAGTAAGAAATTGCAAATATTTAAAATAGAATTAAAGATAAATAAAAATATATTCAATATTAAAACTGTAATTTATTTAATTCAAACGCATTCCATAAATTTTCATATAATACTAAATATTAAATTATCCCTTATAAATTATATTAAAAATATACATTTAAAAGTTGAAAATGAAATAGTTAAAACAACAAAGTTTAATATAATAATCATATATTATAATAGATGACTTATTTTAAAAGCCCTATATTACAAATGTATATAATAAAGAAATAGGTACATAAATAAATTCTTGAAAATCTCAATTACTAAACTAATTACTTAAAAAAATTAAATAAATTTTTTGGTTATTGAACTAATCGGAGCTAACTGGAACCAGCTTTCACATGACCATGTCTCAAGCGGGTTGGATCAAATTGGGTGAATTTGTTCGAATCTTAAAATTTCTGACTTAATCCTCAAAAAATTCAGATTAAAATAGGTTAATTCATCGGATTCAACCATTATTACAAGCTCTACTCAAAACATACATGGGACAAATAATTGTAACACATTTTTTTTCCCTTTGTAAGATGTAAAAATGAATGTATTAAAAAATATCTATAGAAAGGACACAGGAAAGATTACGGGAGGTGGTATATAAGACATCAACATGACAAAAGAGATAGAACGCATTAAAAAAATGATACCCTCGTCTCAATTATGCCTTAATCAATCAATAAAAGCAAAAAAAAAAAAGATAATAAATAAAGGCTTAAATGCACTCATATCCATTCCAAGAATATATGCACAAAGAATCATAAGTTATAATAGACTTTAATGTCACATCAATTATTGATTGAACTAGAAGTTAAAAAGTTTTAATCCCTAGGGTAGTAACCCAAAGCTTCAACCCACATAACATTTGAACTTTCATAATACATCATTCATCTTTTGGCCTACCTAATAATTGTGGCACTTTTTCCCTTGTAAAAGGCAAAAATGAATATATTATATATATATATATATATATATATATATATATATATATATATATGTATATAAAGAAGGACATATGAAAATGCACAAGGAGATATATAATTAAGACATCTAACATCAAAAAAAGAAAGTATAACGCATTAAAAGAAAATAATGCCCTCATCTCATTTCTACCTTAATCAATCAATAAAAGCAAATAAAGACAATAAACAAAGCCTTAAATGCCCTCGTATCCATTCCAAGAACTTATGCACAAAGAATTATAAAATAATTTGAACGAATTGTTGAAATGAAACACACTTTAATATCATTTATATCAAATTATTGATTGAACCAAAGTTTTAATCCCTAGGGTAGGGAGCCAAAGCTACCAAGAGACAACTCACATAACATTTGACTTTCATAGTACATCATTCATTTTTTGGCCTACTTAAATTATTAATTGGAGTTAAAAAGAATTTCAAGTTATCCAGTATATAGTGAAGAACCTCGACTTAAACTTCAAAAAGCCAAACAGTCTCAATTCTCCCTTTTGATTGAACTCCTTAAATTTCCGATGAAAACTATTTAAAAAAAAAATTTCAATTGCAGGGAAATTTTGAACCACCTAGAAGAATCTATGTAGAGGCCTCTATCAAGAACAAAGGGTGAGATAATCTGCAACGACCAACCTAGAAGAGTCTAGGTCGTTGGAGCAATTTTATAATCACTAATTACACTATAATTAAAGAGGTAGCCATATAAGTGAAAAGTTATCTATGTAGAGGTATCATCTTATAATCAAAATTAAGAATTTAATAAACACAGTTCATCTGCATGAAAACACATAAAACTGTGTCAGAAAATATTCATCAATTATTAGACATAAAAGCAATACTTAATTATTACATACATATGGTTACCGCATATGATCAATTTCCTAGTAGGGAAAATTATGCATGCAAATCACACGAGAAGATGTATAAAACCACCCTCAAAAGCCAAAAGCACGCAATTCGATCAAGACACGTACAGATCATAAATAAAACCAGTAGTCGAGAGCAGATCGATTAACAATCCGTCACCAAACATTGTTCTTAGAGATTTTCATATGCAAACTTTGTTGGGCGTACTGCACTAGCTTCTCTATTTCCTTAGCATTGTCGATACTTCCACTGCGATCAGAATCAGCTTCTTTCATCCCTTGTCTCGCCTTCCACCATCCGAACCACACCCGCATGCTGCGGAGAGCATCTTGCAGCTCCTCCCGGCTGATTCTTCCGTCGTGATCGGAATCGAACCGGAGCAGCCACGCCTTGAATTCATCGACGGTCATCTCAGCATTGGGATGTATGTTAATGCAACGCATGATCGCCATATTCTTCTCTCCAGTATTTGGAGTTTTTTTCTTGATGTGGGTATTAATTCATTTATAGAGTGAAGTGAAGTGATGGGCGGGGGAGAACCGAATCTGCTACCGAACCAATCAATACAACTTGACATGCAATTTCTTTATATTCCTAACTTTTTTTGGTTCTCAGCTTCTTTATTCTATCAGCTTTGTGCCTTTGTAGTAAGAATTTGGACCACTACTAGTTCACTAACGACAGAAGGAGGAAAATGTATTACAAAAGATACTTAATTATTATGAAGGGAGTTGAGGTGTATAAATATAACAAAATAAGGGTAAAAGGATAAAAGTATAGAGAGACAATGTGAACTTAAATATATTTAATACGCCTCTCAAATTGTGCGCTGGAAATAACATCAATCTCAAGTATGCAGGAATGAGGCAAGGGTCAATAGAGATTTGGTACCGGGTAATCGCTAGTTAGTCACCAATATATTGCATGAATAACACGCAGCTTAGGCGATTGAACCAGGTCACGAATAAAATGATAATCGATCGCAGCCGCTTCATGCTAAGAGCAAGATGCGATTAGCGAAAAGATGTTTCGACACTGTTGTCCGAGAACAAGGTAAGTGGGGACTGCATTGAGATAAGAAGTTCCAACAAAGAACCGCAGAATAGCACGATATCAAATTTTCGCAAGAACGAAAGCAATAGCTACAAGGTTGCTTTGTAGAACTTTAGAAGATTGGATTAGCACCAAGGAATATAAGAAAAGCACTTGTGGAGGTACGTTCATCGGGGTTACCAGCCTAGTCTACATCAGAGAAACTATGCAATGTCTGAGGAGTGTTTGCCAGAAGCCGTATACCGAGGGATCTCGTGCTATTAAGATAATAAAGCAGATGTTTGATCGCTCCCAAATGGTGTTCAAATGGCACGTGCATAAACGGAGAGAGTTTAGTCACTGCAAAGGAAATATTCGACCGAGTTATTTGGAGATGTTGGAGGCCGCCAACCACCTGACAATACGTGGTTGCATTGATCGACGCAATTCCATCATGAGTAGTCAGAGAAGTACCTATGAGAAGCGGTATAGAGATAGGTTTGAAGTCGAGCATGTTATGTTTGCTCAAGAGATCAATGACATACTTTTGTTGAGATAGTAGAAGACCCGTGCAAGTAGCCAAAACCTCAACACCACATAAGTCAGATAGCACCCCAAGATCCTTTGTAGAGAATTTAGAGTCAAGTTATTGAATAATAGTGTCAACAAGTGAGGGGTCACTCCTTGTAATAATCAAACCGTCAACATAGACCAGGAAGTAGAGAAGTGCATTATTGTGAGAATAAATACTTAGCATTTAGCCAGACGAGACGTAACAAAGGCCAAGAGTATAAAGAAGTAGAGCTTCCTAGTACCAAGCTCGTGGAGCTTTGCTCGAGCCCATAAATAGCCTCAGGTAAATGCGCTAATCGACGTGCTAAGATGCCCCTAAGGTTGCGCCATATAGATCTCCTTTGTGAGATGCCCATTGAGAAAGACAAAGATTTATCAGGTCGCGGTTGCTCCACTTAATTGCGATGGAGTGCAAGCAGAAACAGCATGCATAATGATGATTTATCACAGACTGGAAGTCTCGAAAGTTAATACCCGGCAGCTGGTGAAAGCCTTAGCAACAAGTCGGAGCCTAACGGGGCTAGAAAGTGGGATCACGAATAACGGTTATGGCTCATGTTGCCTATAACTTCTAATACCATATTACGGTAAGCACTTAATTATTATCGAGAGAATCGAGTAAGATGTAAAATATCAATACAAGGACAAAAAGGTAAAAGCATAGAGACAATAAAATAAATCCTATATATACTCTAATAAAATGAAGGGAGTGGAATTTAAACGAAGGAAAAGGGAAAATGCTAACAAATATCTTTCACGTTTTCAAACCTCGGATTTAAAGCTTTTTCTTCCTCTGTAAGAAAGACTTTTTGACTTGGGATAAGAGGGAATCATAAGTTCTTGTAAAACTTGGTTTAACATTAAAGTCAAGATGTTGATTTGGTGAAGAATTGTTTGATGCCTTATCATATCATATTGATATTTTTTCCAAATACATCAGGGTTTTCAACTCTAGCTTTTTAAACTAGGCCTACGTGGCAGGCTTAAAACAAATCACATAACGTGGCCCATCTAAATTTTTTTCTCTGTAAGACCATTTACAAATTTGATCCAATAAGCCCAATCCCCTAGCCCACCACCAATCACGTTGAGGCCTGAGGGTGCGTAGAGCTGTGTCATGAGGTATAAACATACTCACATTTGGTATAACTATAAATATGTTATGGATTTTAGGGTTTTGATCAATTCTATAAAGTGGAATTCTCCTCCTCTGTCCATTATTTTTTCCTTATTTAGGATTTCCATTAATTTTTTTGTTAGATCATGAAGTGTCTTGAACGGGCTCGTGTACACAAAGAAAGCGTTTTTAAACCTTACCATACCCAGGGTCCCAAACTAATCCTCGTACGAACTGAGAGGAACCACTGGCCCGTGCACGCACAAAATGTGTTTTTAAGCCATACCACACCCAAACTAATATCATACAAGTTGGAAGGGACTATAAGAGCGGTAAAACTCTACCACATAACATAACTACAATCTCAGGGTTCAAACTCGAAACCACTGATTTAGCTAGGAAAGATCCCAACCATCTCACCTACATATTCGATAGTTATAATTTCCACTATTTCCTCACTTATTTTCTTAGTTTCACATTGGTTTACTATAAAAAGTTGTTTACTATCTTATCATATTGATATATATATATATATTTTCTGTGTTTAAGGTTTGTCTTCCCCTTCAACTTTAGTTTTTTAAACTAGGCCTAGATGGCAGGCCAAACAAAATCACATAACGGCCTCAATTACAAACTGGGTTCCTAGATAAGGCCCACCAAATCCTCTCCTATAAGCCCATTTACAAATCTGATCCATCCACCCGAAAGAAAGACACATAATTTGATTTAATCAGTAATCCACAAGCTTCACTGGGCTTTTCTTCCTGTTTCGCAGTCGATATAAACACCAGTGAGTTCTCTGGCCCTATGGGCTTCCACGACCCAATCCGTTCTCAAAGTCACAAGGAGCATGACCGATGCGCACACAGTCTGGGCCCCAAGCAGGCCCAACCAAAGACCCAACAACCCTTGGTCCACACATAAAGCCCATTGCACCGGAAACGGGCAGCCCACAGCGCAGAACGAGCCCAAGATGGGGGCGCAGACGCCCAGCAGCCTCGTGACGCCGCAGCCGGTGGTCTGTGGGCAGTTTCCGAGCTCCCAGAGCCCCACCACCGGCATTGTCACCGCCATCAAGATACGATCGCTTTGTCGGCCGAGAAGGCGTTTCCCCAAGCGTTTCTCATGGTGGTCATGAAAGACATGGCGATGAAGCTGGTGAAGACGGCGCAGGATAGCGCGACGACAGCCGAGGCTTTGGCTTTGGCTTTGGCTGGCTGGTTCCCGCCGAGCATGTTCCCGACGGGTGTGGACACGGCGAGGCTCAGCGCCGACGGGAAGATGTAGACAAGAGAAGTTGCTTGTATCAGAATTCCCATGGCGGCGACCGCCTCCGCCGCATCCCGTAGCAGCCCGGAGAGGACTATCATCAGCTAGTACCACCACCATTCCAAGCAGACGGAAATGCAGCTCGGGATGGCCAGAATCAGAATCGGCTTCCATTCGTAAAAGCAGCATCTCAGCGACAACCCCCTTGCCATGGTTTTATATACGTCCCTAGTGCCAGCAGAGGTAGAGGAGGAGGACCAAAAAACGGCCGGTGCCCGACACGATTCAGAACCCGACTGGGACTAATCGAGTCGATACCGTTATCAGGTACTAGAGATAGTAGATCGGCTAAAACTCGGTAAAACTCAATGGACTCGGACGAACAAGATGACTTTCGCCAACTCGCGAAAAATACGTATCATCATTACTACTGAAGAACCCAAAAGCAAACAACAAAAATCGCAAATTTTCGTAGATTCCTCCGAAAAGTTCAACACAGAGACGACACCTAACACCTCGGGAACCCACCCTAGGGGCATGATCACAATTCACACCTCAAGCCTTCAAATTTTTAAGGTTCGGGCGCGAAACGACACTAACTTCCTCAGAATCTGACATTTTTGTCCAAATACCAAACACATGCTCGTAGTAAACGCAATCTTCTCTAATTCACAATTCCCAAATTCAAAATTTAATGCCACAAAAAACTATTTCTAAATATCCAAATCTCAATTACGTGATGTCATATAAAAAGCTTGTTCGTAATATAACAATATTCGTGGGACTTCAAACTTTCGTGACTAATATAAAAATGGAATGTTATCATCAAACGACTTTCTCAATTAACTTTCAAACCCAATATTTTACATGAATATGAACTATTAGTTCAACATGATCCAACACATAAAGTTCTAATCAAATCCCCACAATGACTAATCCCCTAACCTACCATCACTCCCCGCGAAACTAAAAGACTGAAAATATGTCAACGAACGGGAGGAGCTTGCAAAGCTCAATAAGCAAATACTAATACAATACTGATCAAAAAGTTTTCAATCATATAACAAATACGAGATGTTTTTCATCAAAACTTTTGATTCAAAAATAAGTTTGAACATTAACAAATATACTTCAAAACATTCTCATATCCATTTCAAATCAAGCCATATCAAATGTGATCCAAACAATTTCATATCAAATTTCGATTCAAAACATCCTCATATCAAATTCAAAATCAAATACATTTCAAATATATTTTCCCCAATATCAACATCAAAATCAAGTACTCACGTGATGCTGACTCTCAAATTGTATACCGCAAATCGGTTCTCTTTATGTTACTCAAACACTACTAGTACTAGTAACTTCTAACAAAACCCCTAGAGGTTGGGGTTCAAATCATTTACATTCCCCACCAAGAAAATGTGAAGGTCAACTATTATATCCCGCCGACAGCTACCGAATAGCTTGTCAACTATTATATCCCGCTGATTGTATACTAAACTAACTGAGTCAAATATTTCATTCAAAATTTCAAATTACAAAACATCATATCTCCACATTTTCTTCTTAAACAAAACAAATCTCAAAAGCATAATCATACAAAACTACTTTTCGATCCATGGATAATAAATAAAACAAGTAAACTTTTCATAAACCAAGTTTATATATAATCGCTTTAAACAATTTTCTATCCTCAAATGAAGTAAAAACAAAACAATTTTCTTTTAAAGATCTGCATTAATATCCTTTTACACGCAGACATATATATATATAAAATAATAATTTTTCGAAAAGTTCGTGATTAATCCCCACCTCAAAGGGAGTACCTCAAAAGCTTAAAGAGCTAATCCAAAGCACTCATCTCAATCTTAAATATTTCTTCTGTACACAAAGGCGAAGAGACTATCATCATTACTTATTTATTCTTAAACTTTCCTAATTTGATATTCTCCTGACAATTATATTATTTTGTTCACTTCAAACATATTGACAACTATTCAAAATGATAACTATTTGAATTAGGTAGTTTTACAAATTTTTTATAAAAACTCATATTCCTTTTTGATTTTATTTTAATACTTATTTATTTTTATGATCTTATATCAAATATATGTATTTATTTCCTATAATTGCTAAATAATTATTCTAATCATATTCTTATCTAATAAAATCTCAATCCTTAATAAAATATTTACTTGCCAAAATACATATATATTTAAATACTTATCAAATACATATATTTATACAAAATTCAAATTCCTTTTAAATGAATATCCTATTTGTTTATCATTATTTTCTTTCTCAAAATTATCCTTTTAAATATTTTTCATTCTCATACTCAATGTGTAATTCAATATGACACCACCAATCCTTATTTTATTTTATTTCTAAAAACGAAAGTGTAATCTTAAATCAATTTCTTCGCAATGATCTAAACCGAGCAAAATTAAAGAATCTACATCAAAAAATCTTAGACAAATAAATTGATAAGATCTTACCTAAAAATTTTTGTTTTTCAAACCCTAGATCCGAGTTTTTCGTACATCCTCCTGAATTCTACCCGTCGCAGAGAAATTCAAAGCATTTACTGAAAAGGATTTTCCTTCTTATTCCAATTTATACTAGGGTATCTATTACAAATTACCTTTACTTCCTTCATTATAGTAATTGATTAATTACTAATTGAATTACTATTATTATTTTCTTATAACGCTCTTTCATTATAGTAATTAATTACTAATTGAATTACCATTATTATTTTTCAATTACCATTATTATTATTTCATAATATCCTTTTTGTTAAAGTAATTAATTAATTATTACCATTATTTTCATAACGCTTCCAATTGAATTATCATTATTATTTTCCGTAATCCTATACCTATATACGAATTCGTCACATTTTCCCTAACTATACCTATACAAATTCCCGGGTAAGCTACATTCTCCTCCTCTTATAAAAAGTTTAGTCCTCTAAACTTGACTTACTAGAGTCTTGAAATAATTGAGTGATGTTTTTCTCTATCTCTTATTCTAACTCCTGGTTACTGATACTACATGAATATCGCCTCCATTGGGACTTTTACCAACTTGACAACAGCATGTCGTAGAACCTTATTCATCACATCCACAATTTGAACGGACTTTCATAGGTCAAGTTCTCAAAATCTAAATAGTCTCAAACTCCACAACATAAGAAGCATCGAACACATATTTCCTCAAGGTCTAAACATAAAACACATTCTGAATCTTAGACAGGTATGGGGGCAAGACTACTTTATATGATAAGGTACCTACTCTCTCTAATATTTCAAACAAGCCCACAAATCAAGGACTCAGTTTTCCTTTTCTCAACAGATTTTCAACTTCCAAATATCTCAATTTAACTCAATAAAGAAATTTTAAGCATAAATAAAATCACCAAATTCAAATATCAAATATTGCTTGGGATTATCAACATAACACTTGTGTGTACCTTGATTTTCTTCCAAATTCTCTTCAATCGGAATTATCTTTTCAGTAGTTACTTACACAAGTTCGTGTGTTATTTTATTTTATTTTCCTCTAATATGATCATAACACCTAGGAGATCATAAACTTCTGCCATAAACCTTTATGAATATATAATCTCATTGTTAGCTTAAAACTATTCTACAAGAAAATTTAACTAAAGGTAAGAACTCATTCTGATTACTTTCCAAGTCTAAAACAATATATCTCAACAAATATTTCCAACTTGCGATTACTTTCCTCAATTAGTCATTAGTCTAAGTATGAAAGCTACTATCAATACTAACTTAGTACTTCGATTTTTTTTTTTTTTAACGAAGTCAAAATCTAAAAGTAAATTAAGATTTCTTATTACATACCATAGAATCAAATATTTCATACATTATCAAAATCTCCCACATCGAGAAGTTAATCCGATAGAAAAATTATTAGACTTTATCTATAAAACAAACCATCATATTGAAATATTGTCACTAAATTCTAAGTTATTGGTAACCCTATCAAAAATCCATACAAGCTTCACACTCATTTAGAATATAAAGTAGTTGCAAAGTACTATTAGGGTCTTTGATGTAAACCTCCATGTATATTAATCACACTAAACCCAAAGTCACAAATAATGTAATACCTTACTTCATATATGACCATCAAAATTTTATCTTAAATATTTATACTTTTGCATCCTTTTAGGGTAGATCGTAAACTTAAAGTAATAAACCTCCTTCAAAAGTTGTCTTTTATGTTCCATTATTTACTTACATTAAGTCTAATCCCAAATTTCAAGATCTTATTATCTTATTAAACACAATCAATTGTTCCAAAAGTTCAACTAGTTTCAAATAATTCTTATAAAGATCTTGTAATTCTCCTAACAAGTTTAGTTGCACTATAATGCTCAACATAAGAACTCTAAAAATTCAAAGGTATGACATGGACTTGTAAACTTCAAATCATATAATAATCGCTTAGACAACCTTAAAATGATTTCCTGCTAATCAAATTTTTTTTCTATTTAAGGCATAAATCAAGGATTCTCATTATTTTATTAGTACTGAATAATGTCATCATAATCCTAAGTAATTGTATCAATATCTTCTTATTTTGTTTAAAAATCACTATGAGAATAGACAAAGACTTCAAACTCTCATAAACTATGAGTAGATCATAATAAAAAAAATGTCTTCTATCTTAAGTGCAAAAATCTCATTTTACCTAACTTCAAATCATAATGTAGTTTTAGTCTTAAAATTTCAAATGTCTATAAGTATATATCAATTTTTCCGTTGCATAAGAACACAACATAAATAATGAAAGGCACTATTATGCAAAACAAATCTTTGCAAACCCAATGAAATAATCAAAATAAGAGTTGCTACCAATTTGCTCGCAATCTTTAGAAGCTATCATCATGCTTATAAGACCAGTTTCAAACTTAACTTTATTTCATATGTCTCAGTATAAGAGATAATCTTTAGACTTCTTAATAATTTCTTTGTAAAACTGGGTCCTAAGAAACTTCAAACTTTAATAACAATATCGATCCTTTCAAATTTCAAATTGTTTTCACTCACTCATCACATTGACTAAAAAGACTTAACAACATTTCTAAACAAATAACTACCTTATACGAGGCTTTCTAGTTTATGAGTAACAATTCTATCCACATGTTTCCCTTCAACTAAACTCAAGATAACTAAGAATATGGAAAGACAATATTTTCCCAAAACAATCAACAATTGTGCTGGGTAGTAAACCTTAAGTGACCATCCTCAAAATCAAACAAAAACCTTAATGCTTAAGGAGTATTAAGTCAATTCAATATTCTCCTTCTACCAATCATTATAGCAAATAACTCCCCCAAACCACCATATATTGTCCATAATGACATGTTCTATAGAAGTGACAAATTCAAATCATACTTCATCTTGATATAAGTATATTCACTAAACCAACAAACAATACAAAGAAAAAGAGTGTAGTGAACTTTAACTAGTCATCAAGAAATCATTTATCTAACATACCTTTGTACAGAATGCTAAGAATACTCAAACGGATATGAACTATCAACTATCCCCATACACAAACTTAAACAAGTTCCCATTAAGATAATAACCGCTCGATTCCACTTGGAGCCGACTTTTTCCGCACTTGCTACCATGAGCACCATCACTCCTATTCCTCTCTTTCCTTTGTTGTTCTATATTGGTGAAGCCTTCATTATCTTTTCTGCGAATAAGGGCTATGTCTACCACCTCTCGAATAATCACCCAACTCGCACTGATATCTTATTCTTCAAATAAGGCTTTAGTCTATCCCCGAAACTTTAATGCTTTTTCCTCCTCCGTAGCAATCAATCAGGCAAAACGGATAGTTCGGTAAACTTAGCCTCATCGGGCTACATCACAAATCTATTTGTTCCAAACGGACAAATCCTCCTACTTTTGTCGCCGAACACTATCGAAAGTACTTCTTATAAAATGCCTCTAAACTGTTCCAAACACAATAGGCCCCCTAACTTAAAAGCCTCTAGTCATAAGCCACCAATGATTCGCTTTGTCTAACATAAATGTTGCATAAGAGGTTTTTTTTTTTTTTTTTTTTTTTTTTGCTCCTTAGAACAATCAATGACAATAAAGATTTTTTTTTTCTATCATCATAATCCAAGCCTCTACCTCTGTTGGATTTGAGGTATCGGAAAAATAAGGGGGACTCAACTTCTTAAAGTCGTCAAAGGAGCTACCCCTATTAGATGAGGTGATCAAGGCTCTTGACCATTACTTCCAAGTAGGGGCTCTAGCCTCGCTCTTCAACCAATCCAGCCAAAGTCCCTAAATATCTATAAAGCCCTTCTCGCATCTCTAAAGGCAAAAAGCCCTGTGGAGGAGGTATATCATCATTAACATGACTATTTTGGAAAGACGCAAGTCTCCTCAAGGGCATGGTGTTCTATAAAGCAAAGGTATAACTAATTTAGTCATTAAGAAGCCAAGTAAGCAAGTTAGAATTAGGAATTGAAGGAATAAGATTAGATGAAGTTGAAACTAAGCTAATGCATCACTCATCTATTCCCAAAGGTAAACTAAACGAGAGTTCCCATCAAGATCATAACCTGCCTGATACCACTCAGAATACCCCCGAAACCCACCCTAGGCATGACTGTCACCCACACCCTGCCTTCAGCTCATATGTTTGAAGTGTGAAACGACACTAACCTTCCCTTTGTAATCGGATTTTTGTCCAAATACCAAACACATGTTCGTGAGTAAATGCTAACTTTCTAAATTAATTCCCCACCAAAATTTAATGCCGACAAAAAAACTATTTCTAAATATCCAAATCTCAATTATGTCATATAAAGTTGTCTCGAATATAACAATATTCGGGATCTCTCAAATCCAACTTTTTTTTTTTATTTAATATAAAAATGGAATGTTATCATCAAAGTGACTTTCAATTAACTTTCAAACCCAATATTTCATGAATATGAACTTATTAGTTCAACATGATCCAACATAAAGCTCTAATCAAATCCTAATAATGACGAATCCCCAACCTACCCATCACTCCTCGCGGAAACTAAAAGTACCTGAAAATATGTCAACGAATGGGAGTGAGCTAAAGCTCAATAAGAAATACTAATACAGTTTCATGGATCAAAAAGTTTTCAATCATATAACAAATAGGAGATGTTTTTCATCAAAACTTTTGATTCAAAATAAGTTTGAACATTAACAAAATATACTTCAAAAAACATTCTCATATCCATTTCAACCGCTTCATATCAAATGTGTGATCCAAAACAATTTCATATCAAATTTCGATTCAAACACTTCTCATATCAAATTCAAAATCAAATACATTTCAAATATATTTTTCTCCTGGCCATCAAATATCAAATCGCGCCCAGTTACGCTGGACTTTCAAATGGGTGGCTGGCCGCAAATTGTTCCTTTTAAGGTGGACGGAACCAAACACTACTGGGTACTAAGAATCTCTAACCAAACCCTGTGAGGTCGGGTTCAAATCAATTACATTCCCCACCAAGAAAATGTAAAGCGTCAACTATTATATCCCGCTGATAAGGGTCGAATAGTGTCAACTATTATATCCCGCCGATGTATTAAACTAACCGTAGTCAAATATTTCATTCAAAATTTCAAATTACAAAACATCATATCTCCACATTTTTCTTAAACAAAACAAATCTCAAAAGACAATCATACAAAACTACTCTCTTGATCCATGGATAATAAATAAACAAGTAAAACTCTTTTCATAAACCAAGTTTATATATAATTCGCTTTAAACAATTTTCATCCTCAAATGAAGTAAAAACAAACAATTTCTTGGGGAAGATCTCGTGACACATCCTTTACACGCACATACATATAAAAATAATAATTTTTCAAAGTCAGATAGGAATCCTTACCTCAAAGGAGACTCAAAGCTTTTGTGAGCAGATTTAATCCAGCACTTCTATCTCAATGAACATTCTTCTAAAATAATAAGGAAGAGACTATCATCATTACTTATTTATTCTTAAAACTTTCCTAATTTGATATTCTTGACAATTATTATTTTTTGTTCACTTCAAACATATCGACAACTATTCAAATGCATAACTATTTGAATTAGGTAGTTTTATTAAATTTTATAAACTCATATCTTCGATTTTTATTTTAATAATTTATTTATTTTTATGATCTTATCAAATATATGTATTTATTTCCTATAATTGCTAAATAATTATTCTAATCATATTCCTTTATCTAATAAAATCTCAATCCTTAATAAAAATATTTACTTGCCAAAATACATATATATTTAAATACTTATCAAATACATATATTATACAAAATTCAAATTTCCTTTTAAATTTATCCTATTTGTTTATCATTATTTTCTTTCAAAATTATCCTAAATATTTTTTTCATTCTCATACTCACGTAATTCAATATGACACCACCAATCCTTATTTTATTTTATTTCTAAAAAACGAAAGTGTAATCTAAATCTGACTTCTTCAGGGATGATCTAAACTGAAAGAAAATTAAAGAATCTACATCAAAGAAATCTAGACAAATAAAATGAGGAAGATCTTACCTAGAAAATTTTGTTCTTCAAACCCTAGATCCGAAAGCCGTACATCCTCTGAATTCTAAATTCGTCGTAGAATTCAAAGACGTAATGTGTTAGATTTTCCTCTTATTCCAATTTATACTAGGGTATCTATTAGGGAAATTACCTTTTACTCCCTTTTTTCATTATAGTAATTGATTAATTACTAATTGAATTACTATTATTATTTTCATAACGTCTTTTTCATTATAGTAATTACTAATTACTAATTGAATTACCATTATTATTTTGAATTACCATTACTATTTTCATAACATCCTTTGTTAAAGTGAATTAATTAATTATTACCATTATTATTTTCATAACGCCTAATCAATTATCATTATTATTTTCCTCGTAATCCTATACCTATACGACCTCGCATTATTTTCCCTAACTTATACCTATACAAATTCCTGGGTGTTACACTACTCATGATGGAATTTAAAAAAGAAACAATAAAAATCCAAAAAATTGGAGAGATTTGATTGAAAATTTCAGATTTAACTCAAAAAGAAACGATTCAAATGAAGAAGAACTGAGGAAGAGGAAATTCAAAATACAAAACCTAACTTACCCAAGGGAAAACACGAACAGACTCCTACCGAGCCGAGTCCCGACTGTCAAGCAGAACTGGAGCCGAAGAAGACCACTCGACAACGCCTTGGAGCAAGTAGGTTTCCTTCCCCTTCTTCTCCTTCTTCTTCTTCTTCTTCCCCCCTTCTTCCCTCTCATTTTTGATTTTCACCACACCGGAATGGAGGGTGCTGAAGAAGGATTTCCCTTTTTCAACTCAAAACGACCAAAATGACGTCGTTTGGTTTTTTATTTTTTTATTTTTAATACAACTCAAAACGACGTCGTTTAGGGCTGTTTGGGAACAAAACGGCATCTTTTTGGATACTTATCCAAACGACGTCATTTTGGATAAGTGAAAACAAGAACAAAATGACGTCGTTTTGGTCTCAGACAAACCAAAACGATATCTTTTAATTAGTGTTTTGAATTTTAAAAAAAATTCTTATGGATAAAACGACGTGTTTTGGCTCTAGAATTGTATTTTGCATATCCAAGCCTTCTAGCCCCCATTTTTACCTTGTTTTCAACCGAAAAATACATCCTAGCCCTTCCAACCTCAATATCAACCATAGAAAGAAGAAATTACGTGAAATTTATTTTTTACGGATATAAATTTTAATTTTTGTTAAAGAATAATTATATTAGAGAAATAATTTATTTTGTTACATTAGCATACTTATCTTTCTTAAATAATGTTAAATATAAAAAAATTATTTTATTAAATTTTTAGCTTACTTAATTATATCCATTTTTCTAATAATTTATATAAAATCCAAATAATTTTTAAATGTTTTAATTATCTTATTTTACGTATCGACTTCCATACGCTTAATCTCGACAGCTGACGTCCGAATACACCGGGAGCAATCGCGACTTCAGCCGAGGGGCAGGCGAGTGATACGAGGGTGGTTGAGGCGCGAGACGGTGACGAACGGGCGACGCCAACGCCGAATGCGGAGGCTACGCAGACGCTTGGACGAGGAAGTAGTTGATGGGGGCGTGAAGCGCGAGTGAAAATGACGAGGTGATCGTGATATTCTGGGATCTCAAGTAGATTCTGAGAGGAGTGATAAGGGATTGGAAGAGTAGATCGAGGAGGAGGGAGAATGCGAGGTAGCTGGAGGCGATTGAAGAAATGGACGGGTCTTGGCCGCAGAGCAGGAGAATGTTTAGCCATGAGAGGGAAATGGGTTATGGGTATGCAAGCAGAAGCGATTGAGAGGCCATTGCTCGACTCCACTGGCTTGAGGAAATGGCTTCCTGGCCCATGGCAAGGCCGGAGATAACGGTGTAGCCGGTGATGTTAGCAAAGCCGATTGAGAGAGACCCACCCGCCACCAATGCCTCTTTCCCTAGTCTTCCCATGAACAACATAGAGATCACTGATTTTCCATAGATGAGCAGCCCCGTTATAATCATGGGTAAAGCTATGGCATAAAGCTGCCTTACCTCTTCAAACACCTGAGACAAGACAATTAATCATCCAAAATCCTTCTTCTTCTTCTTCTGTAAATCTTTATTAACACTTTCTGTTGATTTGGGTAGATTATTGAAATAGCTTTATTAACACTTTCTTTTGATTTGGGTAGATGATTGAAATAGCACAAGAGAGGAGCCAAGGATGTAGGTTTTAGAATTAAACCTAGATAAGCAAACTACAGTTTTAATTAAATTGGACCATTGAACTTGTATGGGCTAATTATAGGCCATATATGTAAGTGGATTCAATGACCCATTAAACTCTATTATAAATATAACTTATATTTAGATTTAGGGTAACAAAAAAAAAAAACCTATTTTCAGAGGAAGAAATCTCTATCCCAGATATGAAAAGCAAAAGGCCTTGGATTGTTTTTGGAGCCCACACTCTGCTGTCAAAACCTGCAAATCGGTTATTGCTTGGAAGCATTCACTGATCGCTCCCATTTCTAAGCAGATGCACCTTATTTTTTGTTTTCGTTGCATATGAAATCATAGATTTCTACATGGATGTCCCGAGATTCTAACATCTGGTATCAGAACGAGTTTCCTAGATTCCAGATTTGAGATCTTGAGATTTCATAGGTTAATAAAAATGAAAAATCATTTTTTTTATTTGATCTACCAACAAATCTTCTCTCGGAATCCTAGATTTCAGATTTGAGATCTTGAGATTTCATTCATTTTTTTTTTAATTATATTTTAAGAAGAATTATCTTGTAATGGATAAATGTTAAATAGATATATAATTTAATTTATTATTAGAAATTAAATTATATTTTAATAAGAACTATCCTATAAGGGATAAATGTTAAATAGATATATAATTTAATTTATATTACTAGGAATTAAATTATATTTAAATAAGAGTTATCCTTTAATGGATAAATTATTAAATAGATATAATTTTAATTTATTATTTAAAAATGATGAATTTAATTAAGATGTGTGTTGTTGTTTTAAGATATTTAAATTATTAAATTAAAGTAAACAATTTACATGTTCGAGAAAATTATA
Source organism: Tetrastigma voinierianum (assembly GCA_016808115.1). Taxonomy (NCBI): domain Eukaryota; kingdom Viridiplantae; phylum Streptophyta; class Magnoliopsida; order Vitales; family Vitaceae; genus Tetrastigma; species Tetrastigma voinierianum. The sequence goes on from JAEQBH010000061.1 coordinate 314,214, forward strand.
ACTAGTATATTTATAGTGCTTATTCTATAGTTTGACTATAGAAATTTACTAAATTAGAGAAATTTAGATATCAAATTTGGTTGAATTTAAGAATAAACAAACTATGACATAAACTTCAAAACACTCAAGTTTTTAAAATAATTAAGTGGGATAAGGTTTAGCAAGCTTACGTCTTCCACTAAAAGAGTCTTGAAATTCATGTTTGGACAAATTTCTAAAGTCAAAAAATGCGAGTGATCCTGGGCTAAGAGACCCTTATGGTTAATTAATAACATTTTAGTGGGAGCAATCACCCCAAGCCGGCGCCTTACTTTAAGAAATATCAAACTAAGATCAGTGGTGCATACACTTAACTTGAAGAAAATAATAAACTTTCTAAAATAGTTCCTATTTATTTTCTTAAGAGGCTAAAGTTTATAGGGTAAGTCAATCACCTAGTCAAAGGATAAGTGACTTTTGGGATTGATTAGATTATATATCTTATTAACTTTGAGAAGCTAGCCCCGCCCCAAAGTAGATGTTAAGTTCTCATGAAAGTTAATTTATCATGCATCGATATGTGTAATTTCGAAATGCTATACTATATGCTATCAAGGTAAAATTGTATATATAATTATACATGTCTTATGCTAGTAATGAACACATACTGATCAACACCAATTTGATTCTCAAGATAAATATGTCTGCCTTTAATCCATTAACGTCAATCCTTTTGAACAACAGGTTATAGCAACTCCAATGGGAGTTGCCAAAAATGGGGTGCCAAATGCTATTTCAGAACCCTAACAAAGGTTTCACACCCCCTCGACAAAGGTTACCCACCTGCAGAGTGTCATTTTAATAATTCAATGCTTTTTATTAAAAAAAATATAATTAAACTTAACGGTTATATTTTAACGGGTATATTTTTTATAACGATCGCAATTTAACGGAAATATTTTTATAGTAAAAATTTCAAATTTCAAATTTCAAATTTCAAATTTCAAATTTTGTCCGTCGAAATTCAAATTTCAAATTTCTTGTTGAAATTCCAATTCTGAAAATTTAACCGCAAAATAAAAATTAAAAAAGTATAATTCGTTTATAATATTTATAATTTTTCTCATATTTTTCATCCATCTATCTTACATCTTCGATAAATTAATATTTCCTTCACTATTTATCTTTTCATATTTTCATTCATCAAGTTATATGAATCGTTTTCCTAATATTTTAAGAGAGATCCTCAATATTGAAGAAGAAGATAATGATGACTTGGATATGTTGTATGCTGCAACTAAAAGGTCCGAAGGGTCTAGTCAGGGACGGATAAGAAGCCATCGTGGTTCCGTTCCAGGCCACATAATGGTTAATCATGATAGAGTTGAAGGTCACGAAAGACTCTATCGTGACTATTTTGCTACCCCTTATGTAACACCCCGAAATATACCCTAACAGTTTCGGACTTGTTTAGGGTATATTAAAAGCTAAATGGAATTGTTCGAAAATAAATAAGCAAGAATTTGAATTAATACAACACTTATGGGTAAAGTAATAAATTAATTCATGACCTAAGGGTCATAATTTAATAAGTTCATATTTTGTTAGGATTTTGATAAATTGAATAGAGAATAAACCGAAAGAGTGAACAAAGAGTAATAAAAGAAAGATATTAGAATAAAATAAGGAAGAAAATTATAAGAGACAAGTGGCTTCAAGGAAAGAGGAGGGAAGTTTCTCTCCTTGGAAAGTGAAATAATAGAGCAAGACCAAAATAAATATCTCATTTGTCTCTGAGAAAGAGAGAGAGAAGAGAAAGGAAGAAGAAGAAGAAGAAGAAGAGAAAAGAAAAGAAGAAAGAAGGAAAAGAAAAGAGAAGGTTACAGGTATGGAACTATGATTTGCATGTAAAAGTATGGAACCGTGAATATTTTGTATGAATACATGTCTGGGTTGTGGCTGGAACTATGAGTATAGTTTTATCTAAAACTACGGAGTATGGAAATCTAGTTTTGGGAATAATAATAGAAAAAAAGTTTAGATACATGGTTTAGAACCCTATCTCTGTGTATGGTTTGGGTTTGGGGAACCCTAAACCTTACTGCGGTAAGGGCTGAGCCTGAGAAGAGCTCTAAGACTCCTAGATATGTGTTTTATAGGGCACTAGTGCAAGTTGAACCCGCAAATTCCCTATTTTCGAAAGTACATATGCAGTAAATGTGGATCTTAGAACGAGTTTCTGGGTCAGAAATATAGGTAATTCGGAAGTGAGTCCTTCTAGTAAATTGTAGCCACATCAATTAAATTGATGATAGGCTTTTGAATTTCTCGATTTGGACATCTGTAGACCAAGTTATGGTCCTTTTTCCGAGGTCAGCTCGCCAACTGGTCGTGGTCACGCCCGGGCCTTTGGCCAACTGTACCGCACCTTTAGAACGGGTTTTCGGGTAAGAAATAAAGGGAATTTGGTAATAAGTCCTTCTGGGAAATTGTAACCACGTCCATGAAATTGATTTTAGGATTTTGAATTTCTCAATTCGACTTCAGACTGCTATGGTATTTTTACTCCGAATGAAATTAATCGGGTGAGAGGTCAACCATAGAGGTCGTCCAAAAGAGGTCGTCCAACAAAGGTCAGCACACTCATGCAGCAGAGGTTAGCAGACCTCATGCAATAGAGGTCAGCAGACCTCGTCCTGCAGAGCTCACTTAGTCTTATAGAGCTCAACTCGTCATGTAGAGCTCAACTCGTCCTGTAGAGCTCAACTCGTACTGCAAAGCTCAACTCGTCATGTAGAGCTCAACTCGTCATGTGTAGCTCAACTCTCGCCCAGAGCTTAACCTCGCATGCAAGAGCTCAACCTCGCTATGCGTGACCTCAACTCGTCATGCAGCTCAACTGTCCCAAGAGCCTCCGCCGTCCCGTAGAGCCGAGCCTGTCACTTAAGTGCGCCTTCGCTGGGCCCAGTCAGCTCGTCAAGATCGACTACGCATGACCTCCAACTTTAAGGTCATATCTCATTCGCTTGAACTCCGATTAGGTGTCTTGACTCTATGGAAAGCCCATTGAGTCAAGAATACATTCATATGCCTGAGGATAATATTAGATGCCTGACCGAGGTGATAGATGAGCTCGTCACTTCAGGTCAACTCGTCAATCCAGGTCAGCTCGTCAAGACTGACTGCGCATGACCTCCAACTTCGAAAGGTCATATCTCCTTCGTTTGAACTCCGATTTGGGTGTTCTTGGACTCTATGGAAAGCCCATTGAGTCAAGAATCCATCCATATGCCTGGAGGAGATATTAGATGTCAGACTGAGGTGTTATTGAGCTGTCACTTCAGTGCAGCTTCAGCCACCCATGTCACTGGGTTAAGATCGATCACAAGATGACCTCCAACTCTTAAGGTCATATCTCGTTTGAACTCCGATTAAGTGTTCTTGGACTCTATGGAAAGCCCATTGAGTCAAGAATACATTCATAAGGACTGAGGAGAATATTAGATGCCTGACCAAGATAGATGAGCTCGTCACTTCAGGTCAACTCTTCAGTCAATTCAGGCGTCGCTCGTCAAGATCGGATTGCATTCCTCCAACTTCTAAGGTCATATCTCCCTTCGCTTGAACTCCGATTGCGTGTTCTTGACCTATGGAAAGCCCATTGAGTCAAGAATACATTCATATTCATGAGAGGAGGGATAGAAGATGTTTGACCGAGGTGATAGATCGAGCTCGTCCATGTCAGGTCAGCTAGTCAGTTCAGGATTTGACTGCGTATGACCTCCAACTTCGGAAGGTCATAACTCCTTCGTCCGAACTCCGTTTCGGTGTTCTTCTTGGACTCCTATGGAAATCCCATTGAGTCAAGAATCTTAAGTATATATATTTGTCGAATTTGGAAATCATATTAATCTCTGAAATCAATCCTAACCAAAACTACTAAGACAAGACGACACATTGCTCTTAATGGTTTTGGAATAGGGACTCCATTTATGAGGAAAAGCCAACCGAGATTGAGATTCCAGGATTGAAATCAAAGTGCAAAGATTTTTGGGGTTTTGTTCTACCGACTCCTATTCCCTCTCGTTTCAAGCTTGCATGTTTGTTCTAAAAGCATACTGGAATTGATTTAATTGATTTGAGAAAAGTGATCGCGACGTTTGCATATAAAAATTGCATGATTATTGGAAAATAAACTATTTATACAAGCGCATAAGGTAATTATATATTTTGCTATAAAGGATTTGAACGCCCTTAATAGAATGCGTTAACCGCTTATTTCGCAGATTACGATGGGACGTAAGATACCAATAGGTCAAATAAAGAAGATCGCGAACTATTGTATTGATGTGTCACTGATCAAGAAATTTCAAGAAGGACCGTAGAGATTCAGAGTGTTCATTTGATTGTTTATAACCGGGCCAAGAAATTACGGACCGCATCAAACATGGTTATAAAACCATTTGATAACGGCCTCAGAATTACCGGGACCTCACCGCTCCGGTGACTTCGACATTCAGATATCAAGACATAGGTTAAATTGCTAAGGGCATAAACGTAATTGATCGGCGTAACCGAATTGATCGCATAATCACCGGATCACATAACCTAATTGATTTTATGATAATCAATCGGACATCGCATAACCTAATTCGATTTTCAGAATTGAATTGAAATTCGCATAATCGAATCACGAATTTTGTGAGCATAATTGAATTGATTGAGATTAAGTAAATATTGAATATGAAAGTGTATTTTCGAGATGATCAACGTAATCCATAATCGATTGTATATAAAACAAGTATATGTATTGTATTTATTGATCATCCAAAGGATAATGGTTTGAAAGTTTTGAACTGTTAAATTACATAATTTGATTTAAACCGAAACCGGCGGGAATGGATTTGCATAACCACTAAGCATGAAAATGCTTAGCGCATTGTTTTACCAATGCGTTGGTGTACCGGTGATAGATAATGATCGAAAGTCTGACCTGATCGAGGAGCCGAAATATAAAGCGAGGGAACGAGTATGCTCCGACATGTGCATTCATTCCATGTTTTCTTTTGATATTGATATTTTGTAAAAACAATTTGAACCTCGAACATCTATTTTTGTAAATCATTTTGAAAAGGCTCAATGCCTTCATTGTAAATGTATTTTGTTAAAGTTAAATGTATTTTGTTAAATGTTTACGGGCTTGCCCAAATTTTATTCCGCCCGCGAAAGATATGATTTTGAGTGGATTGAAAGTGATTTGCGGGTATCCCGACTTTGTCTGATCCTCTCAAATGGGTCGGGTTGGGTAAGGGGTCCCACAGTTGTGGCTTCTCAAAATCTTTGGATATGGCATGCATTCTTTGGTCTACCTAGTTCGTTGAATGACATAAGTGTTCTAGATAGGTCCCCTGTTTTTACATTATTAGCAAATGGTCAAGCTTCTCCAGTCAACTATATAATTAATGGTCATGAGTATAAAATGAGATATTATCTAGTTGATGCTATTTATCCAAACTGGTTGACATTTGTAAAAACAATTCACTGTCCACAAGGTTTGAAGAAAAAACATTTTGCTAAAGCACAAGAGTCGGCAAGAAAAGATGTAGAGCGGGCATTTGGGGTACTTCAAGCCCATTTTGCAATCGTGCATGGACCAGCACGTTTTTTGGATGAAGAAACACTTGCAAATATTATGAAAGCGTGCATAATAATGCATAATATGGTCATTGAGGACGGTGAGACATTTCAGAATAATGACTTTGATGGAAGTAATGCAACCAGAGAAGTGTCACGTACGCCAGATACAATTTAATGAAGACTCATGCAAACTCATTGTCAGATCAGGGATAGTGTTACTCATTCTCAACTGCATTCAGATCTTATCGAGCATTTGTGGGAACGACATGACGACTAATAACCTCTATCAATTTCAAGTTGAAGTTGTATTTTCAATTTCAATTTCAATTTCATGTCATTTTAATTCCACTTAATTTCATGTCAATTTTCAATTCTAATTTCACTTAAGTTATTTTTTCTAATTCCAATTGCAAATATAATAAATAATGACTACAAATTAAAAAATAATAGCAACACACAATAAATAACGAATTGCAATTAAAACCCACTTTTACATAACTCCTATCTGTGTTATTCCAAGTCATAGGAATCGTAATTCATACCAAGAGGTATCGGGCCATGATTTTCATTTCATTTTACATTTGAATTTCTTGCACATGTCTTTCTTCAATTTCTAACTGTCTATGATGTTGCTCCAATGATATCTCTTGTTGAGCATAAATTTTGTCGTGTCGCTCAACTTTTTGTCGTTCCACTTCCATTCATCTCCAGCAGGATGACATCTAAATGATCTTCAACACCCGTTTGCTTCTCTTGTTTTTGTTGTTTCTTGAGTTTCTTTTTCCCAATGACCTATCGAGATCGGGAGTGGACGTAGGTTCAAAGTGTCATCCCCTTAAATATGGAGTTGAATAGCAGATTCAACATGAGTTGATTCACAGGACTACCTTGAACGGGTTTTGCCTTCTTATCACTGGGTCGACATCGCTTCATTTCCGCTCCATTTTCAATATATTCCAACAATGCTCAGATGGTTTTCCAATCTTAGCAAACATTTATTTTGAGTCATCAACCTCGAAAAACATATTAAATTATCTCGCTAATAGCTTCAAATATCAAATCATAATAGTGTCTAAATTAAAAGTTTACTATTACATTATTTTGCTCGATGTTAATTTTGTCGCACTTCTTCAATCCGATTATAAAAATCGATTAAATTTTGTCGTGCGATTTTGCATTCAACGACTTTAATAGAAGATTGAGAACGCCTCTTCATGATTGCTCCATGAAGTTCTAAGTATTGCACATTCTTTTGGTCGAATGCACCACCTGTTTATTTCCAAGAATCGTGATCTTTACTCGTATTAAGTCACGCAGACACAATTAATTTATCTTCTTCTACAGAGAAGTTTTTTGTCATTTGCTATTTTCTCACTCATGGAATGGCTTCATTTTGTACTAGCGCCAATACTGTGGGATTGCTCTGAATAATATCATCATATAAATCGGTGTCGTTCATAAGCAAATCAGTTAAAGAACCATCATATTGCGAATCCATCTACAAAAAAAAAATAAATTATAATCAATTTAAAGAATGAGCAATTTATAAAGTATAAAAATAAATCTATCAATTATAAAATTTATAATCAATTTAAAGAATGAACAATTTATCAATTAAAAAAATTATAATCAATTTAAAGTATGAGCAATTTATAAAGTATACAAATAAATCTATCAATTATAAAATTTATAATCAATTTAAAGAATTAGCAATTTATCAATTAAAAAATTATCAATTTATCAATTTTAATTTAAAATCAAAATTTCAATTTAAAGAATTTGAAAGAATTTATCAATTACAAAATAAATGAAATTACCCTTAATTAAAACAACAAATAAATCGCTATAAAGTATAAACAATTTATAAATTATATTACAAATTCTAAATTATAAAAAGAACAGGGGGACATATGTAATTAAAAATTACAATGCCTACCTCTTTCCCTAAATAAAAGCATCGTCTTCTTCCTTTCTTTCTTATCAAACCAACTGTTATTCCTCTTCCTCCCTTTCTCCGGCGGCTCTCTGCAATTACAACGGCAACGCAGCTATGCCAATACACCAAGATTAACGACAAGGGCTAGGGTTTAGGGAAGCTAGAGTTTTCAATATCAAAGGCATCCAAGAAGCAAAGACACAAATCGATTTTTAGGTAAATTCCTTTCCCCTTTGCTTCTCTATATTTTTATAGAAATTTAGATGGAATATAGCCGTTGAGAGGAACAGTAGCCACCAACGGCTATTTTTGTGATGCCCCATGTCCTGGGGGTCCTGTTGATCACCGTCAACCTGCGGAAAACCTGTGTGTCTCATATCATGAGACTCATATCATGAGACTCATACATGAGTAAAAATGGTCACATTGGCTTACACATCATACTGATCAAAATATAATCAACTACATTACCATAGTTTCAAGAGTTATTACATCACTCTTAATACAAACATATATTAAAATTAAGAATTATAATACATGTTTTACAAAATATATATCAAAGCCACAATCCGACTTTCTTCTTAAAAGCGACCTCTAGTGAGCGCCGTCTTCTCGAACACTCCATGTACCTGAAATAATTTTCCCTCGACAAGGTGAGTAATGCCCAGTAGTTGAATTCCCCTACATGGGTTACTCCCCACCTAAGTGCACATGTAATGACAACCAAACACATTCAAGCAATTGCATGATCCTACTTGAATATTTTCATGTCTCGAGTCCTTACCGACTCCCTCACACATGCTTATGCCATGTATGAAAATCGTTTCTAAACAAAAATATTTGTTTTAATTGTGGGCAACCCTTCGATATAAATACGTTAGACAATCCTCCGAGGTAAATTTGTTGGATAACTCTCTGACGTGAATTGTTGGACAATTTTCCCAACACAATTCTTCGAACAACTTTCCGATAAAATTATTATTTTTAATAATTTTACAAAAGAATTCATTGTTTGGACAACCCTCCAATTTTATTTATCATGCACTCACACTTACCATTCTGTGGTGTCCTGCATAAGGAAATGCATTACGCTATTTCCAAACAATTCACAGACATATATATCAAGCATGTACATATTAACAAAATTCACATACTAACCACATGTTATTTATTCATAGCAATAACATCAAAATTAGCTCCCATGGGCTAATAAACAATTTAATCAATATTATGCAAACAACACATATGGACAATTTCAGTCCAACCATCAACCCGGACTGTTTTAACAGTCTCCAAACAGTACGTGGGTTGTCCATGGACAACCCCCTCATCAAGCATTGGTTCCACTTCTTTAGAACCGAAATCAATGGCCATTCCTACTTACGACACCTTAAATCCACAATTCTGTATGTTATTCAAATATCAAGCCAGTATAACACAATATCACATGATATATAAGGCAACATGGACCATTTTCAAATTGAGATCAGTCCCGATTCATCCAAGTATAATCCCAAATTTCCAAAGATGTCGCCCTAATTTGATCTAATTAAAATGGCCACTCACGGCCTCATACCATCCAAACCATTTTAATGGCTCTTAAGCCGAAAATAAACCAAGTAGGAGAAGACCCCTACCTCCCGGAGTTGTCGAAACTCCACAAAACCGGTGCCCACGCTACAGAGCCCTTGGCATAGCCAGAAGCAACTTGTCTCTCTCGACTCCGCTTCTGGGAACCGACAACTTATCATCGAAAATTTGCAGAGTAGCGTGAAGCCCCTCTCTAAAACCTTCCTTTCTCTCTCTTACCTTTCTCTCTTAAAAATCCTCTTCCTCACTCAAACGGTCGGGTCTAGTCAGTCAAGGAGAGAGTAATCCTCTCGCCACGCCCTACTATCACTCTACATGTGATTATACCTTATCCCCTTATCCATCTACTGGATTTCCATCCAATTGGGGATGCCACATGTGCCCAATGCGTAGCCCCACTTGGCCCTCCTGGTTTGACTAATTCTGCACCTGACATGTGGTACACTATGAGCCTGTGGCACCCCTTTCCCGACTGCACTGTTTTCATGGACTGAACCGAGTCCCGAAATCACTCAATCACCAAAATCATATTCATGGGAATGATTTACAAAATCGCAAGCCTATAAACATTTAACAAAAATACATTTACAAAGGAGGCATTCAAGCCTTTTCTCAAAATGATTTACAAAAATAGATGTTCGAGTTCAAATTGTTTTTACATAATATCAATATCCAAAAGAAAACATGAAATGACGTTACTACCGTCTGAGCATACCCGAAATTTCCTTCTTACGACTGACGTCCGATCTCTGGTCCGCGATCACTATTTATCACTGCACTTGCGCATTGGTAAACAATACGCTAAGCAATTTCTTTATGCTTAGTGGTTCTATACAAATCAATTCCCCGCTTCGCTTTAAATCAAATCATGCAATTTAACAATTCACAACTTTCAAACCTTTATGGATGATCAATATAAATACAATACATATATTTGTTATATATATACAATCAGTTATAGTTCATTGATCATCCCAAAATACACTTTATATTCAATATTTCACAATCTCAAATCAATTCAAATATGCTCACAAATTCAATTCCGCGGTAATCTATTTCATGGTCAATCAATTCATTTATGTCTATCAATTCGCGATGCCTTAACGATCGAACCTTATAAGCTGGAGCATACGTAATATCGAGTCACCCAAGACGTCCCGTTGGATTGTAGGCTCCAGATTAAATGGTTTTATAACACGCATACCCCGCGGGTTGCCGACCGGTTATAAACAATAAAATAGTGAACACTACCGATACACGGCAACCCACGGCCGGGATCGGAGTGACACATCAATACAATAGTTCAGACGCTTATTCGACCTCTATCGTATACCAATCTATCCTTAATACAAACTAAACGGTTAACATCTCTATTACATGCTCAAACTTTAGAGTAGCGTAAATATAGTACAATATGTACGCTTGTATAAATACTTTTATTTTCAATAATTATGCAATTTTTATATGCAAACATTTCACAATCACTTTTCAAATCAATTAAATCAATTCAATATGTTTTTAGGAACAAACATGCAAAAACTTGAAACGAGGAATAGGAGTTGGTAGAACAAACTCAAAATCTTTGCACTTTGATTCCAACTTTGAATCTCAATCTCGCTTGGCTTTTCTCCTCGCTACCCTATTCCAAACCATTAAAGAACAATATTATTCGTGTGTACTAGTAGTTTTGGTTGGGATTGATTTTCGGAGTTTAATATGAGTTCCACCTCAACAAGCTATATAGATGGATTCTTGACCAATGGGCTTCCATAGAGTAAGAACACCCGAAACGGAGTTCGGACGGCAGCTATGACCTTCCGTTAGTCACACCTGTACCTGCCGACCGTCTGCTGACTCGACCTCGTAAACTCGGTCTGGATGCTGGTCTGGAATATATTCTATCCTCTGGCATATGAATGTATTATTGACTCAATGGTCTTTCCATGTAGCCAAAGAACACCCAAAACGGAGTTCTGACGAAGGGAAGCTGGCACCTTCCAAAAATGGAGGCCATATCGTAGTTTCACACCCAAATGAGCCGATCGACTGAAATGACCGACTCCTATGAACCTCATTCGACACTCGTCTGACATATCTATCCTCCTCAGGCATATGAATGTATTCTTGACTCAATGGCTTTCCATAGAGTCCAAGAACACCAAACTGAGTTCTGACTAAGGAGTTATGACCTTCGGGGAGGTCATACGTAGTCAACCTCGACGAGTCGACCCGCCGTCCTGGCCGACCTCTACGTAATGAGAGGTCCGGCCGACCTCCACAGGATGAGGTCTGCTGACCTCTACAGCATGAGGTCTGCTGACCTCCACAGCATGAGGTCTGCTGACCTCCACTGCATGAGGTCTGTTGACCTCCACTGCATGAGGTCTGCTGACCTCCACTGCATGAGGTTTGCTGACCTCTACAAAATGAGGTCTGCTAACCTCTATAGAATGACCTCAGAAAAAGGATCATAACTTGGTCTACAGAGGTCCAAATTGAGAAATTCAAAAGCCTAACATTAATTTCATTGATGTGGCTACAATTTACTAGAAGGACTCACTACCAAATTCCCTTCACTTAATACCCAAAATCAGTCCGGTTAATAGTCACCACAATGTGGCAGCCTTCCCATGTTTTAAAATACAACCAAACATTCCCCATAAGATAACCAATTACAACCCTTAGGGTAGAAAACTTCGCTGCAGGAGAAGACCTACCTCCTAGAGTTTGTCGAAACTCCCGATTCCGGTCTCTACTTGCAGCTCTTGTCACGAGGAAAGACTTTCCTCTTGCTTCGCCGAGACCTTATGGTCGATCATCACCTAGAACTGGTGAGAGGTGCGTAGAGCCTCTCATCCAACCTCCCTTTCTCTCGTTTTCTTTTCTTTGGATCACCCTTAATCGTATTTTTAAAAAATGAGGAAGCTTCTTCCTCTTCTACATGCCACATGTCTTTTCCTTGATTTTTTCTTTCTTCTTTTTCTTTATTTCTTTTATATTTAGTCCCTCCATTTCTATTATTATTCTTCATTTAAGTCTCCTATTATTCTTCCCCCTTGCTCATTTATTTTCTCTTAATTTCACTTAGACATATAAACTTACTTTACAATTGGACCCTTAGGTCCCTTAGCCTATAATTTCCATATTTTCTCTTTTTCACTTGGGTTAATTTTATCTCAATAATCATTTAATCAATATTCATCTAACAATTTTAAAATACCCGTTAAATTTCCACTATAAATTAAAATATAATAATTTTTATTATAAAAATTATAGGGTATTTTTGGGGCGCGCATAAGAGCCTCTCACCTCATGCTATGTCCCAAGACTCTCGCGGTGCCTCAAAAACGTGAAATCTGCATGTCCTAATCACTAAATTCGACGCGATAAATAGATTTCGTGAGACGATTCCAACTGTGAAGTCCGTTTCGTCATCCGAGATCTAGAAAAATTCCAGATTTTGACCGAAATTACCATTTTACCTTTTCTTAGAAAATTAAAATTTTCTTGGGTTTTACAATTTTGCAACCTCTCCATTTTCTCTCCAAAGTTTCCAAATATGTCACCCCAAAACCCTGGATGGCATTTTGCCACCTCTGTTGGAGCCTGATTTTTGGTCGTTGAGGTGCCATTTTAGGTGGTATGGGGATGGCACCCCTAATAGCAACTCCCGTTGGAGTTTCTCTTAGATGGAACCAACTATGTGAGTTGGAAGAGAAATCTAAACATTGTCTTAACTTGTGAGGGTATAATTTGGGTAACCTTAGAGTCACTTCAAGTAGCACCCATAGAGAGCTCAACACCTGAAGAGAGAGCTGACTATGAGGCATGGAGGAAGGATGATGAGAAAGCAAGGATGTATATCTTAGCTTCTCTCAATGAAGTGCTGCAAAGTCAGCATCAATCCATGAGTACCTCAAGTGCAATGCTCGAGTCTCGGGAGATGTCTGAGTCTCGTGAGTAGATTAGCTAAGCAAAATGGTAAATGAAGCAGTATAATGAACACTAGAATGTCCTCAAGGTACTCCGAGAGATCATATGATAAAAAAATGATAGGATTCCAATGAACTATAATCTAGGTGTTGATATTGACTGGGAAACACAAAATAACATGGTCCTTAAGACATTGCCTCCTTCCTTTAATCATTCAAAGTTGAACTATACTATGAATAAATTATAACGGGTTCCTGACTAAACCGATGCAAAGAACTCGTATAGCCGAGACAATTGTAGTCAACCAAATGCTAATTTTGTGTTGTGTGAACTCCTCTAAGCCTCCCAATGGGAAGACAGTGCTGAATAAAGCAAATCACGTGTTCACATGCTAAACCTAAGATCGCTAAGAGAAAGCTGCATCTGACCCTAATAGGAAACCAAAAGGAAAGTGCTTCAAGTACCTGACAAAAAGGTACATTGGAAGAAGGACACTTCTAAGTTAAATGGACAATCGTAATCCTCTAACAAGTAGCCTATCGAGTCTTGTTTTGTGGTCGATTCTCGCCAATTTGCATGATTCAAGAGCCACCTCCACCATATCTTGTAACTCTCCTTTATGTGGTTTCGTGGTGACAAGAAGTTCCAATGAGAGATGTAATTAAAGATGGCTTCCTGTACTCTTCCATCTCAGCCATAGCTATAAGGGATCTTAGTCTTAGTTTTTCAAATAATTCCGGCCTTAGTTTTCAGATGATTGTTTATTTGTGCCGTAATTCTTAAAGATTTAATCTCAGTTTCCTAAATTATGTAATGACAGCTTATTCGCTTTTTAATAAAACTTATGTTTCTAATATGAAAGAAAATGAAGTTGTTACATGTGGCACATTGGTGAATAATCTATATCATATTAATTGTGTTGTTATTCAAGTTGATAATGTGAAAAAATCATTGAAAGAAAGAGCCTAAGATCAACCAAACTTAGTTAAGTGACACTTCTAAGGTTTATCATACCTGAAAGAATACAGGACTAGTGAGTTGTGAGTCATAGCTAAGGCTATTGATCCTATGATACTATACTGTGATAATAGTGGGGTTGTTGCTCAAGCAAAAGAACCAAGGAATCATAGGAAAAGCAAGCATATTGAAAGAAAGTATCACCTGGTATGAGAGATTATGTAGAGAGGAGATATTATACTAGTAGAAAAAAATGCATCTGAGGATAACCTAGCGCATCCTTACAAAGGATAGTGCCTAAAGACTTATTCGAGATGCTTTTTGCGCACTAATCATATCACTGTTAATTGAAGTGTTTAGGTCCACTGCACAGCTCAGGTTCTTCGTTGCTTTGCAGCTGCATACCGGCCCACTGCCGGTTCCTCGCATCGAGCTGTCAACAAGAAGACTGAAACCAGCTGGCTCATCAAACACAGCGTGAATTGAGTTATAAACGGCTACAGCGATAAACAAAGATGTGACGCTAGCTGGGCATAGCAAAGAAGTTAAATTGCAGCTCGCATGACTGCAAAATTCCATGTTAATACCTTCGCAATCCTGTTTAAATGAGAGTTTCTCGTACAGTTGTGTACCGCCATATAGCTTAAAATCGTGCCTACGAATTCTTCATTTTCGCTATCTCTCAAAATTTTCGTGTGCTAGCTTAGTCTACCGTGCATACTTTCACTCGCTATCTCCGTGCACTCGCTAGGTTACGAAATCCCCCGCTAGGCTAAAGTTGCTGGCTACACCCTTTCTACTTCCAACAAGCCCCCCATACCGGGCCCTTCGCCCTCAAATTTCAGGATTAATGCCAACTATCTCTCGTCTTGGTGTATTATCCCCTTGTATGAGCCATGGTTAGGCTTTCTTGTGGGGCTCACCAAGGCCTATATTTCTCTCTCTCCACCTCTGCTACTGCAACTTTCATTTTATGTACTTAGTGGTTTGCTTCCTTCCTCTTCTTCTTCATGTTTCCAAACACTCTTTCATAACCGCTATATGCTGGCCAGTTCTCACAGGAGGCTGGGTTACAGGTTTCAAACGTTTCTCATACTTGAATGCCATTGCGCATTTGGCTCCTGCAATTTTCTCTGTAAAACCAGGTATCATCATCACTTCAACGCCTCGTCTTCTGGCCGTCACATGCTCTAGGCACAACGCATCTCATTGTTGCATTTGCACCGTTTTTTCGATTTGCCTTACGACACCGAACGTAGGTCATGCCAAACGTGAATGCATGTCGTCGGTAGATCAGCGCAGTGTTTCAGTGTTGCCTTCTGCAACAGTTATACTTCGACTGCAGTCATTATTGCTTGCATCCCCAGACTGCGACCTAAACCTTCAAAGTTCCTTACAGCCAATCGCAATCATCGTTGAACAGTTGGTCTGGGGGGCCCAAAGCCTCACCATTACTGATGTAACACTTAGGGATGAAAAACCCATCCCCATTTTCAACATTTGATTCGTGCCACGGTAGGGTGAGCGGAATCAACAAAATTAATATTCCTATATTCTCCTACCACGTAGTCAAGCTAATGCAAAGATAGCGGCTCCAGGGTCGACACTGGGATGGGGTTTTCATCCTAGGAGATTCGCATCGTTGATGAAAATGGTGAGGCTTTTAGTTTTGGATTTTTGGATTTTTGTTCAAAACAGTGAGAGTTGTCTGGTTGCTGATTAATTGTAAAACTGAAAGTGAAGTGTGAAAAGGTAACTTTGAAGGTTTAGGTCACTAGCTTGACAACATTGCAACAAGTGTCCCTGTTTTATCCTCGCACGGCAAGCAACTCATAGTCCAAGCCATAACCGGATCTTTGTTTAACTAGGAAAACCTAACCCTAGAAACACCCTATTTGAGTCAACACAGCAACATGCATCCACTCCTTTTCGCCTTTAAAAACCCTAGCACTCAACCTCATTTCAAAGGGTTCGTAAAGGCCATCTAAAGAATAATGCTACATCTAACAATAAGTATACACTCCAGACCTAAAGCATGGTAAGTCACAAGAATGACATTAAATTGCCAAACCCCAGTTTGGAAAGCCGGGAGCCATAAATACGTACCGAGTATCCAAAACATGAAGACAACCTCGCAGCAACCCCAAACTAAGCTAGCAAACCCTCCTCTTCAGCTTATGAGGCTTAGCCAAGACCCTTGAGTTGTCATCCCCAAGAGGGGTGTTTGCAAATTTCAGGAAAATGAAAGAAAAAGAAGAGAGAGAAGAGGAAAAGCAAACCCTAAAATGAAAGCTAAAGTGAGATATTTACATAAAACTAAGTTGCCAAAAGATTGCTTAGGTTACAAAAATCTGTGGCTTATAGGCCACCCAACAGTGAAACTACAAGAAAGCCTAACATATTGGTCTTCATAAGGACAAGGATGTAATACACCAAAACGGGTCTTGGCACACTCACACAATCAACAGGCAGGAATTCACAGAAAATAGGTAGGTGCAAAATTCGCAAATTTTAGTCAATCTATACTGCAGATACGAAAATGGGAATCTCGCTTATGCACTGTGTTGAATTTCGCTTAATAGCGAAATTCCGCTTAGCCTAGTTTAAAATTCTGAGAGATAAATAAATGGAGAATTTCGCTAAAAGACAATGATTTTCGCTTAAATGTAAATTTCGCTTACCTCAATGGGGCCTCCCTCACCCCTCGGCCAGATCGCTGGGGTTCTTTCGCAATCCCAAAGAAATTTTCTCGCAACTCCAGCTAAATTTCGGGCTGCCTGCTCTTCACCGCTATGCCACCGTGATTCCCATCAGATCCTTTCTTATCACTTCATTTCGCTTTTCAACACCGACTTTTATATGTTTGATACCAAAATAGTTTCAATCTTCTCTGTTCAAGACATCTCGATATCGACCAACTAGTGACGAGGTACACAAAAACCCGCAAAATAACCAAAAAATAACCTCGAAATGGCATGCTGGGTGATACCAAGTGACCTAAACACTTCAATCGGGCTTAATCGACATGATTAGCGCAAAAGCATCCAAAACCTATCTCGAATAGGTGGCTCAAAATGGCACTTCAGGGCACTAATCATTACCCCCAACCAAACGCGCAGCATAGTCCCTTTAGCAATGCTAAAATAATAAGGGCATGCATGCGTTGATTTTCTCAAAAAAGTTTATGGTTCAAAACTGTATGTACAAATAAACATTACCTTTAATATTATGAAAAAATTGATACCAAGCTCAAACTGACACACATGAAAAGAGCAGGTAACCCATACAAGAACAATTTTTAGGTCAAACATCTCTGGATCCATGGTAATCAACCTCAATTTCCACAAAGATCTAATGGTTCTTTATATAACCAGGTTGAACCAATAAAGTGCAAAATTGTTCCCTCCCCCCAACCTAGCTACAGGCATGGCCTTAAGCTGTTGAACAACCTAAATAGGATTAACCGCACACTTATTTCTTTATTTGACTACATTGTAGGGTGCAATGTGTTTAAAACCCGACTTCACCAAAGTCCTGTAGCTGGTCCAACTGGTTGACTCTAACCAATTAAGGTTTAGGCATCAAGCCAAAGGATCACTGACCACGAACTCTACAAAGCCACTCCTGACCGAATGACTTCGAAAAATCAAGCACCTACAATTCGTTAAACTCACCTATCCACCGCGAACGAATACTTAAGTCGATGACTCAACCAATTAAGGCTTAGGGCAGGGCTTCAAAGGCATGCCTTCACCATATACCCTCGACCGTGTTCTGCTTCAAGGCAAAGCTCACTCGACTTTTATTTTTCTTTTCTTTCTTCTTTTTCTTTTGCTTTTCTTTCTTTCCTTTTGAAGACTACATTGGTCTTCAAATGGGCAACACAACCTATCCTAGGCTGCCAACATGCCTAAGGTCAAGCATGCAAAGTGAAAGGAGGCAAATAATTTGACGTACCCTATTGGTACAATAACTGACAAAAAGGTGTGAATTAGCTAAAGGCAACGTTGGCTACTGAGCATGATTTAACTCAACCGACCAAAATTAAACATGGAATTGTTCTAGCATTAAGGTAACATGCAAGGTTTCAATTTTTCAATTAAAGGCAATTCAATTGTCTAATTAAAGCAATTCAATTGTCCAATTAAAGCAATTCAATTGTCCAATTGAAAGCAAAAATTGGATACACGAAGTGGGGCACAAAAAATGATATGCAAAAAGTGTAAACTCAGATATAATAATAAATGATATGCACAAACTGTGACAATCAAAGTTAAACATACAAAAATATCACCGCTACTGCTATGCTAATACATGAATCCTAAACAAAATTAGCTCAGCTGATGTGCTTGTAAACTATACAAAAACATAAAGAAACCCAACCACCTCACCGGCCGTGGGCGGTGGTGGGTCTCGAGCGTACCGCCGCCGCTGCCAACACATCTAAAGATGCCGGGCCGCGCCGTGGGCTCCTCTCTCCGGGTCGTGAAAATGCCGACACCCAAATGTGGTCATGATCTACCGCAGCGATGCGCGATGTGCTTGACCCAAAGTGGCCTCAGCTCGAGCCAACCTTTGGTCCTGTGCTGCCTGGGTAGCGGCCAAAGAACATATAGCATCCATCACATCGCTATCTCTCGCCAAGTGAAATGGGCATGAACGATTCCGTGAATGTTGTGATGTAAACGCGGGCCAGGAGTATCGCTAGGGTCCGGCTGAAGTAGGTAGAGTAGGAGATGGAGGAGAACGATCCCATAGCTGGACTCCCTCTCCATCTCGTGCCTCGTACACGACTACCTCCCCTCTCGTGAGAATGCTCAGCCTCTGAACTGGGTCCTCTCCTCATTCCGGAGGATAAAAGATATGGGCATGACCATCGCTCTCTCCATCGACAAGACCTGAGGGACCCTCATCTCAATCCGGCTCCTCTGAAAGCTCTAGTGCTCGGGAGGACCGCATAATAGTCTCAGATCAAGATAGCGACTGCGTACCGAGCCAGGCCCTGACCCCATTGAATGCATCAAGGAGGTCACGCGCCTCAAAGGGACTAAAAACCAAGATCCCGATATCCGGGTAAAGAGCCTCCTGTGACGGGGCTCCCCATAAGCCAGGCCGAAGGCCGCAGCGGTGCCAGATCGGTCCCGAATGTGTGATCAATCAGACATTCGAGGCGAGAGTCGCTCCCCGAACAAAGATAGGGTCCCGATTGCGGCGCTCTCGGAAAGAATGCGCGACCATCTCCCGCTGGCTCTCCAACAGGCCACCGCAGAACTCCGAATTGGCCTGGCAGATTCGCAGCCTAACGCCGGCTGAAATGCCCACCGCCCACAACTCCCGCGATCACGGGAGCAGTAAACCGGAGTCGTTTACTAGGATGCCCCCCGGGAGGTCATCAATGGTAGAAATCAGCAATCCACCCTGGGTAATAAACCCGTTTCGCCATGAATGGCGTGAAGGAGTAAAGTGTTTCGACCGCCGCGACGTAAACCCCGACCGTGGATCACCCATCGCGGACATCATAAAGTGCACGACCTCTGTGAACTCTTCGCGGTGGAGCGCACATTCCCCCGGGATGGGGTTCCCGACGACAACGGCCCCGACGAAGAGAGGCGTGCGACAACCGAGGCGGCGATGTCGCCGTGTACCGGTGCGGGCCGGAGACTACCGGAGGTCCGGATGAGGATGACTCACCCGGCCGGGATGCGGCCGCCCGCTAGAGGGCCGGGCCTCGGATTTCCGCCGAGGCACCGTGACGGGCCCGGTCCCATCCGCACCGTACTCTCCAAATCCCCCGAGGCTCCTCGTGCGGATCGGAGCCTGCATCGGGTCCGAACCTGAGCCGAGCCGGGCCCGCTCCCCGCTCCGCACCGACCCGACCTCGGCCGGAGACGGGACCCACTCGGGTGCGAACCATATCAGAGTCCGGAAAGGACATCGGAGTAGGGGCTCGCCGACGGGGCATGAAACTGTGGCACCTAAGGCCGATTCGGGCTCATCGACGACCGGAAGTCACACTACGTGAGGACACAGACGAACCAAGGCTCACGGGCAGGGACCAGGCACCTGGATGCGCGGCGCAATCACGGCGGCGCGATCGGGTGGCTACGGGCACGCCGTGATGGCTAGTGGTGGCGGCTCGAACAGGCGAGCCAGTTGCGGTAAAACTGTGGCTTCAGCGCTGGCTAGAAGTGGCTGTGGACGCCGGCACTACGCAAGATCGGTGGTCGTGGTCGCAGCCTAGCTAGAGCGCAAAGTGCCCGTAGTGGCTCGCACTGCAGCAAGGGGCCACTACCTGACGCCGATGACTACGCTTCCAAGTATTCAAGGTCACATCAAGGCTCTCGTAAGGCTGGGGAGGAAGATGAAGTATTAAAAGCCAATCCTCCCCTCTTTTATAAGCCTAAAAGGCAAAATTAAGAGTCATTTCGCTATTATAGCGACCTGAGCCAAACCCGCTTCACCACTGCGAACGATATTTTTTTTTAAATATTAATATATTAACACTATTAGATATAAAAATTATTATAATTAAAATTATTATAAAATATATCTAATAATTTAATATACAAATATATAATATAATTACCAACTTGCTAAAAATGGAAAGCTGCTAAATTAGGAAACATACTAAAAATAGCTAAAATTATCGAATTAAATTAAATAAAACAAAAATTAATGAGCTGCAATTGTTTTTGAGAACACCAAATCAGCCCAAAGCTACAAAATTACTCAAGGAGGGTCTGGGGGAGGATGATGCTCAACCCTCGCAGCTGACCAGCCGATTCCATGGTGTCGATTCTACCGTTGGACTCGGGTTCTCACCGATTGAATTTGAATCGGTATAAATTGCCCTCGGGCAGCTGAGTACTGATTGGTAAATACCAAAACTGCGATCACACCTCGTTGGCCATTTCCCCGTAGTCTTGACACTCAACAACTTCCCGCATGTCGACTCAATTGAACCAACTTCATCAATCATTTGATTTTCATCTTCTAGCAGCCTGTGCTTGTTGTTCAAATGGAATATGTCTAGCTCCGAAGGTCATGTTGCCAAATGTGAGTTGTACGACCCATTCCTGTAAGAATTGATGATTGCATTGGCAAAGGGGCCGTAAATGGTCTCTCCTGTGATGATTGGCAATACATGATCGGGTTCATTTGCAAATGGCTCTGTTTCCAGCACTACAAAATCTACTCCGGGTAGTAGAATTTGTCTATTTCACCAAGACATCCCTCAACTATCCCCAGGGATCTTTACCGATCTATCGGCCAATGATAGTGATGTTGGTAGGTTTAAGTTCACCCAAACCTTAACCCGCTATACACCGAGTGACATGGCAGGTTCACACCGGCCCCCAAATCCGGCCAGAAGGCCTTGTCTACGCGTCCCACCTATGTCGACTCAAATTGTGGATCCAGATCCTTGTATTTGACTGGTTCTTTGCTTTGGATTACGGTATTGGATCGGTTCAGTTAGGAAATGCCTTCTTCCTCTTTCAATGCCTAACCCCTTTTGATCAGGTAAGATCCTTCAAAACTTTGCATTAGTAAGGACTTGTTTGATGATGTCCACCGAGGTATGTTCACTTTTTTACCCCGCTCTTGTGGACTTCTAGGATGCCCGTCATTGATGCTCTTCTTCTTGCTTCTTAGTTCGGCAGGGAATGGAGGTGGTGAAAAGGTTTCATTGAGTCCTCTTTCAGGAAAATGTGTTCTGGCTCCATTTCTACTTCATTCCCGGGTTTCCCTCACAGGTTTTTGGCATCAAGCTGATCAACCTCTTTTCCACTCCTCAGGGTGATTATAGCCTTCACCTCATCCATTCCTAAATTACTGGATGACCCTACCTCATGGATTCCCTTTGGGTTTGGCACTGTTTGGGAAGGGAACCTTCCTCTCTCCTGTACCTCCAACAACTTGTTGATCTTGGTGACCGAATACCGCAGTTGTCAATTCTTCGGTTAAGATTGCTCTCAAGCCCATCTATCCTCTTGTTCATGCTCTACAAGATCAATCCTTTTGTGCCGCTGCACATTGATCCCTTTTTGTTCTTCCATTAAAGCTACCTACCACCTTTACTCAAATCTGCTTGTTCCACAGAGATGAGGGATGGAGGTGGTCAGGGCTGAGAGTGTGGAACCAAATCGTGGTTCCCAAGACTGGGGCACATAGGCGTGGGGTCAGTTTCCGTGAGAGGTGCCAGGTGATTCCTCCAATTGGAATCGTAGGTATTTCCATACGGGTATCAAGCTGTGGAGGCTTATATCGACCTACCGACATTTGCATATTCTCGACATCAAATCCTTCACTCTAAGGCCATAGGGATTCGTTCTTCCGTGGGCATTGAAATTGGTGCATGGATTGGCTTGTGCAGGATTTTCGCCACACGGCTCACACTTCATGGAGTCGCTTTTGCCTTCTCTAACTCTCCACCTTCCTAGCTAGGTTGAGATTTTGCTTCATTTCCATTCTCCGATGCATACATCCCACCCTGTGGCTGATCGAGGGCCTTACTCTTTCCATTTCCTGCTTGGTTCATCCTAACCCTTAGAAGTTTCGCAAACACATAGTTCAAAAATCCATGGCTTCATCGTGGATGCCATTTAGAAAATCTCCCCCACACATGGTCTCCAATAATCGTTTATGGCAGTGACATACCACCATAGAAGTGCGTGGTCAATTAACATCCATGGTATCAAACCCATGGTGTGGGCATGCACCGATTGCCCCATAAATCTGTCTCCAACACCGGTAGAACTCTCTCACCATCTTCTTCGGAAATAAGTAAAGGTATAAATTGTCTCTTCAAATTGCTGGTCTTGTGGGCACTCGAAGAATTTTTAAGAATTCATTCGCAACTCAGCCCCCAATTTCTTATGGTTCCCAGTTCCTAGTGAGTTAAGCCAAATCTTGGCCTTGTCTTTGTGGTTAATGGAAATGTTTTTCACTTTAGCAAATCCATGTCCATCATACCCTCCTTAAAGGTTGTGCAAACTTCCTAAACTCTTTATATGTGTGTATGGATTATCATTTTCCATACTCATGATATGTGTGGGGAGTAGGGGCAACAAGTAGGCCTCACCGCTACATCTTCGTGAGGAGTGCACTGATGCAGAAGGGGCACTAACTCTAGAGGGTGGTATGTGATCCCCATGGATCTCAGAGGCGCCGGGATTCACCGTACCCGGGCCGACTCGCTGCTCCCCTGCAGGTGCTCCATGGTGTCACTGCGGTACACTTACTTCACAAATTTTTATGCAATTTGTGTACCGACTTTTCGCACCCACTGGAGGTGTCTCTTCCTGGTGCATAAACACTGCATAATAACCGAGACACAACAAAGAGCACAAACAAACTTGCTAAAAAGGGTTAGGGTTAGCTAAAATAAAAACCGACCAGATATAAAAGCAAAAACAAGCAGGAAGTATCGAAGTGATGAAACTTGTAGTTACAAAGAATCGATACAAAAGGATTAAAAGGTCACCTTCACTCTTGCAATGATGATTACAAGTACACTTCAACTTATCATTCGTGAGTTTGGCACCATCCCCTTGAACGGGCGCCATTTGGATTCGTGCCACTTGCAGGTGAGCGGAATCAACAAAAAATTTATATTCCTATATTCCTCCTCACCGCCGTAGTCAAGCTATCGCAAAGATACGTGTCTAGGGTCGAACACATGGGGATGGGTTTTCATCCCAGGAATGATTCGCACGTGTTGGAAATGGTGAGGCTTTTAGTTTGGATTTCGGATTTTGCTCAAAACGCTGAGAGTCAGTTGTCAATAATCAGAAAACCGAAAGTGAAGTGTGAAAAGGTAACTTGGGCTTAGTCACTAGCTTGACAACATGGGGGGTAACAAGTAAATTTCTGTTTTATCCTCGCATCATGGCAAGCAACCCATAGTCCAAGCCATAACTGGATCTTTGTTTAACTAGAAAACCTAACCCTAGAAACACTCCTATACACTGAGTCAACATGTGCAACATGCATTCATGTACCCCTTTCGCTTAAAAACCCTAGCACTCAACCTCTATTTCAGTTGGTTCGTAAAGGCCATCCAAAGAATAAATGCATCTTAACAATAAGTATACATCAGACTTAAAGCATGGTAAGTATTACTAAAGTAATGACATTAAATGATATTAAACCCTAGTTTGAAAGCTTGAGCTATAAATATGCACTGGGAGTATCTAAAATATGAAGATAACTTGCAAGAACCCTAAAACTAGCCAAAATCTCTCCTCTTCAGTTATGAGGCTTAGCCAAGCATCTCTTTGAGTCATTATCCTCAAGAGGGTGTTTGGCAAAACTTAGAAAATGAAAGAAATAAGAGAGAGAAGAGAGGAAAGCAAACTTAAATGAAAGTCAGGGGAGATATTTACATAAATGAAAAGTCGCTAAAAAGATCGCTTAGGTTACAAACGGGGCGCTATAGGCCACCCAATGTGTGAAACTACAAGAAAGCCTAATATATTGGTCATACAAGGGACAAGGAGGTAATACACCAAAAAGGGTCGTTGGCATTAATTACACAAATTTAACAGTATGTGGAATTTCGGGCCATAGAGACCGTTAGCACAGTAGCCTAGCGAATACCAGACAGAGAGATAATAAAATGGGAATTACTATATGCACGCTGATTGGGCTAGCTAGCTTAAATTTTACATAGCCTACCGAAAATGGAGAATTTCTCACAGGGCACAATGATTTTCGCCATATAGCGAAATTTTTAGCCTAGTGAAATTTCATTTCGTTAGGATTGCGAAATTCTCGCTATGATTGCGAAAATAAGAATCCCAATAAATATAATCAAGTAGCAAAATAAATTTCCGCTGCCTCGTTTCACCGCTTATGCCACCGCATTCCCTATCGCACCTTTCTTCTTATCACTTTGCCTTCGCTTTTCTTCAATCGAATTTTTATATGTTTGATGGCCAAAATAGTTTCAATCTTCGCTCAAGACATCTCGATATCGAATTCGAACTTAGTGGACGAGAGGTACACAAAACCTCAAGTAAAATAACCAAAAATAACCTCGAAATGGCATAAGTGATACTCAAGTGACCTAAACACTTCAATCGCTTAATTGATATGATTGCCATGCAAAAAGCATCCAAACCTATCTCTGATTGTGGGTTCAAATAATCTCTTTTTGGGCACTAATCAAAAAGCACTTAAGACTAAAGTGTTTAACTCTCATGTATACAACATAGGTCTCAAATGTACTCTAGGTTTCGTTTCCATGGTTTATAATGTAATTAGTTTGCATTAATAAAATTGGTGTTTTAGTTACTTCATATTATTGTGTTCATTCAGGCCTAGTTCAAGCACATTGTACATGTCTGGGTGCATGTGAATGCACAAAGGACACATATATGAGTTCCTTATGTTTGAGGTTGTTCACACTGCCTGCACTGACGTTTCTAAGAATCCATAAGTAGTTTGCAGATGATATCCGCCTAGTTATTAGGAGTAGTTTGTCACAACTACTAGAGTGGGTCTCCAAGATATCATACTGGTATGTACTTGGTACATATTGAAAGGGGCTTAAGAGTGCAAATCGTCATATACTATATTTGGACGGTTTTGCCCCTAGCTACTATCTCACATGGGTTCCAACCCCGAGGGTCAGCTGAGAGTCGAGAGGAGCACGTTATCATTTTGATATGCTTCACACTCATCTGCATTAAAGATAGTCACCTCAAAGGGATCTTGGATGACTTCTGCTCTAGCTCATGTAGATTCTTGCTTTGACCGGGACATGGGAACCATGATGACCTTAATTATGTAAGCAATATACAACCCGAGGTATGCCAAAAGTGATCGATCATAGTCGTCTCCAAATTCTTGGCGCTCATTTGAGTTTTAAAGTGGACTTACAAGCCAGCGATCAAGTCAAAGGTTGCTTGTAACCTTTTAATGTGAAATAAGAATTTCAATATTTTATAGTATAATGTCCTAAATTATTAAGACGATTCATGGGAGGTGGTGTGAGCGATTAGTGTGGTTTGCAATCTTCCACAATGATTCGAAACGAGAAGCTTTCACCCCTGGGAGCGCAGCTTGGTCTACTATAGTGGTCTGGTTGACCAATTGTGGAGTTATGTCCGATTAATTCCACGGGAGCCAAAATTGGAAAGTACCATGGGTTCCCGAGCAAACCCATTTGTGGCAGGCCTGCAGCATGAAAGCAAAGATAATGATCCATATGAGCCTTCAAGTTTGCTTTAGGGTTAGTGGGAGAATGTTAGAATTAAGCCCCGATAATCAAACTAGAGTTTGAATTAAGTTGGACCATTGAACTTATATGGGCTAATTATAGGCCCAAGTATGTAAATGGATTCAATAGCTCACTAAACCCTATTATAAATATAACTTATATTTAAGTTTAGGGTAACAACAAAAAAACCTATTTTCAGAGGAAAAAAATTTCTTTGTCCCGGGTTTGAAATGCAAAAGGCCTTGGATTGTTCTTGGAGCCCACACTCTGCGGTCAAGACCTACAAATCGGTTATTGCTTGAAAGATTCACGAATCAGTTCCATTCCGGTTAGTATGTAATTTTATTTTTTTGCTTCGCTGCATACGAACTCGCATTTTTCGATACGAACGCCCCGGGAATTCCACAAAGAGGTGCCTCCTTATCACAATCCATCTCGATTAATTCCCTTGGTGTCAGCTTTCACTGCTCATGCATTAACCATGTTTTTCGCTTGATCAGAAGAAAACATGGAAGAGAAAAAAGGATTAGTTATGGGGGAAAAACATTCAATTCCTTCTTAATTTGTAATCAGACGAACCCCCCTCCTCCTCCTCCACCTTCACTGCTATGATCATCTCTCTCCTTCTTACAACTCCTCTCCATGATCTATCAAGGGGTTAGTTAGGGTTTGGTGGTGAGCAATGGACGAGTGTGGGGGAGGGATAAGGAGAGAAATGGCCATGCGAAGGGTTCGTCTTTTTGTGAAAGGGGGTCCATGCAAATGCCAAAATTGGAAAGCTGTCATCACCATCATCAGAATTCAATGTAATGCCCAAACTGGTAGTGTTTGTTTTTCACTTTTCATGGTCCCCCATGCCAACCTCCCCAAAAATATTAATAAAAAAAAAAAAAAAAAAAAAAAGATTCCGACTGCCCTTTATGCAATGCCTTGAGGAAATGGTCTGATTTGGTGAGGTTGTTGCTGCTTCTGTTCTGGAGTTCTCAGTTGTACTTCTCTTTATGGGATATTTTTTTTCGAGAAATTCTATTTACACCCCATTTATTTCTCTATACACCCCATTAAAATACTCCATGTGTATGAAATACAAATTTACCCTTAAACTCATTTTTTCTATTTCTTTCTTCTTCTTCTTATTCTTCACAAGACCCCAACTCCCTTCTTCCAAAAAGTTTCATTCTCTTCCATTTGAAAATAAATAGAATTCAGAACGACGCTGGAATTACCTTTAAAACTGGCCGTGGGCTACATAGTTTCGATAATATCTCGTGCTCATTTTTTTCGCAGACGTACTTAATCCGATTCAAAATCCGATATCATAACATTTCTCCTTCCGTATATTAAAACCGAATATACTCCACAACCGGATTTAACAAATCCTGATCACAGACAATATCCCGGATATCAAAATCCGGATTGGATTGTTATAACCGGATTTGTAATTTAAATTAATTACTTTTGTAATTTAATTTTTCATAAGAGCATCATTTTATTTATATTTAATTTAAATTAAATAGAAAAATTAATGTAAAAATTACTCCATTTGAAATCCGCACGTAGCAAGAGTTTTCTCTCCGGATTTTGAAACTGATTATTTGAACATTTTCGGATTCGCATTTCCCAGAAAGAACTTTCCCCTGATTTAAATTCCGATCACGGGTAAATTTCCGGATTTTAATATCTAGATATAACCAAAACATTCCTTGATTTACAAACTGACCATTTTTACCTTAGAAATTTTTTTTAAAATTTTCAAAATTAGTTTATATATTATATAAATTATAAAATTTAAGTATATTATATAAATTATAAAATTTAAGGAGGCTTTGATATAAAGTGAAGGAGGTACACCTGAAAGCCAAGATTTAATGTAAGACAAAGAGATATTTCGCATTACTTAAATGCACACAAGAGAGACGGGGCTTGCTGTATATAAAACCTCTCTTTTTTTCCTTTCTGAAGCTCTAATAGCCTCTCCTTCTGTTTTCTTTTTCAAGCCATTTTTTGTTAGATATAAAGGGTGATTATTTTACCATTTTTTGCAAGAAACAAGTGGGTAATTTTTTGAAATCACCTATTCCATTCGTTTCTTCTTCATATTAGGGTTTTTTTTTTCTAATAAAATAGTTTCTTTGAAACTGATATAAGCGTGTTTTACCACCGATGATTAACTTTTTCATGGGTTTTTACGTTGACAATTCAAATGGTAAAATTTGATCCAACAAAATCATCAAATCAAATCTTGTTCGTCAATATGCTACAAATATGGAATCTTATGTATTCTATAATCATTATTAGATTATCAAATATATAAGCTTTGAACCTATCATTTTTTATATTAACTTAAATATTACATAATTTTCTAAAATTCAAACACTTTTAATTATATGTTTCTATCTATTTAATTGCTACCCTAAATCAATTAATTTCTCTTTAAAAAAAAATGCTGACCAGGTTGCTTTAGCTTTGTTTTATATGGAGACAACGTGATTGTTAGACATACTTGATTACTTCACGCATGAACTTTATGAACACTTTACAAAAGAGAGAGGAAAAGAAGCAGAAAATATATATTGCCATCACCTCATTGGCATCTAGAAGGGCAGCAAATTAAATTTGAATATGATTTGCCTACCTTTAGTTTTCTCTTTCTTTTTCTTTTTCTTTTTCTTTTTTCTTGGATTCTTGTTCAGTCAATACATGGGCACTTAAGAGAGACCACCGTTTTGAGGAATGGCTATTACATAAGCGCCAGTAGTTTTGCTTGCGTGAGCCAAAACAACCGTTCGGGTTATCGTAAGCTCATCGACGATTACCACCATCTTCATAATGCTTAAACTGCTAGTAGAATACTTGTCAATAATTTATGTTCGGTTTGCTTCAAATGGGAGTAATAAGTCAAGTTTCATGTGACAAAGATCGGTCCATCTCAAACCCAGCCCCACAATGCTCTTTTGGGGGCACCGGTTTTTTTTTTCACATAACCATGAAAAGGCCTCTGTTGAAATACCATACACACGTAAAACGCTTTAAACTGTTGTTTCATACCTAGACTATGTTCGGTTTTCTTCAAATGGGAGTAAGCCGACAAAGATGGGTCCATCTCAAACTCAACCCCACAATGCTTTTTGGGTGAGTCATCTTCCAAGCGGACATGTACACACACGGAAGACGCTTTTCAACCATACCACACCCAGACTATGTCCGGTTTGCTTCAAATGGGAGTAAGCCAAGTTTCACATGACAAAGATAAGTCCATCTCAAACCTAACCTCACAATGCTCTTTGGGTGAGTTATCTTTTTTTTTTTTGTCAAACCATGAGGTGTTTTAAACGGACCTGTGTACATATGAAAGGTATCTTTAAGTTATATCACACCCAAATTAATCCATATATAAGTCAAGAAGGACCACAAGGATGGTAAAATTCTACCATATAACATAACTACATTCTCATGACTAGAACACAAGACCACAAGACCATTGATTAAGTTATAAGAGACCTCAACCATCTCACCTACATGTACGTTGGTTTGGGCGAGTCATCTTTCATCTCATAAAAAGGGGGAAATGTTGGGGAAGGGATGTGCAGGGGCCAAAGTTTGAGTACTGCTTCTCCTTGAAGTGGGTTAATCATTGACCACTGTCAGAGAAGGAGCATCAAACTGCCTCCATTTCCGACGGGACAAGAACATGTTAGTTGGACCATACCATTCAAGAATTTATCCATAGAGAAGAAAACACTGCATAATTGTGATAACATTTTTTGTTGCAAACTTGCAACTACAGTCATTGAGCATCACAGCCCCATCTCAGTGCTTTGTTGATATTTTTTATTCACTGGAACGAGTATAAAGCAACTGTCTACCAACATTGAGTATAAACCAGCTGTCTACTGCCATTGAAGAAGATCGAAAACTTCACAAAATTTCAGAAATCTGCATAGTTGAGCACAATTTATATTTTATTTAGACTTTTTTTATGTATCATGGCATCATGATATTATCTAATCAAGTACCATGGATGCATTAGACAGAAAATAACTTACATGCATGGGCATTTCATCGACAGTGAGACCACTACTTTCTTCCAGGCTTTTGAGAGTCACCACTTCACCTCCAACAACCATGTTGATCACAATCCCATCTGCAGATATTTACATAGAATTATATGAGAAGGCATTTGAAACTAACAAAATGTCACTGGAATAAGGAGACAAACCTGCTCCCAAACAAGTTGCCATGCGTCTCATGTACGTTTCCTGCAAGCAATCATTCACTAAACCAAGTAACTAGAAAGAAACCCATTAATGGACGGTATTGATAAGAAGTAAAAGGCATAAACATCTACACAACTTTAGAATTTTAATCCTACATTGTCATCAACAATCCAGAAGGTTGAACATGGTAAAGGTATAAACCATTAGGTCCTACAACCAAAACAGGGACAATTTTTGTGATAGGAGAATCTAGAAGGATGGAGATAATTTAAGAAGAATAAATTTAATAGAAGGTTTCTTTCTCATATGTAAACTTACTTGCATTTTTTATTTAGTAAATGATGAAACTTTATGTAGATTTAGTGCTAAGTAGAGCAAGGCAGTCCTCCGAACCTCCAAAGACACCATATGGTCGAATCCTTTGGGTTTGATTATGTATGTAAATTTTCATAAATGCTAAATTACTTATGTCAGTACACAAACTGTGTTCCAATATTTACTGATTGCTATGGGATGCAAGAGACAAGCCATGGAAGTTAGACCTACAATACGACGATCAAGCATGGCAGAAACCAAGTATCTGACCTATTGAGCAGTCTTATCATTTGAGAGGAAAAACTAGTCTTACACTTAGCTTATCAATGATTTCATTCAGCACCTTAATAAACCTTCTCATCTTCTCCCTGTAAAAGAAAGGACTCTTTTCTAAATTCTAATAGCAACATCAACTATCTGTATCGTAAAACAAGGGGTCAAAGCAGCCAATTTTTACTAATATGCACACAACCACTACCTGATAGACTTATCAAAGTAGCCTCACAAGCACAGGCTTGGAGCATTTACTGAGATGCAGTTCATTCTCCATTCACCTTCAATTAAGAGCTTTAATAAACCTACCTATGAGACAAATTGATTCATATTGGGTTAGACCAAGGCCATACATTAAGACTTCTATCAAATCTCTGGCTATAATAGGCATGATAGTTTTAAAATCATAGCATATATGATAACCAGGTAATACAACAGGTGCTCACAAAAGAGAAAAATACACTATGGCCATAAACAGACCATTCCTCTTGAAAAGTAGGGAAAATAGATAAAATTAAATCTCTTTTAATTTTGATTTAAATTCTTCTATTTTTCATTCATAATCTTATAAATCAGAAAAGTGTAGAAAATGAAGCCGAAATGTTTTGAACATTCTTTACCTGGGGGGTCCGGGCGCCTTACATGCACCTCGACACCCTATGGGACCAAGCTAATTTAATCAGAAACCTCCAAGTGACTCCTGCAAAGGAACGTTTAGAAACATATTCAACTAGGAAAATGTATTAAGAAATTACAATAATTCAAGTTCTGTGCATTTCACACACTGGGAGGAACTACATACTTCCAAATTTATCTTTCGGTTAGTAGATAATAACCGTCCATTGCACTCTAAGATCAAACTATTCTAAAGATAAATTAAGAAGTGATTAGTTTGTACTTATGAGCTAGATGGCTACAAACTATATATAGGAAAATCCTTAGGAAATTAGAAATAAAAATTTTGTATTTCATAAGTGTATAATATATTATAAACTGTTTGGGTGATTAGTATGCAACATACAAGCAAAAACTTACTTTCTCTTTAATCTACAAACTATGTAAGAGGGTGTAATGCTGCTTCTGAAACGGGAAAGCTCAATAAAACAAGCAATGCAAAAGAACAAAGACAAAAAGTAACAGTACTAATAATTGGAAGACTGCGGTTAATATGAAGTTCTTAGAAGAAGAAGAGAGCTCAACCTTCTTTGTTGGTAGCTCATAATTTATCAAAACACGAGCAGAAATCGATGATTCCCCTGAAGATAGAAATGGCAAGCAAGCATCTGTTACAACAACCATATGAGACTTGTCTTCCCCTTTTCTAATTTCTGTGTCCTTCCCTGATTCGGCAATGACATTTTGGTACCTGATAGTTGCTTGGTGAAAGTTCTCTAAAATTAGTGCACGTTCTGCTTCAGCAAGATCACTATACTGGATATGGATAACAAGCAAGCATGCTATGTCAGAAAATACTGAAATTTAGGAAAAGAAAATCAATTCTAACATAATCATGACATGGATGTCAGTATCCACTATGTTTTCAAAGTTAATGACACAATTCAACACTTAAAGCAAACAATCCGGAAATGAGTGCCACAGCCATAAATCTGACGTTAGCAAAAAGGAAAGGGAAAAGGCTTTGTTGGCTTAAATGTAAGAGTGGTAGATTATTTTAATGAAATGCTGGTATCATCTAGTCTAAACTAAAGAGGCCGGGAGGAGAAACTCTGGAACTAATAATCCAATCGTTAAAACTAGTCCAATTAAACAAATAGTTTGAAAAATAGGAATTCATAGTGCTAGTTTTATCAATTACCAAAATACGGTTCACAATTCATACAGGCATCTTATATGTGACAGAGAAAAACAACAAGCGGGATGTTTCTAAAGCTAATCCACATGCTGAGACTCAGGTGGGAAAAGAAACAAAATTCAGCATTGTCATGCCTTAAAAAAGACTTCTTATAAGATCTGGAAAGAGACTGGTCTATACTACTATTAAGGTTAACTTCCAAGTTATCATGATATGATAGCACTATCTGTGTAGATTCAGATTCAAGTAACCTATGAGCTCTCAACTAACATTAATAAGCTTGTAAAGACATGAACTTTCGTTGATACTCCAAGACTATCTGAAAATTATTGCCACATGTTCATTAGTAGCGAACTCAACATTTCATAATACTGAAAGGATTTATCAAATGAGTCACTACAAAATCATCATTGAGAATCAGTAAATTATAAGGTGGAGATTTCAGCATGTAACAATATAAAAAAAATTCTGGAAATACATGTAATGAATCATGCTAGGTAAAAATAAAAAATATATAAATAAAATTAATATCTTCTTTGGATAAACTGGTTTGGTTAAAAGTATTAGCTAAGATCAAAGTGGAACTATAAATGTTCTATTTTGCCCTTACGACCAGCCTCACGTGGCAAAAGGGCTGAGCTGGGGATTCTACATTCGATTCCATATCAATGGAAATTACCTAAAACAGATGTGACATTCTGAATTTTCATGACAGAGAAGTCCCTCATGGAAAATCTAAATTACAGCTTTTTCTGTTTTCTTTTAAGGCCCAGTATCTCTGAAACTATTTAATTACAACACGACACAAGTGGTTATTCCCTTGCCAAAGCCAAGCTTTCAAAAATGGCAATGTGGATAAATTAACTGTCAAAAAGATGCCTTTCCGGAAACATTGCCAACACATGTTCTGGAAAATAAGAAGTCCTTTTCACGGAGTTTTAGATTGAAATACTTTATTTGAAAAAAAAAATTATAAAATTAGTTTGGAACCCAAACTAATGGCCAAAGAAATACACGCCAGTTGTTTCATAATCAATTTTTATCAAATGCACTATCCATGACAATGTGGCAATCGATAAAATCTAATCACGTTTATCTATAACAAATGCATTTGCCATTTTCTATCCTACGACCTGTAAACGCACTACTTCTTGCAGATTATTTCAGCTAAAAACTAATTTTATAATTTTTTTTTTTCAAATGAATTATTTGAGTCTAAATCTCCTTTTCACGATACAACTGGATAGATGTCATGAAAGAAGTGGGAACTGGTCGCCAAGGAATCATTACACTGAAAGGATGATTCAGCTTGTTCCATTAGATCCAAATTCCAGCAGACAATAACAATAATTTCAGCAACAGTCAGTTCAATAGATGCATAATGTTAACAACTTAGCATCCAAACATTAGGCTAAAGCTCCTCGTACAAGTAAACAAACCATCTTAATTTAAATTTACAACTATATATTATCCATTAAACCGATTCCACACATAAACTGTCCATACAGCATACCGACATGCCCGAAAATCCCACACTCTCACTAAAACAAAGTTTCCCCAATTGCATTTTAGCATAATTTTAACAAACAAAACCATCGAATTGCATACTAGAACAACCCCTTGATTCCCATGGAACATCGAAATAGGTCCTCACTACAAAATTGTGGAATAACCTCAAGAGCAAATCAATACCAGAGAGGCCAAATAAATGGAGGGAATATTGCAGACGGCCGAGCAGACCGCATCAAGCTCATCCCGGGAGCTACAGCACACCGCTATCGGCAGGCAAGGACGAAGACCTGCCAGCTTCAAAAGATCCACCAATGTCTCCTGCCAATTCACATCTCCGATATCTTGTTCCTCAAATCACTCACACACGTACAAACACAGACAGAAAGGGCCCCAGAAAATTGGGAAATAATACTATGAAATTCAAAGAGTACCATTTTGAACTGGGGTCTGTCGACGGCTACATAGAAGTGGCGTTGTTGACTGCGAGAGTAACAAAATAGAGAGATTTCAGTTATAATTGTAAGTTACATACAAATTAGGAGTTGTGTCGAATGAAATAATAAATGCTTCGACTTGCCTGGAATGAGAAGCAGAAGGGGAAGGGGAGAGTGGCGATGAAGCTTCAATTGCATCTATCGCCATGTCCTCTCGCCTTTCTTTCGCTTTCACTCGGTTTCCCCCACACCTGTTTGTTAAAATGTCTCACCAGATTTCTTTCCCCAAACACTTGAATGAAGCCCGTTTGGGAAGCTAAGCGGTTTCAAATTTTAGCTTTTTTGAAATTTGTTTTCTTTTTTTGCTAATTCATTTTCAAACAACACTATAAATTAAAATCGTTTTACCCTTTTTTTTTTTTTTTTTAAACTAAACACTTTTTTACAATACAGTAAATTATTCTGAACCCCTCCCGAATGTTCTATTTTTTTTAAACTTTAAACGTTCTACCAACTTAAAGGTTTTTTTTAGATAATTGATAGTTAATAGGGTAATTAATCAATTACTAATAGTGAATAAGGGCTAAATAGCTCATAATTTAAGCTAATTTTAAGATTTTTGTAAATTTTATAAATTATATGAAATAATATAAATTTTTTTATGGTGATAAATTTATCTCATATTATAACCATTAAGATATTATGAAATTATAAATATTTATTACCATAAATAATTTGTTTTTTTATAAATAATATTATTTATGGTTATATTTTTATAGTTTTATATTATTTTTATTTATGTATATACATTTATTTATAAATTATAAATAATATAAAATAATATAATTTTTTATTGTTATAAATTTATAAAATTTATTTATGATTATATGAAAAAGTTATAAATGAAATAAATAATATTTTTTTGATGGTAATAAATAATATGATTTTTTTATTTATGGTTATAATCCTAAATAAAATTTATATTTATGAAGTTATAAATAGCTACAAATATAAGTTTCATTTCATAAATTTAAATTTAATATTATTAAAAAATAACAATACAAATTCATAAATTTATTTATTTATGAAACAATAACATCCATGATACAATACTTAAAAAAAAAACATATAAGATACAAATAATTGAAAATCATAAATGATGTATAAGTTAATAAGTTAATAACATAGTAAATCAATATAAAACAAATAAATTTGAAAATATAGTGATTATAATATCTTCAACTCTACTTATTCTATATACTGGTGACCATAATATGATTTTTTTACTAATCAAATCCATATTATTTGCCTCAATCGCCCTCACGTAAATGAAACACCATGATTAGACGATAAAAAGTACCAAATAGAACAAACCATCGGTAAAACCAACGCTTAAGCACAAGCACAGATAAACAAACGCCTTAATAATGCGCAATAATACAAATAACAAGATAAGACTTAAATATTCATGAAATAACTATTTTATTGAACAATAAACTAAAATAAAGAGATGCAAAGTGGTGATTTTAGGCAAAAATAAATAAAGGCATTTTTGTTTACAATTTTTTAAAACTGTTTGTTATTTTAAAAACAAGCGAAACTAAAAACACGTTTTTTCAGATTATGGCTTATAAAAAAACACAAAAATATTACATTAAGATAACATGAATAAATTTTTACAAAATACAAAAATAATATTTTATATGTTTTCAAAAATTGTTACGAATAACACTTTTCAAAAACATAAATCAAACATGCCCATAACTTCTATAATAAGCAAGTCCCACAATGGTAAAGAAAAAATTTGTTATTTTTAATATAAATTAGGAGGCTTTGCTATGTAAGTGATAGAACATTTACCATTAAAACAAGTAAATGACATAGAAAAGAGGGTTTGAGTCCCGATGGAAATAATTTAGTACATTCAAATTAGAGTGTATTAAAAAATATATAATTATAGTTATTAAGAATTTATGTAGACTTATAATAAAATGCTTAGTTGTCAAAAAAAAAAGAATTTATGGATACATATGTATATAAATTCGTTTGTTTGTCTGTTTTTTTATTTAATAGAGGATAAAAAAAGATGGAGCTTGAAAATGTAATTTGATTATTGTAAAATCTTTTAAAAAAATGTTATTAGTGGAAAAAAACATAGAAACGAACGAAAGGAGTACGAGACATGATGGATATTTGACGTGGCATGCACAAAATAAAAATATAGAGAAATATGGGGAGGTAATTAGAAATACAGAAAAATAGAGGGAAAGAAGATCGTATAGTTTCTAAGTTCTAATAAAGTTTCTCTCTTCCCTTCCGGTTACAGTAGGGCTTCTCTGACGTTGTCACTCATCCCATATTCATTCTCAACGGCGCAGGTTGATCGCCGCCGTTCGTCCGATCTTACGTTTTCTGAAGGTCAGCTCTTCATACCATGTTTCGTTTGTTTTTTTTTTGAATTTATTCATGGTATAAGTTGCCAAACCTTAAAACATACAAACGATCACTTTTACTTTCATAATTTTTTTGGAAATTGTTCATTAGGTTATTTTTATATTCGTTTTTTAATGAAATCCTGCTTGGCTGCAACTGGTTATGGGTTTTTATTGGTAATTTCGTTTTGTTGTTTGTTGATCAGGGTTGGAGAGGAGTTTCTAGGGTTTTTAATTATTTATCAATCACCGCGAGATCTGTTGATCGGATTTGGTACGGTAATTTAACGTGAAAATAAGGTTAGGGTTAGGGTTTTGATGCGTTGGCGGAGATTGGGATCCGCCGCGAGGAGAAGAGTTTGGGTGGGATTGTGCGATGGCCAATCATGGAGTCGGGAGCAAGTTTGTGTCAGTGAATTTAAACAAATCATATGGCCAGCCTCCTCATCCACCTCATCAGAGCTCTTATGGATCCAATAGAACTCGAACTGGTAGTCATGGCGGTGGCGGAGGGATGGTGGTGCTATCGAGGTCTCGGAATATGCAGAAGATTGGGCCGAAGCTTTCTGTTCCACCCCCCTTGAATCTGCCTTCTCTGAGGAAGGAGCACGAGCGGTTTGATTCTTCAGGTGTGGGCAGTGGGCAACAGGGTGGCAGCGGTTCGGGGAGCGGGTCTAGACCTACTTCTTCTGGAATGGGATGGACAAAGCCGGGGACTGTTGCCGTTCAAGAGAAAGATGGGGGAGGTGATCATCACTTATTCGGCAGATCAGGTAGTGAAGCTCAGGCTGTTGACAGTGTGGACCAGGGTTTGCATGGTGGTGATGGGGTGACTAGGGGGAGTGGTGTTTATATGCCCCCTTCTGCTCGATCAGGCACACTGGCGTCCCCAGTACCTGCTACATCTCGAGCTTTTCCAGCCGTGGAGAAAGCTGTGGTTCTGAGGGGTGAGGATTTTCCTTCCTTGCAGGCTGCTTTGCCTGCTACATCTGGACCTGCACAGAAGCAGAAAGATGGTCTAAATCAGAAACAGAAGCATGTTCCAACTGAGGAGTTATCCAACGAGCAGAGGGAGAGTGGCCATTTGAGCTTGCTTGTTGACATGCGCCCTCAGGTGCAACCTTCTCATCTCAATGCTCGCAATAGGTTGGACGAGAATGGTGGAGGTCATGGCTCTGGCAGTTCTTCCAAAACTGAACAAACTAGGAAGCAGGATGATTACTTTTCTGGCCCATTGCCTCTAGTTCGTTTGAACCCAAGATCTGATTGGGCTGACGATGAACGAGATACAAGTCATGGTTTTACAGAGCGAGCTAGAGATCATGGCTTTTCTAAAACTGAAGCCTTTTGGGATAGAGACTTTGATATGCCCAGAAGTAGCGTTTTACCACACAAACCAGCTCATAACGTTTTTGACAGATGGGTTCATCGTGGCAATGAAGCTGGAAAGGTTTATTCCAGTGAAGTCCCTAAATTGGACCCTTATGGCAGAGATGTAAGAACTTCCAGTAGGGATGGTTACGTAAGAACTCCGAGTAGAGATGGTTATGAAGGAAACTCTTGGAGAACTTCTTCCCCTGTTCCAAAAGATGGATTTAGCTCCCAAGACATCGGAAATGACAGGGGTGGCTTTGGTGCAAGACCATCCAGTATCAACCGAGAAACAAGTAAAGAGAATAACAAGCATGCGCCATCACCACTATTAGAGAATAGTCAGGGCGATTTTAGTGGAGTCCCTGCAAATCGAGACTCTGCATTGGGAAGGAGGGATATGGGGTCTGGACAGAGTGGAAAACAATACTGGAACAATAATCTGGAATCCTTTAGTAGTCGAGGTGCAGAACGGAATGTGCGAGATCGGCATGGCAATGAACACAGCAATAGATATAGAGGTGATGCTTTCCAGAATAGCTCTGTGTCCAAGTCTGCATTCTCTCTGGGTAGTAAGAGTCTTCATATGAATGATCCAATACTCAATTTTGGAAGGGAGAAGCGTTCATTCATGAAGAATGAAAAACCTTACCTGGAGGACCCTTTCCTGAAAGATTTTGGTACTAATAGTTTTGATGGGCGGGATCCCTTTTCTGGGGGCCTTGTTGGGTTGGTTAAGCGGAAGAAAGAAATAGCGAAACCGACTGATTTCCACGACCCTGTTAGGGAATCTTTTGAGGCTGAACTTGAGAGAGTTCAGAAGATGCAAGAAATGGAGCGGCAGAAGGTTATTGAAGAACAAGAAAGAGCGATGGAACTTGCTCGGAGAGAAGAAGAGGAGAGGTCACGTCTGGTTAGGGAACAGGAAGAGCAGCAGAGGAAACTGGAGGAAGAAGCCAGACAAGCTGCATGGAGAGCAGAACAGGATCGAGTAGAAGCTGTACGCCGAGCTGAAGAGCAAAAGATAGCCAGAGAAGAGGAGAAAAGGAGGATTTTTCTGGAGGAAGAGAGGAGAAAACAGGCAGCTAAGCAAAAACTTATGGAATTAGAGGCAAAGATTGCTAGAAGACGGTCTGAAATGTCAAAAGAGGACAATTTTTCTGCCGTCATGGCCGATGAAAAAATTTCAGTGGGGGTGATAGGAACAAGGGCAGATGTTGGTGATTGGGATGATGGAGAGAGATTGGTTGAGAGAATTACAACTTCAGCTTCTTCAGATTCTTCTAGTCTTGGTAGATCATTCAACTCGTCTAGGCCTATCTCTTCTAGAGAGATTTCTTCTCCTATCCTGGACAGAGGCAAATCTATTAATTCATGGAGAAGGGATGCAGTTGAGAATGGAAATAACTCCGCCTTCCTCTCACAGGATCAGGAGATTGGTCACCAGAGTCCCAGACCTGATGCATCTTCAGGTGGTAGAGGATATCCTAGGAAAGAGTTCTTTGGAGGAGGTGGGTTAATGTCATCAAGGAATTATTATAAAGGTGGGATGACGGATCATCAAGTTGATGATTATGCTCATGCAAAAGGGAATAGGTGGAACCTTTCTGGGGATGAAGACCATTATGGCAGAAATGTAGAGATTGATTCAGAATTTCATGACAATATTGGAGACAAGTTTGGTGAAGTTGGATGGGGCCAAGGTCCTTCTCGTGGCCATCTTCATTCTCCTTACTTAGAACGAATGTATCAAAATCCTGATTCAGATGAACTTTATTCCTTTGGTAGGTCTCGCTATTCCATGAGACAGCCTCGTGTTCTCCCCCCTCCATCACTAGCCTCCATGCACAAAATGTCCTACAGAGGTGAAAATGAACATGCCGGTCCCTCTACTTTCCCAGATAGTGAAATGCAGTACAATGTGAGAATTGAACCTACTATACAGACAGGCTATGATAATAGTGCTCAACAGGAGAAGCATGAACAATCCAAAGTAATTGATATCCAAAGAGAGAAGGCTGAGACCGAGGAGCAGAAATTGGAGAGGAACACTACACCAAGATGTGACTCACAATCCTCGCTCTCTGTTTCAAGTCCCCCTTCCTCTCCAACTCATCTCTCTCATGATGACTTGGATGAATCAGGGGATTCTCCCATGTTACCATCGACCACAGAAGGAAAAGAAATACCTCTGTCGGGGAATGAACAGGTTGTTTTAATCACCAAAGTGGGGAAAGAGAACATGATGACAGTCTCAAGTTCCATCTCCACTGCTGATGATGAGGAATGGTCCATTGATAATAATGAACAGTTGCAGGAGCAAGAAGAATATGATGAGGATGAGGATGGTTACCATGAAGAAGATGAACCGCATGAAGCAGACGAGCATATTAACCTGACCAAGGAGTTGGAGGATATGCATTTAGAGGAGGGGAAAGGTTCTCCCCACATGGTAGACAACTTGGTCTTGGGCTTAGATGAGGGTGTTGAAGTTAGAATGCCAAGCGATGAGTTTGAGAGAAATTCAGGAAATGAAGAAAACACTTTTATGCTGCCAAAGGTTTCTCTTGGTAGTGCAGAGGAACATGGTTCTTTTGGTGGGATCCATGAAGGACAAAGCCCTCAACTTGCTGACAGTTCTCCTCAAGTGAGCATTGATAGTTCCGGCAGGAGGAGTGAGGATGCTGGAAAGGCAGTCCACGATTTAGTTATCCAGCCAGTCAATGGTCTTCAAACCTCAGTAGGATCTGATGCCTTGAATTCTGTGGATGTTTCTTCTAGTTCTAGTCAGATTTCACTGCATCATGCTCCCTCTTTTGCTAATGTGGCCATTCATTCTTCATCTGAGATGGCCGTTTCAGTCAACTGTATCTGCTGCTTCAGGTCAGGCTGAGTTGCCTGTTAAACTTCAGTTTGGGTTGTTCTCTGGTCCTTCTCTAATACCATCTCCAGTCCCTGCAATACAGATTGGCTCGATACAGATGCCTCTCCATCTACATCCCCAAGTTGGTCCACCACTTACCCATATACATCCATCACAGCCTCCTCTCTTCCAGTTTGGTCAACTGAGATATACATCGCCCATCTCCCAGGGAATTCTACCACTGGCTCCTCAATCAATGTCGTTTGTTCAGCCCAATGTTCCTGCCCATTTTACTGCCAATCAGAATCCTGGTGGTTCTATTCCTGTTCAAGCCATTCAAAATACTAAGACTAACACGGTGTCCCTTCCAATGGGCAGCCAGCCTGGTCTTGTTCCAAGGAACTTGGATCTGCGACAGGACAATGCATCAAAAGAGGTAAAGTCATTGCCACTAAGAGTTAGTGCAGAAAGTAACATTATGACAAGTCATAGCCAAGCTGAGATGTCCCATATAATTGAAAATGATTGTAAGTATGAATCGGGGCTCCAGGTGAAAGATCAAAGGCACCAAAAAACAGTAAAAAAGAACTACAGTTCCTTATCCAATGCTAAAGAATCTGAAGTCCTGCAACAAAATGGATCCACATCATCCCAATATTTTTCAAGAGAGAGAGATGTAAGTGGGTCAAAGGCTCAGGGCTCCATCTCGGCTGGCAAAGGCAGAAAATATATGTTTACAATTAAGAATTCTGGATCAAGATCATCATTTCCGGTTCCTGAGACTGCTCGAGCAGATTCTAGTGGATTTCAGCGGAAGCCTCGGCATATCCAGCGTACTGAGTTTCGAGTACGTGAGAATTCTGATAGGAAGCAATCAACAGGAATGGCTTCATCTAACCACTCTGGCTTAGATGATAAGTCATATATCAGTGGAAGGGTTGCAGGAATATCTGCAAGGAGTGGGCCTAAGAAGGGTACTGTGTTGAATAAACCATTGAGGCACACCTTTGAATCAGAGAGCTCAGGTCCTTCTATTTCACGAGAAGTTGATTCTGTAGGCAGGGCTGATAAAGGAATTGGAAAAGAAGCTTTAACTAAGAATCAGAGTACATCTCGTGCTGTAGAGGGGAACTTGAAGAGGAGCAATATTTGTGCTGAAGAAGATGTTGATGCTCCAATACAAAGTGGCATTGTCCGCGTTTTTGAACAACCTGGCATTGAAGCCCCCAGTGATGAAGATGACTTCATTGAGGTGAGATCAAAGAGACAAATGCTCAATGATCGGCGTGAGCAGAGAGAAAAAGAAATCAAGGCAAAGTCTAGGGTTGCAAAGGTTTTAGTTACTTCAGCTTAACTCCCTATCTATTTGCCCTGTTGCATTTGATATTGCGTATTGCCTGTTTCCTTATTACATTGTTCTAACTATTTTATGCTAGATGCCACGGAAGCCTCGGTCTACTCCACAAAGTACTATGGTGTCAACCAGCTCAAATAAAACTTCTGCACTATTGGGTGGAGAAGCTACGAACAACATTCATTCTGATTTTGCTGTTGCAGATGGTCGGGTAAACATTGAAGTTTCAACAGGATTTAGCAGCAATATAATATCCCAGCCGCTGGCTCCAATTGGCACTCCAACCGTGAATACTGACTCCCAGGCTGATATAAGATCCCAACCAATTAAGTATTGCTCGAAAGACTGGACTTTACCATAAATATATTAAACTAGAAGAGCAATTCTCATATCTTCTTCTACAGGTCCCTCCAGACAAGCTCCGTCCCTGTCATATCCAGTGGTGGAAAAAACATTGGCCCTAGCTTGATATTTGATGCCAAGAATGCAGTTCTGGATAATGTCCCTACATCTCTGGGTTCTTGGGGCAGTGGACGGCTTAATAAACAGGTTTGCTGTGCTATTTTATTTTATTTTCTTGTCAAAGTACATAAAATTTAAATATACAGAAATACAATTGTGTGTGTGTGTGTGTCTATATATATATATATATATACACACTGTTGCATGTTGGGGTTACCTAATCTTATTTATGATGGAATTCTGAGTAGCTTTTTCATTGTTCTGAGCCTTCAAAATTTCAGTTTCTTAGAACAGCCCTGTTCTCACCTGGTATTGGTATTCCTTAATGTTAGCTGTATGCGTGAATGGGTTGTGTTCAGGTGTCTTGAGCAGTGGTCAGTAGAAATTTTTCTAGATCTTTATGCTGTGTTCTGGGCTAGTTTGAGCATTTAGTAGGATGAGGGAATATAGCAGTCTAATGCTTTTCAAGGTCTATAGTTTTGACTTTGGGAAAATATGTTGCTTTATCCTAATTTTTTTAGAATTTGACAACCCATCTCAGATTTCTAATAGGTTACTAGTTTTTCCTTCCTTAAAACTGAACGAATGGCCTATTGATTTGGTGGGCTGAGTGCATTGCTGTCAGGCAGCCCATATTGATATATCAAATAGGTTCTATGTAGCGTACTTAAAAAAAACGTGTTCTTTATGTGTGAGTTAAAAGCAACGCATCCGAATTATAAGAACCTGGGTGAGATTGATTT
The DNA here is from genome assembly GCA_016808115.1 of Tetrastigma voinierianum. Taxonomy (NCBI): domain Eukaryota; kingdom Viridiplantae; phylum Streptophyta; class Magnoliopsida; order Vitales; family Vitaceae; genus Tetrastigma; species Tetrastigma voinierianum. The sequence goes on from JAEQBH010000061.1 coordinate 358,258, forward strand.
GTTAATGGTTTTAAAACCCAGACCTGACTGGCTAAATTGACTAGTCCAACTGTCGACTAGTCACTATTTCAGTCTAGTCACTATTTCAGTTTGGTACACGCCTTTAGGCTAGTCAGCCTTTTGACTGGCCTTGAGCTGCTGGAACCAGTGGTCAGACCAGTGAAACGGCTGACTGGCCAGTTTTGGATAATTGATCCATAAGATCCTTTTTTCTCCTTCAGGTCATTATGCCCCCTCCCACCCCCCTGCCTAGCATCTGCTGCAACCTTCTCCCTCACCTACAGCTCCCCCTTTCTGTGCTATTGCTTCTGCCCCCTGATGACGACCATCAGCTCACGATGCCATCATTACTACAGCCGCTAGCTGACATGCTATCCTTACAGCTTTAAGCTGCAAAAATATGAGTCTTAGATGAGCTATTCGGAAGGCTTTTGAAACTTCTAATATAGAAATGTAAAGTTTATGACTAAATTTAAGATTATAATTTCATAAATTTCAAATCAAGTTTGAAAAAAAATGGAAATAAATGACGCAGAAAAGTCACTTGTCGTTATATTTTCAGGTTTTCTTTATATTTTATATTTTTATTTACTTTACTATTTTGTTTTCATTTTAATGTTATTATTTTTTAAAATTTTACATTTATTATTGTGATATGTATATGATGAACTTTTTATGTAAAAACATTTTTGTGGAGACACTCTCAAAATTGTAGTAGAATTTATATATATATATATATATATTTATTTATTTTTGATGTTATTTGTTCAACTCTTGGTTCGATCAATGAACCATGAACTAATAACTTTTTTGTTTCAATGAACAATCTGATCTTGAAGATATTGGATTTGTTTTTAATGTTCTTGTTTCTGAGGAGATGGATGGAGTGTGCTAATATCTCCTTTTGTGTTCATGTGCTTAGAAAATGTGCTGACGATAAAGCTAATTTAATTATTATGTATTGTAGGTTATGGCCCTAACACAGACTCAACTTGATGATGCTATGAAGCCTCCCCGATTTGACACACATGTTGCTTCTATTGGAGATCACACTAGCTCAGTTAGTGAGCCAAGCATGCCATCATCATCAATCTTGACAAAGGACAAAAAATTTTCTTCTGTAGTAAGCCCAATTAATTCCCTTCTTGCTGGGGAGAAAATCCAATTTGGTGAGCAGTTACTTCCTCAAAAACTGTTGTGTAGATATGTGTATGTATTTTTCAATTGGAAATTGCCCACCTGACTTCTGAATGATGTCTGTGTTTCAATTCAGGTGCAGTCACATCTCCTACAATTCTCCCCCCTAGCAGCCATGGGATTGGTGCTCCAGGTTCTTGCAGGTCGGACATTCAAATTTCTTGTGATCTTTCTTCAGCTGAGAATGATTGCAGCATCTTTTTCAAGAAAGAGAAGCATGCAGATGAATCTTGTGTTCATTTGGAAGATTGTGAGGCTGAAGCTGAAGCGGCTGCTTCAGCCATTGCTGTGGCTGCCATTAGTAATGATGAAATAGTTGGGAATGGGCTGGGTGCATGTTCTGTCTCTGTTACAGATTCCAAAAGTTTTGGAGTTCCAGATCTTGATGGGACAGCTGGAGGTGGTAAACACTTCTTGTTTGCATTGCTGGTTAATCTTGCTTTTCTCCTTCTGTAAGATGTTTAATGTTTAACAATGTATTATTTCTCTAGCAGGTGTGGCTGGTGATCAACAATCATCAGGTCAATCAAGGGCTGAAGAGTCTCTTAGCGTGGCTCTTCCAGCCGATCTTTCAGTTGATACTCCGCCGATCTCCTTGTGGCCAGCTTTACCAAGTCCCCAGAATACTTCCAGCCAGCTGCTTTCCCATTTCCCTGGAGGCCAGCCTTCTCCATTTCCTGTTTTTGAGATGAACCCCATGATGGGCAGTCCTATATTTGCTTATGGACCGCATGATGAATCTGCTGGTACCCAATCACAGACTCAGAAAAGTAATGCGTCGGGTTCGGGCCCACTTGGGACCTGGCAACAGTGCCACTCTGGTGTGGACTCATTCTATGGTCCTCCAGCTGGGTTCACGGGTCCTTTCATCAGTCCTCCAGGGGGTATTCCTGGGGTTCAAGGTCCACCACATATGGTTGTCTATAACCATTTTGCTCCAGTTGGACAATTTGGACAAGTTGGCTTGAGTTTCATGGGTACTACGTATATCCCATCTGGAAAGCAGCCTGATTGGAAGCACATCCCGGCATCTTCTGCAATGGGGATAGGTGACGGAGAAATGAACAATTTGAATATGGTTTCTGCAATGCGCAATCCGCCTAACATGCCTGGGCCCATCCGGCATCATGCACCTGGTTCATCTCTTTTGCAAATGGCATCTCCTTTGGCCATGTTTGATGCCTCCCCTTTCCAGGTAAAAGTTCTGATTTATTTTGAATTCTCAAGCTAGTTTGGCTATTTTTTTTATGCTGTCTGTTTTCCCAATATAAATAATTTTTTGAGTCGAAATGTTTTTTTTGCACTTCTATGGCTATAATTTGTAGTACACTGGAAAATTACTGCTTCCGACCTTTGGTTCTTGAGAGCATTCCATTATTTTTCATCGCCATCTGTTTTCACAACATAACTAATTTTTGGAGTCAAAATGAATTTTTTGTGCCCAGTCCTCTCCTGACATGCCAATGCAAGCTCGATGGTCCCATGTTCCTGCATCGCCTCTTCACTCTGTTCCTCTCTCGCTGCCATTACAGCAACAAGCTGAAGCTGTGCTGCCTTCTCAATTCAACCTAGTGCCTACCATCGACCACACATTAACAGCCAGCAGGTTCCCTGATTCGAGAACTTTGGCACCCTCTGAAGGTGCCCGTAGCTTCACTGTGACAACAGATGCGACTGTTAACCAATTACCTCATGAACTAGGGTTAGTAGACCCATCAACCACTACTTGTGGTGGAGCATCAGCCGCAAGTATCATAATTAAGAGCACACCGGGAAGCACAATAGAGGATACTGTTAAGACTGATGCTTTCAAGAACAGCAGTAGCAGCCAGACCACAAGTTCTGGTATGAAGTCCCAATCATCTCAGCAGAAAAACTTGTCGGGGCAGCAGTACAATCATTCCTCAGGGTATAATTATTCGAGAGGCGTCGGCTCTCAGAAGAACAGTTCAGGAGGTGAATGGTCCCATCGCAGAATGGGTTTCCAAGGAAGGAACCAGACCATGGGTGCAGACAAGAACTTCCCCAGCTCAAAGATGAAGCAAATCTATGTGGCTAAACAACCCTCGAGCGGGACATCAACTGGAGTGTGAGAATCATTGGAAACTGCTGCTGCTGCTGCTGCCGCTGCCGCTGCCTTGATTTCTAATATAAAAGGTATCGGGATCTCTCTCTGGGAAGTTGAATATTTTGGTGTCGTTTTTAGCAGCATCAATCCCATTTGGTAGATGTGAGAGTGTTGAGATTTGGTTTTCCTTTGTTGCCCATTATGTTAGGGGTAGGTATTTCTAAACTGGGTTGGACTTTGGAGAGAAGTTAATGAATACTTCAATGGGGGGAAAGAGTGTCTAGTGAGACAGCTTAGAATATGGTGGGGGATGAGATTTTTAAGTGTGTGATAAGTCAGTGTAGTTCATTGCTTCTTTTTGTCAGCTGCAGATCAAATTATTGTTTCCCTTTGGATTTGATGTATTAAAATTATTATACACTCTCAGTTGATATTTTTCCCTGTTACTAATATGAGAAATCTGGGAAATGCATCTCTCTCTGCCTTCTTCTTCTTCTTCTTATTATTATTATTAATCTTCATGATACCAATTTAACTCCTTTTGGCAATCATGTTTCTTTCATCTGCTTCGTTTAAGTGTACTTTGGGTCAGCTTCTCACCATTTTTTAATGCTGATCCAGTTTTTTAGCTCTAAGAGGGGACATTAAATAAAACAATAATTTCTTAATTTGAAATATATATATATATATATATATATAGAAAGACATAACAAATGAGAGAGTTAATTATAGAAATATCAATACTATATTGGTCACGCTAATCAGGCATTAGCCGCACTCGACCATACTGTACATCAAAGATAACTGAAATTTCAAACTTTACGGCGCAGGCTCAGCCCCGCTCCATGATCTGCCACCCAAATCAAGATCACAACAAAGCTTTTCGATTCATCGGTCGTATATAAATATTGCATTTAAAACTGCAGATCCCAGCATCATGCGCCGATTGCATTTATCCCAAGATCATAAAGCCTCCCACTTATCCATTCAAGATCATGAAAGCCTGCACTCGATTCGTGATATCTCAATATTTTCATGATTCAAGACGCTCCGCAAATCTCGATTCGATTCTACTGATTCACATGAATGCTTATGTCTATATTTAACACGATTTTCACATAAATTTTTTTAAATCTCTCATTTATATATATATATATATATATATATATATATATATATATATATATATATATATTTGTTTCTTCATTGTCGTTACTTTTTATTTTAAAAAAAATTCAATTGCAAGGTTCTAAATGAATTAATTAAAGACTGATCACGTATGAATGAGTAATTGGTCATGTTTCGAATGAATTTGGAAAGTCTGATCACGAAAGTCAACATTAAACATAAAATATTTTAAACTGTAGAAAATTCGTTGTCTCACCACTTTTCATTCTTCTCACTATGCTGGCCTTCATCTAACTGCATACTGTACTTTTTATTTGAGATTCATTTTACTAAATAACCTCTTAATCATAGTAATTTATTTTTACTATTTATGTGTCGATTTAAACCTTTTAACCTGCTAATAAGTTTTTTTTTTTTTAAAAAAATAAATTTATTGATTCATATTTACAATATAATGACGCAACATCTATATGAGTTAATAACAAAAAGAATTTCTTTCAAAAAAAATAACAAAAAGAATTAACTCACAAGATCTACCTATTTTATAATTAAAAAATATTTAAAATACTTAAGATTTCAAATGTATAATATATAATGAATATAATTTGATTAAACAACTCCGCCACTTCAACTTAATCTGATTATTATTAGTTAACCACCAACCAAACGAGCTCCTCTATCTAAATTTCATCCATATAAATGTTACTAAATAAATTACATCCATATGAATGATACGAAATAAATTGCATCCATACAAATGATACTAAAAATGCATGGACACAAATCTAGGATGATGTACGGCCTTGCACGGATCAATCATAAAAGGTAGAATTATGTATAGACTATTTTGAAAATAAATGTAAAAAAGGTACAAAAAATTTGTTTTCCATTCAAGTTATGACAAAAAAAGAAAAAAAATGTAAATCAAATAAAAAAAAATAATGATTGCAATAAAAATCTTTAAAATACCCACATGACACATGTTCCTCGTTTTTTTACCCCGACATTCCTCTCTCTCTCTCTCTCTCTCATTTTGGACTCTCATATCCCATCTCTCTCTAGTACAAAGAACATATAATTTAAAATAAATTTTAATATAAAAATAAAGATCAACTTCACATATATTTATTTATTTTCAAATTTAAATTCAGATTTAAGTTTTAAACTTTTAAATTGAAGTTTGAAAATCAAAATTAAAATTAAAATATTCTTAAAACTAAACTTAACTATTAGTTTTTATTTTGAATTTTCATTAAATCATTCTAATTACATATTTTTCGTTTAAATTTATTTAAAAGTAAATATTGACTTATTTTTAAATTTGTAATTTAAATTTTTTAGATTTAAATTAAACTTAAACCTAAAATTTAAAACTAAATTCAAAATTGAAATATTTTTAAAACTATCAAAGGAAACACACATAATGGGTTAAAATAGTTAGTTTTTTGGACTTTATATTTTGATGATATATAAAGATGTTATAGTAATACATGCAGTATATTATGATAGTACCTATTATATGTTATACTAATACATCTCAATATATTATTATACATTTCAATTAAATATACTATTTCAACTAATAGTTCAAAAAACCGACCATTTTAACTTATTATATGTTTTTGATTTATTTGATTGCTAAATACATAAAAGATTGATATCACTTAATATTTAAGAGTGTAAATATTAAAAAAATCAAATTAAATTAAAAATCAAGTAACTTGTGCCATGTGCCATGAGAGAGAGGAAGGTAGGGTAGTGAGAGGAGAGGAACAAGTGCCATGGAGATATTTTAGAGATTTTTGTTACAATAATTAATCTTTGACTTAGACTTATAATTTTTTTTTTTTGTTTTTGTCATAATCATGAAAAACAAATTTTTTTTGTACCTTATTTACATTTATTTTTAAAATAGTCACGTGATACGTAATTCTCCCACCATAAATTATGTTGTAACGTGGCATTGGCAGAGTAGCCCATGGCCCACACCACTGCATGCACCGGAAAGCGATTGCTGCTTTAAGAAAACGGTGTCGTAGAATTAGATATTTTTGGACAGGTGGCGGACTCCCTGACTAGAATCTAGTCTGAAATCTAAAAACGATAAGACGTACCAACACGTGGCATCCTATGGGGCCACCAAATATATTCCCCATTCATTATCCGCGCTTTAGATCAATTTGTTTTAAAAAAAATTATTAAATTAATTTGAAAGTCAAAATAATTATCAAAATAATACGCAAACGTCGTTATGAATAATTACAATTGGATTTATGATCATGACAATTGGATTAAAAAATTTCAAATAATTCAAATACTTCTATTCATGATCATGACAATTGAGAAAAAATTTTAAATGTTGTTGTCATGGATAATGACAATTCAGTTTTTTGTCCTTTATTTTTTTATTTTACATGAGAAAAAAATTGTGGGAAAAATAATAAGTAGGAGAGAAAGGGATTGACCAAGACATGACTGTCGATCATTGTTTGTCGTTGAGAACGACGACATGCCATTTCCGCGCCTCTTTTATTTCAGTTGAATTCAATTATAAAGAAAATAGGTGCTTAGGGTTGAAGAAGGTAGATTTGCTATTTTTAAAATTATAATTTTATTGGGAAAAAAGTGAGATGTTATCTCTTTAAATCATTTGATTTTTTTTCTTGGTCTACGGAATGATATTGATTTATGACAAATTCTGTGAATTGAGTTTTCCTTTCTTTATTTATGGGTACTATGGGTTGTGTTTGAACTAGACTTAGGGCAAACAGGAAGCTTGAACATTTTCTCAATCGCCGTGATCATGAATAGAGGTATTTAAGTCATTTGAAAATTTTAAATCTAATTGTCATGGTCATGGACTATATATAATTATTTTAATTCTAAACTAATTTAATAATATTTTTTTTTCAAACAAATTATTTTCATCTAAAACTCTCGTTATCCAAACTAACGCCGTCATTTTTACTTCGGGAATAAACATAAAGTGATTCTCTGTGCAATGAACATAATACCAAAATTTCAGTGCTGGGGGGTAATCTGTAATCGTACGGTATATGGATCGCAAAGATTTTTAACGGTTAACTCTTTCCGGACAAAAACATTTTAAAAAGTCCGGTAGTGAAGGTAATCCATGTCGTTCAAAGGCATCTGTTAGACTGTTATCTAACTCCACTAGTCTCCCTTGCTTCCGCCGCCTTTTTCTCGCCGATCATTTCTAAAGTCAACAACCTCATGCGACTTCTCTTTATTCTTCAATTTTCGGCTCTCTGCCAGAGCCGATTGTAGCTCGTTCGAGTAGTCCGAGAGCGGGAAGTTGAGCTTCGCTTTGACTCCCCTGAACTCAACGGCTTTCCTGTCGTAAGCTCTGGCGGCGTCCTCGGCGTTGTCGAATGTTCCCAGCCACAACCGCACCGCTTTCACCGGGTCTCGAATTTCAGCAGCCCATTTCCCCCACGGCCGGTGCCGCACGCCCCTGTACGTCCTTTTTCGAATCCTCTTCTTCCCTGTCTGCTCCGGCGGGGTAAAGAAAGCGCAGCCGAGACATCCGTCGACGCCGCATTCCTCGCACTTCTCAGGATCCGGCAGATCTAGTACTGTCTGGTCGACACTGTTGATGGCGGAGGCGAAGGTATAATTCTCCAGAGGTTGAAAATTTCGGGTGATGACGTTCTGGAGAGTGGAGACCATTACGGCGAACTCCACCTCCTTATTCAAACCAGGCCAAGCTTTGGACTCCTCTGTGTTAATTCCGTTCCCGAACATCCTTATTTCAAGCTTTTGGCTATGGATTCAGCTGCTTCAGCACACTTGGCGGCAGCGGAGGTGGTGAGGATGATGAATATATAGTCCGTTTGGGAATCCAGATGGCAGACAGCAAACGCCTATCGGACACGGTTCCTGTTTCCGACGTGGGCAGTCGAACTCAATCACAGTGATGTGTAGGGTGGAGCCTCATCCTTTTGTGTCAGTATCACGCAGCACGCGGTTGGATACCACTTGTCCCCACTTACAAGCAAAATGAAGCTCCATGTAGTAGAATTCTAGGCGTTGAAGAAGTCCCGGGAAACTATGAGGAAAGAAAATATATACAAGGAAAATCTTTCCAAATAGAAATTTGATGATTCAAACTTATTAAAAAAATAAGAAAATTATTATTTTTTAATATTTTTTTCTCCATTACTTTCTAAGTTGAGTTTTTTTTTCCCTATTACTTCAAGGTTTGAAAAGGAGCTTAGCAATCTTATAAAAGTTCTATACTTCCCGAGGTAATATATTTTCACGTCAAATTAACATTGATAAGTAATGTTTATTTGGTTGACATGATATGTCACTTTCTTTAAGAAGTTAAAGAAGTATATAATTGGTAACTATGGAACAAAATGTTCTCTACCTAAAAAAGCATGAAATTTGTTACCACAACTATAATACAAAACCATATAAAAGTCTGCTGGCTATATATCACGGCGAATATGCGTTACCGGTCTGAAATGTATCCTTTAAGGTATAAGCTTTTTAATGTTTTAAAAATTACATGGATGAGTTAATTGAAAAAATTATCGATTTATGGGTTAATGACTAAACCAATAATTGACCAGAATCAAAAAAGCATTCAATGGGCCGATGATCTTTAAAACACTAAAAAGCCGACGGCTCACGCTATATTAACTGACATCCCACAACCTGACCGACCCCTTCGAACCCAGGTCACTAAATTTCCCAAAAGTCGCTATAATCGAATTTTTTTAGTTGCTACGTTTTTAATTAATTAAGAAAATTTTAGTCCACGTCTGAAAGGACATTGCCACCATTTTAAGATTTTATTTTATTTTTATTACATACAAGGTCGGAGCCCGCACTCCGCACTCACTCGAGAAACTCCAGATCATTTTTTTATAAGGACAATGTTTATGGAACTTGAACCTTGATCCCCTTCCCGGCCAATGCCCGTCTTAACTCTTAACTATTAAGCTAGCTTCATTGGTAGAAACTGCATCACCATCTTTTTTACAGGTACTATTCGTTGGAAGATTTTTTAGTGGAATTCACTATAACATACAAAAAGCACGGAAATTGGTACATACACGAGAGTACCAGAAAATTATAGTATTTTCTAATTGAAACTATACTGAAATCTAACTTATATTCAAACGACAAATGGAACATCTAGTTCCCTTGACATCTAGTTTCCTAGATTATAAGAGAAAAATATCTTGAAAATTAGATTGCATAAACCGAATTGAAAGCTAAGAGAAAAACTAAACGGACTAGCTTGAAAAATAGCAAATTTCATTATAAAATCAGACTAAAAATCAAATGCTGAAACAAGAAAGCTTTGAAGGAGCAGTTCTGAAAGAACATATAAAGTTTAGCTAGAATCGAATAAAAAACGGCCATGGAAATTATAGAAGAACAAGAGAAATGATGAAATGCCTTTGCATTGGTTTTGGAGCGCTTAAAAGTCCGACGATTTCTCGAGCAAATCGCCTCAACTCCACTTTCTAATAACCGTCCATGTTCTCCCACTAAAGTCTCGTCTCCCAAGTAACTTCTTCCACCATTTCAAGCAAGTAATCGCCCACGCCATTTTCCACGTCCCGACTAAAGCAGTTTCTTCCCATATTCTACCTGGCATAAAAGCCTTAATATTATTTCAATCATTTGTGAGTTTTGAAAATTTTAAAACGTCTCAACCTTCTTCTTACTTATTAATTTTCTCGACGGTCGTCTGCACGGGGTTTGGGATTGACATATATATTCGGCCCATTCCACTACCCTTTGGGCCAAAAAATTATTTAAATACCATTTGAGCCCAAAAATTTATATTGAGTGTCAATAATTGCCCCGAGCCATGTTTGTATGTATTAAAGCTTTTTATATGTCAAAACGACTTCTTTTCTCTTGTTCTCCTCATTCTTATCATAAAGCCCAAAGTGCAACTTACCCCTTTGGATGTGGATTATCAACGGAAAAAATGAGCCAAAACTAGAGCCTGATTAGAGGAATTGAAGAAGCCAAGAGTAATACCTTGAGAAAAGCCTCATGCTAATTTTTCTTTCAAACCCATGGTCAAGGATCTCGCCTTTCCTTACAACCGATCCCTTCTCAGATCAAAATACTTCCTTAAAGATTTGGTACAGGTAAAAAACCCTTGATTTACGTACCAACTTTCACATTCCTCCTCCTATTTTCTCCCTTCTTCTAGTATCTTTCCTCTTTTACTCAAAACTCATTCTGCAGCCAAAATCCGCTTATGGTTTTTCTTCTATTACATCAACATCGGAGCGGAGATAAGGTCGCCAATGACTATCGGCGTCATCATCGCCGACCAAGATCATTGCGCCGTCACGCCGACGGTCATGGCCGCCCCGCATGCTGTCACCGGGTGGTCGCGTCGAGGTCGCGAAGCCGCCCCCACCGCTGGAACCATTCGCTGTCATCCCTCTTCCACCATGTTTTGATTTTTTCACCATCCTCCACGCCGTAACCTCGCCGCATCTTGCGCCGTGAATAGATCCGTCCCTTTTTACTAAGTTATTCGGCAGCGAATGTTCCATAAGATCAGCGAATATTGGAAAGATTCATCCTCAATACATGGAAATTCAATCCAAAAGAGTATTCCCAGGATCTTCAAGAACTAGAAAATTTTCGTTTTTTAGAACTCCAAATCCTTGCTTCACCGAAAACCAAAGTTTTTCTCCTTTTGTATGCAGATCTCGGTCTCTCTCCATCTACTCGATCTTTTCGCCTTGCCTACCAGCCGCCTAAGAGATCACAGCCGAACTCCTCAACCTTATCATTTGATGGGCCTGAAGAACTTGCCTTTAGGAATCTAGGTTTGATCATGTCTACCTAGTATTTTTAAGATATTTTCTCATATACTTTCCAAGCATAAGATTGAAAAACTTCAAGGTTACCATGGTAATAACTGCCATTTGAATTTTATTTTATTTTTTGAAAATTTTCCACAAAAAAGGGCTTATCATGTCAATCCCTTTTAGCATTCCTTAAGTCTGATTTCTTCTTGGATCTCCCTATGCAGGTTCTACTACATTCCCTAACATGGTTGAGCAATCTTCCTTAAGGTAAGGGCATTTCCTTACTATTCCTCCACCCATTTTCATTTCTCTCTTACCCTTGGTTTTTCAATACTCTTTTCCTGTGTTCCAATGCACTGCCATCTCTTCCTCCCTTGCTGGAGTTTGAGACTGCTCATGCGGTTAGAGATGTGTCTATTCCTGGCCCGACCTATCATTTTCCTCTAATGTCGCCATCAGAGATAGTTATTGGGAAAGAACTATGACCTATGGTTATACCGGCCAAATCATGGCCTAGGGCATTTGATATTACCCACACTCATAATCCCCTTTTATATCTTGCCATCATACTTTTAGGTAAGCTGAATAATCTTACCTTTTCTTGATTAGATGGCTATTAGCCAACCTTCCTTGATTGTTGTGTTGGGAATTCATTGGCATTTGCACAGAGGCACTATTGGATGTGTATGAACTAGTGGACCAAGGTGGCATTAGGCCTATCTTTGGATGTGTGCTATCACTGAACATTTACACATGTGCACCATAACCATGACATTACATTAGTAGACCAAGGTGACACTAGGCCTACCTGTATGTGTGTGTTTGACAAACACTTGCATAGGCGCACTTCTTGCATTTGAATGAAATAGTGGGCGAGGGTGGCACTAGGCCTACCTTTGGATATTTTTTGAACATTTACCTTGAATATTTCTTGAATGATTGTTGCTATTGGGACATGTACATTTTTAAGGATGCTATATTCCCGCAGTTTGGTGGGCATAAGGCCTACATAATTTATTTATTGTGATTGGGAAGAGTTTGATAAAAACCAAAACCCCTCTTCTTGAACCGTGGCCAAAGGCTTATTTCACCCGACTCCCTTCAACTCTTAGATCCCCTTCCATTGAGTTTAGTCTTCAATTATCTCTTTAGGTCATAATCTCGACCATGGAATACAGTGGTCGTGATCACACTGCAAATTTCTCCACACAAGGGATATCTATTCAGCAAATTTCTCCGTACGGGTTGGGTTTGACATATCTATTCAGCTAATTCCACTATACTTTGGGCTGAAAAATTATTTAAATACTATTTTAGCCCAAAAATTTATTTTTAGTGTCAACAAATAGATAAATTTTTTCGGATTTGAATTATGATCCATTTTCATCCTAGTCTTTAACCCCTGAACTAGATCTTATTGGTAGAAATTGCATCATTAAACCTCGCCAAGTAACAAATTATCACATACTAGGAAGTTCAATTGTATGCATAGGAGCTTAATCCTAAGAGATATATATCCCAAACTTATATCTATATATATATATATATATATATATATATATATATATATATATATATATATATATATATATATATATATATATATATATATATATTAATTTATTTATAAGACCTAAGTGTGATTAATAATAAGAATGGATGTGGTTTGGACGAGGTGGCGATCCCAACCTCAGCCTCCCCATTTTCTATTACAATTCCCAATCTCGTCCCATTTAAAAAATTAAACTAGGATCTGGGTGTTAAGTTGATGTGAATGAGAATATTCCTCATACTTGTCCCGTTTACCTTTCGATTTGTTTTTTAATTTTATATCGTTTTTATATTAAAATTAATATATATGACAGAAAAATAAAAAAATTATGAATTTGTATAAATTATTTATTAAAAAATTTAATTATTATTATTTATAATAAAAAAAAAAAAAAACCTCGAACTCGCCAAAAATTCTATTAATATTAAACTAAATCAGTCCTATTAGGCCAATGCGGGAAGGGAACTCAAAATGGCTCGTCCCGGTGCCATCCCTATCATCATAATAATATAGTAAGTACTATTCCACTCCCTTGGAATTACTGGTCTCACCTGCCTCACTATTACTACAGATGTTTGACTGTCTGTCATTTCTATAATCGGAGATGGGGAAGTTGAGCCTGGCTCTAATACCTCGGACTTCAATGGCTTTTCTATCATAAGCTCTAGCAGCCTCCTCTTCAGTGTCGAATGTGCCCAGCCATACCCGCCGGCGCAGCCCCGGATCTCGAATCTCCGCTGCCCATTTCCCCCATGGTCTCTGTCGGACTCCTCTGAACTTCACCCTCGTCGTCGTTCCGGCAACCTCGGCTTCCACAAAAAGGGCACACCCAAGACATCCGTCGTGGTTGCAGTGAGGACACTTTTCAGGAGAAGGGAGTGACAACAGGGTATGAGTTTGCTCGGCGGCGGAAGAAGGTATTATGGCATTTTCCGGGTGATCGGTGGTTCCGGCGATGACGTGAAGGAGGGCGGAGACCATGATGGAGTGCTCCTCTTCCTTGTTCATTTGCTGCTTCGCTTTTTCGCTGAAGTTTGAAGTTTCGCCTTTTGATCGTTTGCTATCAGCATATATATAAGCATCGGTAGAAAAGGGCGGGACCAGCTGGCACACGAAGTACACACGTTTTTTTTTTTTTTATATTTTTCACATGGGTTAGGTCTTAGCTGGCCCCGTGCACGTGGACAGCATTGGCCCCACACAAGTTTTTTTTTTAAAACAATTTCTTAATCGTAATTTAAGAAATTCTAACTCAAATGCTATACTTTTTTCCCACAAAAATATCTAAAATATTAAACCATTAATTAAAGCCTAAGTCCATAATATTTACAAATCTTATTTTACTTAATCTTGCTCATTAAACTCAATCCTAGATCACAATCGAATTTAAAAAATCCTAATCGTCAGACTTTTTATTTAAATCTCGAACAAAATTTTTAATATATCAACTTTCATAAATTTTGTTTTTCTATCACTCAACTTTTATTTTAATTACAGTTATAACATCAAAACGACATCGCTTTTGCCACAAGCAGGCTGACAAAGATGTATGTCAAGCTCATATTAAAGATATAAAACAAAATTAATGGTGGGTTATATTTAAAAAAGCAAACCTTATGTTCAAGATTTAAATACAAGTTCAAAATTTTAATACTAATTTTCCCTAAAATATATATATTTTTATTTATTTAAAATTTTCTCTAGATAATAAAAATATTAGTGAAATAATATATGACAACTATACATTCATTATAAATTATAAATTCTATTTAAAATTAAGATAAGAACCCGAACTTTCAGATTTAAATCCTTAATAAAAAGCTATTAAATATAGTACTGTGAATTTTGTTTTTACGTTTTCAACAAAACCCAACTCTATCTTTTCCAACGCGATTAACATAAAACGACATTGGAAGTTTCAGGGATATAAAAACAAAATTTGTGAAAGTTACTATATTTAAAAAACAAATTTTTTGTCCAAGATTTAAATATAGAAACCATAAAAGTTCAAAATTTTAATACTAGTTTTTCCTAAATTTTTTGTCTGCTGGCTATATATCACGGCGAATATAAGTTTTGCGTTACCGGTCTGAAATGTATCCTTTAAGGTATAAGCTTTTTTAATGTTTTAAATATTACATGGATGAGTTAATTGAAAAAATTATCGATTTATGGGTTAATGACTAAACCAATAATTGAATTAGGACCGAAAAAGTCTTCATTATAATGATTCTAAAATGTGGATGATATTAACTCGAGGCTCTGGCCAAAGTGGTTCTTGATATGTTATGTGGGTATAATGATTAATATATTTATTAATCATTATATTCGTCATAACATATTTAAAAATATTATATCAATTAAGTATATATAATGTTAATATGAAGCTTTAACAATTTTTTTTTCAATACGAAAGTTAATTTTAAATACGAAAAAGTCTTCATTCAATGGGCCGATGGGATCTTTAAAACACTAAAAAGCGATTGGTTCATGTTACACAACTTGACATCTGGTCAACCTACGGAATCTGAATCTGAACTGGTGCCAGTTGAAATTTCCCAAAAGTCAGTGAAGAAACGGTCCAAAACATCAGAATAGGGGGTTGACTTCTTTTCGTGGTCATGTTTGATTCTAAAATGTGGATAATATTGTCTCGAATCTCTGACCAAAGTGGTTCTCGATATGTTATGAGTCATGATGTGATCAATTAAGTATTGTAGATGTCAGGTCACAACTCATTTCAATGTGCTGGGCCCATTAGCTAGAACGTCACATTCAACAACAAATTAAAGTTCTTCCCCCTCCACAATGATTCAATTAGTTGCTAATATTTTTAATTAATTAAGAAAATTTTTAGCCCACGTTCGGAGAAAGGGGACATTACCATTTTAAGATTTTTATTTTTATTTTTTAAAAATATATAAATTGATCAAATAAAAATTGACCATGACACACGCATACCTTAATATGTGGCCTTTCAAGGAGAAGAGAATGTTCGTATCACTAGTATGTTTTCCTTAATTTTAGGAAAGTTCCAACAAAAAGCCATTACTCCAAATATAAATCAATCATCCTACATGGACGCGTCATTACTACTATTACATATTTATATACAGAGTCGGAGCCATGCACGGTACTACCGAGAAACTGCATCATTTTTTTATAAGGACAATGTTTATGGAACTTGAACCTTGATCCCGCCGGCAATCGTCCTGGCTCTTAGCCCCATTAAGATTTAGTTTAGATTTGGTAGAAACTGCATCACCATCTTTTTTATAAGTACTATTCGTTGGAGGATTTTTAGTGGGTCGTCATAACGTACAAAAGCGCGAGAAATTGGGTATGCGGAATGCAAAAAATTATAGTATTCCCCAATTGAAATTATCTGAAATACAACATATTGAAGCAGCCGAATGGATCATCTAGTTCTCTTGACATCTAGTTCCCTAGATTATAAGAAAAATATATGAGTGGATTCTTGTGGCAAGATTGAAATTAAAGAAAAGCCCAAACGGACTACCTTGAAAAATAGCAAATTTCATTATAAAATCAGACTAAAAATCAAATGCTGAAACAAGAAAGTTTTGAAGTGATAAGGCGTTTAGTTCGTAGGAAATTTTTACTTCTGTCGAAATTCGAATATGAAAATTTTGATATATTTTAATCTCTTTAGTTTTTCGTTTTTAGAAAATCGTTTAGTACTTGAATTTGGTTGAAAATAAAGAATAAGAAAATCGGATTTTGTAGCCAGTTTTTGCTTGAAAATGAAGTGTAAACAATGAAAATGTTTAAAATGCGGAGTTACTATTCACAATCCCGTGTTTTTCGTAGGCGATGAGAAAGAAAATCGAGAGTGGAAGGCGAAAGAAGAAAAGAAGAAAATAGCCACAATCCTGTGTTCGTTTTATCCCAATCGATCAAATCCAGTGTTTTCGATTTAATTCGAAAACAAAGGAAACATGAAACAGTTTTTCGATTCGCCATATAAAATGTTGAAAATAGTGAATTCATTTTTTGTTTTGAAATTTGTTTTTTAATACAATTAAATAGCTAACGTGTTTTCCTTGTTTTTTCAAAAAGTTTGAATAGAGAAGGCTCATTACTACACCTACTAAACAAAGCCTAGTACTTGAAAAAAGAGCATGCAAAGCTTAGTGAGTCGGGTCATATTTGTTGAAATTGTAGAAGAATAAGAGAAATGATGAAATGCCTTTGCATTGGTTTTGAGTGTTTGAAAAAAGTCCGGTCTCTTCTTCTGAGCAACTACCCCAACCCACTTTCTCTAATAACTGTCCATGTCTCCACTAAAGTCTTGTTCCCCAAGTAACTTTCCACCATTTCAAGTAATTGCCCACGTCATTTTCCATGTCCTGACTTGAAGAAAAAGTCTTCCCATATTCTACCTTTGAGACAAAGTCTTAATATTATTTGCTGGTAGCTTTGAAAATTTTAAAAATGTCCTTGAACCTTTTCATGGGCTTGAGATTTTTTGGATTGGGTTGGGCTCGTACGGTTTGGGATTGACATATTTATTCGGCCCATTCCACTACCCTTTTGGCCGAAAAATTATTTAAATACTATTTAGGCCCAAAAATTTATATTTAGTGTCAATAATTGCCCCCTGCATACAATATGACCCATGAGCCATGTTTGTATGTATTAAAGTTTTTTATATGTCAAAACGACTTATTTTCTCTTGTTCTCCTCATTCTTATCATAAAGCCCAAAGTGCAACTTACCCCTTTGGATGTGGATTATCAATAGAAAAAACGAGCCAAAACCAGAGCCTGATTGGAGGAATTGAAGAAGCCAAGAGTAATACCTTGAGAAAAGCCTCATGCTAATTTTTCTTTCAAACCCATGGCTGTTGATCTCCCTTCTCCTCTACAACCGATTCCTTCTGTATCAAAATACTCTCCTTAAAGATTTGAAAGGTTCATAGGAAGAAATCCCTTTGATTTACATACCAACCCTTCCACATTCTCCTCTTTTCTCCCTTCTTTCTCATCTTCTTTCCCTCTTTACTCAAACTCATTCTTAGCCGAAAATCCTTGCTATAGTTTTTCTTCTTCATCACCATCAACATCGGAGCCGAAACCTTGGAGATAGTACATGATGGCGTCGTACCGGCAGCATCATTGCGGTCGTCGCCCGGCGGCGTCGCTGCGGTCATCGGGACGATTGTCCGCTATTGAGAATTAGTTGTCAGGCTATTGTTGTCCTCTTTGTTGAACCATTCTTGCCGCTCCATCTTCCCCACCGCAAGTTTTGATTTTTCAGCCATCCTCCGCCCAAGAACTCGCATCTTACTTATTTGGTGAATAGATCATCCTTACGGCTAAGTTATTTGCGATTGAATGTTCCATAGGACTTCTAAGGAATAGAAAGATTAGTCCTCAATCGTGAAATTCCAATAATCAAAGAGTATTCAGGGATCTTCAAGAACTAGAAAATTTTCGTTTTTTAGAACTCCAAATCCTTTGTTCTTCACTGAAAAAACCAAAAGCTTTTCTCCATTGTATGCAGATCTCGGTCTCTCTCCATCTACTTGATCTTTTCGCCTTGTCTACCAGTGGAAGCATCACAAAGGTAACTCCTCAATCTTACCATTTGATGGGCTTGAAGAACTTGCCTTGAGGAATCTAGGTTTGATCATGTCTACCTAGTATTATAAAGATATTTTCTCATATACTTTCCAAGCATAAGATTGCAAAACTTCAAGGTTACCATGGTAATAACTGCCATTTGAATTTTATTTTATTTTTTGAAAATTTTCCACAAAAAAGGGCTTATCATGTCAATCCCTTTTAGCATTCCATAAGCCCGATTTCTTCTTGGAACTCCTATGCAGGTTCTACTACATTCCCTAACATGGTTGAGTAATCTTCCTTAAGGTAAGGGCATTTCCTTACTATTCCTCCACCCATTTTCATTTCTCTCTTACCCTTGGTTCGCCGATACTCTTTTCCTGTGTTCCAATGCACTGCCATCTCTTCCTCCCTTGCTGGAGTTTGAGACTGCTCATGCGGTTGGAGATGTGTCTATTCTTGGCCCGACCTTTCCTTTTCATCTAATGTCGCCATCGGAGATAGTTCTTGGGAAAGAACTATGACCTATGGTTACACAGGCCAAATCATGGCCTAGGGCATTTGATATTACCCACACTAGCTAATCCCTTTTATATCTTGCCATCATACTTTTAGGTAAGCTGAATAATCTTACCTTTTCTTGATTAGATGGCTATTGGCCAACCTTCCTTGATTGTTGTGTTGGGAATTCATAGACATTTGCACAGAGGCACTATTGGATGCGTATGAACTAGTGGACCAAGGTGGCACTAGGCCTACCTTTGGATGTGTGCTATCACTGAACATTTACACATGTGCACCACAACCATGACATTACATTAGTAGACCAAGGTGGCACTAGGCCTACCTGTATGTGTGTGTTTGACAAACACTTGCATAGGCGCACTTCTTGCATTTGAATGAAATAGTGGACGAGGGTGGCAGTAGGCCTACCTTTGGATATTTTTTGAACATTTACCTTGAATATTTCTTGAATGATTGTTGCTGTTGGGACATATACATTTTTAAGGATGCTATATTCTCACAGTTTGGTGGGTATAAGGCCTACGTTATTTATTTATTGTGATTGGGACGAGTTTGATAAAAACCAAAACCCTTTTTCTTGAACCGTGACCAAAGGCTTATTTCACCCGACTCCCTTCAACTCTTAGATCCCCTTCCATTGAGTCATAGTCTTCAATTATCTCTTTAGGTCATAATTTCGACCATGGAATACAGTGGTCGTGATCACATTGCAAATTTCTCCACACAGGGTACTTGTAACACCTCAGCTTTGAACTAAGGGTGTTAATGCCAATTCATATATAGGGAACTAAAACCCCACTTGTAAATGACACCTTCAAAATTCTTGCTTGGAGTCCTAATTTGTCTTGAAAATACTTACAAAAATTTAAATTAAGTTCGTAAAAGTAACGGTTTCCAATGATATAAATTCTCCCTTAAAGTATAACAACACGTCTCATTAAGCTAACATGTCCCAACAAGATGAATTATTCAAAGCTAATAATCTCAAAACATAACATTCTAGCAACATAAATTCTCCAAATAAAGTTTACAAACATTCAATTCTGAAACAACAAACTTTATAACAAAACACTAATTCAAAAAGTTCTCAACTCTCATCCTAGCATTACTTATTGCCAAAGTCTAAGGTACCTGAAAATGATCAACAATAAGGAGTGAACTAAAAGCCTAATAAAGAATTTTAATATAGTTTCATGGATCAAGTACTTTAAAATTCTCAAAATTGGAGATATAACATATTTTTCTTTATTTTCTCAAAAATCCCATAAAATTGAATACAAGAAAAATAAGAGATAAATATATTTCAAACCAACGTTCATCATATTTTCTATTTCTCGAACAATTCCATATCATAGTCAAATCCACCAATTTTTCAAAAATATATACTCACGATTCTCATAAGTATTTATTTGAAATAAAATGTCAACTATTTTAACCCATTGATAGGGGCCATATAAAGCAAAATAAGATATTTCTTCATGTTTCCAATTTCACAAAAATACAAAAGTATATCTCCATAACTTTCAATTTATACTGTAAACATTCTCAAATCCATTTTCCATATAAAACACGTATTTGATCCATGCATGTGATTTAAATAACTAGAAAATTCCAAAACTCATATTCACATATACTAGCAAAATGTTTTGTTTTATAGGAAAAATTGCATTAATCTTCCTTACCTTGTATTTGTAGGGATTTTTCTAGGGTTGCATCTCATGCAAAGCACAATGGAATACAAAAAATTATAGAAATATCTCATCCATGGATCGTCTTGAATCAACAAAATCGAATAACCAAGCCATAGGGTGTTTAGAAACCGTTACATTTGTAGTTTCTGACCTCCTTTGATGTAGATGATGCTTCATTTGGAGAAGATGTGCATGAAACCTGAGTCTTTCCAAGTCTGCCTTCCCCTTGATGGTGATCACGAAGGTTGGAGAAGAAAACCTTAAAGGAGATGGTTAAAGGCGATCTGTCTTTATTTAGAGATCAAGTAGCAGCACGAAGAAGGCTAGAGAAGAGGAGAGGAACGTTTTTCTCTTCTCCAAGATGTGAATGACGACTCTTTGATTAGGGTCCAGATGTTTGACTTAAGTATGAGCCAAACACATGGAGGAAAGGACCATAGTGCCCCTCATTAAAGAGGGGGGTTGCATACATGCATCCCTATGCTTGTAATGTGCATTCTCATGGTCTTTGGGCCCAAGAATGAGCCCAATGACCTATAAGGTCATCTAAATGGCCCCAGGATTCTCCTAATTCCTATACAGTCCAATCCCTAAGCATTCTTGTTCAATTCAGTTCTCATCCAAATTACTTTCTCTCAGCTTGGATCCTATCCAAGACCATTTTGTTTATTCTTTAGACCTTCTAAGTGTGTGACCCATTAGGTTTCTGGTTATGTTGGTCACTTGAATCAACCCTTTGATTCAAGCAAGTCAAGAGCGGTATCCAGCAATACATCATGACCCTTAATTGACCGGAAGAGTCAAGGGTTTGACTACGAACCTTTCCATATGTAGTATATTGTGCAATGCTATCCTTTCACTCCATACTATACTTGACTTGGTTAAGAGAATGGACTATGCAACTGCTCCCACTAGATGAACTAAGCCTTAGTGTGTTTATCTTGTCTACGAGATAATTGCACCATAGCTCACATTGAAGACCCTTAACTGAACATGATTACTCTAGTTAAATTCAGGTAATGATCTCTATAAGATGGCCTAGGGTATACCCTCCTATCAAGAGTGGTGAATCATTTATTGGCTACACAATTACCTTCGAATACCTCAAGCTATACCCAATCATCACCCTACTAGTAACCTCTCTTGAGGCAACAAGGATCGAAGTTAAAGCATAGAGTTAGTATCCAAGATACCATTGAGCTCCCCAAGTCTAAGGATACTTGCACTATTGCTACGATGAGGCTATCATTGATGTTTAAATAAATAATCCGTATGATTGTCTCATAGCAGGTCTCCGATGAACTTAGCTACTCTTAGCAAAGATCCACAAGTCTACTCTAATCATCACGATGATCACAGTTTATTATATCATATGCTTGTTCATATCAAGGAGTACAACATGTGTTAGTCTGTCCGGATCAACAATGTCCAATCTTGTTGATCCTATGACTAGGGATAATTTAGATACTACATAATTACACATAATAGGAATCTCATTATCATGATTTTCTTTATGCTATGTAATGTATCAAGGACTTCATTGATTTAATTTAAGATCCCTATCAATTCATATATTAAATGAACATCAAAGAAATAAATATGTGTTTATTATAAATGAATATAAGACGTACAATAAGTGCTAAAGGTGATGGCCTTTAGAGCACTTCTCTAACAGTATTCCAAGGTACTAGCAAAAACCAAAAAGCCTTAAGAAGTCACAAATCACCTGAATAATATGAATAACATCCTTTTAGACAAAAAAAATAATTTCCTATTTTTATTTTCTAGGAATCGAAATATTTAAATATAAAATCTCAAAGGCTCTTTAGCTTGAGAATTTTAAATAAATTAGGCAATTTTACACAAGAGCCCTAACATCATCCATTTTCCAACTCTATCAATTCCTTAAATCCCCAAAATTAGGGATTTTTCCATAAAAAATGATTTTTGATTGAAATTCCCAAATATTTTATGAACAAGTGGTTCTTTGTAACTATTAAGGAATCCTCTAGGGTTTCAAATCCAAAGTTTGCTAGTCCAACAACTACCAAAATACATTAAATACCAATTCCCAAATAATTTTCTCAGTATTATGTCTTTCCTACATTCCTAAGGTTTCATACTTGAAAGTTTAGGTAACCTTAGGTTTTAAAAACCAAGTTTCCAAGAGTGAGAATTTTCCAAAATACATCAAACATCAAACCCTAATCAAGTTTCCTTGACTATAAGTGTTTCCAACGAGCCATGAGGACACAGTTGATGATGGGCACCGCTTTTCATCCCTAGACGGACGGTCAGTCAGAGAGGACCATCAGATGTTAGAGGACATGCTACGAGCATGCGTCCGGATCTTAAGGGTAGTTGGGAAGAGCATTTACCCTTAGTGAAATTCTCCTATAACAACAGTTACTAGGCGAGCATACGGATGGCACCACATAGAGGGCCATTCTCTCGGGGAGAAAGTAGTATCGATTCCGGTTTGTTGGACCAGGAGGTGGGTGAGAGACTCTCCCTCTGGTCCGGATTTGGTAGAGGACACTTGAAGGTGGACTTGATGCGAGGCGTCTTCTCACGACCAAAGTCGGGGTAAGAAGAGCCTCTGTTGATAGACAACGGCTGGGTTAAGGCGGAAGATCACGTCTTCTTAAAGGTGATACCTAAGAGAGGAGTGGTTGATGAGTCTTAAACTCATATATTTTTAAGCCCATTTTTCAAGTATATTTCGGAAGCCAAAGTTCATTTAAATCTTGAGATTATAAGATCTTTCACCCAGTTTTATGTTTTGTAGGAAATTAATGAAAAGAAGCGATTTAGCATAAAGGGGCGAAATCGACATTGTATAGAAAAGGGCCAGCGTCCATGTTATCCAATTTCGATTATCAGCGACATTATATGAAAGTCTTGGTATTCTCAATGTTGCGACATGGCTGTGACATCATTTGAAGAGGGGAAGGAAAAGATTTGCTAATCTCGCAACATCATTACGACATTGAGGCAACTTCAAGTTGATGTCGTGACATTATTCAGACATAGCTACGACATTGCTTGCAGTGAGAAGAACATAATTGTTTAAATGCCGTGACATTGCCACGACATTGTTGAGACATCAACATAGACCTCATCAAGTGCAGATATTAGCTAAGTGCTGTTGTAACATCACAGCAATGTCGCGACGTCATATGAAAGTAGCATGAGGAGAAGTTAATAGATCAATGTTGCAACATCGAATAAATGCCGCGACATATCTACGACATTAGTAAAGGACTTCAGAACAACAAGATTCAATGTTGTGGCATCACAACAATGTCGCGACATCACAACAATGTCGCGACACCAACCTTAGGTAATCACAATGAACTTAATTGACCAATGTTGTAACATTTGATCAGTAATGTCACGACATTAGTTGAAAAATCATAACTGCAGAGGTAATGTCGTGACATCAACAAGTGAACTACAATGATGTCGCGTTTATCAGGCGAGGACATAGAGTAAGGTAGTAGTATGCTGTATCCGCAGCGCCAAAGATGACTTACAGCCCGATATCGACATCGGGGCAAGTATCTTCATGAGAAGCGATCAACTATGTCGCGACATCATAGCAGTGTTATAACATCAACTAAATGTCACGGCCTGAGAAGGCAATGTCAGCGAGATGCGTGAATTAATCGCCCCTTTGCCTCTCTATGTCGCGACATCATCCGCGACATGGACTTATCATTGGAAGCGAAATTGCCAATGATTCTCAGTAATGGCGACATCATCACGACATCACCAGAGCGGTAAGCGGCTAGAGGCGGCAATTCTAGGCACCGAAGTGTTTGATTCTGGCCTCATTTTTTAGGCTCAAGACCTGAGCCTATAAATATAAGCTCCTAGAGAGTAGTGAGCAACTTCCAGCTGCTTTCATCAAGTCTTTTTGCTTTTTGGGAAAGCTGAAATCTCATTGTATATATTTTTGTTTTTATTTATTATTTATTTTTCCTTAGTTGTTCTAGATTTAGTTTTCGTTTAGGATTAGAATAGTGATGGTAGATTCGAAACTAGTATTCATGAATCAGTTTCATTTATGTTTGAACTTCGCGAAATGGAAGTTATTATGGAATTTATTTTTCTTCGAGTTTGATTGAAATCTAAATGATTTATTTTGATCAACTAGTCATTGTGATTTGTGATCTAGATTTGAAAGGCTAATCCCCTTTGGGAAGATCTTTTCTTGGGATGTTTTATAATGATTATATTTGTTTTGGATGAAAAGTTAATTTATTGTTGGTATTCATCTTTACACATTGGAGTTCCATTTTGAATATCAGTGTTTGATACTCATAATGAGTTGTATCATTATTCACGATTTCGGGAATCCCCTCGAGTGAGGGTTGAGATTCTGAGGATTATGACGGTAACTTGTGGTGTCATGATATTATTTGGCTAATACTTTTGGGATTACTTTGATATATGCAAACAGTGTTCTATTTCTTTCAAGGCTCCCTCCTAGGTGATAATAGGAGTGTGTGCAGAGGCATAGATCCATATTATATCAACTGTTTCAAGAGGTTTCTATCTCAAATGAGAGGAATTACTTCAACCCCGTGTTAGCTGAGATTCTAATCAAGGGAAGAGGAAATTCTTATCTAATGATAGCTGAGATACCTTTTATTTTGGAGAGGGCTTGCTATATCCTATCCATGAGGGTAAGCAATTTCCAGTCCTAAGAAATGGTTGTGAAGTACTGAGAGGGAAAAATAGTCTGATCTTAAAAGAGGAATGAATCTTACAAGTAGCTCTTGAGACCCATTGTCTAGAAATAGAAGTGTGGTAAGCTAGAAAGTGAAATGTGTAGAGTTTGGAGAAATCTATTTCTACATTAGTCTGCTCTTGGACAATTCCAAGTTTCATATCCATTACTTTATCCTATTTGGAACTCGCAAAGTGATGGTCTATGCTTGTTTTCTTCATGTATTTACGATCCGATGAACTCTCTAATCATGTATTTTAGAAATTTCATTATTGTTTGACTCCTTTTTACTTAAGAAGATAAATCTATCTTGAAAATTTGAAAATTCAAATAGTAGGATCTTTAGTAGTGAGGGTAGTTAATCTGTAAATTTTTTCTAATCAATCCTCGTGGGAATGATATATGGACGTACAAACCTGCTCTTGCCTTGTATGACCTGTACATTTGCAGAGAATTAGACCAATACTAAAATTTTCATTATTACATCACATTAGAAATCTTTTTCTTATCATTTTTAGTAAGCAACAAGTTTTTGACATTCATGCTGAGGATTGAATAGCCCTTGGTGGTTATGTGAGAAGTTGGTTGCAATTTTACGGTCTACATTAAGAATCCATCAATATCAAGTTTATGGCACTACTGTAAGGGACTAAAGAGTCTTAGGCGGTGGCGGTGCGGCTGTGAGAATGATTGCAGTTAATGACATTGGGTCGTGACGAGGGGAAGGAAGTTGTTGCCAAGGTATATTTGGCCCTTCGAGGTACTCGAGAGGGTGGGTACGGTCAGGTACCGGTTGGCATTACCGCTAAGGTTTTAGGTTTTCATGCGGTTTTTCATATCTCCATGCTCCGGAAGTACACTCTAGATCCGACTCATGTAGTGGATTGGAGCGAGCTTGTTGTTGATACCGATAGGACCTTTGAGGAGAGACTAATGCGTATTATGGATAGCCGGGATTAGGTTTTGCGACTTAAGACTGTGAGGCTAGTAAAAGTATTATGACAACACCGTGGAGTGGAGGAGGCAACATGGGAACGCGAAGACAGGATGCGTGCCAATTATCCCTTCCTATTTGGGGATAGAGGTATGTGGTTAGTCATTGGATGATAAATTGATCGTTGCATAAGCATAAGAATTGGATGGGTATGTGTGTGTAAATTTCGGGGACGAAATTCTTTTAAAGGGGGGAGGAGAATGTGAAAACCCGGATAAATTCGAAATTTTTCACGAAACGGTAAAATGTCGCTACAGTACAGGTTGCTGTAACTCCTCTAGATCTCGGATGACGAAACATGGTTGAGTTGTATCTCATATCATGGCATGTAGGATTTCATAGTAGAATTGGCATGTTTTACTTGGAATGTGATTGTGAAGTGTGTAGCATGAGCATTGCATGTGCACTTAGGTGGGGAGTAGCCTCTTTAGGAGTTATCTTTACTAAGCGTAGCTCACCCTATACGGGACAACCTTTTAGGTGCAGGAAGTACACCGATGGATGGCGCTCATCTAAGGTCGCAACTGTGAAGAAAGCAAAGTTGTGGCTTTGACATTTGTTGTAAGGTTTTGGGACAATCTGTCCATGTACATGTTGTAACTAAACTCTTATGGATTATTTGAATGAAAATTTTGCATGTATTTTCACTTTATCATCTGAGCTAGTTTGATCAGTTTAGCTAATAAGACTCAAGTTTGGTAAGGGTGTAGGTTAAGAAAGAGGGGCTAGGGACAGCCTGGAAGCAAACGACAGCAGTTGTGTCGTTTGTCGCAACATTGAAAACTCAATGTCTTGACAATGGGCCAATGTCGCTACATTAGCCTGGTTTAGGTGTGGGTGTTATGCCGCGACAGTGTGTTCATATGTCGCGACATAGGCTGACCTAACGACATAGGCTTGTTCTTCAGATCGACGTTATGTTGCGACAATGAGTTTTATGTCGCGATATTTTCCTGGTGCAGTGGCACTAGTTTTCTATCACGATAATGGCCTGGTGTGAACGGCGACATTAGCCTGCGTGGTTGTTTGACAATCTAAATTCTCCCACTATGTAAGTGTGAGTGATGGATCAAAACATCAACACAAATTTATAACGTTATTACCCAAGGATTATTATCTAATCCCCAACAATAATGCCATGAAACTTGTTTGTTATATTTCTTTGCAATTATCTTGATTAAGCGGTTTCCTTAAGAATAGTTGAATTTCTTTGGTTTTGATCCATGATTACGCAAGTGGACAAGTCGAACAAGTAATAAGTGGATTCAAGTCGGATATCGATCCCACGAGAGATCTCAAGAATTCTCGATCAACTCTGCACAGTGACTACTCAAAGGCTCACATACTATTTGGACTGATGATTTGCAATTGATATACCCTAACAATCTTTAAAATAATGAAAGAATGAAAATATGTAAACTAGAATACAAAATGAAATAATACTTAAAATAAAAAAAATAAAAATAGACTGGTCGATTAAGCTTTTAAAGAGAGCATTGAAAATATTTGTTGTGAAACATCGATTAAGACCTGCTCTGTAGCTTGCTTCATGAACCTCAGATTTAAAATCCGTCCAAGGAAAATGGTAATGCCATGTGGATTTCTCCTTAACGACACATTTCATCATCTAATCTTCCCTGTTTCTTTCGAAGACAGAGAATTAGATAACTACTTTTAATCTGAGTTGCCTTAATTACGAGTATTTTCTTTTCAATGGTTGTAAACCTTAGCACAAAACGCAAGAGCCCAAAAGCATAGGTTTGCTATCTTTTGGTTTCTCATCCTCAAAGTGGAACAGTTCATTCTTTCCTTGATTAGATCCTTGCTAACCACAGGATTGAACTTCTTTGTTCGAATGAAGCGAACTCTCTACTCATTTTAATTGATAAGTCGTTTCAACTCATTCTCGGTTTCAAGTGAAGAAGATTTATCGATTATAATTCTGAAAGCCCGTTAAATCCCAGTATTAGGTTCGTATGCCCTTGAGATGTTATTCCCGTACTCTCGGGAATGCTTTCTCATGTCACTTTCGAGGGCCTCACGGAAATCAGAGCATAAAACAATCCTATTACGGGTAAGAGGACACTAATATTTGGATCGGATACAACAATAAGCAAAACCAGTAGTGATTGGTAGTTCGGTAGACTCTACGTGCGTTTCTGCGAGAAAAAGATAAATTCTAACAACAGAATAATTTCAACGGAAGCTGGGTTTCTAAATTACTTCATTACACTAACGGTAGCTCTCTGATCAAAAGAACTATTGTAAATACGAAACTGGAAGTTCGAATTCCAAAATTTGTTTGGACTTGAGCAGACAGGCGATAATTTGAAGAAAATAACATACGCATTGACTAACTTTAACAACTAACATCAGTCCGAAATTCAAGTGAAAATAGCAATTTACTCTAATCTAATCTAAAAATACTTGACAAAACAAAGAAATAGAAAAAAATTAAACTACACGAGCCTTGGCTACGGACTTCTCTCTGAAATTTGCGAGAAGTGCTTTCTTTTAATGGCATTTGTGTATTTATAGGGTTTGGAAGTTGGGCCCTAACTTCGATGCACCTATTTGTGGATTTCAAACCAACTGGCCCATTTGTTTGTTCATGTCGCGACTCTATTTGTTTGTCACAACCTTGACTTGATGTCGCGACCTCTCTTTCGTCGACTTCAACTGTTCTTGTTTATAGTTTACGATACGATGTCGACTTCTCTTCCACGTCGCGACTTCATCTTTCTGCATTGTGATCTATTTTGAGGTCGTGACCTCAATCATACGTCGCGACTTCGTTTTTCTGTTCGTCTGTAGCAGAAGCTTTTATCTGGTTGCGACTTGCCTTTAACGCAATGGATACGTCTGCGACTTCTTGAATGGCGTCAGCGACTTCGCTTTCTTTATGCTTGTTAGCCAGCGACCATTGAAGGATAACCATGACTTCACTACGTATTTTGAGTTCTTTTGAAATTCGCGACTTGATCATCACATTGCGTTCAATATTCCATGCTTATGAGCTCTTGATGTCACGGAGCTTTCTTTGCCGTGACTTGTCTTGACATCTCGGGATATGATGTCAGCGGCGACTAAATGATGTCGCGACCTCCGTTTCTTTGTTGCTGATGGCGACGACCCGGGGCGTCGTGACTTCCTTTCTTTATGGCGATGTCGCGACCTCACGAAGGCGCGCGACCATGATTCCTTATGGCGATGTGCGACCAGATGGCGTCGCGACTTCACCTTTACTTCAGCCCGATGTCGCGACGCGAGGGCGTCGCGACATCTTGGTCAGTGTTTGATGTCTCTATCTGTTCTAGCCTGTTCGCCGACTATGTTCGACCTCTTTGAAAATCTTTAACCGCAACTTCTAATCGATTATCCGACACTCCATGTCTATTTCCCTAAGCTTTCAGATACCATCGCGACCTCGAAGTGAATTATCACCATCCCATCTGCTTCTTCATTAATTCTGGTCATCTGATTTGGGTTTACATTTGCGACCTTAGTGTTATTCTTCATTCTTGTCAAGATTCGCGACATCGAGTCCCTTTCTCTGACTTCCTTCACTTGAGGAGAATTGTTCTTGTGGCTTTGTAGTCAGCTCCTTGTCGCGACCTCATGGTGGTATCACGACATCATTTATCTCCAGTTTGGTGTCGCGACGTCCCTTGATGATGTCATGACATGAACTTCTTCATTTAATTTGCTTCTTTTATTCTCGACCCGGAGTCATGACTTTGTCTGACTTCCTTCTGCTTAGTCCGACTTCACTTATTCACTCTTCAGTTTCTTCTTCAAAGCCAAATTTGTTGAGGTCGTGACTTGGAATTGTTGGAATCGGCACTTCCTGTCGCGAGCTCAGGTTCAGGTTTCAAACTAAATTCTGCTGTGGTGATTTCTTATGATTTTGCTCAGGTGATTTTTTCTTTGTATTTTCACGCAAGTGGAATTTGATTCAATTATCAATTTTCTGCAAACAATTCATCATTATTCTCATTATAAACTCATAAAAATGTATTAAAAATCTCATGAGTTTTTGGACTCATCAGTGGTCATGGTGAACTTATGTCGCGACATTGAGTTTCAATGTCGCGACATTAGTCTGTTGTTGCGACATTGTCGCAACAGTGCTACAATATTGTCCAACTTTGTATGGTCACCTCCTAACAACTGTTCCTGTCGAGTTTCTCCACCCTATGGGTTCTTTTTTGCCTAGGAGGACCCGGAACGTGGAAACTCCACTACATGGGAGGTTTGGGTATGATCTTGTAGAGTGGTGGGTCTCGGCGGGCTGAGGCCTTCTGACGTGATAACATGTCAACGTTACGCGGGTGTTTATGAGTTGACGGTTGGTGTGGGGACCCCGGAGTTTGGGGTGTCACACTTCCATTTGTTCAATAGGGCTGTTGGATGGATTCCCTTGTTGTCGTATTGGAGAATTCATCAGGTTTTCTATCTGTTCTACCAGGGCTTGAACTCTTCCTTTCTATGCTGCTTTTGTAGCATCAGATCTTGAGTCCGGAGACTCTATAGTTGTCTTACTCCTCAATTTTGGTGGTATTCTTTAACAAAAATCTAGTCCCACCATGGAATATGCACAATTATATAAAAATAAAAAAATAAAAAGATGTTTCTCATCGGGCATGCCAAAAATATATTTTATTGGTGGATTTTTTAGTGGAATTCACTGAAACATATAAAAAGCACGGAAATTGGTGCATGCACAGGTGTGCCAGGAAATTATATTATTTTCGAACTAAAACTAATATAACTTATGCTCAAACGACAAATAGATCCCCTAGTTCCCTTGATAGTTCCCTATATTCTAAGCGAAAAATATCTTGAAAATTAAATTGCATAGACTGAATTGAAAGCTAAGAGAAATACTGAACATACTAGCTTGAAAAATAGCAGATTTCATTATAGAATTGAACTAAAAATCAAATAAAACAGGAAGTTTGATGACAAAGTACTTGAAAAGAACATATAAAACTAAGCTAGTTATCTGAATAAAAACGCTGTTGAAATTGTAGAAGAATAAGAGAGATGTTGAAATGCTCTTGCATTAGTTTTGAGTGTTTGAAAAAAGTCTTGTCTCTTCTTCTAATGCTTTAATTCCCTTTTATAAGCATTTCTGAGCAACTGCCCCAGCCCACTTTTTCTAATAACCGTTAATGTCTCCACTAAAGTCTTGTTTTCTAAGTAACTTTCCACTACTTCAAGTAATTGCCCACATCATTTGCCATGTCTTGACTTGGAGAAAAAGTCTTCCTCGTATTCTACGCTTTAAAATGAAATCTCCGATAGCTGTTGACGAGCTTTTTATAAATTTAAAAATTTCGTAAATGTCACAGACCTTTTAGCCAAAGCCCGATTTTCATAGGTTTGGGCTTTTTCGGATTGGGTTGGACTTATGCAGGTTGGGCTAAATGCATGTCTCATAAAAGTCTTGTTACTCAAAGTAGCTTTGTAAAGCGAGTAGTGCAGCATCATTGACATGTCTGAGCAGAGAAAAAAGTCTTCCCCGTATTCTACCTTTAAGACAAAGTCTCAATATTCTTTTTTGACAGCTTTGACAAATTTAAAAATTTCATATATGTCCTAAACCTTTTCATAAACTGATTATCATAGGCTTGGGCTTTTTCGGATTGGGTTGGGCTCGTACGGGTTGGGTTTGGCATATCTATTCGAGTCTCATTCATTTATGCTTTAGTAGAAAATTATTTAAATATTATTTTAACTTTAAAATTTATTTTAGTCATCCAATAAGTACATAAATTTTTTCGGATTTGAATTATGATCCCTTTTCATCCTAGTCTTTAACCCATGAACTAGATTTTATTGGTAGAAACTGCATCATTAAACCTCGCCAAGTAACAAATTATCACATACTAGGAAGTTCAATTGTATGCATAGGAGCTTAATCCTATGGGATATATATCCCAAACTTTATATATATTAATTTATTTATAAGACTGGTGTGATTAAGGGATGGCAACGGAGCAGGTTCGGAATAGAGCGGTCAGCATCCTAGCATTCTTGCTATTTATTTAGCCACAGTTCCCAATCTCATCCCGATTTAAAAAAATTTAAACGGGATAGGACGAGGTAGAACGATTAATAAAAATAATATTACCATCTGTCGTATTTACGTTGATTTTTGTTTTTTTAAGTTTTTTTTTTTACATTGTTTTATATTAAAATTAATATATTTCATAGAAAATAAAAAAATTATGAATTTTTATAAATTATTTAATAAAAAAATTTAATTATTATTATTTATATTTTAAAAAAAAAAAAAAAACCTCGAACTCGCCAAAAATTCTATTAATATTAAACTAAATCAATCCTATTAGGCCAAGGCGGGAAGGGAACTCAAAATGGCCCGTCCCGGTGCCATCCCTATCATCATAATAATAATATAGTAAGTACTATTCCACTCCCTTGGAATTACTGGTCTCACCTGCCTCACTATTACTACTGATGTTTGACTGTCTGTCATTTCTATAATCGGAGATGGGGAAGTTGAGCCTGGCTCTAATACCTCGGACTTCAATGGCTTTTCTATCATAAGCTCTTGCAGCCTCCTCTGCAGTGTCGAATGTGCCCAGCCACACCCGCCGGCGCAGCCCCGGATCTCGAATCTCCGCCGCCCATTTCCCCCATGGTCTCTGTCGGACTCCTCTGAACTTCACCCTCGTCGTCGTTCCGGCATCCTCGGCTTCCACAAAAAGGGCACACCCAAGACATCCGTCGTGGTTGCAGTGAGGACACTTTTCAGGAGAAGGGAGTGACAACAGGGTATGAGTTTGCTCGGCGGCGGAAGAGGGTATGGCATTTTCCGGGTGATCGGTGGTTCCGGCGATGACGTCAAGGAGGGCGGAGACCATGATGGAGTGCTCCTCTTCCTTGTCCATTTGCTGCTTCGCTTTTTCGCTGAAGTTCGAAGTTTCGCCTTTTGATCGTCTGCTTTCCGCAAAGAGATGGATATTTGAGAATCAGAGAGTAGAAGCTACATATATATAGGCATCGGTAGAAAAGGGCGGGACCAGCTGGCACACCAAGTCCACACGGTTTTTTTTTTTTATATTTTTCACATTGTACACGTGGAAGCATTGGCCCCACTCAAGTTTTTTTTTTTAAAAACAATTTCTTTATCGTAATTTAGGAAATTCTAACTCAAATGCTATACTTTTTTCCCACTAAAATATGGAAAATATTAAACCATTAATTAAAGCTAGAAGTCAGTAATATTTATAAAAACATTTTTCTTGTCTTTCATTAACTTGAATCTGGATTGACCAGATTTGAAATCGTAGGCTCGCTAGCTTTTGTATTTAAATCACAGAATAAAAAGTTATTTTTAAATATATCAATTTTCTGAATTTTATTTTTATTCTTTCAGCTTTTATTTTAATTGTAGTTATAACATCAAAACGACATCGTTTTGTCATGTCATGTTGGACAAGATAGAGGTTCAAAGTCTTATTAAACATATAAATACAAAATTAATAAAAATTGTTATATTTAAAAAAAGCAAACATTATGTTCAAGATTTAAATGCAAGTTCAAAACTTCTTTTTCTGTGCCATCGTTGTTTGAGTCTGCTCTCTACTTGGACGACGGCGGAAACTTCCACCTAGGATTGGATTAGTGGGAAAATAGGAACAACTTTTGCATTATTTATGAAAGCCGCAAAATCCTAAATATCATGTTACCGCCCAAACTGTGGAGAATCCCCGCGGTTGTCTCTATCATCAGCAGTCAACTGGAAAATGATTACTTATGCATATCATAATGCTGCCAGTTATTTACACTTGGTTCTATTTGTCTTTTTGTTGTACAACTTGGACTAGTTCATGTGGGGCTTTCGGAGAAATTGTTTGCACCTTGGGTTTAATTTACATAAAAGTAATATGTTGTTTAATCTTGACGGCCACGTCACATACAAATGAAACTCCTCTCTCTCTCTCTCTCTCTCTCTCTATATCTCTCTCTTTTTCTCTCTCTACCCTTTTCTCTTCTC
The DNA here is from genome assembly GCA_016808115.1 of Tetrastigma voinierianum. Lineage (NCBI taxonomy): Eukaryota > Viridiplantae > Streptophyta > Magnoliopsida > Vitales > Vitaceae > Tetrastigma > Tetrastigma voinierianum. The sequence continues at coordinate 392,580 of JAEQBH010000061.1, forward strand.
TCATTTCTCTCTCCACCCACCCACCATTTTTTTTTATTTTCATTTTTTACTCTTAATTTTTTATTTTTAGTTTTCAAAATCTACTGAATAAAAATTCAAATTTTATTTATTTTTAAATATAAATAATTTTTTTATTATTTTAATTATTTTAATTTTATTTATAGTTATTTCATTAAAATTAATTAGATTTTAATTAAAATATTTTTTTTGACATATATTCACTTTGCAATACATAATGATAATATTTTCATTGCACAAATCCATCCTCATTAGGACTCCAACCCTTGACCCCCTCTCAATGTCTTGTGTGCGCTCTAAACTATTTGAGTTAGGTCTTATTTACAATTAAAATATTTAATATCTTTTCATATAAATATATTTATTTATAATAATTAATGATATAATAAATAAATATTGACATTTTAAAATAAATTTGATTTTAAGGAAACTCATACACATTAAAATATGTTAGTTTTTAAATAAAATATTAAATATTAAAACTCATCAATTTCAAATAGATTATTTTTTAAATAAAAATATTAAATATTAAATATAAGTATTAAAAGCTTCAAATTGAATGTGGCATTCGGTATATAGCAATCGTTTAATATCGTTTGGCCAAGCACTAACGATAAGGCGCTAGAGAAGAGCTAATTTGGAGTTCTTGGAGTAAAGCTACGAGGATCTGCTAGATCGAAAAAGTTAGGATGCAAGCGAGATAGTAGAATTTTCTTTTATTAGCGTTTTGCAACTTTTCCCTAAATGTTTCAAATCAAATTAATCATGCTTACATCTATAGGGGATATGAAATAATCTAAATATAGAGAATCACAAAAATAAAGTTAAACATGAGTCGCCACTCTTCTCTTTTTCTCTCATCTTTATCTCTATCAGCTTTTTTTCCTTAAGCAAAGATTAGTGATTTTTTGGCCATTTTGGCCTTAAATCACCCTTATACATCATTATTTATCTTTTTCTTCTCAATAAAGTGATTGTTTCACATGGATATAAGTTTTTATTTTGTTTTTTTTTATTTTGTCGTCACCTTGTTGCGACATATGGTATTATCGTCGACTTGTTACGGCTTGTGGTTATGTTGTTTTGGTACGATGATGGATGATTCAAACAGCAAAATATATTCGATTGGACAGAAATATCAAATCATGATCTTCAATATGCTAAAGAATTGGAATCATAAGTATTATATTCATTATAGGATCATCAAATATGTAGGTTTTGAATCTATTATTTATGCTATTAACCTGGATACTACGTCATCCTCTAAAATTTTTAACGAATTTAATTATATGCTTTTATCGGATGTACTGCTAGTTTGAATCAATAAAATGATTTTCTCTTTTCAAAAAAAAAAAAAATCATATTTTAAAATATATTTATAAAGATGTTCTTAAAATATTTTATTATTTTATCATGAATCATCTTGAACATATTATCAGGGATGTTGGCTTAAACAACCTCTATTATGTGTATTTCTTGTCATCTTATGTTAAACAACATCTATGTGCATTTCATTTCTTGTCATCTTATCTTACATGTCTCGGTTGAGGGGATTCATCAAGTGTCATATCTCTACTTAAAATTATTTTCCTTAAATCCAAACACCAAAAGTAATATTGTCTCCAACCTACACGAAGCCCCGACTAATTTTTTTATTTTTGAATTTTTTTTCCCATTATATTGAAGGGTATTTGAACTCAAATACAATACTTTGCTCCTACTTTACCTAACTTAGGTGGTGTTTGTTTTCTTAATCACTTGAATAGGCTTTTTTGAGGCAATCTTTGAATAGTATATAGCATTAAGTATTAAGTTGTTTGTTTTTTAACATTAGGTAGTGAGTAGGGATGACAACGGGACGGATTATTTTGGGTTTCCGCCCCGCCTCGCTCTTAATGACATAGGTTTAATTTATTTTTAATCGAGTTTTTAACGGGTTTGGGTTTATTTTCTCAAATCCGAGACGGGTTCAGGTATTGTTACTCTATGTAAAACCCGAGAAAATTAGAAAATTTTAAAAATAACAAAATGTTAATAAAAATAATAAATTGCCATATGGAGTTCAGGGGAAACTAAAAATTCTCTAAATCTTGGATGATAAGCGGTATGCCCGTTAAATTAAATACCGCGAGAAATCTAGTAATGCAGAAAAGTTTCGTCAAATTATGAGTTAGTGGAAATTTTTCGATTTTCACGGGTGATAGAAATTGCCGGTGACTCGAGGAGCGAGATTTTTACGAAAATCTCGAAAGAGTCGAAAAATGGTTTAAAAATTTCAAAGTTCATTTAAAATAAAGTGAGTTAAAAAAAAACTAAATTATTTCGGGCGAAACTTGAACCACAGATAAATGATATGAAGCGAAAAGTGTCCAAGAAATAATAATAATAAGCGCAATAAAATTATATTTTAAAAATAATTTTTATTATTTATTTTAGACTTTAATATAAATAATAATAATTATTATAATGTTTTAATAAATAATTTATAAAAATTCATAATATTTTAATTTTATGAAAAATAATAATTTTAATATAATAAAAATAAAAGCAAATATAAAAAAAATTAAAATTTAAAAATAAAAACAAAATAAAATATAGCGAAATTGAGTTTGGGAATTTTCCATCCATACTGCGCTGTTTAATTTTTAAATGGGAGCGAGTTTGAGAATTGAAAAAAAATAAATGGCGGGTCGGGATGGGATTATCTGGAATCCGCCCCTTTCAGATTGTCATACTAGTAGTGTTATATTGCTAGCTCTTCTTCTTATTAGGCAATGATTGAATTTTTCTTATTTTTGTGAAAAATGACTTTTTTTGAATAAAAAAAAAAAAAAGCATTAATCTTTGAGAAGGTATTTAGTTTCGGCGTTAAATTCGAACAACGTTAATAATCTTGCCCTCCTTTGGACTTGAATCCTTGCTCTGCCACTAGATGGGACTTGTTTTTCTTAATACAACCCAATCTTATGTTGAAGCAAATTAAACATTTTTATTCAATGTTTAAGCAAACTTAGACAATTATTTTCAAAACTTAAATTAGGTTTGGGTAAAGTTTTTCAATTTAAGCTCAATTTGAACCCAATTTAATATTTATAATACTTATAATGCCTAGTTAATTTATATAATAATATTTATTCTTTTCTCTTTTTTGAAAAAATCAATTATATATATATATATATATATATATATATATATATATATATATATATATATATATATTACTTGAAGAGACACGAAGTCATTATGAACTTAGAGTTCCATTAGGTTAAACTCAAGTTGATTGTCTCTTAATTTGTGTGATTCGACCTCACTATTAATTTGACTAACCAATCAACATTGCATTCTTAGTGAGTAATATTCTCTTGGCTTTAGAATTTAATCTCATAAAAAAGGGTAGGTTATCAAAAATATATAACGAGCCATAATCATTTGCAAGTCCTTTGGATTATACCCAAATCGGAGTTTTACCTTCATATGAAACGACATATGAAGGTGTATACCTGAAGAAACGACATATGAAAATAACTGTCTAAGCCCGAAAGACTTCTATTAATCTAGTTTTCTTTTCTCGATCTACCTTCCCAATCTTGCATTTGACAACAGACATTGAACCTTTTTCAAATAAGTTCCGTAAAGCATAAAATTAATATGAGGTCTTTTAAGGGAAAAACATAAAAATAAAACCATGAAAGCTTAAAACCAAAATAGACAATATTATATCAATGTAGATGGGAATAGGTTTATAAAACTTCCCAGCAATGATGTCCGGTGAAAGAAGTGTGGATTAAGGAACTATTAACAAACCTCTATCTCCTCCAATTCTATCATGAATTGGACGTGGAGCGGGTGGAGAAAGAGGCTCCATGGACTTTCAACAGACACCTTCTATTGATGCAAAGATGGCATAGAGGGATGAACCCAACCACCATGTAGCTTAATAGTATTGATATTTTGGGTGTAAATCCATGATGTCTCGTACAGGGTTACCTATGGACTTGGTAGTGCAGGACGTTGGAAACTTCTTAGGGTCCTTTATTGAAGCCGATCCAAGAAATAACGAAGGAACATAGAGAATGTACCTACGAACCAGGGTCAAAATGAATATGGATAAATCACTCATGAGAATGTTTGTTCATCTTTATTATATAATAACTAATATATTTTAAATTATGTAAATTTTTTATTATATTTGATTTTGTTTTATATTTTAGACCATGAAACCAAAAATAAAGAAATTATTTTTCTTAATATTTTTTTTTTACTTCTTGATTTGAGTATTTTTTTTTCCTCTATTACTTCCGGGTTTGAAAAGGAGCCTAACAATCTTATAAAAGTTTATATACTTCCCCAGGTAATATATTTTAACGTCAAATCAACATTGATAAATAATGTTTATGTGGTTAACCTGATTTGTCACTTTCATTAAAGAGTTAAAGAAGTACATTATAATAGGTAACAGTGGAACAAAATGTTCTCTACCTAAACAAGCATGAAATTTGTTACCACAACCATAATATAAAACCATATAAAAGTCATCTGGCTACGGCGAATATATAAGTTTTGTGTTAGCTTAGCCGTCTGAAATGTATCCTTGAAGGTATGGAGCCGCATGGGTACTACTGAATAGCCAGCGGAATCTGAACCAATGAACGAAACGGAAAGTTAGTTCTTCAAAATGGTCAAAACCACATAATGGGTGGAGCCAACTGGATTGATGACGTCATCTTTTTGTCAGTGTCACTCAACACGTGGCAGGATACCGTTATCTGTTTGACGGAGTCTTTAAAAAATAAAAACACACAAGTTTCGTGGGCCCCACTTGTCGATATAAATACATTCGATATGAAGCTCCATGTAGTTTGTAATTCTAGGTATTGAAGCCTCTTTTGTGAGATGCGAAACCACGAGGAAAGAAAATAGATGACAAAAAATGGAAAATCTTTTGATATAAAAATTTTATTGATTTAAACTAATAATACTTTCGACTAATTAAATTTGTTAAAAATATTAAAGAATGATGTAATATCCCCAGATTAATAGCAGTAACGTATTGTGCATACTTGTTCGTGAGGCTTGGCAGCTGCGCCAGCGATAAGGTATAGTGTGACTGATCTTTATCGTTTTGGGGTAGTTGGTTGGCAAGTAAGTTTATTCTGGCGTTTGCTTGCGGATTTAAGAGCTTTCGTAGTAGTTGTTATGATGTCTTAATGCGACCAACAGCGCCATAAAGCACTATCACGTTTAAAATTACATGAGGATTAGAATTCGTAAGATTTTAGTTATCTGCGTAATGTGACTTTTATTTAAATTAATTTTTAATACGATTAAATATATTTTGTTATGCAGATCTTTAAAACACTAGTACCAGTTGTAATAAATTGGCGAAAGCCAACGTAAAACTACATACTGCAATAATACGATGGTGAAAATACAAAAACGACAAAATAAATCAAAAATTTATATGGAATAACTATTTTATTATAAGAAAATAAAAGAAATAGATGTAGATGAGTGATTTTATGCCATTTAAGTTAAAAGGGCGAAAAAATATGTCCTCTTTACTTGAGGAAAAAGGTTAGAAAAGAACAAAAATAGAGAAAAAGATGAGAGGGACACCATATATATTTATTCAAATTTTTTTAAAAATATGTAAAATTTTATTAAATTTGATTATATGTATCTTTTTTTTTTATAGAAGTTTCTATTAAAAAAAGCGGGAAACCCAGGTAATATATTTTAACGTCGAATCAACATTGGTAAAATAATTTTTTCAAGAAAAAGAAAAAACATTGATAAAATAATGTTTATTTGGTTGACAAAATCAGCATGAAATTTGTTACCACAACTATAATACAAAACCATGTAAAAGTCTTGCTGGCTATAGATCACGGCGAATATAAGTTTTGTGTTAGCCGTCTGAAAATGTATCCTTCGCCTTGACCTTTGACTCCAGCCCCCTCGCCTTGACCTTTGTTTATTCACCCTCATTAATGCTCCACATGTGGGATTAGACTTATCCCATTCCATACCAACTTGCCGTTTCGGATTAGACTTATTTCATTCATTGGTTCAGGATTCATGCATTCACTCATTCACAGCAGGTCCTCACCAAGTCTGGGGTATGCTAAGAGCAATGGCGGCTTATATCTTGAAGGATACTCTTATACCACTTGCGTAATTCAGACAATGAATGAAATCTAATCGAAACGGCTGAATAGTCTGGTATGTAAAACGATAATGAGTGAATATAAGCAAAAAAGGTCAAGAACAAATCAATCATATTCTCTTATACCACTTGCGTAATGGGTGAAAAGGGGTTGGTCATATTGCATAACTTAACCTCTTGTCAACCCACAGAATCTTGGCGGCAATTGAATTTCCCCTGAGTCAGAGGAACAACCCTCCAAAACATCGGGATTGGCCGCCGTTGACTTCTTTTCATAGTTATATTTCATGCGAGAATGTTGATATTATTGAGTCTCAGGTCAAAGAATTGCCTGTGATATGTTCTATGGATCATTAGTCATGAGATAAACATTGGAAGAGTACAAATGCGAAATTCGTTCACGTCCGTTTTTAATCGGCCAAGTTTTTTAGACTTTCAAACTTTTATATTTTAAATTTATTTATTTTTCTATAACAAATTTGATAAAATAATTATGAATAATTATTTTTCGATCAAGCTTTTGGAGAACTTTTGGCAAAGTTTGAATTTGATGGTGATGTAAAGTCAAGACATGAATTCTAAGACGGTAGTTAAAGTTCAAAAAATACAGGTTTTGAGAGTAGAAGGAATCAAGATCGAATCTTGCATTTCGATATCTTGGTCGAGTTACAGAAGAATCCAGGCGTATTTAAGATCTTATAGATTAGATTATGAAACTGCGTACGAGTTATTTCTTTTATTTTAATTTATTTATTTTTCTTAGTTTATTTTTATTTAGATTTATCTTCTTTTCTTGTTTTTGGTGTGATTTAGGCTTTAGATTGCAGTAGATATTTTGTTTCTATTTCCTTTCTAGTTTGTAGCATATATAAAGACATGTTTATAATGTAATTATATAGAAGAATATGAATTAAAAATTGTGAGAGTCTACTCATCTTTGCTTCTCCAAAGAACTTTTGAACTTATTGGATTTTCGTGGTGATAAATATAATATTTATAAATCAAAATAATAACATTCATAGGTAAATGTCAATATCTGCTGTGTTATCGTCATTTATTTCCATAGTTGATTGTGGTTTATTCATTCCATCGACTTATCAATCAACCATTCAATAGTTGCTTGTGGCATCTTCACTATCCCTGATTTATCAATCAACATTTCCATAGTTGATTGTGGTGTCTTCATCTCATCGATTTATCAATCAACCCTTTCATAGTTGATTGTGGTATCTTCATCCTATCGACTTATTAATCAATAATTCCATAATTGATTGTGGCGTCTTCACTTTTGCCCTTTGAACTTGAGCGTAGAACAATCCAAGATAGTATCTTCTTGAGAGTGGCGTCAGTCCGTGGCAACCTAGCATCAGATGACTATTTTAAGATTAATTAATTTAACCTAGTTTATCTCCAATCAATTTGTTTAAATAAACTATTTGATTAATAACCATTTCTAACATGTTATTATCCATTAATAATTTAAATACTTCTTATTAATTTTCGTTATGACCCTTTCCTTTTCTGTAAAACTCGGAAAAAATTCAATTTTTCTAAAAAAATGGTAAAACGGTAATTTCGGTTGGAAACCTTGAATTTTTCTAGATCTTGGATGACGAAATGGACTTCACCGTTGAATTCGTCTTGCGAGATCTAGTTACCTAGTCGAATTTCGTTGAATTCCGAGATAGTCGGAATTTCACGTTTTTCGAGGCAACGAGTGTTGGGTGACACTTAAAGCATGTGACATATGGAACATGATACATTGACCATGTGATGACACATGACCATGAGGGAAAGGAGGAAGGAAGGTGGGGCCCTCACTTTAGGATATGAACAAACAAAGAAAAGAAAGAAAATAAAGAAAAAGAGAAAATGAGACAAGTGACAAGTGAGGAGGAGAGGAGGAAAAGGGAAGGAAGCTTCCCACTTGGATCAAAATCAGTGGTAAAGAAGGTAAAAAAAAAAAGTAAAGGAGGAAAAAGAAAGAAAGGAGCGGGGAAGGAAAAACAAGGGAGAAAAGAGGAAGAAAGGGGAAGAGAGGAAAAAAAGAGGATTTCCCGGCGTTCCGACGATCAAAGCTTGACGGTTCGAGAATTAAAGTTGGTCCACACAATGAGAGCTATGTGTGGGTGCCAAAATCAATGGGTTTCATCAAACTTTAAGAGGTAGGGGTTCTCTCTGCTGATTATTAACTGATGCAGGCGGGTACAATGGCGTAGGGTTTTTAAGGTCGTGAGTAGCCTGTAGTTCGATTAAAAATTTTGGGGCCCGAGATATTTGAATATTTGAACTTTTCAGGCGGATCGAGGATTATGTTTGGAGATTAGTTTTGATCCCGGGACTGATGTCTTCGGGTTTTGTTGTGTATTTGAAGTTTGGGCCTGTTTTTGGCCAAATTCTAGAAGTGAAAAATGGGTGACGGGCGTTCGAGGGGTGTTAATTTGGAAGATGCCTTGTTGAATTGAGGTCATCAGATCTTTGTGTATTGTGCTTGGTGGTTGAATAACATGATGTTGTGTGAAAAAAAAATTCATGTTAATATATGCTTATTTGATGTATTGATATGAGATACATGATGGATGTGAATTGTATTTAGAAAAATATAATTATCCAAGATTTGGTAATGTTGCATGTAGTTCTCATTATACATGTAACATGATATGACAAGAAATGGCATCTCTGCATTTCATATGCATGGGGACACCGCATAGTATTAGGTATGTGTGCATGGTTGTGGTCATTCACCATTCTTGGTGAATGGGTGGTGAGCTCGAAAATGGGACAACGTCCAAAATTGAGACTCACGGTTGCATAACATGAAAAAGGAAAAATATGTGTGTTGTTGTGACGGATGGGGTAGATCCCACTTTGAAATCGTGTCTCAAGTCATGAGGCACGTACATGTATAAAATAGCCCGATGGGGCCGCATCCATACAACCCAAGTATAATTTTTATACAAATATGATTCATTTATAATTGTATTTATTACAAATTTATACAAGAAAAACTTGGGTCTCACAGCCCCGAATTTTACAAAATACGAAAATACAAGATAAAGGCCATCTTGGCCGTTTCTTCGCCTCTAAAACCGGGCGTCCATCGATACGTCTTGATACGAAAAGATAGTCCCGCGACGGGGTGAAATGAAAGCCCGATGTAGTGGAATTTCCTTACTTAGGTTACCCACCTAAAGTGCAATGCAATGACACACAACATTCAACACATGCTAATATATCACTCATGCATATATTAACAAAATTTAATCCGTACATCATGTTATTCAATTTATAATAATAACATAAACTTAGCTCACATGGGCTAAGGCACTATCCGGCGGTTCGTCTTGGAACAACCCACAATTTCACACAAACATGTTATTTTTCTCATGGCAATAACACAATACCACACAATCACTGCAAACAGCTAGTAGGCTGTCAGACACTAAGGGTTTCTCGATGGATCCAAATCTTTTGGGCGAGATCCACGACCATCAGACCTCAACAAATCTATCATTGCTGACCCTTAAGCCAAAAGTAAAAGCAAGTAGGAGAAAAACCCTACCTTTCCCGGAGTTTGTCGAAACTCCTAAGCCAGATCCATGCGTTGTCTTCAGGTGTGAAACAGCTTCCATGTCTTGAAGGAATCCGACGGTCGGATCGCCTACAATCCTAGAGAGAAGGAAGAGACTCTCTCACTAGAAAATGAGATCCAAGACTTCCTGCATCTTTTCTTTCTTCCTCCCTACGTTTCCCTTTTTGCTTTTGTTTTATTCCTCTCTTATTTCATTTCCCATTTGCTTTTCTTTCTTTTCTCATTTCTCTTTCTTTTTCTCTTCATTTCTCCCCATTATCTCCTTTCTCTTTGACTTTCTCTCCTCCTTTTTGAATCATTACGTATGGGACAAAATGAGGAAATTTCCTACTCACCTTCCTCAAGCCAAACATGTGGCTCTCCCTTTTTCCATCTTTTTCTTTTATTTCATAATTTCTTCTTTATGACATCACCACTTACATGGCTTAATGTGAGCCATGGGATCCGATCCACACATGGCTAATTGTGGAGCCATTCTTTCCATGCCAAGTGTCACTCTCTTGGTGGCATGTAGCATCCATAACCTTGCCATTTATCATTAGAGCACCTCGACCTCGAAAAGCGTGAAATCGACCATTTCGGAATCCAGCAGAGTCGACGTGGTAGCTAGATTTGTGAGCGATTAAACCAGTGGTAATTTTAATCCATCCGAGATCTAGAAAAATTCGAATTTTGACCCGAAATTACGATTTACCCTCCTTTGGGAATGCGGATTTTCGAGTCACCATAACAGAGCTTCTCTATCATGAGCAATTTGGCGCTGATACTTAGCCATACGAATGGTAGTCCATTCCCTTTTTTTCTTAGAGCTCATCCAAAGCTTGTTTGAGCTCGACATGGTTGTTTAAGTGGAGGGCTAATCCCAGATTCAATCGATATCTGTGCCTTGGATCTAAAGGCAAGGGCGTGGGCGTCTCCTGTAATTTGCCTTGGGGTTTGTTGTAGGCCCCGAGGCTCTGCAGTAGTCGTCCACCGCCCTTTGCCGTAATCAAATGTTTTCAAGTATCAGGGACAGCGTTTGTTAGGTGAGTCATTACCCCTTGGATTGGGGATGCAGGGTGAAGAATATACATTTTTTGATACATGTTGTTCGGGATGGAATGCCCCACTGATAATCTGCGGCCCATTGTTTGAGACCAGAGAATAAGGAACCTCGAATATGCTCACTATATTTTTCTGCACGAACTGGATGAGTTGTGTCGTAGTAACTCTTTTATATGCTTAAAGCTGCCCACTTGGTGAAGTAATTGATGGCTGACCAACATGAACTTTTGTTAGCCGTGGCAGCCCGAGTGAAGGCCCACGATATCAATCCCCATTTATAGAAGACTCACAGGCATCACGGGTTAAGTGCCTTGACTAGAACATGGTTATTTTCCAAACCTTTAGCATACATCACGCGCGCCTGGCGCGCCTTTGGATCTTGTTTGATGTGCTTGAGAAGTAACCACGAGTTAGGGTCGGTGGCATAACATTCGCCCTCCAATGTGCGTTCTGCACACGCCTTGGTGAACTTGCTCCATAACTAGCATGGCCTCCCCTCAAGACAAACACCTCAAGTATGGACCTGAGAATGAATGCCTATATAGTACCCAGGTTAGAGAATTGCCATACTACTGGGCCTTCACCTTGGCTTGACCTCGACACGAATCTCGAAACGATACCCCATTCCATATATACTTTGTGATGAGCACCATCCAAGACTGTTCGGCCTTCTCATCTATAGCCATAATTGTTTTGCTTTGGATAGACAGTTGATCCATAACGCCTACCTTGGCGTTTCATGGGTGCAAAGCATTTGTTGCCAAGTTAGCAAGCGCATATGCCATTTCATTCTTTGACCTGGGGACGTGTGTTATCTTGCTACGCTTAAATCCAACCATAAGGGGCCTGACTAACCTCAAATACTATTCCATCTTGTAACGCCCCTTCCCCTTAGCCGAGGTAGGAGAGGGGACGTCACACGAAACTGAGACTTGTTAACCTGATTATCCAACAGTGGTGGGCTAATTTCGATCATATATTCATAAATACATAAACTTGTAATACTACCACCGTAGTGGCGTTTAAATTGTCCTTTACATATATTGGAGTCTCATTTGCTTGTACTTACACAAGTTCCACTATTACAAAATTTTACATTTACATTTCAAAAACAAATTCTTGGACCTACATTAGAAAGACTCCTAATGCCATGTTGGCCCTGACGAATGTGGAATGTCTGTGAAGATCTCTTTGGTACCTACACGGATGACAGACTTGTGCTAAACTCATAACTTAGTGGGAATACAGATAACATATATGACCACATGCGGTGGTCCTCAATTGCAATTTACATATAACATAATTTGCATATCAGAATACTCAATCTCTCGTAGGAGTACATAATTGAAATCTTGTACAGACGATACCCGTAGGTACACTACAGAATAGAACTGATTACTTGCACATAATTTTTTCCATATATCATATTATTCATATTCTTATCATATAAATGTTTGCCTATATAGACCAGAAATAATGAATGAGAGGGACACAACACAATAGGTACCCGAAGGTACGGTACAATACTGAACAGAGGTGCTAAAGCACAGTTTGTGCCTGCCGACCTAATAGAGGTGCCATAGCACAATGCAGGAGTATCGTAGTTTCTTTGCTGCCACTTTAAGAGTTAGTACCACTCGCTCAAAGTCTAAGTACCTGGCCTCCACCTCGGAGAGTGCCTTGTTGACAGGAGATCTGTTGCACTACTCGGGTCCACCACAATACGCTTCATCAAATGTCGCCTGACCTTCAACCTTAAGATAAGAGCGTCATCATGCGACTGAGCCAATTGCTTCAAGGGTAACTCGGAGAAGGCAAGAAGCCCATCAATAGGACGAGCACTCCCAGGTGCAAAGCTATAACAGACCTCGACCACAAAAATCCCTACACCTGGCTACCCTCGAGCAAGAGTTGGCTTAGGGGCTTCTAGTATTGTGTCAATAACTTGCCTCTTGCAGGCTGAGGCCGGGGATAGAGATCTCCTCAGGGCCAAGCCCTCTACGTACTCTTGGAGGTGCCCCTTATTGACAAGGTAATTGGTCAGGCACCGGAGTAGAAAGTAAGAATTGGTCTTGTACTCGAAGTCCCTGTGGTACTCGTAGAATCTTGACTTGTCTCTACCCTTTGGATCAGCCTTGAGTGCGCGCCCCAATACCTAAAATTTTATAAAATTCTTTATATATTGCAGGTATAAAGGCCAACTTGGGTATTTTAAAATTTTTTAGATGAATATTGACTAAATGATTGAATCCGAGAAATAAACCAAGTGAAAAGAGAAAATATGGAAATTGTAAAATAAGGGACCCTAGGGTCAATTGTAAATAAGTTTATGTCTAAGTGAAAATAGGAGACCCAAATGAAGAATAATAGAGAAATGGAGAGGACCTAAATATAAAAATAAAAGAAAAAGAAGAAAAAAAATCCAAAGGAAGGGCATGCTGGCATGTAGGAAAGTGGGAGGAAGTTTCCTCTCCTTTTGTAAAATAAGTTAAGAGTGATCCATAAGAAAGGAAAATAGAAGGGAAAGTTAGAGAGGCTCCACCTTCTCTCCTAGATTTTCAGCAGTCAGGACCATAGGTATCAGGCGAAGCACGAAGGGAGATCATCCTGGTAATGAGCTACAAGCTAGAGACCGGAATCGGGGGACTTTTCAGGCAAACTCCATGAGGTGGGTCTTCTCTACTTGGTCTTCTTCTACCCCTAAGGATTGTTGGGTAGTTATGTCTGGCTATAGGGAAAGTTTGGTTGCATTTTAAACCATGGGAAGCTGCCACATTGTGGTAGTCTTGTAGTAGAACCTTAGAGTGATTTTGGAGTGCACGAGTGAAGGGAGTTTAGTAGTTTGTTCTTCTAGTAAATTGTAGCCACATCAATTAACTTGATGTTAGGCTTTTGAATTTCTCATTGGACCTGCGTAGAAATTTAAGTTATAGTCCTTTTGCGAGGTCAGTAAACTAAATCTGGTCAGGTCAGTTTGTCCGAGTTCAGGTCAGCTAGCCGTACCTTAGAACAGGTTTTGGATCAGAAATAAAAGGAATTTGGCAGTACGTCCTTCTGTGAAATTGGCCACATCAATGAACTTGATGTTAGGCTTTTGAATTTCTTAATTCGGACTTTCTGTGGGCAAGTTATGGTCTTTTCGCTGCGAGCGATCCGAATGGGTGATTAATTAGTCGACGAGGTCGTCAGAGCCGAAGAATTAAACCAGCGATGTGGTGGGTCAAGCGATTGTCGTCAAGCGGTGGTGCGTCAAACAGTAATTAGTCAGCCAGGTGATCAAGCGGTGGTGGAAGTCGGCTTGGTGTCGTCAAGAGCGGTGGTCGTCAAGCGATTATTCGTCAAGCGGTTGGTCGTCAAGCGGTGGTGAATCCAAGCGGTGGTGCGATCCCGACGGTGGTCGTCGGCGATCTTTGCGTCAGCGGTCTTTCGTCGATTCGGGTCAGTCGTCGAGTTGGTATGTATGACCTCGACTTGGAAGGTCATATCTCCTTCGTTTGAACTCGATTTGGGTGTTAACGGACTATGGAAAGCCCATGGAGTCAAGAATACATTCATATGCACGAGGGATGTTAGATCATGAGACCAAGGTGTTTCTTGGGCTCATCACTTGGTCACATTTCGTCAGTTAATTCGGCTCGTCAAAGTTGACTATGTATGACCTCCAAGCTTGGAAAGATCATGTCTCCTTCGTTGAACTCCGATTTGGGTGTTCTTGGACTCTATAGGCCATGGAGTCAGAATACATTCATATGCCTGAGAGGATGTTAGATGTCAGACCGAGGTGTTTGACTGAGCTCGTCACTTCGGTGCAGCTCGTCGGTTAGTCGGCTCGTCAAGTTTTCACGCGACCTCCCCGGAAGGTCATATCTCCTTCGTTGAACTCCGATTTGGGTGTTCTTGGACTCTATAAACCCGGTATTGAGTCAAGAATACATTAATATTCTGAGGAGTATGAAGATGTTTGACAGTGTGGACGAAGCTCGTCCATTCAGGTCTGCTCGTCGATTCAGGATTTGGCCCATGTATGACCTCCAGCCCGGAGGTCTAACTCCTACGTCCGAGAACTCCGATTCGAGTGTTCTTGCACTCTATGGAAAGCCATTGAGTCAGAATCCATCTACATATATAATGTTTATTGGAACTCATATTAATCTCCGAAAATCAATCCTAACCAAAACCACACTAGTACCTTGAATAATATTGTTCTTTAATGGTTTTGGAATGAGGTGTGTGATGAGAAAAGCCAAACTGTGATTGAGATTCCAAGGATTGGAATCAAAGTGCAAATATTTTTGGGTTTGTTCTACTTACTCATATTCCTCGTTTCAAAATTTGAAATGTTTGTTCTTCTAAATCCTATTCTCATTTCAAGTTTGAAATGTTTGTTCTACTTACTCATAATCCTCATTTCAAAATTTGAAATGTTTGTTCTTCTAAATCCTATTCTCATTTCAAGTTTGAAATGTTTGTTCTAAAAGCATATTGAATTGATTTAATTGATTTGAGAAAGTAGTTGTGAAATGTTTATATAAAGTTGCATGATTATTGAAATAAAGCATTTTATCTGACGTACATGTATCTTATATTTTCTTATAAAGGATTTGAAACGCCCTTAATAGAATGTTAACGTTTATTTATTAAGGATAGATTGTGGTATACCAATAGGGTCGAATAAGCGTCATGCGAACTATTGATGTGTCCTCCGTCAGACCAATGGGAGGCTTGTCGGTAGTGTTCACTATTTGATTATTTATAACCGATCGGCAGCCCGTCAGGGACCGTATTGTGTTATAAAACCATGATCTGCGACTGCAGCCAGCGGAGACCGTCGCCGTGACTCACGATATCTGTATGTCGAAGACATAGGTTAAATTCGTTAAGGGCATAGCGAATTGATTGACCTCTTTGTTGATTGGCATAACTAAAGTGATTGACGAACCAAATTTATTAGCATAAGCGATTGATTTTCAGAGGGCGAATTAATTTCGAAATTGAATTGAATGTTAGAACTAAATTGAATTTGTAGGCATATTTGAATTGATTTAGAATTGTGAAATATTGATTATGAAAATGTATTTATGGGATGATCAATGAACTATAATTTATTGTATATATATAACAAAGTATATGTAATGTATTTATATTGATCATCCAAAAGATTGAAAGTTCTAAATTATTAAATTGCATGAATTGATTTAAGTGGAGGCCGGGAATGGATTTGTATAGAACCAACAGCATGAGAAAATGCTTAAGCGTATTGTTCTGCGTCTGCGGTAAGTGATAGATAGTGGTCGATAAGCGGACCCAAGATCGGAGCGTCAGTCATAAGAAAGAAATCTCGGAGTATGCTCCGACATATGCGCTCATTCATGTGTTCTTTTTTGATATGGATATTTTGTATCGCAATTTGAATCTTTTGAACATCTTATTTTTGTAAATCATTTTGAAAGAACTGGATGCCTAGAACTTGCAAATGGATTTTGTTAAATGTAAATGTTTATGGAAGCACTTAATTTAAATGTCAGCTTCCACTTAAGATATGATTGTAGAGTGATTTTGGTGGCATCCGGACTCGATGCGGATCCGTGTAGTCGGTGGGTAAGAAATCACCACCAGGCGAACACGACCATTAGAAACCTAGGAGTGACTGGATGATTGAAAGAAGTTTTGCAGGGGAGATTATGAATCTGACTTGCTTGTTGTCGTTGTACGGGTTTGGATTATCCGATTACCAAAGGTCCGTGCTGGCTTCTCCCCGGTACTATGAAGCGTGAACTTGGACATCTTCGCTGCTCTTGCGCTCGGGGTCTCTATCCCATCTTGTTCTCTTTCCCTTGCCTCCATTGCTGCCTTAGCCGCCATAGGTATTGGTTATCGTCTTCTTTGTCACTGCCGAAACATCATCCTTGAGCATACCATACTGGTTGCCTTTTTGGAACAGTTCATCGATTGAAGCCGGAGGCTGCAGCGAGAAAGAATAAAAGAACTGCGTCTTCGGGAGAAAATGAAGCATGCGGCTGTAAAGCGTGTCAGAAACTACTTGAATCAAGTATGTAAGGCGGCCCCAAAACGCTTCATGATCCCATCTTATTCTCTTTCCCTTGCCTCCATTGTTGCCTTAGCCGCCATAGGTATTGGCTATCGTCCTCTTTGTCGCTGCCGAAACATCATCCTCGAGCATAGCATACTAGTTGCCTCTCCGGAACAGTTTATCAATTGGAAGGCGGGGCTGCGGCGGAGAGAATCAAGCTGCGTGTTCGAGGCGAATGGCCTTGTAACGGCACGTAAGGCAATGTCAAACTAAGCTGAATCAAGCGTAGCAAGGCGGCTAAGCACTTCATGAAATCCTTGATGGTCTCGGACCCTCCCATCCGGACGTGAAACATACTGGTGACACTCTACTTTTTTCGGACCTAGCACATGTACAAGGAAACGAACTTCTCAGACAAGCAACAGAAGGGCGTTACGGAGTTTGGGGACAGGAGATAAAACCAAGATAGGGCGGGACTCGCCAAGCTGAATGGGAATAGCTTGCACAGGAGGGCATCGCTTCCCGCTTAGAGAGTCATGATATGTCGATAATGCATGAGGTGGCCGAATAGGTCCTGCAGCCCATCATACTGGTGAAATTTTGGCAATGAGAAATGCGATGGAGCTTCCTGGCTGAGGATAGCATGAACAAACGGAGAGGATGAGATGTCATCTAATGCCCACAATGCGGAATCCAAGTTCCTCTGAGGTGAAGGCGTCTATTCCCTCCATGCGAGCCCCCAATGCCTTCGTGGTTACCAGGGTGGGGAGAAGTGTTATGTGGATTCGGACTACATGGGGCTCCGCCTATCGGTAGGGGTGTTCGGATGGCGGGCGGGGCTGTGAGGGTGAGGTAGGGTTGGGGCGGCGGTTTGTAAGGCAGCGTTCTCTTCGAGTAGAGAGGTGTTGACTGCCAAAAAGGAGGACAATTGTTGCTGATGGGAGTCATGTTGCTCCTTCAATAGCCTTTATAGCTACTCCAAGTGCTGGACCATGGAGGGTTTTGAAGCGGAGGATAGATATCCTATTGACTTGCTGATCCTGATAAAGTTCTCATAGATGACGCTAATGAAAGGGTTGTTATGCCTTTCACAAAGTAAAAGCAATAATAGCCTAGAAAAACTTGTTTCTTTTTCATTTTTCCTTCTTCCCTTTTATACCCATGGGTCAAGGGTTACATTTCTAATGCTCATAATTGTGACATTGATGAGAGTCCTTTCACTTTCTTACGTTCCACACTCATTTGTACATTGATTGTCTCACTTCTAAACTAAACTATTATGTCTGCCTGAGGTGACTGTAACGCGTGCACGACACCCTTTGTCTTCTTGCCCAAGGTGTTTGCCCAAAGCCTTTTGCCTACTCTTGCCTTCATGTTTGAGATGTTTGCTCAACTCATCTCCCCTTGACGTCTGAGGTGATCACTTTAATATGCTTCCCATCGCTACGCTCTATCAGGCTCGAGCTTTTGAGTCTCCCGTGCCCATTCGGATCAGGGCCCACCTGTGTAACATCCGACCCGGGCTTCGGCACATGCTTTAAGGCTTGCTCCTCCCTGGCATGTGACCTAGGATTCATCCCACTCCAGTACCCCAAGGTGAGATTTGATTGTTTAATCTTGGAGGTAGAGCACCGATTCCCTATTGCATCAAGGTTACAAACATATAAGTTCATTTTGCCTTCTTGTTCCTTGATTGTTTGTTTTAAGCTAAGTTAAATTCTCTAAATCCTTACACTTTCTTAAAGACCTTCTAAAAGTGGTATTATATTCCAAGGCAATTGGTAGTAACCTGTTAGTACAGGAAAGAAATGTCAATAAGGCGATAAGAGCTTAAAACAAGTGGGGTATAGCGGACTATTGTGATCCCTCTACTTACCTAGGGATGTTCTTGACGTACTTAACACAAACTCTTATTACTGTCTTGATTTCTGCTCACCCAAAAGAACAACGACAACCAACAATCAATTCATGTATGAATGTAGATGTTCAACCACAACTCATTTCAACGTAGAGGTAGAGGTGGCAATTTAAGTCTAGCCAGTTGGACTAGCCCGATCAACTCGAAATTAGGGTCGAGCTAAGCTGGTAATTTATTGGGCCGAAAAAGCCGGACCAAATTTGGCTTGGCCCGCCTGGATTTAGGGTCAAGCGAGCTGCTATATTTTTGACCTGGAGAAACCAGGCCAAATTTGGCCCAATCCGTCCTTCGGAATTGTTACCTCTACGTAGAGAGTTTAATTGTTTACCTCCTTGTTACTTCTTCTTCATGTCCACGTGGGCATGGTTGATCTCATCTGCTACCATTAGCTAGAACTCAGAGCCTCCCATTACATTCACAACAAATTAAAGTTCTTTCCCCCTGAACTACGATTTAATTAAGAGGATTTTCTTGAAGAAAAAGGGGGACACCATTCATGGATTATTACTTTTATTTTAAAAAATAAAAAATAAAATTGGTCAAATAAAAATTGACCAATGACACATTATATTCTTAGTGACTTTCGACACACATGGCTTTTACTATTAGTAGTACTATGTTTGCTTTAATCTTAGGAATGTTTCAATCAATGTTTTGAAAATCGGACTGGATTGATCGAACTGTTGACTGATGAATTGCCTTAATCGGGCAATTTTGAAGAAATCGACGGCTCAAGCATTTATGCCAGACCCATTTGTTATAATAGAATCCAGCCCAGCAAAACACGATGACATATTGCCGAGCCACCCAACATTTATGCTTTTGGAGAGTGAAGAAGAGAATTAAAGTTATAAAGGGATTACTTTTCTTGATTCGTTGTGGGACTACTTTTAATAAGGGAAGATTTTTAGTTCCAAAAAACCAAGGAAAAACATGTTGCCTAGAGGTTTTGAGCCAAGTACCTAGTGGATAAAACCAAGTTAGGTTACAATTTAGCTGCATTGAAATTATATCAAGTTATACCAAAATTTAAATAATATCTATAATCAATAGTTAAAATTAAATATTATAGATATTTAGGTTTAAATATTAAACATATTTTATTTTATAAAATTTAAAAAATATTACTATATTCATACTTATTTTATAAAATTTAAAATATTGCTATATTCATACTATATTAAATAATATAAGAGATAAATATCATACAAATTTAATTTTTTTTATATATTTTTATATTTTTTATTTTAATAATATTTAATTATATATTTATTATATCATCGGTTCGACCATCAGTTGAACCAGTGATGTAAAACCCGGGTAAATTTGAATTTTTCTCAAAAATGGTAAAACGGTAAATTACTGCAATAGTATAGGTTGTAAAGCTGAATTTTTTCTAGATCTTGGATGATGAAGCGAACCTCATCGTTGGATTCGTCTTGTGAAATCTAGTTACTCAGACGAATTTTGTTGAATTCCGAGATAGTAAGATTTTTTTAATGATTTTCGAGGCAATGGGCGTTCGGTGGACTCTAAAAACGAGATTTTTGAGAAAAATTTAGAAAGTGAAAAATAAATTAAGTAAAGTTCATTTTAAAATAATTTGAACTAAAACTTTGACGAAATAAATTGTTTTGAAGCAGAAACGGACCCAGACCAGGCTTGGACATGTGGCACGATGTGGGCCTTGTCTTTAAAACTTAAGGATAAGTTAGATAAGTCAAATTTGAGAGAGGAGAAGATCATTTTGCTATTGTTGTTGTTACGGAGAGAGAGAAAAAGGAGAGGAAGAGAGTTTCCAAAACTTCTCTCTTCGATCTACGGAGTTCCATAGGTTGGAATTTGTTGGGCCAATAACAAAAGTTCATCTACTCGACAAGGGTTATGCGTAGGTACCGAAAACAAGAGATTTCGCCGAGGATTCAAGCAATGAGTTCAGGAAATTAAAGATTTCGGGGTTTAGGAAGTGTCCACGAGACTTTCTAAAGTTTCTACTACTCTCCAAGAAATAGTGATTCTTCATACTTTGGTTTATTTTCCACTCTAAGGATTGTTTGGTTGAGTTTTATGCCTTAAAGAGATTGTGACACCCCCGAAACATAGAGGGATCGTTGACTGACCATCAACTGTAGGCTTCGTGGATATCTGGTATTGTGATACCACCTTTGTTGTATCCCATTTATTAGGATCCATATTTTCACAAAAATCGGGTAGAGTCTCCTTTGTTCGAGATGCTCTACCCAATATACAACCTGTATAACAATAGTCCATAAGAGTTTATTACAACACTCTTATACATAATGTATATTAAAACTAGCTTGTTCTAATATAGTTAACAAAAATATTTATCAAAGCCACATCGACTTCCTTGAATCGCGGTACTCAGTGGCGTCGTCTCACTGCACATCACACAAAGGGGTCCCACGGCAGGTGAAGCGTCTTAGATAGAATAATTCCCTCTGAGGGTTACTCCGCCCCTAAGTATACATGCAATGCCATAATCACATCATATCACATTCCATAGAATATGCAATCCTACCATGGAATACTATATGTCATGAGTAAATGAGACTCATCATGCCTCATGTCAGTGCTAATGAAGCTGATAAACCTCGATGTTTATTTATTTAGTAAAATCCCGTGTGTTTATGCATTTGTGGGCAACGGATTTCCGGGTTTTCACCGTAAGATGGCGCACGCCTTCCCAACATTTTTACGGGCTTTCACCGCCAGTGATCATGTCTAACTGCAACTGGTTTTTCACGAGTATCTATCATGCTAGTATGTCTTGTGCATATTTTCATGCTATGCAACCATGAGACTCATTTTGGACATTGTCTTATTCTTGAGCTCACCACATTCACGAATGATGAATGATCTAACTATGCACACCTGACCTGATGTGGTGTCGTGCATATGCAATGCAAAAATACAATGCGTATGCTTGCTCATGTTACGTAGCATAAGGAACCTTTACATGAACAACACAATCCACATCACTTGCATATGACTTCCATAAATCATTTCATTTATGTCAACCTATCATGCAAACATATACCAACATTCACATTTAATATGTCATTCTATGATCAAGTAATGACACCCACACAAGCAAGCCATGTAATGACCATTGCACATAACAATTCATCATATGTCAATACATTGGAGTACTCATATTGACATCCAAACAGGTCACTACATTGTCAAGCAGTGGCACACTCACAATCAAACCATATCATGGCCATTGCACACACTAATTAATCACATGCCAACATATTGACATCCAAACATGTCACTCTTAATCAAGTAATGAC
This sequence comes from Tetrastigma voinierianum, assembly GCA_016808115.1. Classification (NCBI taxonomy): domain Eukaryota; kingdom Viridiplantae; phylum Streptophyta; class Magnoliopsida; order Vitales; family Vitaceae; genus Tetrastigma; species Tetrastigma voinierianum. Next base: position 414,663 of record JAEQBH010000061.1, read on the forward strand.
ACACTCAAACAAGTCACATAATGGCCCCCGAAGCAAGTCATAATAGACCACAGAATAGTTTCGAACTTAGTTCAGAAACTAATCCCCGAACAATCCCAAAAACTGGACACAAACCGTTAAACAGCCTAAGCTGTAGCAGTCCCGGAAAATTGACCATAACTTGAGTTATAGAGGTCCGATTTGGGTGGTTCAAAAGCCTAACATCAATTTATCAGATAGAACTACAATTTCCTTGAAGGATACTAGTCCAAATTCTCACTTTTTCCCAACTAACAATCAGTCCCAAAAATCTGGACAGTAGCTTCGGCCAAAATAGAGTAGCCTGTGGTAGTCCTGGAAAATGGACAATAACTCGAGTTATAGAGGTCCAATTTAGGTGATTCAAAAGCCTAACATCAAGTTCACTGATGCAGATACAATTTCCATGAAGGACACTAGTCCAATTTCCCCATTTTTCTTGACTGAAAATCAGTCCCAAACTTAGGGCAGAGTGGAGGGTCATTTTCACTTCACATGTCCATACAATAGAACACTTTGTGCAACAATTAATTTTCAGTAAATATGTGAGCATCAAATTCCATCCACAGGAATATATCCATATTCTAGACTCAAAGGGCTTTCCATAGAGTCCAAGAATGTGCGAATCGGAATTCAGACGAGAAAGATATGACCGTCTAAAGTTGGAGGCTTAAAGGGGTGCAAGGCTACGCAATTGCGTGCCAGAGAGCTCCTTGGCAGCTTTAGTGCACGCCATTTTGACCTGAAACCATCCCGGAACAGCCATTTTCCACAAAGCTACAATATCCTCCCAATTGAGGCCATAAACATGCCATAACCATGACTTACAACCATCCCACACTCAATCCCAAAATCAGCCCAAAAGTAGGAATAAAACCAAAGTAGGAAGAATCTCAATCTCTTGTAGTGTAGGAAACACCGTTAGGAAACCTCGAAACACTTCCTAACTCGCAAACATTGGTTTCCTACAAATCTTCTCTTTTGGATCTTTGGTGAAATCTCTCCTTTTTGGTGCCTACGCGTAGCCCTCGTTGAGACGAAGAACTTTAACTTTGAGCTCGACGACTTCCGACCGACGAAACCCGAGAAATTGCCGAAGGATACTTTCCTCCTCTCTTTCTCTCTCTCTAATGTTTCCAGAAAAATCAGATTGTGGGAGATCTTTTTCAAATGAGATTATTTTTTTTCACTTTTTATACTTTAGATATGTGGCTCACATCGCGCCACGTGTCCCTTCTTGCTCAGGTCCGTTTTTGCCCCAAAACAATTTATTTCGTCCTGGTTCAAGTTCAAATTATCTTATATGAAATTTCTTTAAATTATTACCAAACTTCCAAGATTTTCTTCAAAAATATCGTTTTTGGGATCCACGGACACCTGTTACCTCGAAAAATGTGAAAATTTCGATTGTCTAGGAATTAGACGAAAATTTTATGGGTAACTAGATTTCATGAGATGAATCTAATGGTGAAGTCCGTTTCATCATCTGAGATCTAGAAATTTTCCAAGCTTTCCTGAACCATTTCAACGATTTTACTGTTTTTGCCATTTTAAAGAAAAATTAAAATTTTCTTGAGTTTTACAAAGGGGTTGTTTGGCCGTGTTTTTCCCTAAGGGATTGTTTGGAAAAGTTTGGGGATGTGGGTATAGTGCCATATTTTGACCCTATATGATGTCTAGTTTTTGGGGCTGATTTTCGATTAGAAAAAGAGAGAATTTGGGCTAGTGTTCTTCATGGAAATTGTAACTGAAGTTGTGAACTTAATGTTAGGATTTTGAATCACTAAAATTGGACCTCTATAGCTCAAGTTATGGTCCATTCATTTCGGGAATTGTCACAACTTAGGTTGTTAATTGTTTGTGTCCAAGTTTTGGGACTGATTTTCGATTGGGAAAAAGAGGGAATTTGGACTAGGGTCCTTCATGGAAATTTCATCTGAAGTTGTGAACTTGATGTTAGGATTTGAATCACTCAAATTGGACCTCTATAACTCAAGTTATGGTCCATTTTCCGAGACTACCACAGGCTGCCCCATTTTGACCCCATATATAATCCTTATTTTGGAACTGATTTCTGGTTGGGAAAAAAAGGGAATTTGGAACAATATTCTTCATGGAAATTATATCTGCATCTGTAAACTTGATGTAGGCTTTATAATCACCCAAATTGGACTTCTACAACTCAAGTTATGGTCCATTTCCCGGGACTTCTATAGCTGAGGCTGTTTAATGGTTTGTGTCCAGATTTTGGGACTGTTAGGGGACTAATTTCTGAACTGAGGTTGGAACTATTCTATGGTCTATTAAGGCTTGTTGTGTGGAATGTTTTGTGGGCATCTCTTTGCAACAACTGGTCTTGAGGATCAAGTTGTCATTGCTTGAGTTTGAGTGACATGCTTTGTGGTAATTGATTGGAGGTCAATATGTGTGTCCTAATGTATTGATATATGATGAGTTTGTGTATGGATAAGGCCATTGCATGGCTTATTTATAAGTTATTTGTGGACATGTTATGTCACAATTCGGCCTAGAGGATAAAGTATGTCATTGCTTGATTGGTGTTGACTTGTTGATGTTGATATGTGTGTATACAAATATGTTGACATGAAACGTGTGATCGTTTGGAAATTTTATGGTGATTGATATAATTGTCCATGATGCATGGGTGATATGCATGAGTAGAATTGTCCATATAGCATTCATCATATATGTGACATGGTATAGACATGAAATGGCAGATCGCATTGCATATGCATGGGGACATTGCATGAAATGGGTGTGAGTGCATGATTATACTCAATACTGCATTTGGTGTTTGATTAGGTGGACTCAGTATAGTGGGACAACGTCCAACAAGGTCGCACGGTTGCATACATTAAAATGAAAATGAAAATATGTGTGTCGGGTATTAGCAAGTGAGATCGATACCCCACCGAATAGCTTCAGTTATTTTAGTTATACATATGTGTCCAACGGTGGCTTTGTGAGAGGGTGTAGGAAGACTTCTTGCGAAACTGCGTTGAGACCTCGAAAATTTGCTACACAAAAAAAGACATGATTTTGAATATAAATGATCATTAAGGTGTAACATCCAGAAAGCTTTTGGTTTGAAAAACAAATGAATTTTGTTGTAAAATGATCATTTGATGTAATTCACAAATGATGGATTTTATCACACTTTGACATCGCATGGTGTGGTAGGAGTTGGTAAGGGCTTGGGTACAGAGAGTCGGTGGTGGGACTGGGTTGCGTGGTACATGATTGAGTCTCATCTCATTTCATGGCATGTAGGATTTCATAGTAGAATTTGTTGTTTTTACTTGGAATGTGAATGTGGATTGTGAACACGACCATTGCATGTGCGGCAGGTAGGGAGTACTTTCTGTGGGGTTTACTCTCTTTGGCGTATTTACGCCGCACATGGGATACTCATTTCGATTACGGGAGTACATTGGTGGACGACGCTCACTCGAGGCCTCAATTGTGAAGAAAGTCGGGTTGTGACTTTAAAATCATTTTTGTAAAGATGTTTGGAACGAACCAGTTCTAGCATGTATTTTTTTGTATAAGAGTGTTGTAATTAAAATCTTAAGGACTATGATAATATAGCCTTGTATATTTTTTAGTATGGATAAATGGGCTTGGTTATACCACTTTTACTCATAAATGGATTATTTGCAGTCATTGTGTTATATTGGGTTCCGGATGGGTTATGTTATTGTATATCCTACAAGTTGTATTTTGAGTAGAGCTCGTCTGGAATACGCTTGTTCGATTTTTGTTAAATTATGGGTCCGTTAAGGGAATCTGTGAGTGTGTGCTCCGGGTTATCAGAGCATGTGGGATTTGCACGTTAAGCCGGTTGGTTAATAGACCACTTGGATTTTTGTGACATCGCTAGTGAGCTATGAACCAGAAATTTTCACGATTTAAAGCTGATCAGATTTTAAAACATTAGTTCGACCAAAACCCGTAACTAGCACGTCTATCAATCATCAAACCTGGACGCGGTCTTATGACCAACTGCATCACTAAACCTCGCCAAGTAGCAGGGTCGTGCAACAAAATAGTGATAAATCATAAAGTAAAATGAGAAGAACATCTTCCATTATATCAAACCAGGGTTAGATAAAAAGATACTTATAATAATCCTAGATATCACTCATTTATGTAGGAGGGTATAATTGAACGGCGGCTGAAACTTTGGCTCCGCTTCGCTCGATGGGCTCCGCTCCCCTTGCTACGTACGCTATGACATTTACCCATTTCTCTCCATAGATATAAGCCACATGGTAGAACAAAGTTCATTAAATATTTTGCTCATTAAGTATATAATAAGCATGGTGTGAAGGTTGAACCTTCATAATCTAGTACTATTCCACTCCTTACGAACTAGTCTCACCTGCCTCACTAGTAACTACGTACTACTAATGTTTGATTGATTGTCATTTTTATAGTCGGAGATGGGGAAGTTGAGCCTGGCTCTAATAGCTCGGAATTCAATGGCTTTTCTATCATAAGCTCTAGCAGCCTCCTCAGCAGTGTCGAATGTGCCCAGCCACGCCCGCTCCCCCCGCCGCCGCGGGTCTCGAATCGCCGCCGCCCATTTCCCCCATGGTCTCTGTCGGACTCCTCTGAACCTCACCCTCGTCGCCGTTCCGGCATCCTCGGCTTTCACAAAAAGGTCACACCCGAGACATCCGTAGTGGTCGCAGTAAGGACACATTTAATTTCAGGAGGAGGGAGGGACACTGACAACAATGTCTGAGTTTGCTCGGCAGCGGAAGAGGGTATGGCATTTTCCGGGTGATCGGTGGTTCCGGCGATGACGTCACGGAGGGCGGAGACCATGATGGAGTGCTCCTCTTCCTGGTTCATTTGCTGAAGTTAACGCCTTTTGATCGTCTGCAAAATAGGCATAGAGAGATGCGTGAGAGACAATGGGTAGAAGATATATATACTCATCGATGGAAAGGGTGGGAGCAGCTGGCACACGGTTTTTTTATTCGTCACGTGGGCTAGGTCTTATAGGTGGCACACGACAATTTTGACAAGGGAGAAAATAGAGATAAATAATAGGTCAAAATAATTCACTCATTTAAAATTTTCTTTTGTCTATTTTCTTTTTGCAATATTAAAAAAAAATATATATATATATAAAGCAATTATATTGGGTCAATGATACCTTTTTTATGATAAGAAACATTGGAGGGGCGGGATCAGGATTCAAAATTTCTGGAAGAGATTACTACAACGTTTTGAATAGTAGTAAAAAAAAAAAACGGTTGAGCCAATAGTAAATAAAATAATATTACATAAATTATAAATATAGAGAAATAATTTAATAATAGATAAAATAATATTTTTTAAATTATAAATATAAAAATTTATATAATTTCCAACAAATATATGATTGTTATCAGCCAGCTTGATATCGTATTAACGAATAAGCTACTGCAAATATCAGCTTATAAATTTGTATTTAATACGAATATGATTACTTCATGATACAATTTCTAATAATTAAGAATGTCGTTATTTCAATTTAAACAACACTTTTACATATATAAACTCATACTCAATATATTCATTTACTATAAATACAAAATATATAACATGAATAAAAATATATTACATTCCAATTTCTACTATAAATCCTCATGATATTAATTTCATATGAATAAAAATATAAAATGTCAATAAAAATTTAATGAAAAACATATTCTAATATATTTATTAATCATTATATTCGTCATAACATATTTAAAAATATTATATCAATTAAGAATATAATGTTTTAACAACAATTTTTTTTTCAATAAGAAAGTTAATTTTAAATACAAAAAAGTCTTCATTCAATGGGCCGATGGGATCTTTAAAACACTAAAAAGCGATTGGTTCATGTTGCATAACTTAACATCTGGTCAACCCCGAAACATCAAATTGGGGTTGAAGCCAAGGAGTAAATTTCCGGATGGGTGGTGCTATAACTTTCGAGCGAATCGCACGGATTCGAGTCTCACCGGGCCAGCTATCAGGAATTCCTTCGTGCTGCGGTGTCGTAGTTGTAGGAGTATTATGGCGTAGATGGATTAGTCGAGGTGCGTGTAAGCTGGCCCGAACACCCTCGTTATCAAAAAAAAAAAAAAAAAAAGAATTGGGGGTTGACTTCTTTTCGTGGTTATATTTGATTCTAAAATGTGGATAATATTATCTCGAGGCTCTGGCCAAAGTGGTTCTTGATATGTTATGTGGGTGTCATGAGTCATGACGTGATCAATTAAGTAATGTAGACGTCAGGTCACAACTCATTTCAATGTGCTGGGCCCATTAGCTAGAACGTCACATTCACATCAAATTAAAGTTCTTCCCCCTCCACATTACCATTTTAAGATTTTTATTTTTATTTTTTAAAAATATATAAATTGATCAAATAAAAATTGACCATGACACACACATACCTTAATATGTGGGCCTTTCGAGGAGAAGAGAATGTTGAATCACTAGTAGGGATCTCCAACGAGTCGGGTCGGGCGGACCGGCCCGGCTCGGGTTAGGCACAACGGCCCGGTTCGGGCCTGGCACATAGGCCGTTGACGATCCAGTAGGGTGACGTGGATTTAATTTTTTTTTTTTTTTAAGGCTGCTTGGTTGGCCAGTAGAACTTTATGCTGGCGGGCGGGGGTGATGGGCCAGAATGGGCGCAGAATGACAGACTTGGTTGGCGAGTGTGGAGGCTGGATGGGCTGAGTGTTGAGACACCTTCCTCAACGGTCATGTAGTAGTTAGCTACCTACTCTCCTTGCAATGGTCACATAGTAGTTTGCACACCCTTTTTAAGCTGTTTTTTCTGCATAAATCTTCTGTGAGTCTCTTAATTTTTAAGTATTTATCTAACCAATTTTTTAAATGCTCTATCTGTGAGTCAACCGTTTCACAATTTGCTCTCGTATTCTTTAATCTTACGTTTTTTGATTATTAACCGTATTCGATATTATTGGTGGTGCAGATGAAGCGTTCGACTCGATAGTTAATTTTAAAGAATTTCGACCCCGATCTTTGATTGAGTAATATTTCTCCACCTCTACTTTTTCTTATTTATTTACATTTTATTTTGATTCGTTATTTTATTTTTAGTATAATATTTTATTAATAATTTTAATATGGATAGTGCGTGTGCACTCTTCTTCTAGATCCGTGTACATTATTAAGCGAAAAAGCTTAGTTGAATATATATTTTGATAGAATAGAAATAATTTTGAAAATAATAAAGAAATAAGCAATGTAAAATTTGTAGCAAAACGTGGTGGATCAGGTCGGGCGCAAGTCATTTTAAAAGACCACGATGAGCGATGATAAGCCAAGCGTAATGTAGATATTAGAAATTATGCAATTGAGTAAAGATGAATGTGAAAATTCATAATTTTAACACATTAATGAAATCTTGTCGTGAAGGAATGATTGATTCACATAATAAAATTGAGCAACTATTTTTAATATGATGAAGCGATGATTATTCAAAACAATTCAAGCGTTGATTAATCACATCGATTAGGTTGGTCTAGAAATGCATTAAAAGAGATATTATGAAAAATTTCAAATAGAGCGAAATTTAAAAAACGATATTTTGCAAATTTTGAAGGAAAAATTTGTTTTAACGTATCGATATTTGGGCGTCTTTAATGCATAGAGAGCTTTTTATGTATTCTTTGCTCATTATATAGATAGTGAATGGATGTTAAATAAAAGAATAATTTCATTTAAAACAATAAATACTTCACATAATGGTAAAAATATAGCAGCTTTAATAAATGATGAAATTATAGATTTAGGTATTCGTGATAAAATATTCTGATAACATTAATAATGCTTCCAATAATGATGTATAGCAATACAAAGATTAAAAATATTTTGGCAAATAAATGATAATCGTACGAGAATTATTTAAGTATGCGTTGTTGTGCATATTTTAAATTTGATAGTAAGATGGATTAAACGAGTTGATAGGCATTAGAAAAAATTAGAGACATTGCATATAATATTAATTGTTAAGCAAAACATGAATTATTTTTTTTATTGTTGCAAAATTGTAAATATGAAAAAAATATAAGTTAGACATCTGCGTAGATGGAATTCTCTTATAAGCTTTTACAAAATATAAAAAGTAGTACAATTATACGAAATGTAATTATAATAATAATAAACTGATGTAGGTGTTGATGTATTAAATGATTATGATTGTGCATTCAGGAGACATGCGATATCTTTTGAAATTTTTTGATACTTGACAAATTTTTTTTTTTCATAATTAATGTATTATCAACTTTACATCGGGTCGTATCAAATATAACTAGTATTTATATGGTACTTTAAAATTATTTAAGTTATGAAATTTTTAATGATACAATTTTTGCAATGATAGAAAAAATTAAAAAATATTGGGGAGAAATACATTTAATTTATTATATTGGTTTAATTGTGGACCCTAAATTAAAATTTGATGCTTTAGATGAATGGTTGCAAGTTATTTACGATGAAGATCAAATAAAAATTGAAGAAATTAAAAATGAAGTAAATTCGGTATTATATATTTTATATAATATTTATAAAGAAAAATATGGTAATAATATTAGTTTGATAAAATTATCATCCATGACAAACTCTTCATCTTTTATAAAGCCACTTTAGAAATGTTCAAAAATTGAAAAAAACAACAGTAGTTACTCCCGAATAATACACTTGGATATATATAGATATCTCCAGTGTAAACGATTAAGTTTGAAGATAATGAAGTTTTGATATTTTAGAATGGTGGAAAAAACAACAAATTAAATACCGGTGTTATCTTGTAAGACGAAATTCGATTTGGAATAAAGGCGGAAATGTGTTCGATTACAAAATTGTGATTTCGGTTAAAAATCGAAATTAATTCTCTAGATTCGGATGGCCGAAGCGGATTGTACCGTTGGAATCGTCTCATGAAATCCCAGCTATGCATAAATTTGTTAAATTAAGACAGACCAGAGTTTGCACGTTTTCACGAGGCATCATTTGTTCGGTGTTGTAAAAGCGGTTTTGATGTGGCGAGCCATGTTCTTATCTTTCAATGTGCCGTAAGTGGTATGAATAAATGATGAAAATGGGCCAATTTGAGATAGTGCGAATATGCATCTGAGTAATGAAGGGACGTAATGGTCGTTATGGGGCTGATTTTAAGTCGATTAAAAAACGAAATTGTAAATAGTGACGCCTTGAGTCGCAAAGAAAAGAAAAACATTAGAACAAAAATTTGGAGATCCAGTGGCTTCATTTTAGAGAGAATCCTTTTAGAGAGAGAAACTTCTCTCTAAAGCCTGAATCGACCGTCGACAGTCTTGCTGAAATGAGGAATGCTCTGTAGGAGAGGGCGCGTGGAGTAGCAATTTTAGGAATTCTTGAGCTCCTTGAGTGGGATTTTCTCCTATGGGTTTTATTCTCATTTTAATTGCTTTTCGAATGTTTAGTGGGTGGGCCATTAGAAACATTGGATGATCCACGAGCACTTGTGATCGAATTAATATAAAATTTTGAGACAAAATGGAGGCTGACACGTGGCTGCTCCACGGTGAATGTTGGTGTAAGAAATTGTGTGTTTTTGCATTAATCGTGTGATGATTGGGTTTGAGGCCGGAAGTGGCCGGGAAAGGCGAGTTCACAATGTGAACCGACGATTTATTTGAGTGTTGGAGCGATGGCCTGGGTTTTCTTGTTTCCTAGGAATAGTGACACGAAAATGCATTTTCGTGAGAAACATGTGTTCGGTTAAGTAATTCAATCCCGGTGCTTGTGTTTGAAGACAGTGGCCAAGTGAGCTAATTTTGGTGTTTGAAATGATAATTATGGCATGTGCGTTTTAATTTTTAAGTGAATAAATTAAGCACATATTTGCATGTGATTAGACTTTATTGGAATGACATACATACATTTCATATGCACTAACTGGAACATCCTAGGACTGGGGTTAATTGCATGAGAAACGAGTCTAGAGTAAATGGTTCGGAGGGTGGTAAATATTAATTATCGGGTAAATCTGAATTTAAAATAGCAATCGTCGGACGTGATTGATATTCATCGGAGGGTAGTCCACAAACAAATAATATATCAATCGTCGGGCAGAGTGATATATTTATATATACATCGGAGGGTTGCCCGCTAATAAAACATTAGTGCTCATACAAGGCTTGAGTGTGAGAGAGTCGAGTGAGCTGGGATGCAGTCGGTCATGTAGACATTCAAGTAGGATCATGCATTTGTAGATATGTATTACTTTGGAACATTGCTATTTATCTTCGAGCCCACGGCAGTTTTTGAGAGACGTGAGTAGCCCACTTAGGGTGAGTTCCTCCTCTTGAGCTTTAGCTCACCGGGTCGTCGGACCCTTTTCAGGGTACATGGAGCGTGCGAGGAGGCAGTTCGTCCTGGAAATTTGATCTTTGAAGAAAGCGGAATGTGGCTTTGTTGATGTTTACATGTTTGAACTCTTTAAGTTTAATATATGTATTGTTTAAGTGAAAATATTGTAACTCTTGTAGCTATAGGATATATAGTTGGATTCATAGTTGGTATGAATATTGAGCATTAATTTATGGGCCAGTGGCGTATTGGATATATATATTGGACTATATTGCAGCATTTTGGGACCGGGATATACGGGTTTAGACAAGTTTGTATTTGGGTGAGCTCCCACGTACAAAGGGCTGCCGTTTTACGTGAAGAATGTGGTCTGGGCATTCCGCAGTATTCAGCGGGTTGTGGTTAGTCGCGGCCAGGATCGGGTCGGCTTGAATACGAGCTTAGGTATGATACCTAGGGAGTTCGGGTTGGTGTCCATCACCACTTGGGTGGTTTGATGTAAGGTATAGGTATATGAAAACCCTAGAGAATGAGGGCTTGGGCTTAGCCATAGTCGAGAGGGAATGATCACCTCACTGAAGTGGCCACTAAGTTTGCATAAGGATACTAGAAATCACTGACAAAACTAGGACACGCCATGCATGTGTTTGATGTTTTAAAAAGACTTACTTTGTTACCGCAGATAGTGTGTATGTCATGTCAGATGTATGGGATGGAATGTTTGTGTGCTTAGGCAAATAGCACATAGGTGTTGGAAAACAAATTTTGGAGTTTACAGTGTGTAAATTGGAAGGATAAAATAAAAGAAATAAATTTTTTTGAAATTTATTTGGTTTATCGGATAATGAAATCAAATTCTAATAAATTTGAGGTTGAACACTAGGGTTAGTGTTGTATAAAGAGGCTTTGAGGAAATTCTGGACCATTTTCCAGAATTAAATGAAAAAAATCCGGAGTTTTACAAGGTAAAATCGAAAAAGAATAAAGAAAATAAATTTTATAAATTTATTTGTTATGAGAGGAAGAAACATTTTCTAAGATTTTACAAGTAGTAAAATTGAAGAAAATTGAGTAAAATAAATTTTTATAAATTTATTGAGTATTATGGAAATGAAAAAAAAAAATAGGCATATATTTTTTTAGTGCTTTCTAAATAATGGAAATGAAAAAAAAAAATTGACGTAGAAGAAACATTTTTCTCAAAGTTTTACAAAGGTAAAGTTGAAGAATGAGTGAAAATAAATTTTTATAAATTTATTGAATGTATTGAAAAAAAAATGTATATAAATTTTTGTGTCTCCAGTGGAAATAAATGAGAAAAAAAAATAATAATAATGAAAAAAAAAAATCACAGAACCGCTTTTGCCATCGTCTAAACATATTGTGAAAAGAAAATTTTTGTATTGCAAACTTGGTTTTGTATTGCAAGAGAGAGGGCTGGAAAATTGTAGTGAAAATTGTATTGCAATACCATTTTTGTATTGCAGGAGGTGTCAAATTGTATTGTAACATAGGGAGGAAAATTGTATTGTGAGAGAACAATTGTATTGCAAGCCAAGGCATTGTATTGTGACATGAGAGGGTGAGGTTGTAGAGCATTAGAATAAGAATACACAAAATTGTATCATGCAGGTTAATACTGAGGGCTATTTGTATTGCAATACTATATTGTATTGTGATTTAAATAAGTGGTTAGGATCAGATCGCAACATGAGGAAGTGTATTGCAATAGGAGGGCTTAAGGAGGAATTGTATTGCAAGACAACAAGGGGCTGTTGGAAGTGTGTTGCAATACAATTTTTTGTATTGTGACCAACAAGAATCAGTGGAATGGGCAGAATCATGTAATGTGAACGCGATCTCATTAACTGTGAATAGTAATTTAAATTTTTTTTTTTGAAAAATCAAATAAAATAAAATTTAATAAGATTAGACAAAATTTTCGAAAAAAAAAAATTTCAAAATTTCAAAATAAATAAATAAATTTTTCGAAAATAAAATTTTGTTGAAAACGATATTTTTAATGCAAAATTGATTGCGATACAATCGAAAGGTAAAAAGTGATTAGTGTCCCCGGCCGTGTTTATGCCTTAGAGATACTGGGTGATGGGATTTAACTACCATTTGAAATCGTGATTGCAGCCAGAGTTACAGAAAAATTATATGCAGTATGGTGTAATGCGTATAGGAAAAGGTGAATGCTAAGGTTGAACTACGACCTTAGGAGTTGGATTAACAAACGAACAAGAGCTTCAGAACCTTCTCTCAAAATAAATAAACGGAGGGTCGAATTGAACACCACTTAGAAACGAATCGACAACATGGTTGTCAAGTCTATTAGTAAATGGCATCTCGTGATTACTAGTTAGACTCGAAATGAAAAATTAAATGATTCGTTGCCATGATTACCTGTGCAGATGGCTAGATGAAGACGGTGACAAGGACGAGGGCGCCCACTGATAACGGTCGCACAATTAGTGTTTGATCACAGACACATGAGGCTGTACATAAATGGCCGCTTAATACACGCGTATAGCGGTGTAGACAAAGTGTGATCCTAATAACCTCCAGAGGTTTAGACGCATCATCCCTCCAACCTTCACAAGGAGGAGATCCGACGCGGCCGACCATCGTTCAGGCGCATCGTGGCGGCAGCTGTGTCATAGAGATACCTCCGACACTACCAGATTAGACTAACAGATTCCAAATGAAAGTAAGACCCAAATACGGGTGGAATGGGCAAGGACCTCTAGAAACCTTAGAGGAGCCAAGTATATGTGAGTTCTCCTTAGGGATTAGGCGAGAATGGGGTGGGATCTATATATCGAGGTCAAGGAGTTAGAGATCTCGACTCTACTCACGGCGGACTCGGCGATCACTGACATGTCAGAGTCACGTCATCCTCGAGACGGATTAAATTGAGCACTTTACAGGATCAAGTATCGACGTGGAGCGTAGGAGTGATACCGCCATAATGCCAGGATCTGCATCGTATGGTATTTCCTTGTGGGGACAAGCATGACATTTTCGCCCCGCATGCATAACACGAGTCCAAGTGTCGTGGATGCTAGCTGTCAAGCTCGCGAGCCTGTACCTGCAGGGGACGGAGAGGTCGACTTGATCTACTCTCGAGTAGTGCGCATCATGTGGATGTTTTTCCGTGATGAGCCACCGACTACCTCCACGTAGGGATGTAGACTTTTAGATATTACACCCGGGTATTTCTCGCCATCTCTATGACTCAGACAGATGGCACCTATGAGTCATAGAACTCGCAGTCCAGCCTGGCCAGAGCCATCGACAAGGTTCATTGGGATCGAGCACTTCACCATGGGCGCTCCGCTCTATTTGCGAAGAAGAAGGACAAGACCCTTCGACCGTGCATTGATTATCGGCGCTGAACAGATTATTTACAAAGAATCTGCACTTATTAATGAGGATTGATGATTTATTTGACTACCGAGAGGAGCGAGTTCATTTTTTGAAGATGTAATCTTCACACTGGTTATCATCACCAAGGTTAGAGACATATATCCCTAAGACGACGCTTAGGACGCTAAGTATGGGCACTTTGAGTTTACTATGATGCCCTTCGACTGACGAATGTGCTAGCTGTGCATTCATGGATCTCATGGCTGATATTCCAACCCTATCTAGACTGGGCTTTGTCATACTTTCGTGGATGACATTTTCGACCTACTCCCAATCGAGTGGGAGCATGAGTATCACTGAGGATCGCTTTTACAGCTTGTCGAGACCATCAGCCAGACTTAAGTTCCGTATGCGAAGTTTTGGCTTTACCGAGGAAATTTAAATACGTGGTGTCGCAGATCGAGGCCGTACGACCCAGAAGGTCGAGGCGTTGATGAGTCGAGAGACCGAATTGTCAATCTTCGAGATACGAGTTTCTGGAATTGGCGGTATTACAGAGATTCGAGAATGGGCTGAAGTTATCCATTCGGGACAAGATCAGGACTCAGCCGGGGACATGACCTATGGTCGGGATACCCTAACCATGTAGAGAGGTCGAGGATACTTGGAACACTCGGGATACGGGTGTTGGTAACAAGAGGGAGAATTAGCTTTCTCCTAGTTCAGGGAAGAGGCAGAAGACTTCTGCTTCACACTAGTTTCAGGACTAGGTCCAGGATTGGGCATGTGAGATGGGATTGCCCCAGAGACAGGGATCCCGTGATTCGGGGATGTCGCAGCCCCAAGCACTGCAGTAATTACGAGAAGAGGCTGGGGCCATTCCTTCCAAACTCTAGTACGGTCGAGGAACTGCTCTCGCCTGCAGGTGCTATACAAGCACTCTCATCAAAGATGACACAAAGGCCAGAGTGTGGGTCAAAGTCGTGACGTATCGAAATAAGCGCAAAGGAAGAGTGACCTGGTGGTGGCAGTATATCGTTGTCGGCGTCGCCAGACATGGATGAGCCGACACCATCAAGTCGCCGTAATCGAGACTCGCCTGGTTGTCATACCTGACACCCACATTGATTCGGGGCTTAGAGGTTAAGGCCTTTAGAGAAGCCAGAATTGATGTTCTTCCCAGATGGGTGAGGGTCGACCGACAGTCGAGATTGGCGGCTTTGAGGAGCGATCTCGTTGATCTCGCTCATGGTGAACCCCTCGGGCTCGGGATGTCACACATTCACCACTCTTGGTGAGCTGTGGGCTGAGTTTGTCTTTAGACTACGCCCAATGAAGACTCAGTTCGATTCCAAGAAAATGAAGAAAATAGAGGCGCTGGCAAAGCAAAGGGGCTCAAATCCCCTTAAAGAGAACTCCGGATTTAGTGGTGTAAGAGACCCTGGGAGATGGTCCAAATTTCATGGAGAACGTAATAGGCTTGGCGTGTGTTTCGAAGAGTTACGCGTCGGTATTTAAACACACGAAATACGGTTATCACGCACTTTAGCCGAGTGATAAGAGCCTGGGTGACTCGAGGTTCGGGGATACTCCTTCGAAATCAGATTGCGTTGTCAGCCTGCGGGCGGCTAGGCATACGATGTCATACATGACACGACTAAAGCATACCCATCGATTGTCACGACAGACCTTGGGAAGGTCAGCGCTTACACACAAAGTAAGGGTTGTGTAGGGTTACACGTTGTGTGGATTATATACAGGTGTTAGAGGACACGCTAGGAGCATACGTCCTAGGTTTTAAGGGTAGGGGAGCAATTACCCTTAGTGGAATTCGCCTACAACAAGAGTTATCAGGCGAGTATACGAATGGCACCATATGAGGCATTGTATGGGAGGCCATGTAGATCACCGTTATGTTGGACCGAGGTGGGAGAGAGCTCCATCACCTTGGCCCCGACCGATTAGACACACCTCCGAGGCATGAGTTTGATACGATGGGCTTTCCTCACGGCCGTGAGTCGCAAGCAGGTGATTTATGCTAATGTGCTGACGCCAAATTTTAGAGTTCGAGGTTATGATCGCTTCGAAGGTGATGCCTAAGAGAGTGGAACAACTCGGCAAAGTCACGGAAGCTATCGCCGAGGTTTATCGGGCCTTCGAGATACTTTAGAGGATAGGCACTGCTGAGAGTACGGCTGGCTTTACCACCCAAGATAAACAAATAAAATCAAACAGGTATTTCACTGCCTAAGGAATATACCTGCATCCACATGCGTGGATTGGGGACAGATTGAGGTCGACACTCGATCGACTCGAGAGGGACCAGCAGCATTTTGATAAATATGACAGGCCATACGCAAAACTCCGCGAGGCTAGTGAGAGCACGGCGGGGGCAATTCAGATGAGGACAACGTGGCTGCGAGACACGATGCGCTACCTATCCCTTCGCTAGTCGGCGCACGTATTACTGCTTAAGATTAAACGACTAGTTTACATGCATGGTAGAGCACGCTGCATATGCATGTGAGTGATTATGATAGTCCAGAATTCCCCGGGATCGAAATCTTTTAAGGAGGGGAGAAATGTAAGGACCGTAGAAAATTCCACTGAATAAGGGCAAAATCGTAATTTCGATTACAAAATTGTGATTTAGGTTAAAAATATGAAATTAATTCTCTAGATTTCTGATGACTAAACGGATTATACCGCTAACCGCTCCCGCCAAATCTAGCCAGCACGAAAATCGTTAAATTCGAGGTTACGAGCCAATGCTTACGAGGCATCACCGTCGCAAAGGCCAAAACTATTGATGCGTAAGAAGTCACATATAACACTGCATCAGCCATAAGTGGTATGAGAGAACGATTTAAATGCACTACGAGACAGCTCAATATCAACTGGGTAAATTAAGGGACGTAATGGTCATTATGGGATTCGAGCTAAGTCACTAAAAGACGAAATTGTAAATGGATCTTCTTCTCATTAAACCAAAGGAAAAGAAAATGGAACAAAATTGGAGATCCAGTGGCTTCATTTTAGAGAGAATTCTTTTAGAGAGAGAAACTTCTCTCTAGAAATACACAAGCATCAAAACTCATGTCAGGATTTAATTTTTAAGAATACGTGCACGCTACATATTTGTACGTGATTGCACTTTACTTCTGGAAATTAAGATATTACAGATTCCATATGCACCTGAACATCCAGGACTATGTAGGGTTAGTGCATAAACGAGTCTATATAAATGGTTCTGAGGGTGGTCTAAAATATTAATTATCTATGGTGTTCAAATTTCTAAATATCAATCGTCTGAGCGCTCCAATTAATATTCATCTAAGTGTAAATTCACAAACAAATAATATATCAATCGTCTGAAATGCCCAATTGATATTTATATATACATCTGGAGTACGCTTCACTAATAAAACACATTAATTCTCATACATGCGCTTAAAGTAGCGCGAGAGCCTGGCAGGACTCTGATCCGAAGCCTGCCATGTAGACATTCAAGTAGGATCATGCATTTGCTTGAATGTGTGTTTTATTTAACATTGTGCACTCGGTACTATTATGAGTAGCCCACTTAGGGTGATTCTCATATCGTAGCTTTAGCTCACCCTGGGCCGTGGGACCCCTTTAAGGCACAGGAGCGTGCGAGGAGATGCAGTGTTCGGCTTCTAGAGGCCGATGCTGTAAGAAAAGCCTGAATGGGCTTTGTTGACAAGCATGGGCTAGGAACTCTTTAAGTTTAATATATGTATTGTTTAAGAGTGAAAATATTGTAAATTCTTGTAACTATAGGATATATAGTTGGATCTATAGCTGCGGTATGAATATTGAGCATTGCTTATGGGCCCAAGTGGCCAGATTGATATATATACTGACTATATTGCAATCGCTTCGGGGACAGGATATGTGTTTTAGACAAGTTTTGTATTCGGGCGTAGCCCCCCATACAGCGAGACTCTCGCTCGACATTTTCGTGGAAGAATGCTCCGTCAAATTCGACATTCACGAGTATTCCGCTGCCGACGGTAGTCAACTGGACTCCCCTGGATCTAAGGTCACATATCTATTATTGCACGTGATTTATTAACCGGTGCCTGAATACAAATGATTGGAAGTCAAGTGAAAGTGAAAGTGGTTAAAGAGAGCGTAATTTGTCACCTCAAGCAATCGCGTAGTATGTTTTAAAAGATCGGAGTTTAGCTGACAAGAATGAAGAGATCATGTTCGAGAAGCTGAACTAGTGGCTGATACGTAGAATTTAAAAAATATCAAGACATGAATGGATCTAAGATAGTTTCGTCACTGTGTAATAATGATAAAAATATTTTATTGAAAATGTATATTGTATTTTTATTTTTCTTATGGTTGAAAGTACGGCTGATTGACAAATAAGTAGGTGTCGAAAACCTGGTTGGGATATTACTTATTTTGTAGTGATGCTAAACTTTTCATACATTTCTAAATATGATGGCTGATTAATAAAATTTTAAATTTGAATGTATTTTTATTTTGAATTGTTTTTTAAGCTTACTTTATTTTAACTTTTGAATACACAATTTAAATAAAAAGGCTTCTACATGGAGGTTGGGGGCTTTTGGGCACTTTTAAGTGGGCTGGGCCGGGGCCTCTGGCGGGCGGGCCGTAGACGAGCTTTTAGACGGGGGCTGGGCGGGCCTCTAGGCGGGCCTAGCGGGGCTTGGGCGGAGGCGCCTGCCGCGGTCGGAGGACACGGCCACGGCGGGTGGGTTTCGAGTGGGCCAGAAGGCCCGCCCGCCCCCAACAGACTTGGGTTGGGCGAAGACGGGCCCTGAGTCCCGACTTTGGAGATACTAATCACTAGTATGTTTTCTTTAATTTTAGGAAAGTTCCAACAAAAAGCCATTAATCCAAATATAAATCAATCATTCTACATGGACGCGCGTCATTGCTACTATTATATATTTATATACGGGGTGAGCCACCTTACACATTATGAAAGGCATCATTTTTATAAGGACAATGTTTATGGAACTTGAACCTTGATCCCCTCCTCGGCTAATGCCTGTCCTAACTCTTAACTATTAAGCTAGCTTCATTGGTAGAAACTGCATCACCATCTTTTTTATAAGTACTATTCGTTGGAAGATTTTTTAGTGGAATTCACCATAACATACAAAACATGAAGTGGTACATACAGGAGTACCAAAATTATAAGTATTTTCTAATTGAGAATTATCATAAATCAACCATATTAAGCGACAAATGGATCATCTAGTTCCCTTGACATCCTAGTTCCTTTGAATTTACTTGAGAGAAAAATATCTTAGAAATTAGATTACCTAGCCCCAAGTTGAAGCTGAAAAAACTAAACATACTAGTTTAAAAAATAGCAAATTTCATTATAAAATCAGACTAAAAATCAAATGCTGAAATAAGAAAGCTTTGAAGTGATAAAGTACTTGAAAAGAACATATAAAGAACTTATATTTAGGAATCCAGAATAAAATCTTTTATTGAAATTGTAGAAGAATAAGAAATGATGAAATGCCTTTGCATTGGTTTTGATCTTTAAGAAAAAAGTTAGGTCTCTTCGACAGGCGCACCAACCACTCTTCTAATAGCTGCTCCATAATATACTAAGTCACATTCCCCCGATAACTTTTCACTGTTTCCGTATTGCGCTGCGTCAT
Source organism: Tetrastigma voinierianum (assembly GCA_016808115.1). NCBI lineage: Eukaryota > Viridiplantae > Streptophyta > Magnoliopsida > Vitales > Vitaceae > Tetrastigma > Tetrastigma voinierianum. Next base: position 434,123 of record JAEQBH010000061.1, read on the forward strand.
TTTCCATATCTACGACTTGGAGAAAAGTCTTCTATATTCTACCTTTGAGACAAAGTCACGGTAATGCCTGGCAGTAGCTTTGAAAATTTTAAAAATGTCCTTGAACCTTTTCATGGGCTTGAGATTTTTTGGATTGGGTTGGGCTCGTACGGTTTGGGATTGACATATTTATTCGGCCCATTCCACTACCCTTTTGGCGAGAAAAATTGTTCTAAATACTCTCATTGGGCCCCAATTTTATATTTTACAAATCTCAATAATGGTACCCTGCTGCCACACGTGTAATGTGTGAGCCATTGTACTTCTGTATTAGAAAAGCTTTTATATATCAAAGCGACTTGTATTTTCTCTTGTTCTCCTCGTTTCTTGCTCCTTGTAAGCCTAGAGTGCAAATTACCCCTTTGAATGTATGGTTATCAGCGGAAAAATGAGCCAAGAGCAGGCGATTGGGAGGAATTGGAAGGAAGCCCGAGAGTAATACCTTGAGAAAACCTCATACGTTTTCCTCAAACCACGTGGCTGTTGATCTCCCTTCTCACTTTACAACCAGATTCATCACGCGTATCACAAAATACTCTCCTTAAGGATTTGAAGGTTCATAGGAAGAAATCCTTTGGATTTACGTACCAACCCTTCCACGTTCTCTCTTTGCCATAACCTCATGCTTCTTTCCCTCTTCTCTCAAACTCATTCTTAGCCGAAAATCCTTGCTATAGTTTTTCTTCTTCATCGCCATCAACATGAATTCGGGAGGCCTTTGGGATAGTCGCCCGGTGACGTCATTCGCGATCATTCTTGGGGCGGGCGTCGTTGGTCATTGCCAGCGGCGTCCGCTGCGATTAGATCCGGATGGGATCATCAGCTGTGTGGTCGTTGTCGGGGGCTGCTGAGTTGTCTTACTGTTGTTGTTCTTTGCCGCTCCCTCTCTTCCGCCATGAGTTTGATTTTTTTTGACCATCCTCCACGACGAACTTCGCATCTTGCAACGCGCGGTGACTAGATCTTTCCCTTTTTGACTATGTTATTTACAGTGAATGTTCCATAGGACTTCTAAGGGAATATTGAAAGATTCATCCTTAATACAAAGAAATTCAATAATCCAAAAGAGTATTCCCAGGATCTTCAAGAACTAGAAAATTTTCGTTTTTTAGAACTCCAAATCCTTTGTTCTTCATTGAAAAAACCAAAAGCTTTTCTCCTTTGTATGTAGATCTCGGTCTCTCTCCCTTGACTCGGTCTTTTCGCCTTGTTTACCAGTGGAAGTATCACAAAGGTAACTTCTCAACCTTACCTGCATTTTGATGGGCCTAAGGGCTTTACCTTGAATCTAGGTTTGATACGTATCTCTTTCAGTATTTTAAAGATATTTTTCTCATATACTTTCAAGCATATAGATTGAAAAACTTAAGTTACCATGGTAATACGCATAGTTTGAATTTTTATTATATTTTGAAAATTTTCTAAAGGGGCTTATCATGTATCACTTGAAGCGAGAGGGACGAAACCGACGAGCACTGTTTTACAAAGAAGGAACGAGGCGTAAGGCTGATTTTAGGCCGATCAGGCAGATTCATGGGCTTTTAGGCCCTTGAGAGGCAGCCAAAATCCCGCCCTGAGGCCGTCCAAAGAGGCACATCCAGGAGGCGCCAAAGCCCGTCGGCGACCGCCTAAAGCGTGAGCGCCTAAAGCAAGCCACTCTCTTCGTAGTAGTTAGGTTTTTATTTAAATTGTATTCAAGGATTAAATAAAAATAAAAATAGCACAAAACAATTCAAAAATAAAAAATACTTAATTTAAAAATTTATTCACTCGAATATAATTACATTTACTTTATCACTATAAAAAATAAGTACATCCCCAACTAGGTGATTAGCACTACTTGTTGTTAATCATTTAACTTTTCAACCATAAGAAATAAAATACAATATAAATTTAACAAAATATTTTTAATCACTATTTTAAGTGACGGGAATTATCATGGATCCATTTATATTTTGATAAATTTAAGTTATACATGAGTCACTGAGTGCGACTACGAGCGATCGTGCGTGCATATCATTAAATTCAATCTTTTAAACATGCCTCTTGTTGGGACGGGTGGGAAGAGGGGGGGCGTATGGGTTGGGCGGGTGGGGGTGGTGCATGGGCCTTCAAATTTTAAGCGGCGCCCATTGTGGTCGGCGGGCCTGAGGGTGGCAGGCTGAGCCTAAGGCCTTCGCCCGACTCGTTGGAGACCCCTAGTTTGACAAACACTTGCACATGCACACTTCTTGCATTTGAATGAAATAGTGGACGAGGGTGGCACTAGGCCTACCTTTGGATATTTTTTGAATATTTCTTGAATGATTGTTGTTGTTGGGACATGTACATTTTTGAGGATGCTATATTCCCACAGTTTGGTGGGCATAAGGCCTACGTTATTTATTTATTGTGATTGGGACGAGTTTGATAAAAACCAAAACCCTTCTTCTTGAACCGTGGCCAAAGACTTATTTCACCTGACTCCCTTAAACTCTTAGATCCTCTTCCATTGAGTCATAGTCTTCAATTATCTCTTTAGGTCATAATATCGACCATGGAATATAGTGGTCATGATCACACTGCAAATTTCTCCACATAGGGTACTTGTAACACCTCAGCTCTGAATTATGGATGTTAATGCCAATTCACATACAGGGCACTAAAACCCCACTTATAAATGACACCTTCAAAATACTTACAAAAATTTAAATTAACTTCGTAAAAGTAACAGTTTCCAATGATATAAATTATCCCTTAAAGTATAACAACATGTCATTAAGCTAACATCTCCCAACAAGATAAATTCTTCAAAGCTAATAATCTCAAAACATAACATTCTAGCAACATAAATTCTCCAAATAAAGTTTACAAACATTCAATCCTAAAACAACAAACTTTCTAACAAAACACTAATTCAAAAAGTTCTCAACTCTCATACCAGCATCACTTATTGCCAATGTCTAAGGTACCCGAAAATAATCAACAATAAGCAGTGAGCTAAAAGCCCAATAAAGAATTTTAATATAGTTTCATGGATCAAGTACTTTAAAATTCTCAAAATTGGAGATATAACATATTTTTCTTCATTTCCTCAAAAATCCCAAAAAATTGAATACAAGAAAAATAAGATAAATATATTTCAAACCAATGTTCATCATATTTTATATTTCTCAAACCATTCCATATCATAGTCAAATCCACCAATTTTTCAAAAATATATACTCACAATTCTCAAAAGTATTTGTTTCAAATAAAATATCAACTATTTTAACCCTTTGACAATGACCATTTTGTCAACTACTATAATATATTAATTGGAAATTTTGTATTTATCAAGTTTACATACACGTAGAGACCACTATTTGTCAAGTTTGCCACCATTGGCGAGGCCATTTATCGAGTTTATACTGTTGACAGTAAAGTATTTGTCAAGTTTATACCCATTGACAAAGGCCATATTTGTCAAGTTTATACCCATTGATAGGGGCCATATAAAGCAAAATAAGATATTTCTTCATGTTTCCAATTTCATAAAAATACAAAAGTATATCTCCATAACTTTCAATTTATACTGTAAACATTCTCAAATCCATTTTCCATATAAAACACGTATTTGATCCGGCGCATGTGATTTAAATAACTAGAAAATTCCAAAACTCATATTCATATACCCCAGCAAAATGTTTGTTTACTCTAGGAAGAATTGCATTAATCTTCCTTACCTGGTATTTGTAGGGATTTTTCTAGGGTTGCATCTCATGCAAAGCACAATGGAATACAAAAAATTATAGAAATATCTCATCCATGGATCGTCTTGAATCAACAAAATTGAATAACCAAGCTATAGGGTGTTTAGAAACCGTTACCTTTATAGTTTCTGACCTCCTTTGATGTAGATGATGCTTCATTTGGAGAAGATGTGCATGAAACCACGAGTGCTCCTAGTGCAACACTTCAATGGTGATCCACACAAAGGTTGGAGAAGAAAACCTTAAATGAGATGGCTAAAGCTTGATCTATGTTGCTAGCTAAGATTAAGCCTTTTGAGAGAAGGCTAGAGAAGAGGAGAGGAACATTTTTCTCTTCTCCAAGATGTGAATGACGACTCTTTGATTAGGGTCCAGATGTTTGGCTTAAGTATGAGCCAAACACATGGAGGAAAGTCGGTAGAAGAGCTACACCGATAGACAACAACGACCTCTAGAGTTTAAGGCGGGAGATCACGTCTTCTTAAAGGTGATACCTAAGAGAGGAGTGGTTGATGAGTCTTAAACTCATATATTTTGAAGCCCATTTTTCAAGTATATTTCAGGCTTAAAAGTTCATTTAAATGCAAGATTATAGAGCTTTCACCCAATTTTATGTTTTGTAGGAAATTAATGAAAAGAAGCAAAATTTAGCATAAAAGGAGCAGAAATCAGCATTGTATAGAAAAAGGGCCAATGTCGCGACATCAAATTTCCAGTGTCGCGTCATTATATGAAGAAGGTCTTGACGCTACTCCATTGTTGCGACATGGCTGTGACATCATTTGAAGAGGGGAAGGAAAATATTTACTAATGTCGTGACATCATTACGACATTGAGGCGACTTCAAGTTGAGGTCGCGACATTGTCGATTTATAGCTCGACATTGGCATGGTGAGAAGAAGCGGCCCGTTGTTTAAATGTCATGACATTGCCACGACATTGTTGAGGCATCAACATAGACCTCATCAAGTGCAGATATCAGCTAAGTGTTGTTGCAACATCACAGCAATGTCGCGACATCATATGAAAGTAGCATGAGGAGAAGTTAATAAACCAATGTTGCGACATAGAATAAATGCCGCGACATAGCTCACGTTTGTTGTAAGAGGACGAGCAACAAGGATTCAATGTTCGGCATCCATGACAATGTCAGAGCATCGATATCGCCAAGATGACCTGATGAACAACGCGACCCGATGTTGTAACATTAGATCAGCAATGTCATTACATTAGTTGAAAAATCAGAACTACAGAGGCAATGTCGTGACATCAACAAGTGAACTACAAGCAATGTCGCAACATCAGGGCAAGAACATAAGAGTAAAGGCAGTAGTATGCTATGTTGCGACATAAAAAGATGACTTACAACAATGTCGCGACATCAGGGCAAGTATGTATAAGCAAGGGCTTCAATCAACTATGTCGCGACATCATAGCAGTGTCATAACATTAATTAAATGTCACAACATAAGAAAGGCAATGTCGCGACATCGTAATTAATCTACAACGCTGCATCTCTATGTCGCGACATTGTAATTAATCTACAATGCTACATCTCTATGTCGCGACATCATCACGACATGGACTTATCATTGGAAACTGAGAATTTCCCAACAGATTCTCAATGTCATGACATCGGGGTTGTCAATGTTGTCGCAACATTGACAACCCCGATGTCGAGACATCATCACGACATCACCCCGACATTAGCGGCTAAGGCAACAATTCTAGGCTTTTCGAAGTGCGTGATTCTCGCCTCATTTTTAGAGCTCATGACCTGAGCCTATAAATAGAAGCTCCTAGAGAGTAGTGAGCAACTTCCAGCGGCTTTCATCAAGTCTTTGTGCTTTTTAGGAAAGCTGAAATCTCATTGTATATATATATATTTTTATTTTTTATTTATTTTTCCTTAGTTGTTGGGTTTACATTTTTAGGATCAGATGTGATTTGGCTAGGTCAATTGCAGTATTCATGAATTGAGTTTCATTTATCTCTGAACTTAAATGAAATCTAGAGCTATTAAAGGTATTTTCTTGATTTTGATTGTAATCTAAATGAATTTGTTTGATCAACTAGTCATTGTGATTTGTGATCTAGATTTGAAAGGCTAAGCTCCCTTTGGGAAGAATCTTTTGTTGGGATTATATTTTATAATAGTTAATATTGTTTTAGGTAAGAAAATTGGAGTTATTTAATTGGTATTACTCCTACATTGAGTTGTTTTGAATATCAATGTTTAGTACCTAGAAATAGTTGTATCATTGTTCTGATTTTCAGGAATCCCTCTGAGTGACACATAGTTGAGACTACCTAAAAGTAATGAGCAGTAACTTGTGGGTAAAATTACACAAAAATTATTCGAACTAATGCACTTTTGGGATTACTTTGATATATCACTAGTGATGATCTAACCTCTACTTTCAAGGCTCCCTCTTGGGTGACAACAGGAGTGTGTGCAGGGGCATAGATCCATGATGATCTGCCAGACTTAATTTTGAGAGGTTTCATCTCAAACGAGAGGAATTACTTCAACCCCGTGTTAGTTGAGATTCTAATCAATGGAAGAGGAAATTCTTATCTGATGATAGCTGAGATACCTTTTATTTAGGAGAGGGCTTGCTATATCCACGTCCATGAGAATGTGATTCAGTCTAGGAAATGGTTGTGAAATCTTGAGAGGGAAAAATAGTCGGGGATCTTAAAGGGTAGATCTTATAAGTAGCTCTTCAGACCCATTGTCTAGAAATAGAAGTGTGGTAAGTTGGAAAGTGAAATGTGTAGAGTTTGGACAAATCTATTTCTACATTAGTACGCTCTTGGGCGTGATTCAGTTTGCTTATCCATTACTTTATCCTATTTGGAACTTCGTAAAGTGATGGTCACAACAACTATTTTCACTTCCCATGTATTTCAGTCCGAGTGAACTCTCTAATCTCTTCAGTCTTTAAATTTCATTATTGTTTGTTTCCTTTTTACTTATGAAGATAAATCTATCCACAAAAATTTGAAAATTGAATAGTGGGGTCTTTAGTGAACGAGGTAGTTAATCTTTAAATTTTTTCTAATCAATCCTCGTGGGAATGATATATGGACTTAAAATCCACTATATTACTTGTATGACCTATGCACTTGCAGAGAATTAGACCAATACTAAAATTTTCATTATTACATCACATTAGAAATCATTTTCTTATCATTTTTTAGTAATAGCGAGTTTTTGACATTCATCACGAGGATTGAATAGCCCTTGGTGTTTATGTGAGGAAGCTAGTTGCAATTTATAGTCTACATTAAGAATCCATCAATATCAAGTTTATGGCACTGCGCGGGACCAGAAGAGTCTTGGGCGTTGGCAGAAATTTGGTACCGTGAGAATAATTACGGTTAACAATGGTTAGATTCGACAGCGGGAAAGTTATTTACCAAGGTATGTTGGCTCTTGAGGGTACTCGAGAGGGGGTGGAATGCAGATCACGTACGGTTGGCATCCATGGAGTTGTGGGTGTTCATGCGGTTTTTCATATCTCTATGCTCCGGAAGTATACTCTAGATCCGACTCATGTAGTGGATTGGAGCGAGCTTGTTGTTGATACCGATGGGACCTTCGAGGAGAGACCAGTGCGTATTATGGATAGCCGGGATCAGGTTTTACGACTCAAGATTGTGAGGCTAGTAAAAGTATTATGGCAACACCGTGGAGTGGAGGAGGCAACATGGGAGCATGTGAGGCAGGAGAAATGTGGAGCTACATCCACTTCTATTTAGGAATGGGAGGTCGAGTGGTTGGTGTTGGATGATAAATAGAGTTGTTGCATAAGCATAAGAAGTGGATGGGTATGTGTGTGTAAATTTCGGGGATGGAATTCTTTTTTAAGGGGGAGAATGTGGCTTCGGATAAATTCGAAAATTTTCTAGCGAGTAAATTGTACCGCTCTGATACAGTAGTTCTTAACTCCTCTAGATCTCGGATGGCGGCGGACTTCACGTTGGTCGTGCCAGCGAAATCAGTTACTTGTGTATTTCTTTTGATTGGGGAAGGTCGAGATTTTACATATTCGAGGAGATGGGCCAGATGACATGAGTGACGCGTGGCATGGGAGCCACATGCACGCCATGGCATGAGCCATGTGTACCACCACATGGCCTCGCCGCATAAGAAAGTGAGGGGTGACACATGAGGCCATTTGTCACCACCCTTGATTACACACACCACCACCCACTTGGTTTCTTAAGTAGGGAATCAGCTGTAGTGCAGGATAACTAAATAGAAAAGAAAGGAAAAGGAGGAAAAGGGAGAAAAGAAGTATAACACCAAAAATATACACCACACAACGATTTAGGACTTGTTAGGGTGTAATAAAGAAAAATTCAAATTGAATTTTGAAAAAATAAAGCGAGAGACCTAAAATTAGTACTAAAATCAAAGGAGTAAAGTGGTAATTCTACCATGAGGACCCAAATATATCATAACAAGAGCATATATCAAGAGGAATTAAGAAGTGTGTGTAAATGAGAAGAAAGAAGAAGGATTTTACAAGATACAATAAGATAAACTTAAAAGCAAGAATATGACAAAGTCTTTGGAATGGCGCTCGGGAAGCTGAAAATTCTGCAGATCTAGGATGATGAAGCCAGTTTCTTGTAGATTGGTCGTCTCGCTAAAATCTAGTGACCCGGAAAGTTTAAATCAAATTACGAGACCGTCGAATATTTTACTATTTTAAAGTGATAAGTCGCCGTGACTTGAGGGACGAGATTTTCGAAAATCTAGGAGTCGAAATGGCATAGGCTAAGTTCATTTATAAAATAAAGTGAGGCTGAAAAGAAATAAAATTTCGGGATAAACGTAGTTGAATAAAATAATATGAGCTATGGATCTAAAGAATAATAATAATAATAATAATAATAATAATAATAATAATAATAAATAACATAAGAATAAAAAGAAGAAAACAAAACAATTTGGTCTCATACTAAGGAGACGTGAGAGAGAGAGATTGAGCAGAGTGGCTGAGCGTTTATTTTTATTTTTATTTTTTATTTTCTTCTCTTCTCTTTTTGTCTGGAGTTTCGATCGATTTAAGGTCGGTGGGCGAAACAGGTTCCATCTACTACGACAAAGGGACTGCGCGTAGTACCAAAAACACGGATTTGTGAGGAATTCAAGTAAGAGTTTAGAAAATCCTAATTTCGGTACTTTCTCGGCCGAGATCACGGCGTTTGACGGGATTCAGGGTGAGCCGGACTAGGGGACAAAGTTGATCACGCGTGGTGCGCGTGGGTACCAAAATCTCTGAGTTTCGTCAAACTCTACGAGGTAAGGAATTTTCCCTACTTGGAATATTTTTAGCATAAAAGCCATGTAATGACATAGGTTGTTTCGGGGCCGGAATAGGCCGTGTGATTTAGTCCCAAGATTTTGGGACTGAATATTGAAAAATTTTGGGACTGGATTCGGGCAGTCCCGGACTGTATTGAAGGATATAAATTAGATAAAGAATAAGAATATATATGAATATATGATATGATATGAATAGATGAATAGTATGAATATAGGAATATATGGAATGAATATATGATATAAATACATGAGATTAGGAAGTCTACGATTAGACAACACATGCTTGAAATGCACAAATGATAGGAAAATAGTTACATGTATGGTAAAAATTATGAATCACAGTGGGTGAAGTTAAAAGATATATGAAAAGATACGATAGTACGATAAATTACATGAAGATATAAGTTAACAAGATATAAGATGTTACAAGTAGATGACGGAGATATGATCCGATAGGTATACTGCAAATGTTATATGCTAATATATGAGATAATTATATGATATAACATGATATGAATACAAGAGTGAATAGATGGAATATGAATAGCTAAAACATAAACGAAATGCGATATAGAATAGACATATATAAAATGATATGTACTTATTGTAAAGAAAGAAATAACAACAAGGAATAGTGATGAAGAATTTACAAATGCTGATAAGCAATTCGGATTAAAGTAATCATAGTAATATCGCATATGATTAGGATAACAATACTTATTCGGAGATAGCAAGGATATGTCTTGAACATACAAAATACATGGATTATGCTTAGAACTCAGTGAAGAGGATAGATGAAGGCATGCCTATAAGGAACCACGATTCTTTATGACATACATTGATTTGAATGTCTCAAGGCCCGTTTGGGTCGATGACATAGATCCGTTTGGATCATTCTGGGCATAGAGTCCTTTGTCTCGTACAATGATGATACCTTGGTATATACGACCCCAGTTTGGGTCACATATTACATGGCATAGGTCAGCATCTCGTCGTGTGAAATACTGCTCGGGTATATACGAGATAGGGGTCCTTTATCATCTGTTGAAATGGAAGCCTGTAGTACATCTGATTATTTCAGTATCCCGCTTCTAAGGTATTTGCAGACCATGGAAACCTAAAAGAAAATGACAAGTATATACAAATAAAATGTAAAGAATATATGACATGATATGAGAAGCATAGCATTGCTATCACGATGATAGTCTACAATTACAAGAACAAGTGATAAAGTACAAGATGACGGTATATGAACAAGTCTACGGTATATGAAGAAAAGTATGACAAATATACAAGTACAAGAAATAAAGTATCAATGACACGAAATGTATCTGACCAGATAATATGAGAAATACGATTATATAGAAATCATAGGAAAATATAGTATATTAGAGAAATGCGAAAGATAAAACTATAGGGGGCCCAACCAGACAGTGAGATTCCCTCTCGAATGTATTATGAATGCATTATAGTCAGGATTGAAAGCATGAAATGCGAAGTATATGACAATACAAGAGATCGTATAAGAGAAATATATGATAAAACAATATATAAAGGAAATGAATAGTATAACATGAAGTGTAGGCACTCATGAAAGGGAGACATGATATAGGTATAGGATAAATGATATGTAATATAGTGCACATAGAATGTAATAAGTCATGATTGAAGAAGATGAAAAAGACTATAAAAGCAGGGTAAGCATATGAAAGTGCACAGTGCATGAAAAGTATAAGATGAAAACATACAAAAAGTACCGTATACTTAAAGTATAAAGAATGTAGATAAGGAAATCTGGAGACCAGGTATAAGATAGGATTACTATGAAAATATATTTTGAGAGATATAGAAAGTATATGATACCATGCACGATCTATACGAACATGAAAGGAAATGAACATGAAAGTATAGGAAACTTACGAAGAACATGATACAAAGAAATAATATGAAATAGATCAAATATATTGCAAAACACGAAATGACGCAAAGAAATGATAAAGTATATGTGATAGATAAGGAATGATATGATGATATATACACATGTTTTGAACCACATGAAAGGCATTAAACGAGATGATGAGTGTTGAAGCCATAAATTATATGATTTGTATGAGTATAAAAATGTGATGATTAAGCTTGCGGCGATCAATGTTATTGATGCGTCCATGTTTATATTTTCACTGGCGTAAAGCAGCACGGGTTTAATCCGTGTAGGTGCGAAGCGAAGACAAGGATAGAGGGCGGGACATCTGGCATCAGCGGCGTGCGACCGTCCTGGGTGGTGCTCATTTGCCTTCGTAATCTAAGTTTTTATATATAGTTTGTAATAGTATGAAATTGCCAATAAGTACAAGTAAAGGACTTAGAGTATATGTGTATAAATTATAATGAATGACACTATGGTAGTATGTATAACGTATATATAAAGGAATTTTGTTATTAAAGAATTGTGCATGAATAGAGAAAATAGGTACGGGTGTCAGCTGAGAAAGAAAAGGAGTTAAGTCCAGTCCCGAGAAGTGGCACCTTAAGCCGGCGCATCGGGTCTGGGTTGGGCGTCACGAGAAAGGAAAGGAAAGAGAAATAGGAAAAAGGAAAAAAAGGAAAGAAGAACTAGCAAGTTATTCCTGAATTGATAATCCCGACGGGCCAAGTGTTGGTCCCGAGAAGCAAAGTTCATCTCTGGCAATGATAGCTATGCGTAGGTGCAAAAGTGGGGGGGTTTCTGCGCTGCAGAGTTCTAAGAGGTAGGGGTTCCTCCTACTCTGGTTAGTTTCCACTTAAGGCGATCGAGGGCCGTGCAGGTTCGATTCTTGATGTTATTGTTTTGTAACTATTATTCTGGCTGTTAGAGCCGGGTTTGGGGCCCGAGTTTGGAACATGTAGGATCGACCGGACCGATTCAGGTGGCTGTCCAAGGTTGTTGTTTGGATGTTGTTGTGGGCATGACTAATGCCACAGGAGGTCTTAAGGACTAGGATTGTTATTGCGGATCTTTGTGATTTTGCGTGAAGAATGTTGATATATGCGTGTTTAGATATATTAACATGGCATATGTGTGCTTTATGGAAATTGTATACTGCTTATATAATTGTCCAGGATAAGTATGAATTGTTGTTAATGTATCATTCATTATACATGTGACATGAGATTTACATGCAGTGACATCTTGCATTGCATATGCACGGAGACATCGCATTTGATGAGTGGGCTGGTACTGTTGACTGAAGTTCAATAGAGTCACACTGTTATAGAAATATGAAAATATGTGTCGGGTAAAGCAAGCAGAGATAGATACCCCCTCAGGTGAAAGACTTGATATTTTTGGTTATACATATGTATCCAACGGTGAAAGCCCGTGAAAATGTAGGAAGGTGTGTGAAGCCTGTGATGAGATCTCGAAAATTCACTACCCACAAAAGACACATGATTTTGATAAAACCGGATCATTGGAGATGACATATCCAATGGGTTTTGTAAAACTAATGGATTTTGATTTGAAACAGGTCACTGGATGAAAACATCAATGAAAGATATCACACCTTGGCATATGCATTATGTGGTGGGTGTTGGTGAGGACTCGGGACATGGGACATGGTTGAGTTGCATCTCATATCATGGCATGTAGGATTTCATAGTAGAATTGGCATGTTTTACTTGGAATGTGATTGTGAAGTGTGTGCGTGAGCATTGCATAATGTACCACTTAGGTGGGAAGTAGCCTCTTGGGGTGCCCTCTTTGCCTATAATACGTGGCTGCCCATCTGGAATGATCTTTTAGGTGCGAGGAAGTAGATGGATAGGCTCATCTAAGGTCCTGTAGCTAATGAAGAGAGAAACAAAGTTGTGGCTTTGACATTTGTTGTAAGGTTTTGGGACAATCTGTCCATGTACATGTTGTAACTAAACTCTTATGGATTATTTGAATGAAAATATTGCATGTATTTTCTATACACTTTATCATATGAGCCAGTTTGATCAGTTTAGCTAATAAGACTCAGGTTTGGTAAGGGTTTAGGTCAAGAAAGAGGGGATAAGGACAACTTGGAAGCAAACGACAGCAGTTGTGTTGTTTGTCGCGACATTGAAAACTCAATGTTGTGACAATGGGCCAATGTCGCTACAGCTGGCACCAGTTTGACGCAGTGTTATGCCGCGACGGTCGTTCATATGTCACGACATGACACCCAGCGACATAGGCATGTTCTTAGGGATATTATTTATGTAAACCCGATGGTTTTTATATCGTGATATTTTTCTGGTCGCGTTGGCATTGGTTTTACATCCGCGACAATGGCCTGTAGTGCCAGCGGTGACATTAGCTGCGTGGTCACGTGAGTGAACTTAATAATGGTGACATTGAGTTTCAATGTCGTGACATTAGTTTGTTGTCGCGACATTGTCGCAACAGTGCTACAATATTGTACGACTTTGTATGGTCACCTCCTAACAATTGTTCCTGTCGGGTTTCTACACTCTGTGGGTTCTTTTTCGCCTAGGAGGACCTGGAACATGGAAACTCCATTACATGGGAGGTTTGGGTATGATCTTGTAGAGTGGTGGGTCTTGGCGAATGAGACGCTACAACGTGATAGCAAGTCCAACGTTACCACGGTTGTTCCTCAAGTTGATGATTGGTCAACGGGACCCTTGGAGTTTGGGATGTCACACTTCCATTTATTCAATAGGGTTGTTGGATGGATTCCCTGTTTAGCCATTATTAAATTCATCAAGTTTTCTATATGTTCACTAAATTTGAACTCTTCCTTTTCCATATCTTTATACATGGCATCGGAGATCTTGGGAGACTATAGTTGTCTTACTCCTCAATTTTGGTGGTATTCTTTAACAAAAATCTAGTCCCACCATGGAATATGCACAATTATATATATATATATATATATATATATATATATATATATCTCTATAAAAAAGATAAAACACTCATCGGGCATGCCAAAAATATATTTCGTTGGTGGATTTTTTAGTGGAATTCACTTTAACATATAAAACGCACGGAAATTGATGCATGCACAGGCGTGCAAGGAAATTATAGTATTTTTGAACTAAAACTGATATAACTTATGCTTAAACGATAAATGGATCCTTTGATAGTTCCTTTGGTAGTTCCCTATATTCTAAGCGAAAAATACCTTGAAAATTAAATTGCATAGACTAAATTGAAAGTTAAGAGAAAAACTGAACATACTAGTTTGAAAAATAGCAGATTTCATTATAGAATTGAACTAAAAATCAAATATTGAAGCAAGGAAGATTTGAAGTGACAAAGTACTTGAAAAGAACATATAAAACTAAGCTAGGAATTTGAATAAAAACGCTGTTGAAATTGTAGAAGAATAAGAGAAATGTTGAAATGCTCTTGCATTAATTTTGAGTGTTTGAAAAAAGTCTTGTCTCTTATTCTGATGCTTTGATTCCCTTTTATAAGCATTTCTGAGCAATTGCCACAGCCCACTTTCTCCAATAATCGTCCATGTCTCCCCTAAAGTCTTGTTCTCTAAATAACTTTCCACCACTTCAAGTAATTGCCCACATCATTTGCCATGTCCTGACTTGGAGAAAAAGTTTTCCCCGTATTCTACCTTTAAGACAAAATCTCAATATTAACATTGTGACTTTGTAATTTAAAATTTTAAATGTGTCGCAAACATTTTCATAAATTGATTATAAGCTGAAGCTTGAGGCTTTTTCGGATTAGGTTGGAAAAGCATACGGGTTGGGTTTACATCTATTGACCGATTCATTTATCTTTGGGTCGAAAAATTATTTAAATACTATTTTAGCCTAAAAATTTATTTTTATTGTCAACAAGTGGATAAATTTTTTCCGATTTGAATTCTGATCCCTTTCCATCCTAGTCTTTAACCCTTGAACTAGATCTTATTGGTAGAAACTGCATCCATTAAACTGCGATTAGCAATTATCCTTGTCTTAGGGATTCGATTTAGCATGTAGGAGCTTAATCCTATAGGATATATATCACAAACTTTATATATATATATATATATATATATATATATATATATATATATATATATATATATATATATTAATTATTTATAAGACACTTGTGTGGGCAAAGGTATACTTGTAGCGGCGGAGCGGATTCGGGACGAGGCGGTCTCATCCCAACCTCATACTATTTTATTTACGATTACCGATGCATAAGATTTAAAAATTAAACGGGGTGGGACAAGTTGACAAAAATGAGAATATTAATCACCGTCCGTTTATATTTGATTTTGTTTTTAAGTTTTTACATTGTTTTATAATGAGTGCTATATTTCATAGAAAATAAAAAATATGATTTTCTCTTATTTATTAAAAAAATTTAATTATTTTTATTTATATTAAAATATATTAAAAAAGAAAAAAAACTTCGAACTCGCCAAAAATTCTATTAATATTAAACTAAATCAGTCCTATTAGGCCAAGGAAGGGAACTCAGGCTGACGTCCAGTGCCATCCTTATCATCATATGTGTAGAAGTACTATTCCTCCTTGGAATTTACTGGTCTCACCTGCCTCACTGTTACTACTGATGTTTGACTTTCTGTCATTTCTATAATCGGAGATGGGGAAGTTGAGCCTGGCTCTAATACCTCGGACTTCAATGGCTTTTCTATCATAAGCTCTTGCAGCCTCCTCTGCAGTGTCGAATGTGCCCAGCCACACCCGCTCCCGCCGCCGCGGGTCTCGAATCGACGCCGCCCATTTCCCCCATGGTCTCTGTCGGACTCCTCTGAACTTCACCCTCGTCGTCGTTCCGGCATCCTCGGCTTCCACAAAAAGGTCACACCCGAGACATCCGTCGTGGTTGCAGTGAGGACACTTTTCAGGAGAGTGACAACAGGGTATGAGTTTGCTCGGCGGCGGAAGGGTATGGCATTTTCCGGGTGATCGGTGGTTCCGGCGATGACGTCAAGGAGGGCGGAGACCATGATGGAGTGCTCCTCTTCCTTGTTCATTTGCTGCTTCGCTTTTTCGCTGAAGTTCGAAGTTTCGCCTTTTGATCGTCTACTTTCCGCAAAGAGATGGATATTTGAGAATCAGATAGTAGAAGCTACATATATATAGGCATCGGTAGAAAAGGGCGGGACCAGCTGGCACGCCAAGTACACGCGGTATTTTTTTTTTTTCACATGGGTTAGGTCTTAGCTGGCCCGGTACACGTGGACAGCATTGGCCCCACTCAAGTTTTTTTTTAAAAACAATCTAACTCAAATGTTATACTTTTTTCCCACTAAAATATCTAAAATATTAAACCATTAATTAAAGCCTAAATCCATAATATTTACAAAACTTATTTTACTTAATCTTTCTCCCACTAAATTTGAATCCTAGATTGACCACTGAATTTAAAATCTTGAACTTTCATTACTTTTACATTTAAATCTTGAACAATAAGTTTGTTTTTTTAAATACATCAATTTTCATGAATTTTGTTTTTCTATCACTCAACTTTTATTTTAATTGTAGTTACTCTTGTAAACGGCGTCGTTTTGTCGTATTTATGTTGAATGAGTAGAGTTCGAAGTCTTTATTAGATATAAAAAAACAAAATTAATTAAGAATATTATATTTAAAAAACTTAAGCCTTATATTCAAGATCTAAATACAAGTTTGAAAGTTCAAGGGCCCACAATACTATTTCCCTAAAATTTATATATTTTTATTTATTTAAAAATTTCTCTAGATAATAAAAATATTAGTGAAATAATATATGAAAACGATACATTCATTATAAATTATAAATTTATGGGAAAATTAGTATTAAAACCTCGAACTTTTATGACTTTTGTATTTAAATCCTTAACAAAAAATTTGTTTTTTTAAATATAGCAATTTCATGAATTTTGTTTTTATGTTTCCAACAAAACTCCGAACCTTTATTTTTTCCAATGAGACACGATAAAACGAAATTGTTGAAAGTTAGGGATATAGAAACAAAATTCATGAAAGTTATTATATTTAAAAAACAAATTTTTTGTCTAGGATTTAAATGTAAAAATCGTGAAAGTTCAAAATTTTAATACTAGTTTTTCCTAAATTTATTTGTTTTTATCTATTTTCTTTTTGCAACATTAAAAGGAATTAGAAAGCAATCATATTGGGTCAAGAATACTTTTAATTGAGGGATAGCAAATTATGATGATTTGCTATTAATGTTTGATTTGAGAAGAGTAACGTGGGACCCTTATACCCTTTTTAAGTTAAAGATCACTCATTTAAGGAAAAGAGAATTCAAGTCCAAAAATATAAGAAATTGGAAATTTGATCACAAGCATAAAGAGAAGACTCATCAAGCATAAGATTCCTATGTAAAATGAATGCATCGTGCATGTAAGATGTTCATTCTTATTTGCATCACTCTTAACTCGATTTTAATGTATATTGTTTGTGTACAAAATCTCTTAAAACCCAAAATTTTATTATCAAACCTTATGCTTTTAAAGTTAAAAACGCGTTTTAATAAAGTGCCTAAATTTGAATTTGAAAATAATTAAAAAAATGGATGAATATGACCTTTGAATGAGGATGACCAAACGCGGAATAAGGTCATCCGATAAAGAAACATTGGTTGTTATGTCAGAAAGTGCCTAAATTTGAATTTGAAAATAATTAAAATAGGGATGAATATGACCTTTGAATGAGGATGACCGTCATCCGATAAAAAAATATTGGTTGTTATGTTGGAATGAGGTAATAATGATACATGGAACATTAAATATTCTAACGGCTAATCGTTTGGACAACACCATGATCGTCCAAATGAGGGATCTAAGGAGCATATTAAAATTTTCAATATCGATCTACTTATGATTTATATAAAGTCTTTAAAAATTGTAATTTAATAGTTCTTGAGTTTTTATTTCTATAAAAGTATTTATTCTCCTAATCCAATACACATAGGTTTTATTTAGATAAAAATTAAGTTATCATAAAACAAAAGAAAAATTAGTATTAAAATCTTAAATTTTATGTAAGTTGTCCGCATGGAAGTTGACAAAAGCCAAAAGATAAAGTCGGTTGAAGATCCAATGAACTGTTTCTGGTCGGCCACCTCGGAGGAACAAAAATGAAAAAACAGCTGGAAAATTGTCCCATCCAAAACTTCTTATTCTGTGCCATCGTTGTTTGAGTCTGCCGTCTACTTGGACGACGGCGAAACTTCCACCTAGGATTGGATTATTCCCTAATTAATAGTGGGAAAATAGGAATAACTTTTGCATTATTTATGAAAGCCGCAAAATCCTAAATATCATGTCACCGCCCAAACTGTGGAGAATCCCCGCGGTTGTCTCTTTCATCAGCAGTCAACTGGAAAATGATTACTTATGCATATCATAAATAAATATTAACATTTTAAAATAAATTTGATTTTAAGAAAACTCATACACATTAAAATATATTAGTTTTTAAATAAAATATTAAATATTAAAACTCATCCATTTTAAATAGATTATTTTTTAAATAAAAATATTAAATATTTGATATAAATATTAAAACTTGTCAGCGTGGGCCAGTAGCATCCATTTATTCTTAGTCATTTTACGTATTTAACAAGCTTTGGTTTGAGTCTGTAAAAGAGGCTAATTTGGGAACATAAAAGTAAAACATGGGTCTCTTTAGATCGAAAAAAGTTTCAGATGTAAGTAGGATATCGGGTAGAACACTGACCTTTTTTTTTGCAACTTTTCCCTAAATGTTTCAAATCAAATTAATCATGCTTACATCTATAGGGGAAATGAAATCATCTAAATATAGAGAATAACAAAAATAAAGTTAAACCTGAGTCGCCACTCTTCTCTTCTTCTCTCATCTTTATCTCTATCAGCTTTTTTTTTTCTTAAGCAAAAATGAGTAATTTTTTGGCAATTTTGGCCTTAAATCATCCTTATACATCATTCTTTATCATTTTATTCTCAATAAAGTGATTATTTCACATAGATATAAGTTTTTTTTTTTTTTTTTTTTTTGTCGTCACCTTGTTGCAACATGTGGTATTGTCGTCGACTTGTTGCGGTTTGTGGTTATGTTGTCTTGGTATGATGACAGATGATTGAGCCGCCGAAAACATGTTCGGTTGTGAAACTTGTCGAGTCATGATCGATCAATATGCTGAAAATTTGGATATAAGTATTCTATTCATTATAGGATCATTAAATATGTAGGTTTTGAATCGATTATTTATGCTATTATCCTGGATATTACGTCATCCTCCAAAATTTTTAACGAATTTGATTATATGCTTCTATCGAATGTATTGTTAGTTTGAATCAATAAAATGATTTTCTCTTTTCAAAAAAAAAAAAATCATGTTTTAAAATATATTTATAAAGATGTTCTTAAATTTTTTTATTATTTTATCATGAATCATCTTTTTCATCTTTGATACCTGATGATGCCTTTTTCAACCGGACTTGGCTGGAGCGTGTTGGGGTCATTGGGCCGGATTAGGCTGTTTGTGAGGTACAGTGCAGCGGGCTCTAAGCGTTGCTCTCCTCTACAAAAAAGAAAGAGAAGTGCCAGTTTGGGGAACCGCCGTGTATCCGATGCTTAAGTCAGTTCCTCCCTAATAGAAAAGATAGTCTGCTTAGAGGGCGAATGTTTTTTTTGCGTACCTTTCACTTAGGGGGTGGCACATTATATATAGTGTATGTTTTCCCGATTTGATGGTATGGGATTCTTTCCCATTAGTTAAGAGATATTACCTTCTCGATGTCAGTTTAATAAGGGATATTGAAGGAGACGAGTTTATTAAAATTGTCTTTTCCCTTATTAGTTGAGATCTATTTGATTTGTAGGATGAATTGTTTATCGTGAATTATCTATTTTCCTGTTGTTGGTGAGATTTAGTTAGTTCTGAGGATAAGATGTTATTAGGGTTATCCTACTTCTCTTATTGGCAAG
Organism: Tetrastigma voinierianum; assembly: GCA_016808115.1. Taxonomy (NCBI): domain Eukaryota; kingdom Viridiplantae; phylum Streptophyta; class Magnoliopsida; order Vitales; family Vitaceae; genus Tetrastigma; species Tetrastigma voinierianum. The sequence continues at coordinate 454,169 of JAEQBH010000061.1, forward strand.
ATTTAATTACGATTTGGGATGTGGGCCTTCCCGATTATCATATTATCGGCCTTTAGAGCGCGAATTTAGGCACTCGTTTTTGGGTGGCATTGGGGGCTTGGGTGTTTCAATGGGCTTGCCTCTTCTTTGGGCTTAGCGAAGGTGGCAGGCTCTGTGTACATTTTTACGGCTTGCTCCGGTTGCCTGACGTTGCGTATGGCGAGGCGTCACTGAGAGCTGTGTGTCGTTTCTTGAATCGGGCCATGAAGTTCACGTGTCTGCTGTTTTAGTTTAGTTAGGGCTTAGTTGCGTCATATATCTTGGCGACCAATGAAGTAACTTTCGGTTCTCGCGCTCATTTCTTCCAATTCTTTCAGTTTCTTTATGTTTCTTCCATAGATATCCTTTGACCGTACGCTTTGTGTTCCCTTGATCCTGAAGCTTTTTCTTTGCTTTTTAGTGAGTCCAAACTTCTCTTCCGCCCCAGTATTAAGGTTTGGGACATACAGTAGCAGAGTCCTTTTTGGCGTCTTGCTTGAGATAGCTTTTTCCGTTCTATTCCTGGGATGGGTGCTTCTTTCTCCTTTCGGTGTCTTTTCGAGTAATACAGTGAGGCACTAGGGCTAGATTGGCTAGGTTTTGTTCTTACTACTTGTTATTACCATGGGTGAATTAGCTCTTCTTCCTTGTGCGCGTGGGGTGACTCCTCGGTTGTTACGGTTCGGCGAGGGGTGGGTAGTGGGCGCCTCCATTGCTTTCATTTGGAGTTGATCTACAAGACGCCCCGGGGGAGCCCCCTTTTCCCTTGAACAAGGGTAAGGGGAGAATTGACGAGATTAAGTATCCGAGAGGATCGAATATCACGAAGTCCGTATGTAGAATGCTGCGGTGGGACCTAACGAAGTCAGGACCCTTGTATGGGGCCACTTTCGCCATCGTTATGGGCACTCGCACGGTGGCCAAGTCTGGTCCCGGCTTTGACCTCTTACGTGGTCGAGTGCAGATGGTGTGCTTCTTTGAAGTGGCCTTAAATGACGACCTTCGGCTTCTCTACACCCCTTTATAAAAGGGGTTTTGCGCCTTGATATACGCCGCCTCGACTTGCGTACAATTGCAGGGTATTACGATTGAGTGTGAGTTACTATCAAGGGGACAAGGGTTTTGGTGTTTCCCGACATGGCTCTTTGTTCTGGACCTTTTAGTGTGAAGGAGGCCTGCGAGGGGCTTTCTTTATCTATCCGAGCGTCTGGTCACTCCTCTAATTATCACGAACCTTAGTCCTCTCATAGACTCCGGAAGGAGACGTTACTTCTTAAGTTAGCGAGCCTGATTGGGAGTATGACCGCCAGCCAGGGATGAGTACTGGGCGTTAGGTTACTGGATCACCAGAATCTACGTGGTGTCGCTTTATTTTGGTATAGTCTTTGTAAGCTCATTGGGTATCCCCAGTCGCATTACACACGTGCCCTTTTAGGTGTTGACCCGATCTCGACCCGGATAAGGTCATAATGCGGGAGTTATTTAAGTGTTCCGCGCGCCTACTCGGGCCCGATCGGTCGAATATTCCTGGACCTTGAGCTTGAGTGCCACTTTCTTGCTGAGACCCTCACCTCCTTCCACTTTGAAATTCTCTCCAGTCGGGTCTTCCGTTGTAAACCCACGAGGAGAGCCAGCTCAGTGGAGGCCATCGAAGTCTCGGGCGTGGAGGCGGGAAGCCGGACTCAGTTGGGGAACCGCCCGGGCTTGGGGTAGAGTTCGGCGGGGGGCGTCTTCTTCTTCCCCTTCTACGTCCGAATCTGGAATAGATGTTTGCAGTCTCGGTTGAGGTCCACTAAAACTCCGGTTTGCGACCTCTTTGCAGTTGTTGCAAAGCGAAAGACTCCTCGGGGAAGGATTCGCGAGGCGTCGGATGGAGGTCATTACTATTCTTGTTTGGGTCCCCCGGTGAGTGTTGGGGCCTTTCCACTCGAGGGGCGGAAGAGTTAGAGAGACGAAGGGCTCAAGGCTGTGGAGATAAGCGATTCCTTGCTCTTCAATGCCGAGGCTTGCAGGTAGGGTGGTCGTCCGTCTTTAAAGATTCGACTCAGAGGGGTCGGGCGCCTGCCGTTGAGGCCTTAGCTATATCCCTCCCGAGTCGCCTTCGTAAGTTCATTATCTTCTGGAGTGTCTGATGAGTTTTAGCTTTGAGTTAGATTATTGATCTTGTGTTGGGTGTGGGCGGGTTGGCTACTCATTTGAAGGTTTAGCCCGAAAGGCTAGTACGAGAACGAGGGCGTGTCAAAGTGCCAAAGTTTACAAGGCAGCAGTGGCTTCCTTACTTCGAGGCGGGGGCTAAGTTGCGGGAGGCGGGTGTAGAATGTAACTAAGGGGCGGTGTGAAGCTTAAGAGTCCAGGTTGAGGCATATCTTGTCGTGCGAGCTCAGCGGCTAAGGGTAAGAGAAGAGGAGGCTAAAGCATTAGAGCGACCGAGTCAGGCTTCATGTGGGGTTAGGGATGGGATCACCGATTGTACAAGATGACTTCTTTGGAGGCTTCAGGGACGAACTGCGGTCTGCTTAGTTTAACGGATGGTGGGGGGATGGCTGTTTCACGATCTCGGTAATTTGTGGGATCTAAGGAGAGCTGCGTCTGTTAGAATGGTGCTGTAACCAGTATTCTTAGGCAGACTACAGTGGGGCTTAGGGGACTATTAGGTATGTGGAAGCCGGCGGGGTGCCATGGGTTGCGAGGGGACCTTCATGGGCGAGACTGCGGTCGTTTCAAGGGACGAAGTTATAGCGGGGCTTGAGGATGAAGCCTTTGCTCAATGGGCTTGGGTGGCTTGCCTTTGAGGAGGAAGGGCATTCTTTGCCTGCCCGAGTGGACCTCAACTTCGACATCCCTAGCGACGAGGAGGCAGAAGAGTCCCTTTCCGTAGACTTTTCTAGAGAACCAAACACCCCTGCTGAGGCCCACTCCCCTTTTTCACCCTATACTCCTTCCTCTGATATCTGACCTTCCGCACATACCTTCGCTTGCCTTTTTTTTTTTGTTGTTGTGCTTGGGACCCAGGACATATGTAGCTTTTTCCTTAATGAACATTCATTTTTTATCTTACCACTTTCGCCTCTGCCAGGCTCTTAACTGTGCATGAATTGAATTGAATTGACTTCTTGGGCATAGCTGAATTGAAGCGTTTGGTGATCTGGCTCCTTGGTACACGGTGCGAGTTGAGCGGGTTAGGCTCTTCAAATCTGTCAGTGTTAGGGTTCATTAATTTGAATCACTGAGGAGTTGAAATCTCTGAGGTACATGGCACGAGGAGAGTAATTAAACTCTTCAAAGCCCGGGCCTTGAGGCTTCTTGGGGTTGTGCCCAGAAATTTGAGTGACTCTTTGGGATTTGCCGTGGCTGAGTTAGTGGCGGGCGCTCTTCAAGCGAGGCTGCTTCCGGGTTCTTGGGGCGTGAAGCCTTATGGGCTAAATTGCTTGGTGACCGGCTCTTGAGTGCGCATGGCTAGCCCGAGTGGTTGAGCCCTTGTTGGGCGTTGAGGGCTCAGTCAAATTTTGGCCTTGAATTTGATGACTCTTTAAGTTTCATGTGGCTTTTGAGAATTTGAGTAGTTAGGCTCTTCAAAGCGAAATTTCTTGGAGCTCTTAGGCGCTAGGCCTTATAAAATTTAAATTAGCTTGAGTGGAGTTGACTGAGGTGCGTGGCTGAAGGCCCAGTGGATGAGCCCGAGTGGCCCAGTGGCCCCGAGGGCTCAGTGGGTAGTTGCTGGTGGCTGACTCTTTGGGGTGCCGTGGCTGAGGTTGAGTGGTGGGCTCTTCAAAGCCCGAGCTATTTGGGCTCCACAGGCGTTGGGCCTTTGGGGCGATTTCTGAGTTGAGCCCGGCTCTTGAAATTTGCATGGCACGAGCGGAGTAGTTGAGCCTGGCCCAGGCGTTGAGGCTCAGTGGGGTGGCTGCACAGTGAGGCCCGACTCTTTGGGGTGCGTGGCCTGAGTTGAGTAGTTGAGCTCTTCAAGGCCCGGAGTTCTTCAGGCTCCACAGGCGAGAGCTTTTGGGCTAGATTACTGGAATTTGAGCCGACTCTTAGAGTGCATGGCTTTGAGTAAGTCATTGGGGCCACTTGGCCAGACGCTGAGGCTCAGGATTGGTGGCCCACTGGTAGGCCGACTCTTTGGGCTGCGTTGCCTGAGCTAAGTAGTTGAGCTCTTCAAATTGAGCTATTGGGCTCCACAGGTCTTTGAGGGCCTTTGGGCCGAATTACCTAAATTGAACTAACTCTTGGGTGCATGGCACAGCCGAGTGGATTAGGCCCTTGAGCTAGACGGCCCGAGGCTCAGTGGGTGGCTGCACATTTGAAGTGACTCTTTGGGGTACAGTGGCTGTTGATAGTTGAACTCTTCAAGCCCAATTTCTTGGGCTCTGGCGAGCCATGCAGGGCTAGAGGTAGCTTGTTGAGCCCACGACTCTTGGGGTGCATGACCTTTTTTAAAGTAGTTGAGCCCTTGAAGCCCAGACCTTGAGACTCAGGTAAATTTGTGCATGAGTTGAGCTGACTCTTTGGGTTCGTGGCTTGGTGAGTGGATTAGGGCTCTTCAAGGCGAAATTTTGCTGAATCTGGTATTTGAGGCCTTTTGGGCCTAAATTGCTTGAGTGGGAGGCCCAGCTCTTGGGTGCTTGGCCCTCGGTAGATGGATTGGGCTCTTCAAATTGAGCTGATGGGCTCTTGGGCGCTGAGGCCTTATGGGTTAAATTTCCTTAGCTGAACTGACTCTTGGGTTGCGTGGTGCGGCAGTGGTTGAAGCTCTTCAAAGCTAATTTCTTGGGCTCTTGGGCGCGAGGCCTTATGGGCCTAAATTGCCTTATTGAGGCGGCTCTTGGGATGCATGGCACGAGCGAGTGGTTGAGCTCTTCAGGCGAGATGCTAAGCTCCTGGCGGGGCATTCTGGTGAAGAGCTCTGCAGGGTGGAGTCGTTAGTCACGACTAGTTTGACTTCCACTTCTTGGAAAGATGCGCGGGTGTCTTTAATCTTTGGTTTATGGAGGGTGGAAGCACGATTGTGGGACTTTCCGAGTGCTTTAGCCTTCTTATAAATGGTGGCTCCTTTGCTATGGAGCCCATACTCTGAATCTCCTTCTTTTTTAGGGCGTAACTAGAATTTGCACGTAATGAAGCATCAAGGCTTGGTCGTCTTCGCAGGGGATCCGCATGAGGATTCTGTTTCAATTCCGATGGACCTCCTGCCTGTGGGAGTTGTGTTTTTCCATAGTCTCCCCTTCATGGGAGTTGTGTTATTCCCTAACTTCGTGCTAGGGGATGCGTCTGGAGAGGGCGGTACATTTCTTATATCACTTTCTCTATTTTCTCCTCTTTTTTATTTTCCTCTTCTTTCTTCTCCTTCCTCATACTTTACTGTTTTCTCTTCCTCTTTTCCTTTTCATGTTCTCCTCTTTTCCATCTCTTTTCCTTTCCTTTCGCCTTTCTCTTCCTACCATTTTCCCTCTTCTTTCTCTCTTCGGGTTTTTTTGAGGAACTACTTGTCTTGTTGTTTAGGATGTAAGGAATAGCGCTGCGATTGTAATCAATTGTACCTTTATTGTAATAAAGAGATATTTTATTTTTTGAATCTTGAATTTGCGCATTCTGATGTATGAAACCTTCTTGTACATTCCCTGACTGTGACGTCTGACCAGATAATCAATAAACACATATATCGTCATCCGAAAACTAATAATACTTTATTTAAGATTACAACTAGAGGCCTCTTGATAAAGCACGCTTAAGGTCTTTCATTCCAAGTATGAGGTGGGAATTTTTCCCTCTTAGTGCGGAGCTCGTAATTGCAGTGCGATTACCACGAGTCACGATATAGGGGCCTTCCCAGCTGGGCCCTAGTTTTCCATGTGCTAGATTTTTCCTTGTTGGCAGGAGCTTCTTTAAGACTAGGTCTCCAGGCTTGTAACTCCTGGGTTTGACTTTTTGGTTGTAATACCTCGTCGTCTTCCTTTGGTAATCTTCCGTGCGCTTTAGGACCTGCTAACACTTTTCATCTAAGTCTAAATTTAGGCGGAGAGCCTCGTCGTTGTGTTCCATGCTTGCCAATTCGATCCTTGGGGACTTTAATCCGACCTCGACAGGGGCCATTGCTTATGTGCCAAAGGCTAGGGTGAATGGGGTTTCCTGGGTTGCTGACTTGCGTGTAGTTCTGTATGCCCATAACACCTCGGGGAGGTATTCTACCCATTTGCCTTTAAGATCTTCCAATTTGGTCTTCAATGCTGCTTTAAGGGTTCTGATGGTGACTACACTTTGTCCGTGGGTGCGGATGTCTGCCGGGGGACGATGTAATTCTTGATCAATTTCGGCACAAAAATCCTTGAACTTGGCATTATCAAATTGCTTTCCATTTATCGACACCAGAGCTCTTGGGATACCAAACCTGCATATTATGGAACGCCACACAAAATTGCGTATCTTTTGTTCTGTGATAGTAGCCAAAGGTTCGGCCTCAGCCCATTTGGTGAAGTAATCTACTGCAACGATGATGAATTTGCATTGGCCCTTCCCAATGGGCAGAGGTCCCAATATGTCCAAACCCCACTGTTGGAAAGGCTAGGGGCCCCGCGGCGGCGCCGAGGAGCTCGGATGGGAGGTGAGAGATTTTGGCGTGCTCTTAGCGGATCTTGCATTTTCGACTAGGTGGTCGCGTCTACGAGCATTGTGGGCTAATAGTATCCACGGCAAAACTTTTTCACGCTATTTTGGAGGCGCTCGTGTGGTTTTTCGCATACGCCTTCATGTACTTCCTTGAGTACGTGATCGAGCGTCTCTCGCGCAATACATAAGGATGGGTGCGAAAAAACCACCAAGCTTGTAAAGGCGTCCTTCACGAACAATAAACTGGCGATCTTGCCGCGAGCCATGACCTCTTTTGGGTCACTGTTAGCAGTCCTCACATTAAGTAGTCCCGAATGGGGTCCATCGACAGCTCGGCGTGCGAAAGGGAGACCTCGACGTCCGTAAGATCTATGGAGGGCTCCGCGAGGTGCTCGACAGGCGTCAGTCTGCTGAGGTCTTCTTGGGAGGTTGTGGCCAATTTTGCTAAAGCATCCGCTCGGGAGTTCTCCGCTCTGGGTATGTGTCTGACTTGAACCAGCATGAATTTCTTTAGTAATTCCCGTACTTTATTGAGATATAGGATCAGTTTTTCACCTTTGGCCTCGTAGGTGTCTTCTATTTGTCTTACTACCGACTGAACTGTCAACAAAATGGGTCGCCCATTTTAACTTTGTGGCTCCGACTACGAAAAGGCGAGGTGGTGGCACGACCTAGTATTGTGATGGTAGTATCTGACCCAAAGGAAGCGGCGCGTCTTTGAAGCAGGGTGTCGACCCCGGCGTGCCATCTTGATAGGCCAGTAATGCCCGACCTTGTGCTTGACCCTCTTTGTGCGGCCCACCCACTATACCAATTCTCATTTTTTATATAAAATTGTCAATAATACCCCTCTCAACAACTATATAACGACTAATTTGAGGGGCATAAAAGTCTTTTTCATATGAAATGTCTATAATAGCCCTCCTAACAACTATATAACGGCTAGTTTGAAGGATAAATAAGTAAATCACTCACTATTACTACTTTTCATGTCTAATACCTATAATACCTATTTCAACAACTATATAACAGCTACTTTTAAGGGTAAATAAGTAAATGACTTACAAATGATTTTCTATAAATACCTCCACATTTTTTTAATCTTCACATTCTTTACAATTCTATCTAATCTCTCCTTCTACAATTCTCTAAGTTAAAATTCTCTACAAGTTAAGCATGGTGAAAGCTTCATTAAAGATATCTACCATGTGTAGAATTGTTCATCTTCATCATCAAGGTTGAGGTATTTATAATTTAGTTGATTCATTTGGTTGCAATTCTATATTTTAATTTAATTGTTCTTCTCTTTCTTCTACATTTCTTCATTTTTTCCTAGAATTAAAAATGGATCCTCATTACCTAGATGTTGAAAACCTTAACTATGGTATTGATGAATATAATGAATTTAATCCTTTTGAAGATCATCCCACTCCCACTAGTGCCTTCACTCACAACCAACCCTCTAGCATTCCCTGACCAGAATCCTATGAGCCAAAAGACCTAGGACTAGTATCGTTATCCATAATATGGGGCTTGCTTTAGTATAATAAAAAAATATATATAAGAGGAGGGGTAGAAGATCTAGCAGAATGTAAATATTGTAAAAAAACATATAGTTGCAAAGCTAGTGCTGGCACAGGTCACCTTAAAAGACATGCCGAACAATGTACCAAAAAACATGGTGCATTAGATCCTACACAATCCCAATTAAATCCAAGTGAGATAGGATCTAATTAAGTCTCAAGCGATCACTTTTTTATATATGATCAAAAAATTTGTGAGAAATGGGTTGCTAATATGGTAGCTAGTATAAACCTACCAATGACATTTCTGAGAGGATCCTAAATTTATAGAATTCATCAAAAGTTTAATCTGACGACCTTTCAAAGAATTCCTAGGACTACTATGCTAATGATATAATTAACAATTATAAAACTAATAAACAATTAATAATCAAGAACTTAATAGGCATAATGGTATTATATCGGTGACCTCGGATATATGGACTAATCAGTAATGATCCTTTCACATGTGTGACATCACATTATCTGATTCAAATTGGAAATTAAAAAAGAAAGTATTGGAGTTTTTGTATATATCATCCGCATGATGGGCTGCTATATATGAATCTATGACAAGTGTTTTTAGAGTACCAACGTACAAAACAGAATTTTTAGTATTACTTTTTATAATGCTTCAAACAATACAAGTGCCATGATTTATTTACAAAAACTAGAGAGGCCACTAAATGAAATATTCCATGTGAGATGTGTTTGTCATATAATAAATTTAATAGTACAAGATGGTTTAACATTAATAAATCCCTCAATAGAGAATATTCGGTATGGCACAATTTATTTATGCAATCTAGTAGATTACAAGGGAAATTTTTATGCCTTGTGTAAATCGTTTGGTTTAAAGAAAAGAAAATTCCATTGTGATGTACGTCATCGTTGGAATTCTAGCTATCTAATGTTAAGATCTTGTGTAGGGTATGATAACCTATTATTAGATTATGTCAATGGTAAGCTAGGTGAAATTAAAATAACTTCATATGATTGGGAGAAAGGTTTTGCTTTTTTAAATTTCTTAAAAGTTTTTTATGATTCTACTAACTTATGTTCTGCTGTATATGTACCTACATCTTGTATAGCACTTAGGTGTATTTGCAATATAAGTATTGTGTTTAAACAATATAGAGATGAACCATTTTTTGTTGAAATATGTGAAAAAATGGAAATAAAAATTTTGAAATACTGGAAAAATATTCCACCACTTTTGTTTAACTACTTGTATGGATCCAAGGGTTAAAGTTGAGTGTAAAAAACATTTTTTAAATTTTATAAATTTGAGTGTATGAACCAACCACCTAAACCAGAAGGCTTAGTATATGAACAATTAAACACCATATATAAATATTATGAGTCTAAATATGGTAGTGCCTCTTCAAGTACTACAACTTCATTTACATTTGGAAATGATCCATTCTTCATGCAATTAGCTAAAGGAAAGCAACAAATTGGTTCTTCAAGTATGTATGATCTTTTAAAATATTTAGATATTGATTACTTGTCATACCTATCCCATGATGAAATAAAAAATTTTGATATTATGAAATGGTGGAAATCTCATAAATCCACATTTCTGTGCCATCATCTCACAAAATGGCAGTGTCTACTAAACCCAGGTGTCCTCTTTGTAGCATCAGATACGCTTTTCTATTGCAGCAAATATGATTGGAGATAGGAGGACAAGCCTCACACCAGAAATGCTTGAAGCCTTGACGTGTTTGAAGGATTGGGAAGAAAGACACATGGGGCTCCAAAGTTGGGTAGATGATTGTAGACATGAACTCGAGCGTGTGGATATCAATAAAGACCAAGATGTTGAAGAGATTAATGAAGAATAAAGAATATGAAAATTGAAGAACTATATGTTGTCTTTTTTATTTAAATGTATTAAATGTGACTCATTTTTAAAGGTTGAGTAATGCATATGATTGATAGTTGGGTGGGTGCCAACCTAGTTGGGATGTACTCAAACTATAGTGATGCAATTCTCAACTCTTTTCTTGTAGTTTGTTGAAATTTTGAATAAAAGAATCATATTTTTTATATTTTCTTTTCTTTTATCTTCTAATATTTCAAATTTTTGTTATTTTGAAAAACATATATATAAATATATTTTTCTTGGTTTTAAAAATAAAAAATTAGCATTTCCACAAATTATACAATTACAAACTAAAAATAATTTCTTTTAAAAAAATTGATTTAATTACAAAACAAAATTTAATATGAACGGCTCTTTGCATGGCCGTGAAACTGCGGCCACTTTGCCTCTGGCCCAGGTGCACTCACGGCCCACTTTCTGAGAGCGAAATCAGCCTGACTTTACCCTCGTAGCGTGTCTGTGCCGCGGACTTATGGGCCATGCTAGAACATCGATTGACATCCATGTCTTGGAAACCCGCCTCGGTGAATCTTTTAAGTGAAATTTGGCATAGTCTAACATGTTGACGTTTAAGCCCATGAAAGTTGGTAGGAGTTGGCTGGCACGGCTTGTTGGACCAGTCTTGCAGAAATTTGGGAGTCATTTGCGGGACCTCAAGGCTGGTCAGCTTCCGTGAATGGGCGAGGTTGAGGTAATTTGTAATTGCCCTCATACTCGGCCTGCGTTGTTGGAGGCTTGGAGCCTGAATCTAAGCACGTACTCAATATCTATTTCATGCAGGGGAGGTCGGGATTGGCCGACTCACGGCTTTGAAGCGGGCATTCTTGACTTCCAGTCTACCTGAGTCTCGAATGGGGATGTCGGTCGTTGTAGGTATTCTCGGTAGGCTCTGTAGGAGTGAATTCCATGTGAGAGTCTACTAAGACCTGCCCTTTTATTGCGAGTTTTGGCTTGTATGTGATGCTCCAGACTCCACTCGGCTCTATGGCCCACTTCATCGACCCTTTACTGAGGTCTGGTTTTGTGTAACTTGCTTCGCCGGGTATTACATTTGGAGTTCAGTGGTATGAGCTTGAAAGTAAGGGTGGAGCTTCCGAGCTGCGGTTACTAACACTAGGATTAATTTCTCCATCCTTGGGTACCTCTCCTCTGCTCCTCTCAGAGCTCGGTACGCAATAGTAGGCCCCGGATCTTTGTACTCGGTCTTTGTCTCGGCGAGGACGACGGTCGAGGAATGCGAAGCGCGAGTGCAGTAAGGAGTTCCCCTCCCGGAGTTTACGAGAATGGGGAGGCTCAAATCGTCTTCAACGCCGAGCGGCTTCTTCACAATTTGTATCATTGAAGCTTTCTTTAGGACTTGGAAGAAGGTGACATTTATCCCAGCCACGGATACGAATCGGCAAAGAGGCTATCCTTCTATCGGCGTTGGACCTCCTTGTGCTTGATGGTGGCGACATGTTGAGCATAGCCTTTATTTTGTCACGGATTTGCCTCAATTCTCGGTTGGTGACTATAGAGCCTAAAATTTTCGGTTGACACTCAGAAAGCCACATTTAGGTACGGATTTAACTTCATGTTGTACTCTCGGGATCGGGCGCCTCGAGCGGATGGGCTATGTGGAGCTCAGGTACGTGATTGACTTCCTGACATGTCATCTATATACACCTCATGGATGTTCCTATTTGTACGGAACATCTGTTCACCGACCTACGATAAGTAGCTCCCTGCGTTCTTGAGCCCGAAAGGGCATCCTGCGATGTAATGGGTTCCTTGCCTGTGACGAGGCCTTTTCTTGGTCATCTGGATCCGTGCGATCTGGTTGTAAATTTGGAGAAAGCATCCATAAAGCCCGAGGAGTTCATGGCGGTGTGGCATCACGATGAGGTCGATTCGCGGCAAAGGGAAACTGTCTTTTAGGCATGCTCTGTTGACGTCAATGAAGTTGATGGTGCGCCACTTCTTGTTTGGCTTTTCACAGTGCGGCGTTGTCCCGACCATTCAGGATATTCCACCTCTCGATTGCCCTGGCGGAGGAGTTTGCCGGAGCCTCCTCGTTGCTTTGCCTTTTGGCGTGACTCATCTGCTTTGCTTGGTAGCGAAAGATGGATTGGCGTTTAGTGATACATGGTGATTATTACGAAATTGATTCCTCCCGTATTTACTGTTTCCATGCGGGCGTCTTTGTTCTGTATCTCGAGGATAGGTAGGAAGGCTAAGGTCTTAAAGTATGGCTTGGAACCGATGTAGGCGAGGTGTTTAGGGTTGTCGTCCAACGGTACAAGTTTCAGTTCTTCCGAGGGCTCAGGTCGGGTGTTCACCTCGTCGCGCATGTCGAGCTCGTTTAAGTATATGTTATCGACCGCTTTTTGCTTCATGGATGCTGATAACATTCCACAGGCTTGGCCATTTGGTCTCCTCGAACCATCCCGCTCCGGCTTGTGGTAGGAACTTGATCATCATGTGGTAGCGGAGGAATGGCCTTTATGGCGTTAAGGAGGGTTGGCCCTAACATGTTATAGCGGGGCGGGCGTCACTCGAGAAATCTTACTACCGTTGTTGCCATGTACGGGGTCTCTAAAGTGAGCACTAGCGGATTGAGTGGCGGCGGCACATCTCCCAGGAGAATCCTCGTAGGTGGGTGTTGATTGGTTCTAGCTTCTCCCTTCTGATGCCCATCTTATCGAAGCGAGGCGAGATGATGTCAGTTGTTTCCATTATCGACCGGGACCCAGATGGATTGTTTTGTTAGCCGCGCCACCCATATTACCAAGGGTCATCATGAAGTGTTGACATCCCTCAAGGTTGAATCACGAGAGCGTTATGGAACGTGTCTGGTCGGGGTTGTTTGGACACTACTTGCACTTCATTATCTCCACGACTAATCTTTGCGAGATGGAGCCTTCTAAGCGGTGGACTCCGCCTCCTGTGAATCCTCCTGAGATCACGTGGATTTCCCACAAGGGCTTTGTTGGTCAGTGGTTGTCACTGTGAGGTGGTGGTGGTGGGTGCTAAGCCTGAGCCTGACTTTGGGCTTGACCTTCAGATGCTATGAAGCGGCGGAGATACCCAAGCCGAATTAAATATTCTATTTCTTTCTTGAGTTGTATGCAATCGTCCGTGGATGTCAGTAATCCACATGGAACTCACAGTGCATGGTGTTATCTCTTTTGGTGGTGCGACCTCCTCTGGGGCGGCCACCTCGGGAAGGCTGTCGTGTTGCACCTCGCGCGGCTTTCGCAGCTAACGTGATCGGAGGGTAAACACACCGCCGAGGTGAATAATGTTGTCGTCGTTCGGGCTGAGGTGGACCTAGGCGGTCTCTGAGGCTTCCGCGTCTCTTTGGGGACCGTTCTCCTTCTTTCTTTGGGGACTTCTCCCGGTCTCGTTGTCTCTTTGGGCTTTGTCCTCGCTGCTTGTCAGTCCCGCTTTTCTCTTTATGGGTTGAAGAGCTTCCTTTCTTGGATATTAGGGATTTTTCGCCATTAATGTACTTCTCCGCTTTAGCGAGTACCTCGGCCATGCTTGCCTGAGGATTCTTTGAGATGGAGAACATCAAATCCTTTGACTGTACTCCTAGCCCAGCGATGAATGCAGTGATAACGAACTTCTCATCGGGTATATCTACCTTCAGAGACTCGGCATTAAGCCTTTGGACATAAGACCTCAGGCTTTCTTACGAAGCTGCTGTGGTCGATGGATGATAACATGGCTTCTATATAATTCTGGCTCCCGATGAAGTGGGAAGCGAATCTGATGGAAAGCTCTGAATGAGGTGATTGTGATGGTGGGGCTTTGTTAAATATAAGAAAGCTTGATCTTTTGGGCCTTTCCAAGTGATAGCGAAGCTCCTGCCGTCTGAGTCTGATAGCCATGGCTCCATTTGATTTTTATAAGTGTTGAGATGATCGACGGGATCTTTGGCACCATAGAACGCTTCTATTTGCGGCATTACGAACTTATTGGTAGGGAAAGTGGAGCCTGCCGTGTGAGCTGGAGACTCGGTTTGTTGTACGGGGTGTCCATGGGTCGAGCTCGGCCCCTTATGACTTCCCTTCATAGCGGTGAGCTCTGTTGGAGGCCTTGAATCTCTACTCCCCTGATCGCTCCACTTCTCCTTCGCGCCCGGGGAGTTCGGGTTCGTCGTTTAAACATACCCCGTGTTGCCGTTGCCTTCCCTCTCCGGGGTTAGGGGTGGTCGGTATCCCTGGCTGGTGCGGATTCCACTTAGTTTCAGCACCTCTGAGTCTTGGGGTGTGGATTGCCAGCCTCGCGGCAGGGCTGCGTTCACGACCTTCTTGAGTTCTTCCGGCGCCTCTCAGGTGGTGGTTGTATCTTCCTGGTGAGTTGCTCTAATTCTCCTATCAGGCGTTGGTCGGTGAGGCGGAGGGCCTCCACCTCATCCGTGTTGCGCCGCTTCTGCGTCTTTGGGAGAATTAATTTGTCTATATCGCTGGTTGTTCCACCGCCTCCTTGGAAGGATTGGCGTTGCTCGCGTGATGCGAGTTGATACCATGATGGCGAGAGAGATCGGTCTTATTTATAAAGGCATCGTTCCCACAGATGGTGCTTCGCGGTACCTTTTTCAAGCCGGGTAGTTTGGGCGTGTTAAGGGTTGTTGGGCGGATTAGGCTATTTCTTGGGCTGATGCACGTAGGCTTTATGAATTGCTCTCTTCTGAAACAAGAAAAAGAAGAAGGCGGCGGGGGCTTCGCTGGGTGGCCGCTCCGATGCCGTCGGTTCCTCCACGAGAGAAAGATGAACAGGCGCTTAGAGGCGGAATGTTTTTTTTTTTTTTTTTGCGTACCTTCCCACTAGGGGGTGACGTGCTATATAGTGTATGTTTTTCCCCGATTGGATGGTAGTAAGGATTCTTTCCCATTGGATGAGATGTTTACGCCTTTATTGATGTCCAGTTTAATAGGGATATTGGAAGGAACGTTTATTAAGAATTATCCTTTTCCCTTATTGGTGAGATCCTATTTGATCTGCAGGATGAGCTGTTTATCGTGAATTATCCTATTTTCCTTGTTGGTGAGATTTAGTTGGATTTACAAGATAAGATGTTATTGGGGATTATCCTACTTCCCTTATTGGCGAGATTTAGTTTGATTTGCAGGATGTGGGCATTCCCAATTATCCATGTTATCGGCCTTTGGGGGGCGAGGCGGATTTGGAGCTTTCGTTTTTGGGGCGACCTTCGGGGGGGTAGGTGTTTTGATAGAACTGCATAACACTGAGGCAGCGAGTGGACTACGGCGCCCTATTTTCAAACTCTATCAATACCTTTACTTAATTATCATTTGTCTCTTGAACATATTATGAGGGATGTTGGCTTAAACAACATCTATTATATGTATTTCTTGTCATCTTATTTTTAACAACATCTATGTTCATTTCATTTCTTGTCATCTTATCTTACATGTCTCGGTTGAGTAGATTCATCAAGTGTCATATTCCTACTTAAAATTATTTTCCTTAAATCCAAACACCAACAGTAATATTGTCTCCAACCTACACGAAGCCCCGACTTTTTTTTTTTTTGGTTACCAAGACGATCTATTGCATTGTTGTGTGTGGCGTGCCCACCCACATCTTCTGCTGTTCTTACCTGTGGCCCATACCCACATTTGTTGAGGCTGACCCAGCTTAGCCCGCCCTTACCTGTGTTGCACCTTGCCATCTACTGAGCTGGGCCTGCCACTGATGTTGTTTTTCTTGTCTGCCTCCTTTGGCATATCTTTTTTATTGATCTTTGCTAAACTCAGACTGTCTTTTCCTTGTTCCGGACATTGGTTCATTAGGAAAACTTAATTTTGACTGTTAACCTCTCTTATATTTTTAATTATTTACTGCATGCCTTCTTTTTCTTTTTTTTGAAAAGATCGGCCACCTTGCACTTCCCTTACCCTGCCCTGCCACTTACCACTCTTCTCCTCATCTGTAACCGCAATTTGTTTAAGAACATAGTCATTATGAGCTTGAACTACACTTTGCCAGGATTAACCCAGGCCGATTAGCTCTTCCTTATTTGTGTGATTCCAGCCTCACTATTAGTACAAACCAACTAGTGTGTTCTGTAAATGTGTCTTGGCTTTAGAATTTAATCTCATAAAAAAGGGTAGGTTATCAAAAATATATAACGAACCATAATCATTTGCAAGTTCTTTGGATTGTACCCAAATAGGAGTTTTACCTTCAATTATAATTGAAGGTGTATACCTGAAGAACTGTCTAAGCCCGAAAGACTTCTATTAATCTAGTTTTCTTTTCTCGATCTACCTTCCCAATCTTGCATTTGACAACAGACATTGAACCTTTTTCAAATAAGTTCCGTAAAGCTTTGCATTCAAAATCTTTTAGGTTAAATCCCTGGTGCAACAATCAACAATTTATTTATGTTTTACTATTTTTCAATGACTATTTGCTGATCCAACAATGGTATTTCCAAAAAAGAAGTAAGAATTATAATTTATTCCTAAGAGCACATCACCTCACCCATATTTTATTGTAACAATTTACCTTAAGAGGTTTTAATATTCCCAAACAATTTTTAATCAATCCAAACATTAATTATCATTGCCAATAAAGTTAAATTGGAATCGGATTTGTCTAATCCCACATGTATTGCACGTAAGAAACTTGAATGAGCGGAGCCCAAGCCTGAGACTAAGACATCTAACCTAATACTTGTCGATTACACATCAGGCATCCTCATAAGGGAGTTAGGTCACACTATTCCCCACATTGTCTCGGATACATTGGACATCGAAATCGAGGGTTTGAAAACCGATCATCTGATTGTCCGATCTAGTCAAATGAAGTTGTGGAGACTAGGTCATCGTAGAAACCGCAGACTTAATCAAATAAGAACATGAAGCAATACGTGGGTTATCACGAACTCTACTAACATGACTTCCATTATGCATTCCGCTCCCACGACGTCCATTACCATGATGGATTAAGAGCTAATTGTAGAAGGCCATGGAACATCCATTAATAGTATAAATTAATACGTTTGTAAGAAAAATATATTCAATTCTTTCCTAATTAGAGAGAAATACAAATTATTTGGAAAGTTACTTCCTTTCCAAAATAACTCTATCATATATATATTTCTTGAAACTAGAATATAAAACATTCAATTGAAAAAAATAAAATATCTTATTTCATATCTTGATTTGATAGGTTTGGCATGGATGAGGAGACAAGGGGACAAGGAGACAAGAAGAGGAAAGTGGGGAACATCACTCATAAGTGTTGGTAGTCTTGGTCTCTAAGGTCGAGTTTCTCCGGTGATTACAATTGAAGGTATGGATCAGGTGCCGGATTTGGGTGGTACAGGGGTTTTCCTACAAGAGGAGGAAATCACGGGCCTAGTGATGGAAGTGGGGGGAAGAGATCAAACTCCAATCCGAACCCAATCTTAGCATGGTAGAGAGATTCCTCACAGATAAAACCATAAACTTTAGCTGCTCTAGGGTTGTTGGGTGTCCACCAGAAAGTTTCATAATGTTCAATATCGATAAGTTATAAATGAAAAGACTTATGAGTATATAAACATGGATAACATTCATTAATCTAAGGATTTTTTTAGGGAAAAGCTTAAAAACAAGACCATAAAGGCTTAAATCTAAAAAAGACAATATCATAACAATATGGATGAGTCCATGAGATTTTTTTAGTAAGTGGTATCAAAATATGGGTGGAAGCTTAATAAAATGATGTAATGAACCCTCCTCGTAGATAGTGTTTCATGTAAGACGTGTATCCAAGGCAGTGAAGGAAATCCTAATTTGAGGAAAAACTCGATGAAACTTTGTTCAATGGGAGGATTGTTGGATATGCACCATAAGTCTCACAAATGTCCCATATCAGTTAGAAATGAGAAAACTTATGAATATATAAACATGGATAACATCCAATTAGTATAAGGTCTTTTAAGGGAAAAACATAAAATTAAAATCATGAAAGCTTAAAACCAAAATGGACAATATTATATCAATGTAGATGAGAATAGGTCTATAAAACTTCCCAACAATGATGTCCTGTGAAAGAAGTGTGGATTAAGGAACTATTAACAAACCTCTATCTCTTCCAATTCTATCATGAATTGGACGTGGAGCGGGTGGAGAAAGAGGCTCCATGGACTTTCAACAGACACCTTCTGTTGACGCAAAGATGGCAGAGAGGGATGAACCCAACCACCATGTAGCTTAATAGTATTGATATCTGGGTGTAAATCCATGATGTCTTGTACAGGTTACCTATGGACTTGGTAGTGCAGGACGTTGGAAACTTCTTAGGGTCCTTTATTGAAGCCGATCCAAGAAATAACGAAGGAACATAGAGAATGTACCTACGAACCAGGGTCAAAATGAATACGGATAAACCACTCATGGAGAGTGTTTGTTCATCTTTATTATATAATAACTAATATATTTTAAATTATGTAAATTTTTTATTATATTTGATTTTGTTTTATATTTTAGACCATGAAATCAAAATTAAGGAAATTATTTTCTTAATATTTTTTTTTTACTTCTTGATTTGAGTATTTTTTTTTCCCTATTACTTCTGGGTTTGAAAAGGAGCCTAACAATCTTATAAAAAAGTTTATATACTTCCCCAGATAATATATTTTAACGTCAAATAAATATCGATAAAATAATGTTTATGTGGTTGACCTGACTTGTCACTTTCATTAAAGAGTTAAAGAAGTACATTATAATAGGTAACAGTGGAACAAAATGTTCTCTACCTAAACAAGCATGAAATTTGTTACAACAACCATGATATAAAACCATATAAAAGTCAGCTGGCTACGGCGAATATAAGTTTTGTGTTAGCTTAGCCGTCTGAAATGTATCCTTGAAGGTATGGAGCCGCATGGGTACTACTGAATAGCCAGCAGAATCTGAACCAATGAACGAAAAAATGGTCAAAACCACATAATGGTTGGAGCCAACTGGATTGATGACGTCATCCTTTTTGTCAGTGTCACTCAACACGTGGCAGGATACCGTTATCTGTTTGACGGAGTCTTTAAAAAAAAAAACACAAGTTTCGTGGGCCACTTGTCGATATAAATACATTCAATATTAAGCTCCATGTAGTTTGTAATTCTAGGTAAGTATTGAAGCCCCTTTTGGAGATGCGAAACTACGAGGAAAGGAAATAGATAACAAAAAATGGAAAATCTTTTGATATAAAAATTTTATTGATTTAAGCTAATAATACGTTTGATTAATTAAATTTGTTAAAAATATTAAAGGATGATGTAATATCTAGGTTAATAGCACTAACATATCGTGCCTTCTTATTCATCAAGGCCTGGCCCTTGCCTCAACGATAAGATATAATTCACGCGCTTCAGTGCTATCATTTTTTGGGCTAGTTGATTTGGCAGATGAGTTGTTACACATTTCTTAACCGATTTTGACTTTTATGACCATTGTTATGATGTCTTAATCGACCAATGCCTCACAAAGGCTGCATATTTAAAAATTCTATGAGGATTAGAATTCATAAGATTCTAGTTCTGGCATATTGATGACTTTTATTTAAATTAATTTTTATGTCTGATCAAATATATTTTGTTGTTTGAATCGCCCAAAACACTAGTACCAGTTGTAACAAATTGATGAAAGCCAACGTAAAACTACATACCGTAATAAGATGACGATGAAAATACAAAAACAACAAAATAAATCAAAAATTTATATGGAATAACTATTTTATTGTGCAAGAAAATAAAAGAAATAGATGTAGATGAGTGATTTTATGCTATTTAAGTCAAAATGGCGAAAATATATGCCCTCTTTACTTGAGGAAAAAGGTTAGAAAAGAACAAAAATAGAGAAAAAGATGAGAGGGACACTATATATATTTATTCAAAAAAATTTAAAAATATGTAAATTTTTATTAAATTTGATTATATGTGTCTTTTTTTTTTTTTATAGAAGTTTCTATTAAAAAAAGCGGGGAAACCCTGGTAATATATTTTAACGTCAAATGAACATTGGTAAAATAATTTTTTCAAAAAAAAAACATTGATAAAATAATGTTTATTTGGTTGACAAAATCAACATGAAATTTGTTACCAATACTATAATACAAAACCATGTAAAAGTCTTGCTGGCTATGTTGTATTTTAATTTTGTGGATTAGTATTAATCAATTATTAAGATTTGTTTATTGGATTATTAAATAATATCAATTATGTATTATTATTATATTATGTAAGCGGTAACAGCACTTGACTAATTAATACGTAGCGCGTATTGATAGTCTATGATAAAGGCCCCAGACTACTCCAGCGGAAATGCACTGTTATAAAGAGGTTATATCTCATATGACATGAACATATAAAACATCCAGAGTGGAAATTAGGTTTTCCATTGTCATATCGAGATGAGAAGCAGTCATCTTACTCTCTTTTCTCTCTCTCGGTTTGCGATCGGCTGCGGAGCTATGGATCTACTTTGGTGCCGGGTACATGGTTTGGTCGTTCGGATAATGTGTATGAGCATTGCTATATTGCGTATCTACATAGGTTTTTCTATCAGGTGGTATCGAGCCGTCGGATAACGAGTGTCGTTGTTCATCTGTATGAACCTAATAATTTGTGTTGATTGAGATTTACTTGTTTTATGTGAAATTTTCCTTTTAGGGTTTTGTTAATCTCACATATGAGTCTATTTTGGATATGTTTTTTTTGGAATCAAAGGTTTGGGATTATATTATTTGATTATGACCCTATTCGTCAAGTGCTAAAAGAAAAAAAAAAAAAAAAGGAGATTAATCAGGGAAACCTTCCCAGTGGACATGGTAAAAACCCTCGTTGTTTTCCTTTGGAAGTCTCACACACATTAAGGTGATATTTCGTAAATTTTAAACCCTTAAATCATATCGTTGAAAATGGTGGAGAAATGAGGAGATTCAGCCAGGGTTTTGAGCGGGTCGGCGTGACCGGGTGCGAGGCCGACGAGGGGATGAAATCAGGGATTTAGTTCTTGTACTCTCTCGGTTTACAGACTGAATTTTTTTGGTTAAATTGTTGTATTTTGTGGATTATGCAATTTTGTATATTGATGCATGCGGCAAATTTATGATATTATTTTGCATAATTATAGTCTTGCCTATACGTTAGCATAATTATACTGCAAACATTGTAGGAATTAAATAATTTAAATTTCTTTTAAATTTTAATTGAATTCATATGAATGTTTTACACTAAAAATAATTATACTATCGGTATATTTGTTATTAGTGTAATTTGTTAATAATCTGATGAACTATTTGTTCACAAACTTATGTCAAATTATATACAGTACCCTATCGGTATTAAATTTTGGTGACATGAGATCGTAGCCATTAACATACTTATATTTCCTTTTATTGTGATTCGCTGACCCTTAGGCGAGGATCGCGTAAATGAAATACATTTAGCCAGGCATGTTTGGGTACATGCGTGGAATCATTTATTTGTAACGCATGGTAATATTATGTTACATGCATATTAAATGTTTCTCTCTCTACTGGAACCGACCCTCATTGCCTATCTTGATTGACTTAATCAAAACTACGAATAGGACCCGATTATGAGGATTGGAAAGAGTCTACCGGATCTATATTTGGCTATCACCAGCATGGATTTGGTTTGAGGCGAGCCCCACAGCACTGGCCCGAGTCGATCACATTTGTTGATGGAAGCTTCTCGGGAAAAATGGGATCACTCAGACAGGTGTGCTTCATGGTTATGAAATATACCATGGAGAAGTCAATTAGTTCTAGAGACTGATAATGCTGTAACCTTTCTGAAATCTGTTGGCAGCCTGATGTATGCTCAAGTTTATTACTTGTCGATATTGCTTTTCTTTGTTAATGCTTTGAGAGATGTAGGCAATCGAGGTTTTGAATAATTGGAAGCCGTGAAAAGGTCATGAGGTACTTGCGAAGATGCAAAGGTATATGTTGACCTATAAAGGTCGGCAATAAACTTGAGGTCATGGCTATTCGGTTACGTTTTGCGGAGTTGCCTAGATGTGAAAATCTATACGGTTTTATTTTTATGATGGCGGGAGGAGATTTGTTTCTTGGAAAAGTGTTAAGCAAAACACTGACTACCTCGACTATGGAGCCAGTATGTAAGCATTATGAGACTACTTGTCAAAGCCATGTGGCTAAAAGGAAATTGTTTTTTGGCTTACATATTGTTGAGAGCATATCCAAGCCACTTGTTATATATTGCGACAATACAACTGCTGTACATTTCTCCCAAAACAACAGGAGTGCTACTCGCTCAAAGCACTTTAATATAAAATACCTGTTTGTCAGAGAGAAAGTTCGGGAATTTAGGACACAAGTTGAATATCTTTGCTCTGAACATATGTTAGCGAGATCCACTAACCAAAGGCTTACAAAGGGTTTATCAACGTCATGTAACTCATGGGTTTGGTTAAGTCTTTTGATATTTTGGGTTAGTGGGAATATGAATTTATGCATTTATTTGCTTTGTAATTGTTTGAGGTATGTATTGAATGACATGTCAATAATATCATCATACCTTTAGCCCGACATCGGGGATGCTTGGACCATTTGTTTGAGAAATGCATATTTTGTTTTATTCACTCATATGGTTTCTCTATTCATAATCTCTTTACATGAAATATGAGCTTATTAGTGTATATGACATTTTTCCTACCGGATAAGATGTTACGCACGTTAAAAGGCTTATATATATATATATATATATATATATATATATATATATATATATATATATATATTGTTATTATTATTATTATTATTAGTTTATTTATATTGCTTTGGTCATAATTGATATTTTTATCATAGTTATAATAATCCTTATTCATAATAATTGACTAATGCTATCCAGTGGGAGAATGTTGTATTTGTTTTGTAGTTAGTATTAATCAATTATTAAGATTTGTTTATTGGATTATTCTAAATAATATCAATTATGTATTATTATTATATTATGTAGTGATATAGCATGACCCAGTGTCACGTAGCGACGTATTGATAATACCATGATGAAATTTGGACTATCCATGGTGCCTATTTATGAGGAGTCCCTACTCTCATCGACGCGGCCTCTCGACTTCCCCATCCGATTAGGTGGGTTTCTGTTTGGCATATCGAGATAGAGAGCGGTCATCTTCACCTCTGGGTTTCAACAACAATCGACTTTGCGGAGGAAACCTGGATCTATTTTGATCTTGGTACATGGTTGAGTCGATTTGAATATGTGTAGACATGTTATATTGCGTATCTACATAAGTTTTTTCTATCAGGCTATAGATCACGGCGAATATAAGTTTTGTGTTAGCCGTTTGAAAATGTATCCTTCAAGATATAAGCCGCCATTTTGCTTTTCTTGGCTGCCGTCGTTCCCACTTTTGTGGAGATTTGCAAGGGTACTAGTGAATAGCCAGCAGAATCCGAACCAATGAATGAAATAAGTCTAATCCAAAACGGCAAGTTGGTATGGAATGGGATAAGTCTAATCCCACATGTGGAGCATTAATGAGGCGAATAAGCGAGATCAAGGCGAGGGAGTTTTTTGGAGTCGGTGTGATGATCATGATACTCTTATACCATAGTGAGCATTAGTTTCGCCATATATCCATATTACCTCGGACATATCATTTCTCGAGTTCAAGGATCGAACACCGATCAAAATAAGTGGAATTGTGATGATACAAACTTAATCAAAACGTAAGCACTAATTGACACATGGACTATCACAAATTCCACTTTCACGAAACCCACTATACACCCCTTCCATGAATTTCACTACCATAATGGATTGGGAGCTATAAGACGCCTCGTGGTGGACTCTCATAGTATAATGGTCAAAACCACGTAATGGGTGGGGTTGGTTCTATTGCATAACTTAACCTCTAGTCAAACCCACAGAATCCAAATCTATATTGGCGGCAATTGAATTTCCCCTGAGTCAGCGGAACAACCCTCCAAAACATCAGGATTGGCCGTTGACTTCTTTTCATGGTTATATTTCATGCGAGAATGCTGATATTATTGAGAGTCTCTGGTTAAAGTTGCCTGTGATATGTTCTATGGATCATTAGTCATGACATAAACGTTGGAAGAGTATAAATGCGAAATTCGTTCACATCCGTTTTTAATCGGCCAAGTTTTTTAGACTTTCATACTTTTATATTTTAAATTTTTTTTTTCTATAACAAATTTGATAGAATAATTATGAATAATTATTTTTCGATCAAGCTTTGAGAGAACTTTTGGCAAAGTTTGAATTTGATGATGATGTAAAGTCAAGACATGAATTCTAAGACGGTAGTTAAAGTTCCAAAAATACAGGTTTTGAGAATAGAAGGAAACAAGTTCAAGAATGCACTTAATATGCTAATTCAAGTTCTAAAAGAATCTAAACGTATTTAAGATGTTTTATAGATTAGATTATATAGCTTGCATACCAAGTTATTTACTTTCCTTTTAGTTTATTTATTTTCTTTAGTTTATTCTTATTTCGATTTGTCTTCTTTTATTGTTTTGGGTGTGATTTAGGCTTTAGATTGAAGTAGATATTTTGTTTATATTTCATTTCTAGTTTGTAGCACATATAAAGACATGTTTATAATGTAATTATAGAGAAGAATATGAATTAAAAATTGTGAGAGTCTATCCTCTTTGCTTCTCCAAAGAACTTTCGAACTTATTGGATTTTTCCGTGGTTTTCATCAGAGTCAATTTATCAATCAACATTTACAGTTGGTCAGGGTTTCTATTCCACTTACTTATCGCCCGCCCATTCCATAGTTAAGCCAGGTGTCTTCGCATCTCGACTTATCAATTAGCCTTTCCATAGTTGATTGTGGCGTCTTCATCTCATCGATTTATCAATCAACCATTTCATAGTTAATTGTGGTATCTTCATTCCATTGTTCGAGACCAGAGAATAAGGAACCTCGAATTTGCTCACTTAAGTTTTTCGCACGAACCGATGAGCCAGTCACAAAGAACTCGTGCATATGCTTCCTCCGCTTCCGCTCACTTCAGAAGTAGCAGCAACCAACATGAACTTTTGTTAGCCCATAGCCAACGGCAGAGGCCCCACAATATCCATCCCCCATTTATAGAAAGGTCACAGGCTTGTCACGGAGTTAAGTGCCTTGGCTGGAACATGGATGACTTTTCCAAACCTTTGGCATACATCACACTTGTGCACAAACGCCTTTGAATCTTGTTTCATTGTTAGCCAGTGGTAACCCTGAGTTAGAATTCGGTGGCATAACATTCGCCCTCCAATGTGCGTTTCGCACACGCCTTGGTGAACTTGCTTCATAACCAGCATGGCCTCCCCCTGAGGCAAACACCTCAAGTATGGACCTGAAAATGAATGCCTATATTGTACCCTGTTCAAGAGGGAGTACCTTGCTACTTGGGCCTTCACCTTGACAGCCTCGGCACGAATCTCGGGCAATGCCCCATTCCATATATACTTTGTGATGAGCACCATCCAAGACTCTTCAGCCTTCTCATCTATAGCCATAACTGTTGTGCTTTGGATAGACGGTTGATCCATAACGCCTACCTCGGCGTTGCATGGGTGTAAAGCATTTGTTGCCAAGTTAGCAAGTGCATCCACCATTTGATTCTCTGATCTGGGGACGTGCGTTATCTTGCTATGCTTAAATCTAACCATAAGGGGCTTGGCTAGCCTCATATACTATTCCATCTTGTAACACCCCTTCCCCTTAGCCGAGGTAAGAGAGGGGACATCACACGAAACTAAGACTTCTTAACCTGATTATCCGACATTGGTGGGCCCATTTCGATCATATATTCATAAATACATAAACTTGTAATACTACCACCGTAGTGGAAGTTAAACTGTCTCATATTGAAGTCTCTATTTGTTTGTACTTACAATGTTCCACTGTCATGTAAATTTACATTTACATTTAAAAAACAAATTCTTGGACTTACATTAGAAAGACTCCTAATGCCGTGTTGGCCCTAACGAATGTGGAATGTCTCTAAAGACCTCTTCGGTACCTACACGGATGACATACCTATGCTAAGCTTATAACTTAGTGGGAAAACAAATAACATATATGACCATATGCGGTGGTCCTCAATTGTAGTTTACATATAACATAATTTTCATATCAGAATACTCAATCTCTCGTAGGAGTACATAATTGAAATCTTGTACAGAAGGTACCCGTAGGTACACTACAAAATAGAACTGATTACTTGTGATTTTGCATAATTATTTCCATATATCATATTATTCAGATTCTTATCATATAAATGTTTGCCTATATAGACCGAAAATAATGAATGAGAGGAACACAATACAATAGGTACCCGAAGGTACGGTACAATACTTAACAGAGGTGCTAAAGCACAGTATGTGCTTGCCCACCTAATAGAGGTGCCATAGCACAATGTAGGAGTATCGTAGTTTCTTTGCTGCCACTCTAAGAGTTAGTACCACTCGCTCAAAGTCTAAGTACCTAGCCTCCACCTCGGAGAGTGCCTTGTTGACAAAATAAATTGGCCTTTGCCCCCGGTTCGCATCCATCCTCACTAAAGCTGCTCTGACTGTCGCCGCCGAGGAAGATAGGTAAAGATATAGCTCTTCCCCTTCGACCAGCTGAGAAAGTGACAAGGGGGAAGCAACGTACTCCTTAATTTCTCAGAAGGCTGCATCGCACTCGGGCCCCCAGCCCTTTGTATCCGTCCTTTTTAGCGCTTTGAAGAAAGGTTGTAAACGGTTTGAATACCTCGAAATGAACCTGTTAAGGGCTGCCAACCTCTCGGTGAGGGACTGTGTTTCCTTCTTGGTCGTCGGGGGCTTCATTTGATCGATAGTTCGGACCTGCCCTGGTGTCATCTCAATCCCCCTTTGGTTGACTAGGAAGCCTAGGAAGTTTCCTGAGCTCACCCAAAAGGCGGATTTAGTTGGATTTAAGCGCAACCGATGCTGCCGAAGTAAGGAGAATGCTTCTTTTAGATGACTTAAATGAT
Organism: Tetrastigma voinierianum; assembly: GCA_016808115.1. NCBI lineage: Eukaryota > Viridiplantae > Streptophyta > Magnoliopsida > Vitales > Vitaceae > Tetrastigma > Tetrastigma voinierianum. The sequence continues at coordinate 481,283 of JAEQBH010000061.1, forward strand.
CTGCTCGGGCCCATGACTTTACTAGGATGTCATCTATATAAGCCTTGACGGTTCTGCATAGCAAAGGTTCAAAGACCTGAGACATCATGAGCTAATAGGTAGCACCGATGTTCTTTAATCCAAACGACATGACCCTTGTAGTAGTACATACCCAATGGGGTTATGAAAGCAGTTTTTACCTCATTGGGAGGATATATAAGGATCTGGTTATAGCCCGAGTAGGCGTCAAGGAAGGATAAAAGCTCGTGGCCGACTATTGCATCCACAATCTAATCAATCAGGGGGAGAGGAAAAGTGTCATTCGGGCAGGTGTCATTCAAGTTTGTATAATCCACGTACACTTGCCACTTGCTGTTCTTTTTTGGGACAACTACCACGTTGGAGAGCCACTCTGGATACTGAATCTCCTTAACTAACCTGAAGTAACTTGTCCACTTCCTGCTTTATCACCTCTTTTTGAGCCGGATGGAACCGTTGTAACCATTGCCAAACTAGCCTATATTTGCTTTGCACATTAAGCTGGTGCTCAACTAACTTGGGCAAAACGCCCGGCATATCGGAGTGGGACCAGGTGAAAACGTCGGTGAACTCACAAAGGAGATGCAAAATGGAGATGACCTTTTCTGGGGCCAATGAGGCCCCCAAGCTTACGTGCTCAGGCTTGTTAGAGCCGAATAAGGGGTGAATCTGTAGAGGCTCGGTGACCCTCGTCTCCTTCTCTACGACCAACTGAGCCTCGAGCATTCGTTGTTATTTGGCTGGTGCCTCATCCACCTGTCAGTCAAGTGCACAACAAGCTCAGGCTGCTTATTGATCTCCATCAATGTCCACCTGTCCCTGAGGGTTTAAGAAGCTCAACCTCTAATGATAGGAGGAGGGCAGTGCCTTCATCGCGTGGATCCATGTGCGACCCAGTATGGTGTTGAAGTTTGATGGCTCATCGATCACTGTTTGCGGAACCAAGGTAGTGACTGGGCTCGTTGAGATTGGTAACACGATTTCCCCAAGTGAGTGGATTAGAGTGTTGTTAAACCCGACCAGAACCTTTCTCGAGTTGCATAGGTTGTCCGGCTTGTAATCCAACTGAATTAAGGCGAGTAAATACAGGAGATCCGCTGCACTACTCGGGTCCACCAAAATACGCTTCATCAAATGTCGCCTAACCTCCAACGTTAGGACAAGAGCGTCATCATGCGGCTGAGCCAATTACTTCAAGGGTAACTCGGAGAAGGCGAGAAGCCCATTAATAGGACGAGCACTCCCAGGTGCAAAGCTGTAACTGACCCCGACCACAAAAATCCTTACACTTGGCTACCCTCGAGCAAGAGCTGGTTTAGGGGCTCCTAGTATTGTGTCAATAACTTGCCTTTTTCCGGCCGAGGCCAGGGACAGAGATCTCCTCAGGGCCGAGCCCTCTACGTACTCCTGGAGGTGCCCCTTGTTGACAAGGTAATTGAGTAGGCACCGGAGTAGAAAGTAAGAATTGGTCTTGTGCTCGAAGTCCCTGTGGTACTAGTAGAATCGTGACTTGTCTCTACCCTTTGGATCGACACGGAGCGGGCACGACCATTCGAAACCTAGGAGTGACTGGATGATTGAAAGAAGTTTTGCAAGGGAGATTATGAATCTGACCTGCTTGCTGTCATTGTACGGGTTTGGATTATCTGATTGCCGAAGGTTTGTGCTGGCTTCTCCCCGGTACTACAAAGGGTGAACTTGGACATTTTCGCTGCGCTTGCGCTCGAGGTCTTTATCCCATCTTGTTCTCTTTCCCTTGCCTCCATTGCTACCTTAGCCCCCATAAGTATTAGCTTTCGTCCTCTTTGTCGCTGTTGAAACATCATCCTCGAGCATAGCATACTGGTTTCCTCTCTAGAACATTTCATCGATTGAAGCCGGAGGCTGCAGCGAGAAAGAATCAAAGAATTGCGTGTTCGGGCGAATGGCTTGCTTAACGGCCTGTAAGGTAGTGTCCGACCTAACTGAATCCAACTGTAGCAAGGAGGCCCCAAACTACTTCATGATCCCGTCTTGTTCTCTTTCCCTTGCCTCCATTGCTGCCTTAGTTGCCATAGGTATTGGTTATTGTCCTCTTTGTCGCTGCCGAAACATCATCCTCGAGCATAGCATACTAGTTGCCTCTCCGGAACAGTTCATTGATTGATGCCGAAGGCTGCAGCGAGAGAGAATCAAAGAACTGCAGGTTCGGGCGAATGGCTTGCTTAACGGCCTGTAAGGCAGTGTCCGAGCTAACTGAATCCAACTATAGCAAGGCGGCCCCAAACCGCTTCATGAAATCCCTGATGGTCTCGGGCCCTCCCATCCGGACATGAAACATACTAGTGACACTCCGCTTATGCCGGACCTAGCACATGTACAAGGAAACGAACTTCTCAGACAAGCAACAAAAAGATGTTACTGAGTTTGGGGACAGGAGATAAAACCAAGATAGGGTGGGACCCGCCAAGCTGGATGGGAATACCTTGTACAGGAGGGCATCGCTTCCCACTTGGAGAGTCATGATCTGCCGATAATACATGAGGTGGCCGAATAGGTCCTACAACCCATCATACTGGTGAAATTTTGGCAATGAGAAATGCGATGGAGCTTCCTGGCTGAGGATAGCATGAACAAACGGAGAGGATGAGATGTCGTCTAATGCCCGCAATGCGGAATTCAAGTTCCTCTGAGGTGAAGGCGCCTATTCCCTCCATGCGAGCCCCCCATGCCTTCGTGGTTGCGGGGGTGGGGAGAAGTGTTATGGATCTCGACTAGATCAGATCTCGCCACCGATAATGGCAAGTTCGACCTGCCAGGGGGTCGAGGGTGAGGTGGTTGGGGCGGGGGTCAGGCACGTTCAGCTTGAGCAGAGCGAAGGCCAACTACCAAAAAGGCGGACAATTGTTGCTGATGGGAGTCATGTTGCTCCTTCATCAAATTTCTCCAGAGTTTCTCCAAGTATCGGACTACGGAGGGCTTTCAAGCAAAGATAGATCTCCTATTACACTGCTGGATCGGGATGTTCCCAGAAGACGAATGAGCAAAGGGTTGTTATGCCTTTCACAAAGTAAAAGCAATAATAGCCCAGAAAAACTTGTTTCTTTTTCATTTTTCCTTCTTCCCTTTTATACCCATGGGTCGGGGGCTACATTTTTAATGCTCATAATTGTGACATTGATGAGAGTCCTTTCACTTTCTTACGTTACAAACTCATTTGTACATTGATCGTCTCACTTCTAAACTAAACCGTTATGTCCGCCCGAGGTGACTGTAACGCGTGCACGACACCTTTTGTCTTCTTGCCCGAGGTGTTTGCCCGAAGCCTTTTTACCCGACTCTTGCCTTCATGTCTGAGATGTCTACTCGACTCATCTCCCCTTGACGTATGAGGTGATCACTTTAATATGCTTCCCATCACTATGCTCTATCAGTCTCGAGCTTTTGAGTCGCCCCGCCCATTCGGATCAGGGCCCACCTGTGTAAAATTTGGCCCGGGCTTCGGCACATGCTTTGAGGCTTGCTCCTCTCCTTGGCATGCGACCTTGGATTCATCCCACTCCAGTACCCCAAGGTGAGATTTGATTGTTTAATCTTAGAGGTAGAGCACCAATTCCCTATTGCATTGAGGTTACAAACAGATAAGTTCATTTTGCCTTCTTGTTCCTTGATTGTTTGTTTTAAGCTAAGTTAAATTCTCTAAATCCTTACACTTTCTTAAAGACCTTCTAAAAGTGGTATTATATCCCAAGGCAATTGGTAGTAATTTGTTAGTATAGGAAAGATATGTCAACAAGGCGATAAGAGCTTAAAACAAGTGGGGTATAGCGGACTATTGTGACCCCTCTACTTACCTAGGGATGTTCTTGACGTACTTAACACAAACTCTTATTACTGTCCTGATTTCTGCTCACCCAAAAGAACAACGACAACCAACAATCAATTCATGTATAAATGTAGATGTTCAACCACAACTCATTTCAACGTAGAGGTAGAGGTGGTAATTTAAGTCCAGCCAGTTGGACTAGCTCGATTAACTCGAAATTAGAGTCGAAGCTAGCTTATTAATTTATCGCCCAAAAAGCCGGGACTTGGCTCGGCCCGCCCGGGATTTGTGGTCAGTTAGTCGCATGGCTTTTGGCCCGGAGAAATCCGTGACAAAACCACCCAACCCATCCGCCAGAATTGCTACCTCTACGTAGAGAGTCTAATTGTTTCCCTCCTTGTTACTTCTTCTTCATGTCCATGTGGGCTTGGCTGATCTCATTTGCTACCATCAGCTAGAACTCAGAGCCTCCCATTACATTCACAACAAATTAAAGTTCTTTCCCCTGAACTAAGATTTAATTAATAGGATTTTCTTAGCTGAGTGGGGACACCATTCAAGGATTATTACTTTTATTTTAAAAAATAAAAAATAAAATTGGTCAAATAAAAATTGACCAATGACACATTATATTCTTAGTGACTTTCGATATGTTATCAAACATGGCTTTTCCTATTAGTAGTACTATGTTTGCTTTAATCTTAGGAATGTTTCAACCAATGTTTTGAAAATTGGATCGGATCGATCGGTCCAATTGATCGGACTGTTGACCGATGAACCGCCTTAATCGGGCAATTTTGAAGAAACCGACGGTTCAAACATTTATGCCAGACCCATTTGTTATAATAGAACCCAGCCTAGCAAAACACGATGACATATTACCGGGCCACCCAACATTTATGCTTTTGGAGAGTGGAGAAGAGAATTAAAGTTATAAAGGGATTACTTTTCTTGATTCGATGTGGGACTACTTTTAATAAGGGAAGATTTTTAGTTCCAAAAAACCAAGGAAAAGTTAATACTTAGAGGTTTGAGCCCAAAGCATCTAGTGGATAAAACCAAGTTAGGCTACAATTTAGCTGCATTGAAATTATATCAAGTTATACCAAATTTTAAATAATATCTATAATCAATAGTTAAAATTAAATATTATAGATATTTAGGTTTAAATATTAAACATATTTTATTTTATAAAATTTAAAATATTACTATATTCATACTTATTTTATAAAATTTAAAATATTGCTATATTCATACTTATATTAAATAATATAAGAGATAAATATCATACAAATTTAATTTTTTTTATATATTTTTATTTTTAATTTTAATAATATTTAATTATATATTTATTATGTCACCGGTTCGACCATCGGTTGAACCAAGTATGTAAAACTTCGTAGAATTGAATTTTTCCCAAAATGGTAAACGGTGAATCACGCAATAATACAAAGCTGTAAAGCTGATTTTTTCTAGATCCTGATGATGAAGTTTAACCTTACCGCGGATTCGCCTTGCGAAATCCGCTACTCCGCATCGAATTTCACAATTTCGAGATAAGAAGATTTTTTCACGACATAAGAATTCATGTTCGTGACTTGTAATGAGATTTTCGAGAAAATCTCGAAAGTAAAAATAAATTAAGTAAAGTTCATTTTAAAATAATTCAACTTAAACTACGACGAAATAAATTGTTGAAGGGTAAACTTAATCTGCACTGTGTGGACACGTGGCGATGTGGGCCTTGTCTTTAAAACTTAAGGATAAGTTAGATAAGTCAAATTTGAGAGAGGAGGAGATCATTTTTCTGTTGTTGTTATGGAGAGAGAGAAAAGGGAGAGGAAGAGAATTTTCAAAACTTTTATCTTCGATCTACAGAGTTCCATCGGTCGGAATTTGTCGGGTCAAGAACGAAAATTCATCTACTCGACAAAGGCTAAGCGTAGGTACCGAAAACAAGAGATTTCATCGAGGATTCAAGCAATGAGTTCAGGAAATCAAAGATTTCGGGGTTTAGGAAGTGTCCAAGAGACTTCCTGGAGTTTCTATTACGCTCCAAGAAGTAGTGATTCTTCATACTTTGGTTTATTTTCCACTATAAGGATTGTTTGGTTATGTTTTATGCCTTAAGGGTGTGACACCCCAAAACCCGGGGATCCGTTGACTAACCATCAACCTGCGGAAAACTCGTGGATATCGGGTGACGCGATACCGCACTGTTATCTCCCATTTATTAGGATCCATATTTTCACAAAAATCGGGTAGAGTCTCATTTGTTCGAGGTGCTCTACCCAATATACAACCTGTATAACAATAGTCCATAAGAGCTAGCTACACACTTCTTATACATGTAACATATATTAAAAACTAGCTTGTCTTATATGAGGTTTTTACAAAATATTTATCAAAGCCACATCCCTAGCTTCCTTCAAATCACAAATTCGAGTGAGCACCGCCTCCGCACACTCCCCGTACCTGTGCTGGGGTCCCACGACGAGGTGAGCAATGCCCAATAGAGAATAATTCCTACAAGGGCTACTCCCCACCTAAGTGCACATGCAATGCCATAATCACATCATATGACATTCCACATAGAATATGCAATCCTACCATGGAATACTACATGTCATGAATGAGATGAGACTCATCATGCCTCATGTCCCGAGTCCTAATCGACTCCCTCACATATGCTTATGCTAAGTGTGAAAAAAACCCGTCATTGATGTTTAATCCAATGACCCTTTTTCCAAAACAATTTTTTTTTTGTTTTATAAATCAAAACCCATTGGATAAACCTCAAATGTTTATTTATTTAGTAAAATCCCAAATCTATGCATTTGTGGGCCATGATTTCCGTGTTTTCACCTGGGTAGATGCCACACGCCTTCCCAACATTTTACGAAGCCACCCGTCAGATCATGTCTAACCACAACTACCGGGTTTTTCACCTGAAGGGGTATCTATCCCTTCTTGATATGCACAACACACATTTTTCATGCTATGCAACCATAAGACTCATTTTGGATGCTATCCCATTACTGAGCTCACCACCCATTCACCAAGAATGATGAATGATCATAACTATGCACACACACCCAACACAATGTGGTGTCCCTGTGCATATGCAATGCAAAACTGCCAATGCATGTACCTCATGTTACATGTATAACGAACACTACATGAACAACACAATCCACACCACTTACCAGTGTCATGGACAATCACATCACTTACATATGACTTCCATAAATCATTTCATTCATGTCAACCTATCATGCAAACATATACCAACATTCACATTTAACATGTCATTCTATGATCAAGTAATGACACCCACACAAGCAAGCCATGTAATGACCATAGCACATAACAATTCATCACATACAAACATCTGATATATTGACATCCAAACAAGTCACTACATTGTCAAGTAGTGCAGAGTCCCATAGTAATCAAAACCATATCATGAGTTTCTGCCAACACCAATTCATCGCATGGCAACATATTGACATCCAAACATGTCACTTAATCAAGTAATACATTGCCACTTTGAAACAAGTCACATAGCTTTTTGCTCATCAAGCTAAGGGCTAGACCATTAGCCGTTTCGAACTTCAGTTTGAAATCTGTTCACTACCCCAAAATCGACACAAACCATTAAACAGCAGCCGCAGCAGCCTTTCGAGAATGGACCATAACTGAGTTATAGAGGTCCGACGGTGAGTAAAAATCAACATCAATTTATTAGATAGAGCTACAATTTCCTGAAGGATACTAGAACCAAATTCTCACTTTTTCAACCGAATATCATCCGTAAAAATCGGGACAGAGGTTAGGTTGAAACAGGCAGCCTCGTGAAGTCCTCGAAAACGACCATAACTGAGCTATAGAGGTTCAATTCTGGGTGACTGTTCTCCAACATCACCTTCACTGATGCAGCTACAATTTCTATGAAGGACACTAGTCCAATTTCCCCATTTTTCCCAATTGAAAATCAGTCCCAAACTTAGGGCAGAGTGGAGGGTTTCACATCACATGTCCATACAATAGAACACTTGGTGCAACAATTAATTTTCAGTAAATATGTGAGCGCCAAATTCCATATACAAGAATATATTCATATTCTAGACTCAAAGGGCTTTCCATAGAGTTCAAGAATGTAAGAATCAGAGTTCAGACGAGAAAGATATGACTGTCCAAAGTTGGAGGCTTAAAGGGGTGCAAGGCTACACAATTGCGTCCTAGAGAGCTCCTTGGCAGCTTTAGTATACGCCATTTTGACCTGAAACCATCCCGGAATAGCCCTTTTCCACCAGCTACAATATCCTTCCAATTGAGGCCACAAAACATGCCATAACTATGACTTACAACCATCCCACACTCAATCCCAAAATCAGCCCAAAAGTAGGAATAAAACCAAAGTAGGAAGAATCTCTACCTCTTGTAGTGTAGGAAACACCGTTAGGAAACCTCGAAACACTTCCTAACCCGCAAACTTTGATTTCCTCCAAATATTCTCTTTTGGATATTCGGTGAAATCTCTCTTTTTTGGTGCTTATGCGTAGCCCTCGTTGAGACAAAGAACTTTAACTCTGGGCTCGACGACTTCCGACCAACGAAACCCGAGAAATTGCCGAAGGATTCTTTCCTCCACTCTCTCTCTCTCTCAAACATTTCCAGAAAAAACAGATTGTGGGAGATCTTTTTTAAATGATATTTTTTCACTTTTTATACTTTGATGTGGTTCACGCAGCCACGGTCCCCCAATGAATCCGTTTTTTGTCCCAACAATTTATTTCTAGTCCTTGCCTAGTTCAAAATTATCTTATACGAATTTTCTTTAAATTATTACCCAACTTCCTAAATTTTCTTCAAAAATCTCGTTTTTGGGGTCCACGAACACCTATTACTCGAACGCAGAAATTCTCACCGCCCTTAATTGACTTAAAATTTTTTCTCGGGGTAACTAGATTTCATGAGATGAATCTAACGGTGAAGTTTGTTTTGTCATCTGAGATCTAGAAAAATTTCCAGGCTTCCTTAAACCATTTCGACAATTTTACTGTTTTTCCCTTTTTTCAGAAAAATTAAAATTTTCCCGAGTTTTACAAAGGGGCTGTTTGGCCATGTTTTTCCCTAAGGGACTGTTTGGCAAAGTTTGGGGATGTGGGTATAGTGTCATGTTTTGACCCTATATGATGTCTAGTTTTTGGGGCTGATTTTCAATTAGAAAAAGAGATAATTTGGGCTAGTGTTCTTCATGGAAATTGTAGCTAAAGTTGTGAACTTAATGTTAGGATTTTGAATCACTAAAATTAGACCTCTATATCTCAAGTTATGGTCCATTTCATTTCTGGAATTGTCACAGCTTAGGTTGTTGACTGTTTGTGTCCAAGTTTTGAGATTGATTTTTGGTTGGGAAAAAGGGGGAATTTGGACAAGGGTCCTTCATGGAAATTGCAACTGAAGTTGTGAACTTGATGTTAGGATTTGAATCACTCAAATTGGACCTCTATAGCTCAAGTTATGGTCCATTTTCCGGGACTACCACAGGTTGCCCCGTTTTGACCCTATATACAATCCAAATTTTGGAATTGATTTCCGGTTGGGAAAAAAAGGGAATTTGGACTAGTATTCTTCATGGAAATTATCATGGAATCTGTAAACTTGATGTGGGCTTTTGAATCACCCAAATTGGACTTCTACAACCTGCTATCCATTTCTCAGATCACACATAAATTTGAGGCTGTTTAATGGTTTCAGGTCTGATTTAGGGATCATAGGACCAGTTTGAATTAAGTTCAGAACTATTTTGTAGTATATTATGGCTTGTTGTGTGGAATGTTTTGTGGGTATCTCTATGCCACAACTGGTCTTGAGGATCAAGTTGTCATTACTTGAGTTTGAGTGACATGCTTTGTGGTAATTGATTGGAGGTCAATATGTGTGTCCTAATGTATTGATATGTGATGAGTTTGTGTAGGGATAATGTCATTGCATGGCTTGTTTATAGACTATTTGTGGACATGTTATGTCACAATTCGGCCTAGAGGATAAAGTATGTCATTGCTTGATTGGTGTTGATATATGTGTATACAAATATGTTGACATGAAACGTGTGATCGTTTGGAAATTTTATGTTGATTGATATAATTGTCCATGATGCATGAGTGATAAGGGTGATATAGAATCATTCATATAGCATTCATCATATATGTGACATGGTATAGGCATGAAATGGCACATCGCAGCATTGCATATGCATGGGGACATTGCATGAAATGGGTGTGAGTGCATGATTATACTCAATACTGCGTTTGGTGTTTGATTGGGTGGACTCAGTACGGTGGGACAACGTCCAACAGGGTCGCACGGTTGCATACATGAAAATGAAAATGAAAATATGTGTCAGGTAATAGCAAGTAGGGATAGATACCCCCTTGGGTGCAAGCCTCATTATTTTATTATATTATATGCGTCCAACGGTGAAAAGTTCTCATGAAACAGAAAGACTTCTGGCGTAAGTTTTGGCGCTGAGACCTCGGTACCTATACCCAAAAGACAGATGATTTTGAATATAAATGATCATTTGGGGTGTAACATCCAAAAGCTTTTGGTTTGAAAAACAAATGAATTTTGTTGCAAAATGATCATTAGATGTAATTCACAAATGAAATTAAATAACTCTATGCTATATTTATGTAAAACTAGAATATGTTACATTCAATTGACAAAACCAAATATCTTATTATATTTAATAAAATTTAAAAAAGAGAGTATATTTTTACTCAGTTCAAATCATGATTTAATTTGTTGATAGCAAGGATCAAAATATCGGTAAACACGGATATATCGGTAATTGGATTTTACGGAAATATCGGAAAAATATTGGTGGATATTTTTACAAAAATATCGGTTCGATTAAAATTTTTCATATTTTAATTATATAGATGATGAAAAATGATTCATATCTAAATTAAGGTAGATTAAAATCAAATGGATTAGTAATTATTAAATTAAATATGTTATATTTAATATATTATTAAGATATTATTATGTTAAAGAGATATTATTTATTTATTTTTGTTATTATTATAAATATTATGTAGATAATGAGGAGATTCAAAATATTATATATTATAATTTTAAATTTTTAAAATGATATTATTTATTTCTTTTCCTTTTCAAATTAATATTTGATTTAAAAAATATTATAAGTTATAATGTAAAATAAAAATAAAATAAAATATTATAATTATGGTGGTAGGGATTATGAACAAATAAATAATAAAAGAATATAAAAAGTTTCAATGGCTTGGTGGTTGGAGGTGCCATTTTCAGACATTTTGGGTGGGTTCGAAACCCTCAAGAAACATTTTTTTTTAGATTTTTGGAGCCAAAGAAAAAACAGGGAAAAATCGAAAAAACGAAATTTCGGTGGAGATATCTTATCGATCTCCACCGATAACCGATATTTCGGCCGAAATATCGAAAATTTTGTTCCCTAGTTGATAGTAAAACTATAAAAATAAAAGATGAAATATTATTATATTTTTATTATTAAATACCGATGAAAATATTATTAATACTTAAGGGTGGCAATTGTCAATAACAGGACCCGAATATGATACGAATAATAAACATGTCATAAATAATAAATTAAAATACGACTCAATTAGTAATCGAGTAACACGATACGATGTGTAATCCGTTTATTGATTTGGTAATTTAAAATAATATAAATTATAATTAACTCATCAATATTTAATACAAGTAATATATATAATTGGTTAATCCAATTTAAATATTAATTAATATACTAATTAAATTAATCAAATTCATATTATATAGATTGACATCCGTTTATCAAATGAGTTATACATATCAATACCAATTTTATTAAAACAAGATTATATTAAATCCAAATCCACAAAAATCATATCGAGTTTGTTTACGGTGCGAATTTTACCATGCTTATTAATGCTCACTCTAAACATTTGAAAAGAAACAAAATGGACCGGGGCCCACCATTGTTGTCAACCAGCCAATTGTCTATCAACAAACCGGTCAACGCCTTTTCAATACACAAAAAAAAACTAGAAATAGAGAATGTATGAAAGCAGTCCTTTGTCGCATCAGATATTCAAATTGATTTTGATATTTTTGTAGAAACTTCAAACTTGTGTAGGGTTAGGGTTTTTCTGATGCACTCCAAACATTTAAAATAAGAACAAAAATAAATGAGTATTTAAATAAAACTATCAATTATGAGTATTTAAAAATTTGAGAGAGGACCCCAGGCCACACTTTAAATAAAGATTTTCCGCTAATCAAGCTAAGGTTTAAATAGGGATTTCAAATTCTATTTTTATTATTAGACTTGATTTTCAAATTTAAATATATAAAAGTGAATCATATTAAAGTTACAATTCAAATCACTTCATTAGTATATATAAAAAAAAAGGAAATGCATCAAATGATTTTTTTTATTTATTAATTTTATGCTTTTTTTTAGAGTTAAACATTTTAATTACAAGTCATGTCCTTTTGAAATGTTAAAGGCTTTTTATCATATAGATTAGGCATGATGGATTATTAATATTCTTTTAAGATGGTAAATAATGTCCAATTGTCAAATAAAAGTATCGGTTTAAATGAGTGTTATCTTAATTAAGTTTTATTAAATAAATTAAACATATTTAATGATAAAAACTGTATTAAAAATAATTTTAAATAAATAATAAAAATGATTATTTAATTTTTAAGAGAATTTGATAGTTTGAAATCAATTTTATCAAATGATTTTAACATCTAAAATAAAAATTATTTAACAAATTGAAAACAAATATTTCTCCAAGTGGAGGGTAAAGTTAGTCCTACCCACAGACAGAAATGTCGCAATATATCGTTGATATTTCGGCTGTCGGGCCTTCCCGACACGATATCGACAAATGAAAATCGATTGAAGGAAAAATTGAAAGATATAAATCAATATCGGCGATATATTGGTAAATGACCAATATATCCGACACAAAATCGATTATAAAATGCAGTGTGTGAAAAAAATGCAAAAAAAAAAAAAAAAATCCAAGGTTGGCCAGATATATCAGTGAAAATGCGAATCCAGATGGCCAAAATTGTTGGAGATGTGGAAGGCCGATATTTTGTTTCAAAATTTCAAAATCTCCAACCGTCAGTAACTCATTTGACGGCCAGAATTCAATCCATGTTGATCCAATGGCCATATTTTAATTCCTTTGATTCCAACGGCTATATTTTTTATCTGACGATATATTTTGAATATTTGACTTGATCTGAAGGCCAAAATTGAATTATAACGACTAGATCAAGATCTAACGGTCATATTTGATCGAATCAGTGCGACGAATTCATTTTAAAAAGTTTTTATCAAAAAGGCTAGTTTGACTCAGAAAAAAAATCATAAATAGCCCTGAATCAGCTGTTTCGTATCAGCTATACATTATTTCTCGAACAATTATTGATTTGTGCAAAGTCTTGGAGATAATATTTTGTCGATTTTGGTGTTCGAGTCTTCCTTTCAATACATAATTTACGCAACTTAAGGTATGTTTCCATGTTAATTAATTTTTTTTTTTTACATTTGTGCAATTTAATAATTAATTTAGTTTATATTTAGATTAAGATGATTTATATTTGATTAGGTTTAATTTAAGTCTATATTTAGATTAAGATTATGACAGTAAATATGGTATATATTATGTATATTTTATGTTAATTAATGTAAAAACACATTTTCTTTAGCATATAATAATTAATGCAACTTTATATTTAGATTGAAATTATGAATATGAAATATAAAAATTTATTAATTATTATATGAAATATGAACATATATTATGTATATTTAGATATTTAATGTAACTTTAGAGTTAGATTCGATTATGAATATGAATATAATAAATTGTTAATTAATGTAAACGTTTCTTTAAATTATGATAAATAATGCAACTTTATATTTAGATTGAAATTATGAATATGAAATATAAAAATTTGTTAATTATTAATTAACAAATTTGTGAAATATAAAAATTTGTGAAATATACATTTTCTTTAAATTATGATAATTAATGCAACTTTATATTTAGATTGAGATTATGAATATGAAATATAAAAATTTGTTAATTATTAATTAACAAATTTGTGAAATATAAATTTGTTTGAAATATTCATTTTCTTTAAATTATGATAATTAATGCAACTTTATATTTAGATTGAGATTATGAATATGAAATATAAAAATTTGTTAATTAATAATTAAAAAAATTTGTGAATTATAAAAATTTGTGAAATATACAATTTCTTTAAATTATGATAATTAATGCAACTTTATATTTAGATTGAGATTTTGAATATGAAATATAATTTTTTTTTAATTATTGTATGAAATATGAACATATTTTATGTATATTTAGATATTTAATGTAACTTTAGACTTAGATTACGATTATGAATATGAAATATAATAAATTGTTAATTAATGTAATATGAATTGATGCAACTTTATATTTAAATTGAGATTATGAATATGAATTGATTCTGATTATTGGGATTTATAGGATGGATAGTGGAAGTAGGCTGGAAATTGTGATCTTCAACTTTGGAAATATTGTCGCTGCATTGAAGGGAACAAACATGGCTATATGCAATTTTGTGGTATGGTCATTAAAAGTGGGAATTCTGGTTTAAAGTTTCGTATCACATAAGATTCCGCTCGAATAGTAAGAAGTGCTAATGTGCCTCTTGAAGTTAAAGAAATGAGACAACTTTTGGTTGAAAGGAATAAAAACCACAAAGCAAGAAAACTTGAATATTAAAAGAAATTCAAGGCTGAATTATAGGCCAAATGGAGTAGTAGCCATATACATCTCTTTGATGATGAGGAAAACGAGGAGGAAGATGATAATGTCTATATGTATCCGGTTGACATAGACCTTGTGACGGCGACTAAATCGACTGACATGTCATGCATCAGAAAGCTAGTGAATGAAATGTTAATAGAATAAGGGCTTATGAGAGACAAAAGAAAAATTGGTAAATATTTTAACTTAAATTCATTATTATAGTATAAACGGATTTACAAACATTTCTAATATATATAATTGCAATAGGTGAGCGTTCACAATCGCATCCAACTGATCCAGTAAGGCGCGTGCAAAGATCTTAAAGTGTGAGACAATCGGATCCATCACCATCTCTTGCTCCATCATTATACAAATCTTCGACAACAAGACAAAAGAGTATTAAAAATCTTTTTAAAGGAGGTGCAATCAATGAAATGATGGGCCGATTAATCAGTAAATTCTTCATATATGAAAGCGTTGCGTCTCACAAAGCAGACTCTCACAACTTCAAAAACATGATTGTTGGTTCACAACAAGCTTGTATGTGAAAATTCGTTTTCAATTTCTAATAACATTATTATGTAACATTATAGTTGCAAACCATATAATTATTTACTTTAACTTATAAGCATGGGAATAGAGGCACCCTCTCCATATAAAATAAAAAACAAATATTTAGATATGGAGTATAAAGACATGGAAGATTATGTGAATCTCAAAAGGGAGAAATAAAAGACCTATGGGTGCACAATTATGTGTGATGGATGGACCGGTCCCATGAAATTAAGCATCATTAATTTCATGGTATATTGTAAAGGAAGCACAATTTTTCTTAAGTTTGTTCATGCATCGAATAATATCAAAGACAACAAATACATTTATGGTTTGTTGAAGGGCGTGATAAAGGAAGTTAGAAGCAAATGTTGTGCAAATTGTTATAGACAATGTATCAACATATGTGAAGGCTGGGAAATTGTTAATGAAGAAGTACAATGTATATTGGACTCTATGTGTAGCACATTGCAGTGACCTTATGTTTGAAGACATTGGTAAACGAGAAAGTGTTTTCGACTTGATTACCAATGCACGAAAGATCATGGCTGTCTATGATGTCGTGGTTGGTTGCTTTATGATGAGAAGGTTTGTGGTGGAGATATGTGTGTCTAGGGGCAACAAAATTTGTGACAAATTACATTGCCCTAGCCAGTCTTCTAAAAAAGAGGGTTGATTTGAAGAAGATATTTATTACATTGCCCTAGCCAGTCTTCTAAAAAAGAGGGTTGATTTGAAGAAGATATTTATTAGTGATGAATGGGCTTCTCACAAGCTTAGTCGGACGACCGTTGGACGTGAGGTTGAAGGACTCATGTTTAATCATCCATATTGGGAGAAGGTCTTTAACCTAGTGTCAATCTATGAGGCACTATATACAGTTCTTCGCATTGTTGATTCCGAAATCGTCCTAACAATGCCATTTGTGTATGAGTTGATTCGAGTGATGAAACAAAATTTACATGCACTAAAAGCTAAAGAATGGGTTAAAAAAAATCATTGCAAATCATTGTGATAAAACCCTCAAACATCCTCTTCATGTAGCAAATAACTATTTAATATCATAATCACTTTTAATGCATATTATTTTCCTTTATCACATACTAATTCTAAATCACTGTTGTAGCATATTATCTTAATCTAAGATTTTAATATAGACTTGGAGTTAGTAGTGACCCTGAGCTACTCCAAGCTGTTCATGAAATATTTGGAAAATTATCTTCTACTACTGTAGGTCTTGGTAATATTGGAAATGAGGTACATCAATAGACTATATTTCTAATTAATTGATTCAATTTATTTGGTTGCTACACATATATTGGTTACTTAAAGTTCATTGTGAATTCCTGACATAATGTTTCGAGATGCCAAAAGGGGATTCGGTGATCGAGTAGCAATAGCATCAAGATATTTAATGGTTCTTGGTAAGTGTTGTTTCTCATTTAAAGTTTAAAAGTAAAGTCTATTACCATGTTATTATTAGGATTTGAATGTTAGTAATTTTTATTACAGCTGAATGATGGTTTATATATGGAAACTACGCTCCCACATTGAGGAATTTAGCCCTTAATGTAACGTCCCAAAAATACTCTAGAATTTCTATAATTATTTTAGTATATATTTCAGGTATAAATTGAGCAAAACTTGGGTTTTTCCGAGAAAACTAATAAATTGTTAAATAGTGAAAAGTGAAATGAATATGTGAGCATATGATAAAATATTATATGCTAAAATGAGAAATTGATTAAACCCAGAAAATAAGCCCAGTGAAAAGGGCAAGTGAAATTTGTAAAAATGAGGACCTAAGAATTCGAATGATAAGTTTAAAAGCTAACGTGAAATAAATGATAAGTGAATGTGCAAATAAGGAGACTAGTAAGCTTTAAGTGAGAAAAATGGAAAATGGGATTTCATGAAAGAGCCAAACGTGGCCTTAAGAGAAATAAGGGATATTAGACCACATTTGGTCTTAGAAGGCTCATTTGAGCAAAAAACGTTTTGGAGACAAGAGAGAGAGAGAAGAGATAGGGTTTGGAAATAGTTGGAGATTGGTGTGAATCTCCCCATGTTTGTGTAAGATTTTGCAAAATTGTTGAAGAAGAAGGCTAGGGCTTCAAAGGACAAGAAATTTCAAGGTAGAACCCAGACCACAGATTTCTTTAAATGAAGTTTGAGTTAGAAAAACCTAATCCGTCCATGGGTTTTGCTCATGGTTGGTTTTTGGATGACTAGAATGTTATTGGGAGTGATTCCCATGTTTTGTTTTGAGATTTTACTTTTTTTTTTTGGAGAAAAAAATCACGAATGAGCAAGGCGATCGGGCTCCTATGCCCTTGATGTAAGGGAACCCGTGCGCGGTGTAGGCTCTGACTGCGAGTGTGGAGATGCCTCGTTGCGGCGGGCAGGTGAGGCACCCCTTGGAGTATGCTAAGCTACGGCCGCGTGCTTATTTGTTCATAGCTAGAAAATTTCGGTTTTGTTCCGTCGCCTCGTATTCATTAGATAGTTTAGGACCCTAATAAATGATTAATGGGGGTTCGAATAAGGATAAAACTAAATAAAAAATGTAGCGTACGTTTCGCCTCGGCGAGTTCGTCTTTGGGTAGACTTAGTGTGTAGCAGAAAATCGTTAGCAATTAATCGTCATTCCGCAAAAAAATGTATAATTGTTTATCCACTAAGAGTGGGCGTAATTGTTATTGACTAGGGATGGGTGAGGATCACTAACCTAGGGCCCAGAGATCGAAGGAAAAACAGAGGCGCGGCTTCGGTTTTTCAACGACCCTCCCATCCTTATTTGAGTGTTTTGGTAGTTTACGAATAAATATGAAATGATTATATGGAATAGTATATCTTTGAGAATGATATTACGAAAGTGCATATGGATTTGAAAATGTGATAATTGAAATGTTTGACGATTAATTGTAGGTGAGTGATTAATCGAATTGTAAACGAATTGGTCAATTCTTGATATCTTGAATTGAATCGATATACCGAACGACCAACATGGTGGGATCCACCAATTGAATCCATCATGAAGGCAACCTGAAATTGTTTAATGTCCCACTTGGTGGGATGCACCAATTGGCATCCATCATGATGGTATATGGCATTGAAGAAATGTCCTACTTGGCGGGATGCACTAATTGGCATCCATCATGATGGGAGACCGAAATCGTTAAATGTGTAAGCACATTACCGAATGATAAAAAGGACGGGATTCACCGAATGAATCCGTCATGAATGTGAATTATATAGACAAAGTGAAATAACAAACTTTGATGAGTGTAAATGGGATTTGTAAACTAAATACATCCTTGGGAGTATATGTTGTTGCATGTGAAAATGCATATTTTGATATGATCAATGATTTGTAAAGTGAAAGCATGTGAAAATGAATAAGCATGAGTATAGTTTGATATAAAAGGCATGATTTTATGATAAATGCATGTCATGTTAAATTGAAAATTGGAATAGAACTGTATAGAACCACTAAACATGAAAATGTTTAGCGTGTAGTTTTTATCTATGTGCAGGTTTCGAGTAAACAGGAAGAAGGCAAGACCAAGAAGCGCAGAGTCATATAGAAAGTTGCGGCGTATAAGTATATACCCCGCCATATGCATATAATTTCTTTTTGAATATGTGACATTTTGTGAACAAAAGAGTTAAACTCTGAACCATAGTTTGGTATATCATTTTGTAAAGGCAAGTTAAGCCATTTTGTAAACGAATTGTATAAGAGTAAATGTTTATGGGCCTACCATTTGAAAATACTTAGATATGGTGAAAACCACAAACGAATGACATAAATAAAATGTTTTGATAAGATAAATGAAAATGGTCGGGGTAAACCGGGCTTCAGTTCGGGTTTGCCCTTCGGGGTCGAGGTGGGGATTCGGGTCGCGACACTTTTGAAAAAGAAAATTTAATAAAATGTAATTAAAAAGAATTAAACAAGCATCCCGAAACCGGTTCGGATCCGCCAATCGGGTTGGATCGGAAAGGGGTGCTACACTTAAGGTTCTTTCCCAAACCTCATCATCTTTAGCATGTGAGAGAAATTGGAGCACATTTGCTTTGATCCATACAAAACAAAATCAGCTAGCTTACCCTCGGCTCCAACAATTAGTTTTTTGTTACCTGACATGAAACTAAAAGATATGAGATATCTGTGAGAGACCCGATAAAGTTCTTTGAAAAGATTACCTTGATTTTCGACATTTCAAGTAGAGTTTGGTGAAAAAGAGGATAATCGATTATTCAGTGGGTTAGACCTCCGTTTAGATGATGAGAAATGGAAATCTTGATCCATGAATTCGCGCACGTGTTCGAGAAGCGGTGTTGATGTTAAGCGGGTTTATTTGAAGAATTCACATAGTGAAGTTTCAATCAGACACCCTAGAGACTCATTTTAGCCTGTTGTCACTTCTCGACCCTCTTTTGATTCAAGTGTTGAACATAGGAGTAGACTTAGTTTCTTGAATTGCCACACTTCTGGTATGATATTTCAGAGGAGAGGGGACCAATGTGGTAGTGATATTGGAAATGATGGTGGGGATAACGCAGATCGACAACAAAGTGAATATCCATTGAGTCCATTCACTGGTGAAGATGATTTCACACCTGCTACATAAGATGAAGACCACGGGTTTAGGAGAGCTAGTGCAGGTATTGGAGCCATTGGAAAGCCATATAGAGGTCAACGAAGAAGGATGACACAACATAATGAGGATTCGTTTTCGGCTAGTTTTGAGTCCATGAACATTGACACTCAATACAGTGATTCATCCAATCATGCCAACGTTTTTCCTCCTTACACAATGAGTTATGGTCAGCCTTCTTCACATCCTTCAGGTTCCATTGGTGAATATGGAATGATTAACTATCCTTATGATCCACAAATGCCATTCCAAACTCCATATCAAATGCAACTAGGATTTCAAACAAGCTTGTAGGTGAACCCCGAATTTCCTATCCATGGAGAGGTTGTGGGTACAAGTTAAGACATTTATGCATGATATGTTCGATCTTATAATCAATATTATCGAAACACTATGTCTTGGTATGAGTATTTTCTTCATCAAGATGGGATCCCTTCGTCAAATGTTACAATGGAGCCACATCCATCTTCATTTTGGTTTTCAAAGACCATTGCAATGTAATATCAATGTGTGTATTTCATTATTAATGTCATTTTTACACTTTTACAAAGTATTTATGATGGTGCTTTTTCTATTTATGCAGACTGCAGGCCTATTGAGACCTCAGGAGTTGATCAGGTCGGGCTTATCTGACACGCATCACGCGAAGAAGGGTAGTTTCGGAACCTCCGAGTCGATCTGTCGGGCTTGCACGACCTGCGACTACGGGAAGGGGTGGTAGGTGGGGGTGTTTGACATGCTCTCGATGGTTAAGTCAGTTTCCTTCGAGGAGAAAAATAGAGATATCAGTCTGTTAGGGTTTATGTTTTCTTTTATTTTTTCTCCCATTTTTTCAGTGGAGTTTTCCATTATTTATCATAGGGTTCTCGATAACCTTCCTTGTTAGGCAGCCATATGGTTGCTTCCCAATTGGGTAGGGAATCTCTCTTTCCTTATCGTCAACTAAATATTAAAGAATAATTAGGGAGCCGTGATCGTGAGAGATCCTTCCTCCCTTAATGAGTGGAGAGCGGATCATGGAGACTGGGTACTTCCCTTTTATACATCTTGTTTGGTGGATGGTGGACCATCCATGTTACCTATTTATCTGACGGGGTGGGCTTAGTTCCTAATCGGGGCTAGCGCCTTAGAAGTGATCGGGATGTCGTCATGGGACGAGCTCATCTTTAGAATTCGCTTCGAGCTGCCCTAGCCACATAAGCCTTGTTGGTGGTTTGTCTGTATGCGTTCTAGGCCCATACGCATGTTTTTTAGGCATCATCAGTTGCCCCCCAGCTCTTGGCCGAAGCGAGCTTTGGCAAGGGCTGAATCTTTCTTGGATCGGGTGTGGATTCCATGTGGCTAATCAAGGATGGTTGATCAGGGCTTTGTCACCATCAAACGTTCTGCGATGATGATAGATTTTCTCGATTTTCATGCCCATTAGTTGTTTTCAGTGTTTTTTAAAGCACCCCATGGCTATTTAGGCTGTATTCCCTATTCTTGAGCCTCTTTCTCTTTGGTATCAGTTTTTTGCTACCGAAAACACTGCGATCATGTCGATCCAAGGCGCTCTTAATTAGTTTCTATCGATTACATCTCGCTTGGGGTCATCTCTCTTTTGTTCTCTTCCTAGTTTGGTCGTCTTTCTTCTTCTTCCCACATGTCTGCCTTTTCTTGTTTTGGATTAATTGGGTCCACACAGTGGTCGATGATTTTGGTCTGCAGTTTTACCTATGATCCTGTGATAATTGTTTGTCTCCTCTTCCTCACTTTTTTGGCTGGAATTAATGAGCAGTGCTAGTCGTGGGGAGTTATTGTTGACTTTAGGGTTGATAGGGCGTGTTTGGTTAGGATTCGCCTCTTTGCTCGTCGTTCGACCTCCATATACTTGCTGTCCATATTGTACTTCCTCTGGGCCCAATCGTTCTTTTGGTCTACGCATAGGGGGAAGGCTCGCTGAGGAGTCTGAGTCGGGACGGACCAGCGGTGGATTCGATAGTCTTGCCATCGTGGTCGTTAGAGCCCCTCCAGCGGATCATCCATCCCCGTTTGGCAAAGGCAAGGGAAAGATTAGTGAGATTAGGTACCCTAGTGGTTCCTAATATTTGAAGGCTACCGTGAAGTATACGGATGCCGGGTCTGTCCGAGGTCGAGCCCTTTATGAAAAAACAGCCGTTGCAAAACTATAGACCCCCTCTTGAGCGTTAGTCTGGTGCCTTGATCTTCTCACCTTCCATGATCAGGTTCAAATGTCATGCTTTGAGGCGCCTTCGAGAAACGGTCCTTAAACCTCTGCACCCTTTATCAAGAACGTCTTATAACATTTCAATGTTTGCCCGCCCTAACTTTCTCCCAATTTCTAAGGTGTTTTGGTCGGCCTTCTAGTATTTTTTAGGGACAAGGGCCTCGGGGTTCCCAGCATAGCTCTGTTGTTGGAGCTTCTTTGAATGTGAAAAGGAGCCTAAAGGGCTTTTTGTATATTTCAAATGGACCGGTGCGGGTGATCATTTCGATCTTCCATTTTCCCTGAACATTGGAAGGACGTTATTTCTTTGTCGGGGGATTCATGGCTGGGTCTGACCTGGCCCGTAGAGGATACACTTGGCATTCGACAATATGGGTACCTTAGAGAATCTGGCGTGGAGTTCAGGTCAGGTGCTAGTCGGGGTTAGCTTTTAAAGGTTATGAGGCGTTCTCAACTTTTCTTTGGTTGCGTTGCCTTCAGGTATCCTTCCCGACCTCAATTCCGGGGATAAGGAGGTGAAGCAAAGTTAGCCAAGTGTCTCTCATGGGTGTACTCTAAGCTGATTAGATCAGATATTCCCGAGCCTTCTGGTGTGAACCCTTCTCGACCCCTTGCTTTGAGGCCTTCTCTGCCTCTGTTATGAAGCCTTCTCGTGAGGGGCCTTCTACCGTGAAACCCACTCTGGAGGAGCTTCAAGCCCGAGTTGAGTCGTTGGTAAAGAAGAAGAGAAGCATTAAGCGCAAAGCTAAGGCTCCCCACAGAAGCGACCTCGTGATTCGGTAAGATCCAGGGGTTAGTATCTTCTCTAATTGTCGTGCCGAAGAGCGGGGTCGTCGACTAAGTCTGTGGAGGTCGACGCCTCCTTCCTTAATTTGAGGTGTCTAAGGTGGTGGGCGCCCATCTCGTATTGCAGTAGTTAAAAATCCTTTAGGGAGGACCGGCGAGCCTCCTCTGGAAGTCCTGCCCATTTTTGTTTGGAGTCCCTCAGTGCAAAACTCCAAGCTCCCTCCTGCGACGCCGGAGGACGAGGGAAAGGATTGCTTTGGAACTGAGGGGGATGAGGACGTGCCCCTGGCTTCCGGAGGCTCGCTGGGAACATCGTCCGTCTTACGGGACTCGACCTCAGAGGGGGATGCGAGTGGATTGAGGAGGCTCTAGCCTTATCGCTTCAGGGAGCGACCACCGTATGTCCAGACGCCTTTATTTGTTTGTTCCACCATTGTTTCAAACTATCCATTAATTTTATCTCGTTTTTGCAGATGGCTACCTATATGAAAAGCCTGGCGAGGAGGGCCAGCTTTGCCGAGGGCTCTCTGACCTCTGAGAAGGTCGACCTTCGAGCTTTCGGATCACGGCCTTGTCGAGAATCTTTGTGAAGTACTCATCAGAGCATGAAGCACACCACGGTATGGCTGTTTGAAGATAAAGAAAAGGCTCGGAACGCTTGAGGTTCTTAGAGATGAGAGCTGCTGCGCGGTCGAGCGACTGCCAGTGGCGGGGGCGAGCTACACGTAGTCTGGATGGCCATTTGCGCATCAAGAGAAGAGCGTGTTGATGATTAGTAGTATTTTAGATCGTGCAGAGAGCTAGTGACCAGTGGAGCGCTAACTAAAATGCCATAGGCCGGAGATCTTCTTAAAGCGGGGCATGGATTGTCAAGGAAGGGGTGATTGTCGGAGTTGAGAGACGAGGCTTGTACACAGTGGGCCTCGGGTGGCTTGCTTTTGGTGTAAAAATTTTGCTAAAGGTTTTCAGGGTTTGGATTCCAGCTTTCAAATTCCTATTGAGGAGGTAGAAGAATTGACTCACAGCCAGCTAAGTGGACCAATGAGGTGTTTAGATATTTGTTTCATTCTCTCATGGTGACACAGGTGAGGCTCCTTGACAGGCCGAAAACGTGGTGTGTAAAATGTACGCCTTTGTGTGCAAGTGCACTCGTCGCCCCAAGTAATATAGTGTACCAATGGTACGGATATCGATCCACGGGGATAGGTGTGTTGACTACATAGATTTGCTTTTCAAATATTATCTGGATATACGTAATGTGTGAAAGGGTACTAGTGTTTTAATGTAAACTAAACTACTGATTTGAACGAATTACTATTTAATGGGAATTTAGGGTTATGTCTCCCCTGCCACTTTCGATGGATTATTTCTTAAAGATGATATTATTGATGCATTTATGATTTATTAATGAGTGATCTTACTCACGAGATACCCTCTCTCGAGGTGTATTCGCCTATCTCGCTAGTAGAGTGGGTGTATCTCTGACTTTCGGTACTCGGGAAATGCTTAAATGTTCTAACCTTAATTGCCACCTTCGGTTCGGGAATATCTCTGACTGCAAGATCAACGAAAGTGCTCTGCACTCATATCCCTAGGTATCCTCATCTCTCGAATCTCGGATCTCTAGCATGAACATACTAATGTTGGCCAAACATTACCATGTAATTGATCTACATATGTAAAGCAGATGATAATGAATCATAAATCAATGAATAATATAAATTAATCAACAATCCATTCAGCGGCGAGTTCATGATACCCTAGGTATAGATCACAGAACATAATGAATAAGAAAATGTCGATAGGCGATATATAAAACATCGAGTTCTAATATCAGAAACAAAGAAGAATACAAATCAAGAATATCAGATAGATGTCCTACCTTTCACGATTTCCACTCCTGGTTTGTGCGATTCCCAGATCTCCGTCTCGCCGCCAGTGACATTCGCATTTGCCTTTTAATGATTGAGAGGAGAACTTGTGCTGACGTTGCGACGTTGCAACATCGCGACGTTGGGACGTCGCGACGTTGGAGCGTCGCGATGTTGTCGCTTGTTGACTTCTTTATATGTTGCCTCAACGTCGCGGCATTGGGACGTCGCGGCGTTAGGCGTCGTGGCGTTCGGCCCGTCCTTATGCCTTTGCCTCCTGTATCGAAATTGCTTCCAAGGCGCCCTTTTTGCACGATTGCACTGCATACACACGATCACCGTCGGGTATCGACAACAAAAACTACGTATTTAAATATAAAATAAGCGCGGCGTAAGGCCAGGCGGGAGTGTTTTAGAGCGCTCATCACCCCCGAGCTTAGTTTCTTGCTTGGCCACAGCGAAGCGAAACTCAAACCTAACACACACTGCGTAATGCTTATAATCAACATAGAGATCATCTTTGCCCAATCTTGATAGATAGAGGATCCAAATTAAGTAGGCTTCGCACCTCTCTTGTTCTTTGGAAGTTCCGCGAGTTCGCGAGATGTTCGAATTTCGAAAGAACTAGGATTGAACTTCCGGTGAAGTGGCGAGTGTCGCGGCCTCGATATATTGATGGCTTTTCCCGATGATCCTATGCGTATAAAGAAATGACCTCTAGTGTATACTTAAGTTCGGCCCCCCCGAGAATTGAGTTGACCCCTTTAATTGGGAAAATATAACTACAAAAGGATCGGCACACACCGTTTGCAATATCTAATATATTTACTCACTACATAGAACAAAACTAGTGCCCATAAGTTTATGCTAAGTGTCCATGTAGCGGGGATTAGTTAGTGACTCCCCAGGTTGGTTGGGAGCACCAGGGCATTCGAGTTCCCTCGAGCGTCACCTGAACACTGAGGCGAGACCTAAGGGCCCTAAGGCTGCAGGGAAACTGCATCTTACGTCCTGGCGGGTGAGTGGTGATGACTCCGACCAGTTGGCTCGGGGCATTGGGCTTTGAAAGGCCCCTCGGTTGTGCCGGGTTCCGTTGGAAGATCCATATTCTATCTCTATCTCTATCTATTTTCTTCTCTCTTTCTATTTTTTTTTTTTTTTCATTTTTGGGGCTCGAAGGCAATCCTCTTTATTCATGGTGTCCCATCTCTTTGGTATTTAGAGACTCCCAAGGTTTTGTTGAACCTTAGTAGTTGGGCTCGGCACCTATGCATAACCTAGAGATCATTTGTGTGTGAGTGTGATAGGCTCATTGAAATGGTTCTTGAATAGCCGGAGTGATTCAGCTATCTTGCTCTTATTGACCTAATTCAGAACATTCAAGCGTCAGTAGAGCCTTTCTTTATTGACACAGTGTATTAAAACAAAAATTTGATCTACTCAAAAAAGCATGGCATCCTGTGCGCCCCGATTCCACTAGACACGACACCCTTGCACATGTATGACATACCTAAAACATAAACATGACTAAACCTGAAATTCGACATCTAAGATAACAAATTATTAAATAAAACTAAGCGAAATGTACTAATATGCATAAATGCAAACAAACATGACTAAACACAGAAAACTGGAGTCACCCGAGCATACCCCCCGAACAAAAATACCAGTGTCCTCCTTTGGTAATAGAATCTTGATGGGGTGAGATAACTCCCTTTGGTGATCGGTAGTAGTCAACATATGGTGGTGGCGGTGGTGGCTGGTGAAATGCGAGAATCTGAGGAAGCTAGGCACGGAGGATCTCTTCTTCTTGAAATAGTGGCTGATTGACGACAAATGCGCACATCGGTAGCGAAAGCCTCCATATCCTGTGTGATGAGGACTCGGTGCTCCTGGGTCTCGTCTCAGAACGCATCAAAGCGCTCAGTAAGTGAGAGCATTGGGTCCTCGAGGTCGGATGAGGGACTGGAGGGAGCTGGCTGTGGTGGTGGTGGAGGTGGGTGGGACGAGGACTGCCCAATGTCTCCCTGGGGATAGCCTAGGAGTCCACAACGAGCCTGATAGTCATGAAGCTCGTCCTCGTCCGAGGGCTCATGGCCGGAATCATAGACCCCCTCAGGTCGTGGTACACCCGGTTTGTCCCTCTTAATAGATATAGTTTGATGAGTTGTAACCCGCACGCCTCGTTGTCGTCAGGGGCACCCAGAGCTCGTTTCGCATAAGCCCAGATGAGAAAGGGTGCTTGAGTTCTCTTAGCGTCCGGTTATGGAGGATAGCATCCTCATAACACCTTGACATCAAAGGGATATCACGGATGATGGCATAGTTGAAGCGAGGCACGCTTAGGCTGTCACTTCACCTGCGTTCGTCGTCGAATAAGACTCGATGTGATTAAATGATGCGGACGCTGGGATAGGCGAGTGCTTGGCCTTGGAAGTGGGCTGCATGGCCCACTCGGCTATTGAGTTTCCTCACCTAGGCCATTAGTTAAAGCCCCAGATAGTCTCGGGGTAGTCGGGCGCTCGTAAAGGCGATCAAGCGACTCACGAGGGGACATGATCCGGACTATAATAACTATTGATCGACTCATGCGAGTCGACCAATACTCCCCTAACCAGAACCTTTTGGCTGACGTGGGAGGTGAAGTTAGGCGTGGAATTCTCTCGCACCACTCATCGCCATTTGGATGAGGTGGTTGGCAAAGTGCCCGCCATCCCTTGGCCGCGATCGTCTTACGGAAAAAATCATCAGGGTGGTGAAAACCCTTCTCCTTGATAAACGATCTGTTCTTGTAGATGGTGCCGAACCTATCGGCGACACCCTCGTTCACGAACCGCGTGACATCATAATTTGGGGTCGGGTCCTCATTTGGGTAGGCCAAGCAATCAAGCGTTTACGCCTTTCCAGACATTAGGCGGGACCTAGATTGCTAGTGGGGTAATGCGATAGGATGGCACAGAGAGTTGGCACACCCGGCCGACACGGACAATATGAATGAACACTAGAGTGCACTAGGAAAAACTAAATCGAACTAAGTGTACGAGTGACCCTAAATGTGAGCCAACCTAAACTAAACCCAAATATGACCCTAAACGTGAACCAAAATGGGGACTCTTAGACCTAAGGTGTAGGACTAGACTAGTGCGAAAATGCCTAAGTGGGGTGTGGGAATGGTGGAGAATGTGCGTGTGTGGTGGGGACAGTGATGTCAGAGATGGTGTCGGAAGGCAACACACTGATCTCCGACCGGTGAGGAAGGGATTAGGCAAGAGGTGGAGTGGCTTGGTGGCGAGGGGGCTAGGGCTTAAGTAGGAGTGGGGCTGGAAACGACAAATGTAGAGGATTTGGGCTTCATGAGTGACGTCGCGAGTTCGGGACGCGTCGCGACGTTCGGAGAGTAAGTGTTCCAACGTCGCGCGTTGAGACAGCGTCGCGGCGTTCGGAGGATAGTAATATTAGCGTCGCGGCGTTGGATATCAACGTCAGCGGCGTTACAGAAATTTCAAAATCAGCGTATCGGCGTTGGAAATCGCGTTGCGGCGTTCGGAAAATGGTTAAAATCGTCGCGGCGTTGGATATCAACGTCGCGGCGTTCGAGAATGTCCAATCAGCGTCGCGGCGTTACGTGGCAACGTCGCGGCGTTCGGAGAGTCAAATGACGCCGCGGCGTTGAGGCGTCCAGCGGCGTTCGGGAGCGACATCAGCGGCGATTCTGAGGAGAAGGCTAAAATGTTCATTAAGCAACCATCGTCTCGGATAAAAACACTCCCTGTGTAGCTATACGGACTTTTGTGGGACTCTGCATAATGATCCTCTCACAGTACTGCTTTCGTGAGTCCTGAAATGCTAGCAATCAAAGGAGATCTAGATTCTGAGACTAAATCGACAAACCAACATAGCGACGAATGATAAAAATTTAACTCAACGAAGGGAAAATTGCAAGAAAAACTTGGGTTGCCTCCCAAGAAGCGCTATGTTTAATGTCGTTAGCTCGATGGCCCTGAATCTCAATGTGCGACATGCTTAGAAGGGCAGGAAGTACTTACGCATCCCCACATAATGCTCACCCCATGCCTCAGTGGATGAAATATTCTTCTGTTCATGTCCTTTCCCTTCTGGTGTCTTTGTAATGCTGATCGCAAACATCACGAAGTTTTATCTCTTGCAAAATCTACAGTATAGTGAGGTTGAGATATCTTCCTTTGGGTCATTATCTGGATGCTTCATAGGTTGGAATACATGGAAGTGATCTGTCTCCTTGGACTCTCGATTTGACTCACCTTCTTGCACAGGCTTTTCAGTGACGAGGAAGAGATACACCAGTATGATGGGAGGCGGGTGATCTTCCTCCATGTCGAATGACGAAGTCTGGCTGGAAGAGACGAATTCTGACTTTTACTAGGACATTTTTCGATTATTCACAGGGATGTTGGTATGACTTTGTGCGCAAGTTGCAAGGCGATTGTGGTGGGTTACAGTTCCCCCGACTTTAGCCTTTTAGGCATCGGCGGCATCAAGTTGATGCGGCTCCCCAAATCACCTGGGGCTTTTCGGATGGAGTTCACATAGAGAACGGTGCCAAAGCTACCGGATCTTGAAGTTTTGGGGGAAGCTTCTTTTGCAGGATGGCACTGCATTCCTCAGTTAAGGCGATGGTCCCATATTCCTCCAACTTCTTCTTACTCGCCAAGATCTTTTTCATGAATTTCACGTAACTAGGCATGTTCTCCAGTGCCTCCAAAAAGGGTATATTAATATGTAGTTTCTTGAAGATGTCGAAAACTTTACAAAAACGCTTCTCCGACTTACCTTTCTTGACCTGCGAGAGATACGGGTTAGTATGGCTGAGGTTCATACGTTTTTTGTACATTCCTCGGTTTCTTCTGCTTTTGTATCCTTGGCTGCTCTCATAACTGGGTTACTCATTTTCATCACAGTGCTTTCGGGATGCTTTAGTCTTGCTCCTTAATTTTCAATTCTCTTTACCACTTAGTTTCGACTCAGGTCTCGACTCTTTCCTCCTTAGAGTGATGGCCTTCTGTACTCTTTCCCTTCTCTACAGGGTTTACCTCGAATTACTTGGTAGTGAATCCACATTTGCCTTTACGTCAGCCAGGCGGCGTGGCCATACGTACCTCAACGAATTTCTCAAGCGTAAGCTTGATTGTTCAATTGGGTGGCACATTCTTTGCATAATCGCCTTTGTCTCATTCATAAAGCGAGTGTGTGAAGTGAGCATGCGTGCGGGCTTGTTACGAAGTCGGCTTTTTCTCGGGGTGGTTCGCTTCCCTCGAGTTGGTGGCATGGTGTTCTGATTGTTCCTCCATCCATTATCCTTGATTTTTTGGTGACCGATTACAGTTATTCGCCACCCTTGGCCTTGACTTTGATTACGATAATTGTTTCCCCACATCTTGTCCCCTTGCTCTTGTGATTGGTCCCTGATTGAACCTCGGCGCATCTGGGCTACTCTCGCATTTGGTTTCTGTGGCGATACGTCTTGTGTCGCATCCTCCACCAGGTCTGACTCCATTAGGTTGGTCTTATGGCATTCGTAGTACCTTCTTGTCTGGTTAAGCTGCAGTGCATTTGTGCGACATGATTGACAGTTGTTAAGGACCTCATTATCAGGTGCCACCGTGGCTTTTCTTGGTGTAGTCTTGCCACTAGGCCATTGGTTTTGTGTTAGTTGCAGCATCTTCGAATTTCATAAGCAGATGTGGTTTCTTGTTAGTGCTCCTCAGTAGAGGCATCAAATCTT
The DNA here is from genome assembly GCA_016808115.1 of Tetrastigma voinierianum. NCBI lineage: Eukaryota > Viridiplantae > Streptophyta > Magnoliopsida > Vitales > Vitaceae > Tetrastigma > Tetrastigma voinierianum. Next base: position 511,850 of record JAEQBH010000061.1, read on the forward strand.
GTTCTCGTTGCGTTCCTCGAGACCATTATAGAAAGTATGGACTGCATCCATCGGTCATTACATGATGGGCACTTCCTTAATAGTTAGAGTGAAATACGTCCCATGCCTCTGCCGATTCTCCCCCTCTGGTACAAATAAAGTATTGATCTCTTGCCTGAGTTGTGCGATTTCGAAGAGTGGAAAAAACTTGGTCGGAATTTTTGCACTAAATCGTTCCGTGAAGTAATGGAATCGGTGGTGACTTGTTAGCCAGTGGCAGCTCTATCACTAGTGAGGAGTGGGAACAAAGCGCGACTGAGTATATGAGTAACTCAATGTACTTGATTGTATCGCGGACTTCAAGGAAGTTGGTCAAATCGTGTTTGGATTCTCATTAGGTAACCCATGGAGCAAGATGTTACGAAGCATACGTAAAGTGGTGACCAACTCGAGTTGTTTGCTAAATGGAGGTCTTTTGATAGTTGTCACGAGCAATAGTGGGTGGTAAGAGCAAACTCGTCTAAGCGGCATAGATGGATCATCTGAATTTGTATAAGCGGCTGGGTGTGATTCCTTAGTTATTCCAATTCGGCCTCTACGTGCCTCGTTTTGCTTTCAATCACTAAGATCACATTCTTCATTGTCCCGCCCGTGTTTGCTTGAATTCTAATCTATTCAGTTTGCTGTTCTCGGCGTGTTCTGTGTAGCGTTCTTTCTGGCTCAGGATCAAACAGATGTTGGTCAACCTGATTTCGTCGGTGCATGTACTCGCTGAAATCTAGACTGCAATCACACACGAAGCAAACAAGACCCGACTTACCCGGCGCATAATAACAAATAAAAAAAAATTCAGGTAATATCTAATTGCTTTATTCTCTGCTCCGATCTAAACCTATCCCACACAATGGCAAACTTGGCGGTAGAAACGTGGTGTGTAAAATGCGCCTTTGTCTTGTAAGTGCACGCGTACGCCCTAAGTAATATAGTGTACCAATGAGTACAGTGTCGATCCACAGGGATAGGTGTGTTGACTCTGAGAGATTTGCTTTCAAATATTATCTGGATATATGTAATGTGTGAAAGGGTACTAGTGTTTTAATGTAAACTAAACTACTGATTTGAACTAATTACTATTTAATAGGGACTAGGGGTATGTCTCCCCCTGCCATTTTCGATGGATTATTTCTTAAAGATGATATTATTCAGCCTATTTATGATTTATTAATGACAAGGTGATCTTGCCTACGAGATACCCTCTCTCGAGGTGTATTCGCCTATCTCGAATTCTGTTCCCATTTGCCTTTTAATGATTGAGAGGAGAACTTGCGCTGACGTCGCGACGTTGGGACGTCGCGACGTTGGAGCGTCGCGATGTTGTCGCTTGTTGACTTCTTTATATGTTGCCTCAACGTCGCGGAGTTGGGACGTCGAGGCGTTGAATCGCGACGTTCGGCCATCCTTATCTGCTTTGCCCCTCTCTTGCTCCAAAATTACTTCAAAAGGCGCGGCACACTTAATTGCACTGCGTACACCCGATCATCAAATCGGGTATCCGGCCACAAAAACTATGTATTTAAATATAAAATAAGCGAAAACGTAAGGCAAGCCTTGAATTTATAATACAGTGTTTTAGGCACTCATCACTCCTGCAGAGGTCGGCTCTCCTACCTCGGTCGTTGGGACTTCACCTTCTAACTTACATGGTTTGGAGGTTTGGGTAACTGAGGCTGCTCATAGTCCTGCTTCGGACATTTAGTCTTTTCCCTGTTGTTTATGCTTATTTTGCTAACTTCGGGCTCTGAGCCTTGGACTTCTGTAATGCTGACCCTCATTTTTGTCGATATGCGAATATTTACCTTTATACCCTTTGGACATTCTGTCTTCTTTACCATCTTATTTTACAACCTGGGTTGCGAGGCTTCCGGGCTATTCAACTCCTTTAATAACTGAGCTGTTGTGCGCTTAGCATCTAAACTACGTGACTCTTAACAAACCGAGCTACTGGGATCCTATTGAATTGAGCTATTGGGCTCTTAACAAACTGAGCTACAGGGCTCTTAAAAATTGAGCTCCATGGCTCTTTTGAACTGAGCTACATGGCTCCTTTGAACTGAGCTACATGGCTCCTTTGGACTCTGAGCTACGTGGCTGTTTAATATCTGAGCTCTGAGCTTTTTCGTCTTCCTTCGAGGATGTATGTTATATGCCGCTCTCATTTCCTTCCTGCCTTTGCCAGCGTCGGAGTTCGGACATGATGAAGCTTCAGGGTTTGATTGCCATTGTGCGAAGTCTATTTGGTGGTTGTAGGCAGACGTTTGGTTTCGTTGCTCTGCCATTTGTTGGAGTTGTGTTGTTCCTTAGACCTTCCATTTGATGGGTTAGATTCGGAACAAGTTGAAGGGGCGGCGTGTTTAGATGGAACAACTGATCTAAGCTTCTTATGTTATGCCTCTCCTTCCATCTTTTCTCTTTTTCAGGCTTCCTTTTTCTCTTTTTAGGGGTTTTGCCTTGAGTGGTTGTTTTGCTAATTGTATTTTCCCAGATCAGGCGGTTTTCTAATTGTAACTTTCTGGAATAATTGTAATTCTCTGAAATGAAAGTACAATCTTTTGGAAACACGTATACTTGTCTGATGTTTCATGTAACCTCCTAAGGCCCTTCCGAGCCTTGTGGATTTATGATAAACTGAGCTCCTTGGTTCTTTCTTTATGATTCTGAGAGTAGGCGGTAGAAAATAAACCTGAAATGTTATTTGAGCAGAAAGTAGAGCTAGCTGCGCTTTATTAATAGATCCTGATATAGCTTTATGGGTAAAGAAAGCGGCAGGCGCTCGACATTCAGGGAGTGATGTAAGGTCTTTCCCTCTTTCGTTTGAAGCTATGTAGTTGCCGAATCGGATTATCAGTGATCGTTATGAGGTCCTTCGATTGGGATCAGTTCCTATAGTGGGGTCTTTCCTTGCAGACAGGAGTTTTTGAGCACTAGGTGGCTGGGCTTAAAACTATTAGGCCCGACCTTTTGATCATAGTACCTTTCTGTTTTTCATTGGTAGTCCTCGGCGCGTTTCAAAGCTTGTTCTCGCTTCTCCTCCAGGAGATCAAGGTTTAAGCGGAGAGACTCCTCATTGTGCTCGGCGTTTGCAAACTCGACCTTAGGTGACACTAGCTGTGGCCTCGACGGGGGCTGCAGCCTCGGTGCCAAATGTGGAGTTTCTCGAGTTGCGGACTGCGTGCCAGTTACGCCTCCCCTTAGTACCTCGAGGAGGTATTCTACCCATTTTCCCTTTAGGTTTTCCAACTTAGTCTTCAATGTTGCCTTGAGAGTCCTTATAGTGACTTCTGCTTGTCCGTTAGACTGCGGATGACCTGGGGACGAATAGTAATTCATGATTCCGAGCTCGGCGCAAAAGTTTTTTAATTTCAGGTTGTCAAACTACTTTCCATTATCAGATACCAAAGCTTTTAGGATTCCGAACTTGCATATTATGAAACGCCAAAGGAAGTTACGTACCTTTTGCTCGATCATTGTTGCTAATGGCTCGGCCTCTGCCTACTTAGTGAAGTAGTCCACTCTTACAATGGTGAACTTGCACTGGCCCCTCAGCGGGTAGAATACAGTAATAATCTAAACCACCGCTGGCGAAAGGTCGAGGGCTTATGATCGAGGTTAGTGGCTAGGATGGGAGGTGGGAGATCTTGGCATGCTCTTGGCCAGTTTTGCATTTTACGATGGAGTTCCATGGAGTGCTTTGAGCATCGTGGGCCCGATAATACCCTTGTCTTTCAGTTTTACTACCCAGTCCAGAAACTCAGATATGGTTGCCCTTGCGGGCGCCTTCGTGCACCTCTCTAAGTACATAGTTGGCATCTTCCTTTCCTATGCATTTGAGGAGGGGTGCAGAAAAACCTCGTTTATAAAGGGTCTCTCGTAAAAGATCGAATCTAGTTGACCTTGTTCTTAGTTTAGATTCCTCATTCGGATCGCTTAGCCGATGTCTCAGTTAACAGTAGTCTGAATGGAATCCATCATTTCGGCAGTCATCCTTTGGGAAAAATTTATTCGATGTTGATGTTTTATTGAGGCTCAAGAGAGATTTTTCATTGGTATCCTCTATCCGGGTCTTCTAGTGTGATTGCTAACTTTGCCGGGGAGCATCGCTGTGTGAATTTACGCCTTGGGACGTATTTGAGCTTGAACTTTGTACGAATTTTTAAAGCGGTCAGCGTACCTTTTGGTAAGAGATCATTTTTACCTCGCTTCATAGGAATCTTCTATCTGCAGCTACCACCACCCAGTTGGGAATCATTGCGTACCTCCTGGTTAGTCGGCTTCCATGGAGTGGGCAAGGTTAAGCCGGTGTTTGCCTTTTCTATATAGGCCCAAAACCCCTCGAATGTACACATAGTTACAAAACCTTACACTTCTCTTGCACCCATGTCACTTTGGATAAATTTGCTTAATTAAATAATCTGTCTTGATGTTAGGATTTTAAAATTAGGTTTAGTCTTATGACACTGCTGAGTGCCTGAGTCATACAGTAGTAAAATGCGGATGTAAAGTCAGTATCATTCCCATAGAGATTGATATGAATTGAGATCGAGTACTGACCTACGAGTTCTATGCTATTTGGACTAAAAGAATTTGATATTGAAAATTTGTCTAAAATGATATATCCTATTTATTAGGCTAAAATAGAAATTGGAATAACATGAAATCAACTAAAAATATAAAGAACTAAATACTGGATCTAATATGTTCCCTGTGAAAGATGAAAACTATTAGTGAATTACAATGAAACAATCAATTCCTCCATGAAAGTACATGCTCTATTGTATTGATGGATCTGGATTTGTCCAAGAATGCCTAAATGTTGCAGTTGGATTTCTCCACATTCCTTGAGTTAAACTCTTCTCTCGAAATCAAGATTTAACTTGATTACTTGTATTACACTTTTCTTGCAAGATCGGGTATTTTTTTCTTTCTCAATACTTCACACCCATTTCTTGATGATGCAGTTCTTTGCGGCACCTTCTAGGATTAGGTGCGAAGTTTCTACGACAATTGGTGGCTCATCAGCCCAGATCTATTGGTTCGTCCTTTCCATGATTAGATCTAAGCTAACACGAGGTTAGGAACTTCCCTTTAGATTAAGAGTGAACTCTCACGATTATTTAGATTGTTAAATACTCCCCTTCAATTCAATTATGAGCGAATGGGATTTATCAAATTAACTTTGAGCTGTGAGTTCATCAATGGTAGTCTAACATACGAGAAAGAATGCTCGGCTCAGGAATCTCCATCTACATTGTCACGCGGGGAGAGCGTCTGTCAGGCAAGATACATTCCCTCGAAATGGTATTCGGTACTACCATTGGGAACTTATCGATTTAAAAACAACACCCGAACAAATAAATCACTACCCCGAATAACGTTCTCCAGTTTTTGCGAAAAAGAGCTGTAACTGCTATAATTCAAATCCGTGGAGAGCTGCGTTCAGTGCATTCACGATTAAAGAAATCGTCTGGAGTCACATACAACCACTATAATCGCGATAGAGCGGAAAAATGAACTCAATTTGTCCCGGATTTCATAAATTTTCAGGCAGCAATTTTAAGAAGAAAATAACATAAATAAAATTTCAACTCTAAACGTTTATGCACAGTTAGCATAAATAGATCCAGAAATGAATTAAAAAAAATAAAAATGAAAAATAAAGAAAATTCTACTCTAAACTATACACTGAGTTCCTCTTTGTTCCCCTTTTCTGGGTAGTGAAGACGGAAGCTACTTTACTATTCTAACACTGTCTATTTATATTGTCAAAAGAAATTGGGCCGAATCCCAAAAAAGCTCCAGGTCGAATTCCCAAAAGAAAGCCCAGTTTACTGTCCTAGGTCGCGACCTCGGGTTGATGTCGCGACATGGATTTCCCTTTATTACTCTTGTTCAGTCGCGACCTTGTTATACATTGCGACGATTCACTTCTTTGCTTGCTTGGATTAATGGTCGCGACATCGTTTAATAGTCGCGACCTTGTTTGCTCCGGTGTTTCTCAAGGACGATATCACGACCACGGTTTCATGTAGCGACAACGTTGTCTTTCTCTTCTTACAGCCAGTCGACCTCGATTCTGAATGGAACTTCTCTTCCTTGTTCTTGTTGCGTCGCGACTTGATTTTAGGTTGCGACCACATTTACGTTGTAGAGTGAAAGCAGGGTGCGTGACTTTCTTTTTCTGGTCACGACCTTGTTGGTGGTCTTATGCCTTCACAGGTTTCAAATTTAAGTCGCGACCTCGGGTGATGTCGCGACCTCTTGCTGATGTTCATTTCTCTCTTCTTACAGTGCGCAGCCTCGATTCTTTGTTGCAACCAATTTCCTCCTTCCAGCCTCACATTCTGGAGTCGACCTCATGGTGATCATCGTGACCTCATGTTCTTTCTTTTTTTTTGGTTGCATGTAGTCCCGATTGCTTTCAGTAGTTGGGACTGGATTTCATGCTCGGTTCTTCTTAGTCGACTTGAATGAGTGGTTATGACATCGTTTGTGGTCCTTGATTAATAAATGGTCGCAACTTCGGTTTCTTGGCAAGGACTTCGTTTGGCTTAAGCCAGTTGCGACCTCCTTTCTTCAACTTTTAATTTGGTTGCAACCCCGATCTTCTGTTTGAGACTCGGTTCAGTTTTTATCCGCGACCTCAACGACCGCGTCGTGACCTGAATGGGCCCTTCATTTAAAGCTAATTTGCAACCTCATTTTCTTGCGGAGATTTCCCTTGTGGTTTCATTGATGGATCCGCGTCGCGCGTATAAGATTGAAGTCGCGACCTCATGTAAAACCCAAGAAAAATTCAATTTTTACGAAGGGTAAGCGGTAATTTCGGTTGAAATGGAATTTCTCTAGATCTCGAATGGCGAAATGGTACTTGTTCCATTAAATTCGATCTCGCCAATCTAGTGACCCGAAAAAGTTTCGTCGAATTAAGAGGCAGTCGAATATTTTCACGATTTTACGGGTGATAGATCATGATGACCCGGGGACTAGATTTTACGAAAATCTCGAAGTCGAAGTAACTTAGGTTAAGTTCATTTAAAATAATTGAGCGAGAAAGAAATAAATTGTTTCGGGGTAAAAATGGACCCGAATGAAGCAATATGAATAAAGTATCCAAGATAATAATAATAATAATAATAATATTATTATAATAATAATAAAATGAAAAAATCAAAATAAAAATGGGAACAGACGGACGTGAGGGAGAGGGCGTGGAGGAGAGAGGAGATATTTTTATTTTTGTTTTCTTACTCTTCGTTCTTTCTCGGATCTGTGAAAATCGGACCAGTAGGTTTGTGAGTGAAGGCGAGTTGATCAAATCTGACGAGGCTAAGGTAAACGTGCCTTAGAATTTCAGTGGGTGTAGTTATAAGTGAAGTCCGATGCAGAAACCGCGACGGTATCGAGCTTAGGTATCTGAATACTGGGGGCTCGAGTTTAGGCGTCATGGGTTTAGAGTCCACGATGCACTGGCTTCACGGCTTGGTATCGAGCTAAAATAATACGATTACCTCTAGCGTGCTGGGCATGGGCCTAGGTTATGCAGTTGTAGTGTAGTGCACAGTTAGGATTGCACGGGCTTGAAATCGATGCAAGCCGACTTGGTATCGGAAAGCGTGTCATTATCACGACCACAGGGCTTGAGGGAAATGGGCTTAGGCCATTGCTGTGCGGTGAAATTGATACTAGCGTCATAGCTTGGTATCGGGTTTAGGTACACACAGAATACCTCTGAGTTCATGGGATAGGTTTAGACCACTACATGCATGGTGTGTTTCGTGTTGTGTTCGGATATGTGTTCCATGTTTGTGATTGTGTGATTGTGTGTTACACATTGCGTGGAAAACTTATACACGGTATGATGTATATGGGAAATGTGATTGCGTGGTATTGCGGGAAAATTATATGCTTAGCATAATGTATATAGGAAGAGTGGAATCACTAAGATTAGGAACTATAACCTTGGGGGTTCGGAGAAAATGAAATGAACACGAAAGTGTTGAATTTTAGTGAAATAAATAAAAGGAGTGGTTGTGAAGCCGAACCACTCGAGGCGATAGCAATTCGGTTCATGGTTTTAAGTCTATTAGTAATTGGCATGTGCATTACTAGTTAGGCTGAAATGAATTAATAAAGTTTGTTGCCATTTGACATGTGTAGATGTGAAGTCGAGAAGCAGAAGGATGTAGAATTAGATCCGCGAGGTGTGACAACTAGTAATATTTGACTAGTAGGCCTTTCTTGGTAGTTGGGGTTCTGTTTGCTACCATTATGCAGGCTAAAGTGTGGTAGTGAGTCGGGAGGTCAGAAGGGAGTAACCTTTTTGAGGTTCGGGTCACATCATCCTCAGTGTTTATAGGGAGGGGATCGGAATGGCAGACCATTGGATTCAGGCGGATTGAGAATGTATTGGAGGCTATGGTGTTACCTTTGATCACGGTAGTCGGGGCTAGAGCTGCGTTCCAACTAGAGGTGAGTCCCGAGTGTGGTGGGGCCGGGTTAGGAACCTCACAGGGATTTAGGGGTAATGACTTGGCGAGGTTCCATGTGATCTTTTATGAGCAAGTATTTTCAGACCAGCGCTAGACATGCGAGGCCCAGAGTTCTAGAGTTGAGCGAGCGATGCGGTGATGAGTACATGGCTAGATTCAGGTTGGCACGTTTTGGTGATGACTATGTGGCCACAGATATGGCCAAGGTCAGGAGATTTGAGAATGGACTGAAGTTGTCCAATCGGGGCAAGATTGTGGGCCTCCACCTACAAGACATGGACTCTATGGTTGAGACAGCTCTGGCCATAGAAAGAGAGATGGATGAAGCACAAGGCATTCGAGATGAGAGTGTCGGTGGGAAGAGAAAGGAGGATCAGCCTTCTTAGAGTTTGGGCTTAGAGGTTAAGGCCTGCAGGAGAAAAATACAATTCAACGCTAGGAAAATTCTTTCCTCTAGGATGCAGGGTGAGAGTTGGTCGGATATGGTAGACTATGCTCGGGTTTTGATGTCATTCTTGACATGGATGAGTTAATGACCCATCGGTTTGTCGGTGATTGTGGAGCTGAGGCGGGTTATCATGCAGGCACGGTCTTAGGTTGTAGAAGGTAGCATATGCATGTGAGTGATGAGTATGTGTGTGGAATTTCGGGACGAAATTACGTTAGGGAGAATGTAGCCGAAAAATTCAATTTTTTACGGAGTAAAAGCGGTAATTTCGGTTAAATAGGAAATTCTCTAGATCTCGGATGGCCAAGCGGATCTGCTTATTTATTGGTCGTCTCGTGAAATCTAGTGACCCGGAAAAGTTTCGTCGAATTAAGGACAATCGAGATATTTCACGATTTTACGGGTGATCAGTCGTCGATGGCGGGGACGAGATTTTCTGAAAAATCTCGGGGAAGTCGAGAAATGACTTGGGTTAAGTTCGATTTAAAATAATTGAGCGAAAGAAATAAATTGTTTAGGGATAAACGGAATGAATGAAGCGATATGAATCAAGTATCAAGATAATAATAATAATATAATAATAATAATAATATTATTATAATAATAATAATATTCTTATTATAATAATAAAATGAAAAAAAAATCAAAATAAAAGAGGCAGAGACGGACGTGAGGAGAGGCGTGGAGGAGAGAGGAGATATTTTATTTTATTTTCTTCTCTTTGTTTCTTTCTCGAGATCCTTAGAAGCTCGGACCATAGGTTTTGTCGAGCTGAGGCAAAGTTGATCCGTGCAGCGAAATACAGCGTGGGCACGGAATCTTGGAGTTTCGTCGGCTTAGCGGGGTGAGAATTTTCCTACTTGTGTTATTTCTAGCTAAAGGCTATTTAATGGTTTGAAATTGTCTTAGAATTCGTGAAGCGTAAATTCCCGATCCTCAAATTTTAATTTAGTGTAGGAATTTTAGGAATTTTAGGACTATTTTTAGGCCAGTCGGGCTGAATTCCGGAATTTGTTTTGAACGATTCGAGAATTTTGAGAAATTGTTTTTGGCTGATCCTTGTGAGATTTTCGGGACTATTTTCGAGTCGATTTGTATTGATGTTTGGTTTGCTCTGGGGCCGATGTCTTCGGGTTTTATGGTGTGTTTTGGTATCCTGATATTCGGTGATGAGCGAGTGAAGGACAGAGGTGCCACATTTTATATGAGTTCGAGATTTGGGCCATTTTGTGTGTTATTACTAGAAAATGTGTATGGTTGAGTGATTCAAAATGGTGCTCGTGTTTGTTGATTAGCCCGTGTAGGCTAATTTTGGTGTAATTGATTGTGAATTTGCGTAACATGTTTTATGTGATTTAATTATGTTAATATATATGCATGTGAATATATTAGCATAAATGTGTTGGAATTGGCATCATGCATTCCATACGCTTTGAGGTAACCTAGAGTGGGTGTGAGTGCATAGTTGGGATGACCTTTGTGTTAGGTGTTTGATGGTGTGTCGTGAGTACGGTTGTGGATCGACAGGCGTAGGGTGTTGATTAGTGGAAACGATTAATAAGACAACGTCAGCGAATAGAGTTGCGGGTTAAGAAAATGGAAATGGCTCATTGCATTTCATATGCCTTTGGGACACCACAAACAATAGGAGTAGTGCATGAGGTGGTTTCTTGAGAGAATTGTTCGAGGTTGACAGCCAATGTATTTGTCGGAGTGTGTCCACTTATACATCGGAGGGTTGTCATATAATATCAATCGTCGAATGCACTTGATTGATATCTGACGGAATAATATCGTCGTTGGAGTCGCGATTGATATACATCGGAGGGTTGTCGCAAAATAGATTATCGAATTGTGTCCACTATTTTATATCGGAGGGTTATCCACGGTTAAAAGCAAATACGCTATTTGGAAATGGTTTTCATTCATGTGGAATGCATGTTTGAGGTAAGTGAGAACTCGGCGTGTCTGAGTGTAAGAGACGCGATATCATAGTTAATATGGGTGTAAAGACTGCGGTATCACTGAAAAGTTATGTTGCCCAAAAAGAGACCTGCAGTCATTATTTTATAACATAGACTTGGGTTGTCACGATAAGTCGGGATTGACTTTGGTTGTTGCCCATTGACACTTGCATTGGGTAATGGGCCGTGAGAGCTTCGATACTTGGGTCATTGGTAATGCAGGTGATAGTTGTCGGATGGCGATGCATGTGAGGCGAGTCGGTGAGTGACTCGGGATATATTACTCGATGACATATTGAGGTGATGGAAGCCGGCGAGGAGCTCGGTACATGGGGCGTGGTGGTCGAGTCTCATTCATGGCATGGTATTCGGGTGAACATGTGTATGTTGCGCGGATGTGTGTTTGATTATCTGACCATTGGATGTGCATAGGTGGTGAGTAGCCCTTGTGAGTTATCACTCTTGGGTTTGCTCACCGGGTCAGTGGACCCTGCTTTAGTCTGGTCGGTGTAGGCGGTGGCCACGTGAGACCGCACATATGAAGAAAGCCGACTTGTGGCTTTGATTTTGTATAAAATGTATTAGAATGTGGTAATTTTAATATATGTTTGTATAAAGAGTAATTTATTAACTCTTGAACTATTGTAGATAGTTGATGTATTTGGGATATATTTTGTGAGTATTGATACAGGGGCCCAAGTGGCCATTATATTACTCGCATGTAGACCCTGTGTGGTCATTGTGGTATTTGAGACGGGGTTTTGTATTTGAGTAGAGCTCCTGAACAAAGAGACTACTGCCCCAGATTTTTGCGTGAATGTCGGGTAGGTTGCAGGCATCCGGGGAATGTCCGCGAGTTGACGGGTTATCAGCGAACACCGGTTTTGGGCGTCACACCTCGGTTATATTGATTGGGCGTCGCATTCGGAGTGGTGTCGCGGTAGAAGATTCTTCTTTGAGATATTTCCTTTAGTCTCGACCCACGCTTGGCTGCCATGACTTCTTTCACTTGTTGCTTTGGTAGTCTGGTCTGAAACTAACTTTAAGTCATGACCCCGTTTGAATAAGCCTTCTATTTCTTCGTAAATTTAGTCTGATGTCGTAACTTGGAATTAAATGAACAAACAGCTTCTTGTTGCGACTCAGGCTTCCGGTTGGACTTCATTTACGCTTATAGAGTGATCTCTTTGGTTTCTTTGGGATTTTTTCTTATGTTGTATTTTTTACGCATTAAATTTGAGTAAAATATCCACATTTTCTGCATACGAATCAACATTTATCTTGTATACCGAAAAAGGGATGAAAAATCGAATGAATTTTGGACTCATCACAGCGATGGCGGCTTCATGTCGGCCGTTATTGGAGGCTGGAACGAATCCCGAGTGCATATTCCGCGTTGATCCCATCCCGGGTCGAGAATCAAGCACGCACGGCTTCCTTGGCGTTGGTGGCCCCATCTGAGCAACCTCGGATGGGAGGTCGGACGTGAGCTCGGTGTTTTCCGTAGGCTCTGTCGAGGTGAATTCTATGATGAAATCTGCCAACACTTGTCCTTTGATCGCTATTCTTGGCTTGTACCTAATGTCGAACTCACTCAGCTATATGGCCCATTTTACCTGTCTTCATAAGGTTTATGGTTTATGCAGTATTTGCTTCATTGGGTGTTCTGTTGGAATCTTGATGGTGTGAGCTTGGAAGTATGGTCGAAGTCTTCTAGCTGCAGTCACCAATGTTAGAACTAGCTTCTCCATCTTCGGATACCTTTCCTCTGCTCCTCTCAGCTACGGTTGCGATAATATTTAGGTACATTGCGCTCTATCCCACTTTTCGACCCACGTTGACCTTAGTCGAGAAGTGGAAGCGAATTTAGAGTAGGCGTGGGAGTTCCCCGCTTGGAGGGTTTACGGGAATAGGGAGCTTAAAGTAGGTTTTTAAGCGGCGAACGCTTCTCTTCACAGTGGGTATCACAGTGGAAGGCCTTTTAGAACTTGAAAGAAAGGCTGACACTTTTCATTGGATCTGGACCGCAAGCGACTCAGGCGTAGCTATTCTCCCCGTCAGTGTGAGATTTAGTGTTTGAGGGGTGGTTGCCATCATACGACTTTTATCTTGTCTGGATTTGCCTCCCAACCAGCGATTTGTTGACTATGAAACCCGTGAACTTCCCACTGGGAGACTTGGCTTACACTTGGTTGGGTTTAACTTCATCTTGTAGTCGCCCGAGGACTGGAATGGTCGGCTAGGTGGTACTGCGTGGAGCTTGGCCTTATTTGACTTCACCCGGCCTTAACCGATACATGTAATACTTCCATGGATGCTCAATATGTTTTGGAACATTATGTTTACTGACCTTTGATAAGGTGGAGTACTGGCGTTCGCTGGCCCGAGGCATCGCTGATAACGATCGTTCCACATTCAGGTCCACGAATGAGGAGTCTTCTCTTGGTCGATAGGGTCCGATACGATATGATTATAACTCGAGAAGCGTCCGTGAAGTTGAGGAACCGTGGCGTGATGGCATCCACTATGAGGTCGTCAGGCGAGCTATCTTTTGGGTAAGCCCGGTTAACATCGATAAAGTCAATGCAGAGTCGCCATTTGCCATTTTCCATTTGCCTTCTTGACAAGAACCACATTAGCCAACCAGTCGGGATAATTTACTTCTCGGATAGCTCGAGCTTGGAGGAGTTTGCTAACCTCTTCGTTGATCGCCTTCTACCTTTACGGGAATGAAACTTTTCTTTCTATTTGATGGGTTGAAGGAGGAATGACATTCGGCTTGTGGGTGATATCTTGGGTCGGTCCTCCGTGTCCTCTTGCTTCCAAGAGAATACTTCCACATTTTGCTTTAAGAAGCGAATGAGGAGGTCTTTGAAAAGGCCAATTTGGATCCGATGTATGCGAGGTGTTCTGGCTGGTCGTTAAGTTGTATTGGTTCTAGCTCTTCTGAGGGCATAGGTCTGGTGTTTAATTCATTTCTCATGTTAAGCTCATCCATGGATCTTTGTCAAGCGCTTTGCATTTCATTGACACAGTAGCACTCCACGGCTACTCGCTGGTCTCCTTGAACCATTCCTACTCCATTCTTCGTAGGGAATTTGACAACCATATGATAGGCGGAAAGGATAGCCCTTATGGAATTGAGAGAAGGCCTGCCCAGTAACATGTTGTATGCCGATGGGGTATCCATTATGAGGAATTTTATCGTCGTTGTGGCCTAGCATGGGGGGTCTCCTAAAATGAGTACCAGTTGTATCGACCTTAGGGGTAGCACTTTTTCTCTGGAGAATCCCAGTAAGTGGGCGTTTACCGGTTCTAGCTTTTCCTTTCCGATACCCATTTTGTCAAACGTTGATGAGAAGATGATATCGGTTGAGCTCCCGTTGTCGATCAGGACCCTGTGAACTGTTTTGTTGGCCACGACGACCCTTATTACCAGCGGGTCATCATGGGGATGTTGGCAGCCTTCCATGTCAGAGTCCGAGAAGGTTATGGTGGTATCCAACCGAGGGAGCTTGGACACGGCTGTACCTCCAGTGTCTCCCTTGATCTGATGCTGCGTAGAGTGAGCCTTCTGGCGTTAGTTCCAGCCATAGACCAGATCCCTCGGAAATCACATTGATCTCTCTCCCCAAGGGTTGCGATGTTGGTGGAGTTGGGTGACAAGGTGGTGGAGAGGTGCACAGTTTCGATCTTACGGAGCCATAACGACGAGATGTCCACGTCGGACTAGGAATTCGATTTCTTTCTTCAACTTCATCTGATCATTTGTTCGAAGTTGCCCGTGATCTGCAGTGGAACTCGTAGTACTTGGTTATGTCTCTTTTTCTTTAGATTAAAGTCTTCATCTGAGATGACCACATAACTACTCATGATGCACCTTGTATGGGACTTGAGACAGGGGCGTGGGGGTGGTAGCTGAGGTGGATTCTGCGGCGCGACTTGAGCTTGGGTGGACCCCGGCGGTCCACTGCGATTACCTCTTCTCTTTAGAGATTGATCTCTGTCTTCTCTGTTCCTCCGTGGAGATCTGTCTCGGTCTCTTCATCTTCTGGGGCTTCGATCCCGCTTTTTCTCGTCCTTGCTTGTCTCCTTTTGCGCGGAAGAGCTTCCCCGCTTATATATAAGGGCCTCCTCACCGTTGATGTATTTTTCTGCTTTAGTGAGCACCTCGGCCATGCTTGCCTTAGGGTTCTTCGGATGGTGAACATTAGGTCTTTGGACTGTATGCCTAGCCCGACGATAAAGGCGGTGATGGCAAATTTCTCATCTGGGATGTCTACTTTTAATGACTCTGAGTTGAACCTCTGGACGTAGGACCTTAGATTCTCCTGTGGGCCTTGCTTTATGGTCAACAGGTGGTAGCTCGGCTTCCTGTACGACCGGGCTCCGATGAAGTGGGATACGAAAGCGATGAAGAGCTCTCTGAAGGATGAGATTGAGGTTGGCGCGGGAACTGTTAGACAGACCAATGTTGAGCCTTTTAGTGTGATGTGAAGACTACACATCATACGAGGTCTGAGAATATCCGTGCAACTCCATCTGAGTCTTGTAGGTGTTGAGGTGGTCTATGGGATCCTTTGTCCCGTCAAAGGCCTTGATCAAGCGGCATCTTGAATTTCGTCGGGAGAGGGGAGTGTAGTACCACTGACTAGTGAACGAGAGATTAGTTTCTTTGTCTTAGAGCATCCATAGAGCCCGGGGCTCGACCTTTTCTGACCTCCTTCTGTGCACAAGCTCTTGTTGGATGCAGGCCGTTTGCTCACAGAGATTGTTCTCCTTTCCCCCTCCTGATAAGGGGTTGGTTCATCACCTCCGTCGTTCCTGTCAGGCATCCCCTCATTGCGACCATCTCCGGGGGGTATGTAAGGATCATGCCCCCTGGTCCGGCTATTTTCTCCTCCTCTGTCAACGTCTCGGGGGGCGCCGAGGTGTTGCTGTACCTCTTGTGGAATGGAATTGCGTCCTTCACGGGCCTATTGTGCTTCTTGTGGGCGTTGCACATGCAGTGGGTTAGCGACTCCTTAGCGAGTGATTGATGAGGCGGGTGTCTCCGTGCTGTTCTTAGCGGCGTGAAGAGCTTGAGCGTCTCACGGTTGTACACATTGTCAGCGTCGTCATTGGTCTTGCGTCCTCTGGGTCCTGCTCATGTTTCGTGTTGATACCATCAGTCATTAAAATCAGTTGATTTGTAAAGGAATAGTCGTTCCTATGACGGTAGCGAACTAATGGTGCTTTTCTAACGGTATGGGCCTAAGCATTTGAAACCTCGAAGTCGATCAGGTCGGGCTGTGCGACTGCGACTGCATAGAAGGTGGTTTGGAACCTCAAGTCGATTCGTCGGGCTTGCATGACTGCCCGGCTGAATAGGAAGGGTGATGCAGGCGGGGTGCGTAGAGCCAGTATCTCAGATGGTTAAGTCAGTTTCTTCGAGGGAGAGAAAAAGCAGGAGATGTCGATGCGGTGGGGTTTGTGTTTTCTTTTTATTTTCCGTTTCTTACGGCGTGGGTTTTAATTTATTTATCGTGGGAGATCTGATACTTATTGTGGCCAGTATAGTTCTTCCTGATGGGTGGGAAATCCCTCTTTCATATAGTCATTTAAATATTAAGAATAATTAGAGTCGTGATCGTGAGATCCTTCCTCGAGGTGGAGGCGGATTATGGAACTAGGTACTTCCTTCTATCGTCTTGTTTGATGGATGGTGGAATGAAATCAAGTATTTACCTATTATCCAGACGGGGCGGGCTTAGTTCCCAGCCGGGGCTCGTGACTTAGAAGTGATTGGGATGTCGTTATGAGTTGAGCTCTCACGCTGGGCTCGCTTCCAAGCATGCCCCCTAAGCCCATCTTAAGCCTTGTTGATGGTTTGTTTCTTGGGTCTGCGTTTTGGGCCTATACGCATGTTTTTTAGGCATAATCAATTTCTATGAATTTTAAAGTATTTTTATTAATTTTCGATATATCGATGTCGTATAAAATGTATCGCGATCTATCTCATGCATCGAAAGGTAAAATCACGATACGCATATATCGATCGAAGCCGATATTTTAGTGATCACTCCTCCGACTCACGAGCTCTTTCTCATACGGTGTCAGCGCTTCAACCTCAATCCTGGCACCTGTATCTTAGATCTTCCTCACATATGGTGATTAATTTTTTTTTTTCTCGTTTTTACTGTCGGAAAGTGGGAAATTGAGCTTAGGCTCTAATTCCTCGCAACTCACAGTCGCGGAGCTCGCCGCCGGTCTGGGATCTCCCCAGGGTCTCCGTCGAATCCTCTGAACTTGCCCTTCCCCGTCGTATCCTCTGAACAAAAAAGTTACACCCAAGACAGCTCTCATGATAGCAGTGCTGACGCCTTTCATGAGTTGAGGGAATGAGTCATGAGATCGCCAACCAACACAGCCACATGGAAAGAAGCATAAAAGAAAGCTACGAAGGGATGGGATGTTCTTTTTGAAGTCAAACAAAACAAAACAGTCAGACGGAAACATTGAAACTGAACCACGAAAATTCCCAAAAAATATGTTGCCCAGATCCAGATAACGACAACCCAGCGATGTAATTAAGGAGTACGTCACTGCTGATGGGCATTGCATCCACTTTAACACCAGACCAGAAAACAGTGGGGACCAAATTATTTACGTCTTCAGACTCCGCCGCGTCTCCGGCTGTACGGGGGAGATAACTGGATGAGCCAATAAATAAATAAAAAAGTAGGACCAAGGCGCCGGTGTAGAACTTTCTCAACCGACCAAGAAGTCGAAATAAGAGTTGGGGGTTAAATTGACCTTTTTATTAAAACAAATATTTATTGCAATCACTTTTGGAACTATTGTACCATCTAATAAAGCTGTTCGTAATTTTTTTAAAATTTAGAATCAAAGTTTTTAGTTTTATTTTTAAACCTAATATCTTTTAATATAATTTATTAAATTATCTTTACCGGGACTCGAACTCCTTATCTTTTCATGTCATGTCTTTCAACGTTGACCGCTCAAATTGATGAAAAAAATATATAATACAATGAAAAGAGTATAACAAAAAGGTTCAAACAAGTTATTTGAACTTTGTTAAAGACTTTATTTAATCTCTTAAGAAATTTTTAGGAAAGTAAGATGAAAATAATATTAGGATTGATCAAATCTTTTACTTTTCCACATAAATTTTCAAAAAAAAAAAAAAAGTTATTTTTATAGAACACTCTTAGGGTTGAAAAGTGTGATTACAAAGAGAATAATACTTTTTATATTCCTTAACCTTTTAAGATTGTAATATCCTAAAACACAAATATATGTTTAATTCACATATTAAACATATATATAAACTCAAATATTTATTGTAATCACTTTTGGAACTATTGTGCCTTCTTATAAAGATGTTCATTTTTTTAAAAAAAATTTAGAATCAAAGTTTTTTTTTAAAAGGTAATATTTTTAATCTGATATAGTAAATTATGTCTTTTCTGAGACCTGAACTCCTCGTCTTTTAAATGTCATAATCTTTAAATATTGAACGTTCAAATTGATGGAAAAAATGGATGTATACAATGGAGAAGAGTATAACAAGAAGACTCAAACAAGTTATTTGAACTTTGTCAAAGACTCTATTTCCTCTCTCTTAAGAAATCTTTAAGAAAGTAAAATGGAAATAACATTAGGATTGATAAAGTCTTTTACTCTTCTGTAAAAGATTTCAAAAGAAAAAAAGTTACTCTTATAGAACACTCTTAAGGTTGAAAAATGTGATTATAAAGAGAAAAAAATACTTTTTATCTTCCTTAACCTCTTGAGATTGTAACATCCTAATACATAAATATATGTTTAATTCACACATTAAACTCAAATGTTACAACTTATGATCTTCATTAACCTCATAGTTTTATAACAATCAAATACTTTACTACTTATATGTTTATTGCTCACATTAAACATGATTTACTTTCAAATGTTACAAACTTATGATCTTCTTCCAGCTATAAGTTTTGCAACATTTCATAGGTGTAATTCACCCATTTAACATGATTTATTCTCAAATGTTATAATTTTAATTCACCATTGAATGTGTAACTCTTTTTAGATGCACTTAATGTTAAAAATTATATTAAAAATAATTTTAAATAATCAATAAAAAGGATTAATTAATTTTTAAGAGAATTTGATAGTTTGAAAATAATTTTATCAAATGATTTTAACATCTAAAATAAAAATAAATAACAAATTGAAAACGAATATTTCTCCAAGTGGGGAGTAAAGTTCTAGGTCCTACCTCAGCTCACCAAGCTCTTTCGTAGGTGTCGATGATTCAACCTCCAAATCTTTGCTTTTCTGTATCTTCCCACCTTCCTCACATATGGTGATTGATTTTTTCTCGTTTCTGGGTCGAAGAAGTGGGAAGTGGCTCTAATTCGCGAGCCTTTATTGAGGATCGGTTTCTCGTGGCGTACTAGAGATGGAGCGTCACGGGAGGAGCAGGCTAGGTGGAGTGGCGAATTGCGCGAACTGCGCGAGGCAAGCACGACGAGGAGAATGAGCGCCCTGCGGGCTTGTCACGGAGACTAATCGGGGTGACAACTCGAAGGGCCATTCATCCACCTTTTGACAACCAAATAAGAATTAAGAGCCCATCCTCATGGGAGAAAGTGATCCCAAATGACGATGAATTATCTTTTGGCAACTCAGCTCCTTGCCTTGACTCACCACCACCAGAACCACGTAAGTGAGATACAAGAGGCCCCGTAGATCCGTCTTGTCGGTGGCGCGCCTTTGTCGGGTCTGAAGAAGTAAACAGAGAGACAGACGCCATTGGGCTGGCCCGAATATATGCCCATCGGTCTAGGGCATGGCTCCTCGATTTTCGCTTGTGTCGTCCATTTGAAGTGGCCTCTGCCCGTGTTGGTTTCTTTCGGATTGTCCAAGGGCCGGAGGATATGTGTCCTCACTCTGAGCCCGTATATCCTAAGCTAGGCCCCGCGGCGCCGTTATCTTAGTCATTTGCTATGTCTGATGGCTCCGTGACCGTGCGATTCATATCTTACATTTAACGAATGCGATTCTTAGCGCGGTAATGGCCAGTCTCATGTCTGAGTATTCGGCCATCTTGAAGGGACCCACTCTGGCCTGGTTTCACAAACTCTCGAGAGGATCTATAAACTCATTCAGTGATCTGTAGATAGCGTTTATTTCCCAGTACTTATGTTCGATTCGACAGAAAGGAAACATCAGCTCACTCTAGGCCATCCTCAAGCGGGAAGAGGAATCTTTCTGGGTCTTCACTTGAAGATTTGGGTGGCCAGATCAACAAATTAATATTCTGACATGGATGCGGTCTGCGAGAACTTCGAAGAAGCCGGGCTACTACCCCTTTCTTTCAATCTCATCCACTGGATCCTCAGCAGCAAATGGAAGCGTATTGTGGTAGATAAGTATTCCACCTTCGGAGGATATGTTGGGCGCCTCCCGAACTGATGTGTCTTTCCAAATAGTAGGGAAGCCCATGGGGCCCACCGGAAACGAAGAGTGGAGCAGAATCGAAAGCGCTCCTAGAGCAATTAGTAAAAAGAGGATCTTGATTCACCCTTCTCAACATCCCTTATGATCGGCTCCTAGCCCTCATTCGGGACCACCTCGATTTTAAATGGCCCCCACAATGAGGCTGACTGGGATAATCTGATCGGTCCTTGAGGTCTGCGATTACCACCGAGGGACCCGACCATAGAGCTAACCATTTCAGGCACAAGTTCAGTAGAAAAAGAAGTGATTCGGTGGGCACCTCAGGAAGATACATTCAGTCGACCGTAGACGGCTTGACCCCTGCGACAAGATAGTGCGGTCTTGAACACCCATACGAACCTCGGCCACCATCAACTTCATATTGGGAGGCCCTATGGAGGTATTGTCTGATCAATGATAGGAAGAAGAATGCTCTGCTGACCTCGGCGAGCGAGATAAACAGATTAGTACCCGGGAGCGGTCACGACAATTGGCCGGTTAGCGGCCCCATATCCTTTCCTCCTATATAAGCTTGACCGGGGTCATCACTCCCCTCGATATGATGCGCTTGTACTTACTTTTATTGTATTAACAATTTTTGATGTGCACGAGTTCTTGTTGATCCGGCTACATCGATTTGTTGCGTCTTTCGGCCTTCTAGCGGATGAAAGTCCGGCAGTCTTAGTTCGACTACTTGAAGTTTTGTGCGGGTTCAAGCGGGCCGCCCTGCTTGATGGTGGGCGATATTGTTCTTTAAGTGAGGCGGTACAGTAACCTGACAAGTATTGTTTTAAGTGGTTGAGGACACGGGACCTTCTGATCTTATCGTGGGTTGGGCACGGTTACATGCTATGAAGTAATCCCCTCAGCCTATCACGAGCTATTGGTTATCGGCTCCATCAGGATTGGGTTGACCTCGAGTCTTGATTAATTTGTTCGTCAGTGTTACCAACTATGAGTGTAGGAGTGTGAAAAAGATGAAACCTCTAACGACTCGCCCCCCGAAATTCAACCCTCAGAATAGCAATCACAGATCACTGCCCGAGCCACCGTGGAAGGCATGGAGACAGTATATGCAAGTATACAGAAATTTCAAGAAATATGAATTCATTAATCATGTCAAAAGACGTTCGTAATTACACGACATCGTTATTTTTACAAAGTGATCGTATTATGACTACATGATCCGTTCAAATCAAATACAGAGCTCAAACAACAGCAATTATGGGCACAGAGGCCGAAAACAAGGAAAAAAAGCAAAATCTGAAAAAGAAAGGTCCTATGGAAGTGGAAAGGAACGCGAGGAACCTTGTTGCTTCAAGAGGGGGTGTCCTTGGATGTAGAGGATTCCATTTCAAAGTTTAGAAGACACGAGGCCATCAGAACAAGGATTTTAGAACCGCAGGCCCGACCAAATCAAGGATATTCAATTAGGCTATGATCCTTGTACGTCACGATCAGGTTCATGCATAGAAATCCCACTATTCAGAAACTATCTGTCGTAATCATCCTTCATTCCCGAGCAATCCTCCAGTCGACTCTCGTCACAGCCTAGCCGTCTTCTCAGCTGAAAAGACCTGGTATAGCCAATGGCATAAAGACACACCGCCACCCTCCTAACCTTTTATAGAGACCTCCAGCCTTAAGGGAATCCTAAACGACCACATCAAATGTGGATCCCGAAAAGTTAGAGCATTCGGTGTTGGAATATACCATTAATTGTTCTTGTTCCCAGCTACTAGGTAGTTAAACATGCTTTCTTTTATGAATCTTATCCTCCACTGTATGAAAGAGACATTAGTGAGTCTGACAGTCAAATACTCTCCGTTGGGATCTTAAAGTGCATTAAGATTGAGGATGACGGCCCAATCTGCGGGCCCATTCGTTCTCATTTACAAGTCAAGCCCATACATACATCCCTAACCGGGTAGGGCATATACTGCTGAGATACTCTCTCCTGTCCGAGTATCATCTTTAAAAAGGCATCCGGGTAACCTCTCCGAACAGATATAAGTCACATTCATAACCACCTTGAGGGTGGTCAAACATTTCTTGAGGCATAAAGTGCGAGACTGATGGGCTATCTAAAGGAAGAGCAGTGCGTAGCATACTGGCTTTCATCACCTTCCTCTTCGGGTTTAGGAAGGATCATCTACTTTCCATGAAAGGATCGCCTTCCTTGGGAATAAAAACGGGAAATCACGAAGTAAAGGTGCGAATCCACCTTTGTAAAGGGTTTTTCTCTGATCGACAAACAAGTCCTAACTTAAGCATTGGAGGCGCGGGCACACCGCCCGCAGTTTTTCTTATTTGTTTTGCGGGGCATTGGCTAATTGGTTGTGCTTTGAAGATCCGGGGTTGAGAGAGGATTCGGGAGGCCCTGATAGGGACCAAATTATTTATGTCTTGAGACTCAGCGCGTTTAGGTACATACGGAGATAACTGGATGAGCCAATAAAAAAAAAAATTTATTGTAATCACTTTTGGAACTATTGTGCCATCTAATAAAGATGTTCGTATTTTTTTTTAAATTTAGAATCAAAGTTTTTTTTTTTTGTTTTTTAAACCTAACATCTTTTAATACAATATAGTAAATTGTCTTTATCGAGACTCGAACTCTTCATCTTTTCATGTCCTGTCTTTAAACTTTGAACGTTTAAATTGATGGAAAAAATAGATGTATACAATGACGAAGAGTATAACAAGAAGGCTCAAACAAGTTATTTGAACTTTGTCAAAGATTTTATTTCCTCTCTCTCAAGAAATCTTTAGGAAAGTAAGATGGAAATAACATTAGATCAAGTCTTTTACTTTTATGCATAAGATTTCAAAAGAAAAAAAGTTACTCTTACAGAACACTCTTAGGGTTGAAAAATATGATTACAAAATAGAAGAATACTTTTTGTCTTTCTTAACCTCTTGAGATTGTAACATCCTAAAACATAAATATATATTTTATTCACACATTAAACATATATTTAAACTCAAATATTACAAACTTATGATCTTCATCAACCTCATAAGTTTTTTAACAATCAAATACTTATATGTTTAATGTTCTCATTAAACATGATTCTCTCTCAAATGTTACAAACTTATGGTCTTTCTCAACCTATAAATTTTATAACATTTCATAGGTTTAATCCACCCATTTAACATGATTAATTCTCAAATGTTACAATCTTAATTCACCATTAAATGTGCTCTTTTACATGCACCCATAATATAAAAACTATAATTCTTTTTTATATTTATTTTAAACAACAATATATGAAAATATATAACACTAACTAAGCCCGAACTAGGCATGTAGACATAATCTAAGTTAGAAGGCTACTTGTTAACTCGACTTTAGTTAAAAATGAAAGCATAATGACTTCTTGTGACTTTATAGTTCAAAATGAAGCTGTAGATACTAACTGTGCCTTCTAACTTAGATTAAAAAATTTGAGCATCTCTCCCACATGGCAGAAAAAAGATTGATCAATAGTTTTAAAAGTTATCTAAATCGATATTAATTTTAATAAAAGGGTTATTTTGACCTCTCGAAATCAAGTTTTGGATCAAAATAGCCTTGGTTTTGAAGAAAATATTGCTTTTGACCCTTTCTTCAAACATATGTTCAATCTAGTACTTAAAACTATAGTTACTAACTACGCTTTTGTTTTTGTGTTGTAGCCATAATTGCAACCATGGTTTCATTTTTGTACTAAGTTGTAATTGTCAATTACGATTTAATTTTTGTTCTAAAATCATAGTTGCCAACTACGACTTTAGCTCAAAAATGAAACCGTAATTAGCAACTATGGCTTCTAACTTTGATTAAAAAAAATAAAATTGAGCATCTCCCTTATGTGATATTAAGGAAGCTAGTTTGAATAATAGTTTTGAATGAGAACTAAAATCAATATTTGTTAAAAACAAGGGTCATTTTGACCCCAAACTCCTCGAAATCACCCATAGCCAAACAACTTGAATGTACAATATCTGAGTGCCCTACTTCTTGATTTCCAATTATAGATGCTGCATTAGAGTACTCAATCTAGCAATGGGGTGGCAATGGGGTGTATGGAAATGGGTAACTTTTCAAACAATTTTGACCTGCCTGCAACTCTCATGTAGAATCGGTCTTCTGCCTCAATCAAAGGTCGCAAGTATCTCACTCTGTAATGGAATTATAGAAGAAATGAGGGTCCATCTTCGGTCTCATTCATCCAATGAAAAGCTGTGATTTCATGTGCTTATCCACAGTTGTTTCTTCAGCTTCACAGTACATGCCAGAAACAGAGGTGAATAGCATCTCTAACCTATTTCATAAAAGGAAAAGTTTGATTCAAAAGGTTGTAGATCAAGAGCTTATGAAAGAGCAAAGAGCGACCTACTAATCTTCTCACCAAGTTCCACATTGCCATGGACTCTACGAGCCCCCAACAGTGATTTAAGCAAGCTTATGGAAGGTGTTGTAATCAATGGCACAATAATGAAATATAAAAACAAAGAAAAACACCAAGATTTTACGTGAAAACCTTTGCGGGATAAACCACGGATAGAAGAGAAAACTTCACTATGAATCTAAAAATAATTATAAAGTACAATGGAATAGATACTTAACCTTAAAATGTTGATATTACCGAAAATGCAGATCAAAGGTCCTTACCTATCTGCCCCTCTCTTTCTGTCGATCCTTTTTTGTTCTCTTATTTTTTCAAAAGTACCATGGGAACTTTCAGATAGGACATCGCCAAAATAGATTTAAGTCTAAATTAATCGAAGGTTTGCAGGGTAGTTTCTTAAGAAAGTCGTGAGCCTCACTCAACTAACCTGATCTTCTAAGAAGGTCCGCCATGCAAGCATAATGCTCCATTCTCGATGGAATCCCTTCTTCGACCATTGAGTCAAATATCATGCCCTTGATCGAGCCAAGACCCCCATAGCGCTGGCTGATGAAACACTGGTACAATTACTGTCGTCAAGTGTCATCCCTGAAAGTTTTCTTCTGTGGCAGAAGAGCAAGGGCAGCTGCACTATCCCCATGTAATCCATATCCATTAATCATAGCATTCCAAGAGACATCATCCTTTGAGCCATTACTGATGACTCTATGTTTGTCAAATCCCTTTTGTATCATG
The DNA here is from genome assembly GCA_016808115.1 of Tetrastigma voinierianum. Taxonomy (NCBI): domain Eukaryota; kingdom Viridiplantae; phylum Streptophyta; class Magnoliopsida; order Vitales; family Vitaceae; genus Tetrastigma; species Tetrastigma voinierianum. Next base: position 537,411 of record JAEQBH010000061.1, read on the forward strand.
TAAGCCATCACAGAGTTTGAGAGGTTAAGGCAAGAAAGCTGGGAAGGGATGCATATTTTCTTTGAAGTTAAAACATTCATATTGAAACCTCCATTTGGAAATCTCCCATAGAAATGGACGAGTAGTTTCATTATCTATTATGTCAGAATCCGATGTGGCCATGGCAGACTGTAAAACTCATTGCCAACAAGGTATGTTGGAAATTGACCACCCTAGTGGAAATTAAAACATACATAGTTATAATTAAAACATAAACAATACTTGAACTGTGTGCAGGATGGAAATGTCGCGATATATCGTCGATATATTCGGTGTTGGACCTTCCCGAAACGATATCAGTAAACGACAGTCGACTGAAGGAAAAATAAGAAAATATCGGCTAATATTGACGATATATCGCCGATATATCAATTATTTACCGATATATCAGACAAATATCGTTACAAATGTAGTCGTGGAACAAAAAATGTAAAAATTTTACAATTTGTCCGATATATCGTTGCTGTCAATTATTTCGTTGCTGCCATAATTGCCAAGATGTTATTGCAAACAATGCACAACTCTCCAAATTATTGACAGCAAAGAATGATGCAATCCATTATAAAATCAAACCTGAACGTGGTTTACCCACATTGAACTGAGTTAATGTTCAACTGTCCCTGGCCAAAATGCATTTTGATAACACATGTTGAATTGCTTTTGCAGCTTCTTTACACCAAGCACAAATAGGATCAACATCTACCTTCCTTGTTCTTAACATAACAGCAGTCGAAGTGCATTCTAAATAGGCACCAAAGAAAATTTAAAACCTTGGGTGGAACTTTCAAAGACTAAAATTTCCTCCAAAACTGCCTATTACCATGAACACTTAAACTTTACAACAGTCTATAGCAGTTTTTTACTGTAAAACCCCCAATGGAATCATGGATCCATAACCATATATCACTTATATCTCTATGAGAAAGAAATCTGTTGAATTCTCTTAACATCTTCTTCAGAAAACGAATCTCTAAGTACATCAAGATCCCAAACTCTTTCATTTACTTTCATTAACCCACTAACCTTTGCTTCTTCGAGACCCGACTGTGTACTAGAATTGATAATACCATTTTTTGCACTTAGCAACCATGGATCACCCCATATATTTGTGTTCTTCCCATCTCCAATTCGAATATGACTTTCAGCACGAACAATTTGTTTAGCTTCCAATATACTACGCCATATATAACTTGGATTGGCTCCTAAATTTGCCTCCATGAAACTACAATGAGGAAAATAACGTGCCTTGTAAATCCGCACCACATGAGATTGAGAGTCAGTAATAAATTTCCAAGCCATCTTTCCAAGCATCGAAATATTGAAATCTCGCAATTTTTTAAAACCCATGCCACAAATTTTTGTAGGCATACACGACTTATCTCATGACATCCTCTTAATACCTTTTATATCACCCTTGGTGCTTCCCCATCAATAAGTATTCATCATTAGCTCCAATTCCTCACAAAATCAATTGGAAGCAAGAACACATTCATTAGAATATTTGGTATAGATTGGGCTACTGTTTTAAGGAGAATTTCATTTCCAGCATGGGATAAAAACTTATTCTTGGGTTATGTATATCGGCCGATATATTGGTAAGGCAATAATGGTTTTCCTTCTTAGGTCTATGTGACGAACTGATCCAGGCCAAATGGCGGATTCGACCCAAAACCCCGGGGACGCTCGGTTAATTCTTTTTATTTACCTTTTTATTAAATTTTCTTTTTCAAAAATGTTGCGACCCAAATCGACTCGACCAGTGCGGATCAGAGCCGAACGGTTTACTCAGGCCATTTTTGTTTATCTTATTAAAACGTTTTATTTATGTCATTTCATTTTAGAAATCTCATTTACACAGAAGCATTTCAAATGGTAGGCCTATAAACATTTACTCTTATACAATTTGGTTACAAAATGTTTGTCGTCGCTTTCTTAAATGATATCTGAAAACACATTTTGAGTTTAACCCTTTGGTTCTAAATAACATGTGTTCAAAAGAGATGATATGCATATGGTGGGGTATACACTTATGCGCGCAACTTTCTCTATGACTCTACGCTTCTTGCTCTTGGCCTTCTTTTTGTTTACTCGAAACCTATGCATAGATAAAAACTACACGCTAAGCATTTTCATGCTTAGTGGTTCTATACAGTTCTATTCCAATTTTCCAATTTAACTTGACATTCATTTATCATAAAATCATGCCTTTTATATCAAACTATACTCATGCTTATTCATTTCGCATGCTTTCACTTTATAAATCATTGATCATATAAATATATGCATTTTCACATGCAACAAATCATACCACAATTCAATTCATGAGATTCAAACGTACACTCTTAAAGATGTGTTTAGTTTACAAATCCCATTTACACTCATCAAGTTCGTTATTTCACTTTGTCTATGCAATTCACATTCATGATGAATTTCGTTTGGTGAATCTCGTCCTTTTTATCATTCGGTAATGTGCTTACACATTTCACAAATTTCGGTCTCCCATCATCCGGATACCGATTGGTGCACCCCGACATGTGGTATTTAAATGCCATACGCCATCAAGACGGATGCCGATTGGTGCATCCCGCTAAGTGGGACCTTTCTTCAATGCCATACGCCATCATGACGGATCTGCGGTGGTGCGTCAGCGAGTGGGACATTGGATAGTTTCGGGGTGCCTTCATGACAGATTAAGTTGGTGAATCTCACCATGTTGGGCGTTCGGTATATCAATTCAATTCAAGATGTCAAGAATTGACCAATTCGTTTACAATTCGATTAATCACTCACCTTGATTAATCATCAAACATTTCAATATTACCATTTCAAATCCTGTGCACTTTAATAATGCATTTCAAAGATATACTCATTCTATATAATACAATTTCATATTTATTTGGTATACTGCCAAAACACTTGAAATAAAGTCGATAGACAATGAAATTTGTCGGCTCTAGTTTTCCTTCCTTCGATCTCGGTCCTGGGATTTGGAAATTGATCCTCCTGAGTCCTAGTCGACAATCATGTCACTCTTAGTGGATAAACAATTATTATACATTTTTATTGAATGTTGATTAATTTTAGTTAACGGTCTTGTGTTAAGACACTAAGTCTACCCGAAGATGAACTCGCCGAGACCGCGAGGTACGGTATGTTTTTCATTTAGTTTTATCCTTATTTGAACCTCCATTAATCATTTATTAGGGTCCTTAAACTATTAGGGTACGAATATGAGGTGTTCGGAAACAAAAATCCGAAAAAACACTTATGAATGGTAACCCGGCTGCGGTGTAGCACTCCCTCGCCTTAGCGAGCAGGGGGGCTTTACGGTTTGTTTGGCCTTGCGCGGCGGCGACCCACGTGCGGCGAAGGGCCCCCGTTGCGCGTAGGACCTACGGTGCGAGCGAGAGGCGGGTTTTGCCTAGATTCTCGATTTTCTCTTTTGCAATTTCTCTCAAAAATCCTCAAAAACTCAAACCAAAACATAGATCACTCCTAAGACATTCCTAAAGTCATCCTAAAATCAACCATGAGCAAAACCCATGGATGGATTAGGGTTTTTCTAACTCAAACTTCATTTAGAGAAATCTAGGGTTTGGTTCTTACCCTTAAATCCCTTTGAATCTTCTTCACCCAAGATGCTTGATCATTTAGAAGCAAGAAATGGGAAGAAATCCCTTTGAATCCATCCATGAGCAAAACCCATGGATGGATTAGAGATTTCTAATAAACTTCATTTAGAGAAATCTAGGGTTTGGTTCTTACCCTTAAATTACTTTGAATCTTCTTCACCCAAGATGCTTGATCATTTAGAAGCAAGAAATGGGAAGAAATCACACTAAAATCACCTCTTCTTGCTCAACCCTAGCTTCTCTTCTCTCTCTTCGCTCTCAAAAACAGTTTGCTCAAATGAGCCCTTAGACCACCTTTGGTCTTTTAAGCCTTTATTTGCTTAAAGCCTTGTTTGGCTTACCCAATAAATCCCATTTCTCATTTTTGGCATTTTAACTCTTCATTTATCATTTAATTCACATTGACATTTAAGCTCATTCTCATTAGACCCTTAGGTCCTCATTTACACATTTCCAAATTTGCCCTTTTTCACTTGGGTTTATTTCCTGGTTCCATCAATTTCCATTTAGCGTATATCTTGTCATTATCTTCGCATTTTTATTCATTTTCACGATTTAACAATTTATCATTTTCCCGAGAAAAATCGAGTTAGCTAATTCTTGAATATATAATAAAATTATAATAAAAATTCTAGGGTATTTTTGGGGCGTTACAGGTTCTGTATGGCTAAAGCTTTACAAGCTTTCTCTTCCTTTGCTTTTGTTTGTCCCTTTACTTTGTTTGCAGGATTGGGTAACCATTGTTGCCCACTTGCCCTCTTTGCAAACTTGAATTGGAATAGAAGGGGTTAAAGAATAGTGGTGCTCTGTTTTCATTAATTTACTAATTCTTTGATGATTTTCTATTCAAGTCTTTGATTACAAGGAAAATGTCCTTGGATCCCTGAAAATTCATTGGTTAGGTGCGAACAAGGATTTCAATTAATGTGATGTGATGATACCTTGGATTTTATTCCTTCGTCAAATGTTACAATGAACACATAGTCTTTATTTTGGTTTGAAAGGCCATTGTAATGTAATATCCCGATATGTATATTTCATTGGCTAATGTAATTTTACATTTTTACAAAGTATTTCCATGAATTTCAAAATATTTTTGTTAATTTCCGATATTTCGATATTCATGTGAAAATATCCTGCCGATATATCTTGATATATAGATATATATCCATAAAATCAAGTCTTGATATATCGCAGTGAAGCTGATATTTTAACCTTGCACATTGTGATAACAACATTGTACTTTTGACGGTCCATGAAAATTGTAATAAAGCATCCCTTCCATGAGAAGGGACCGAGCAATGAGGAGCCCGGTAGTAATTTTGTCTACGATCCACGAAGCGATGCATAAGTGCGGAGTCCACAAAGAAATTTCTGCTCAGAGAAAACAATGGGGACCAAATAATTTAATTCGAACTCATTGTTGGGTTGGGGATATCGTTATCATAATTTTTGGCTGCTATGCCTTAGGATTAGGGATTGTAGTCTCTGAATTTTACGAATCAAGCTGAGATCGTGGACATTTACACCTTTAGCATGTACTTGCGAAACCGCCAAAGAAAATAACGTGGTGCGCCCGGTGCCTCTCCGATGCCTAAGTCGAATCCGGGGAATCTAGAGTGAAAGAGTCGGTCTTTTGGTGAAGAATGTTGTACCTTCCTTGTTGTGATTCCTCATTCCTTTATGGAGGAGGAAGATGATCCGATTTACATGGAAAGTGGGTGATTTCCTTTTGAAACGGAAGGGGAAAGAGGGCGTTCTTTGCTCGCCATGACATGTTCTTCCTTTTTTTATGGCATAGTTGACTGCAACTTGTACTTTTTAAGTGTTTGACCACCTCGCAGGTTGTGTGTGTGTGTGTGTGATGTGTGGGGGGTTTTCTTCAAGGCGGAGATTAATGGGTAATCATTGGCCGTGAATCTTCATAGAGATGGCTCAAAGCTAGGAGAGGATAAGTCTAGGTGTTGTACCCGTGATCGGTACAGAAGGTGATGGGCTGGCTTGCCAGGAGTAAAGGTGTTTAGATACGATGAATGGTAGAATTTGCTCTGAGCTTAATGCCCATGTGTTGCACCGTGGGAGGTCGGCCTTCAGGTTGGAAAAAAGCTATGTAACTAGCTTGGTGTGGGGAACAATGTACTATTAATGCTAGTATGTTCGATGTGGCCATTCACCAGGAATTTCTATTTTTGGTGTTACATTTGATCTCGGCTATTTGGGATTCCCTTGAAGTTTGAGGTCTCAACAAAGGCTTGCGGGGTGGTGGAATCCTTTCATGCATTGGCTAATCTTTGGTTTTGACGGGAGATATGGTTAGGCGTCGTCGGGAATTGTTTATATATCGTTCTTCTCGATTGCTCGAGTGGAAGGAACTGAAGGGGCTTGGAGCGTGATTTTCAACTATGGATCGAGTGAAGGCCTTGAAATGGCCCAGGTCGGGATTGTTTACATTTGAATATTTTCAAGCCTCACTATCTCATATATGCCCCCCCATATTGTGTCCTTGGGTGGTTTGAAAAGCTTGGATGATCCTCTACGACCCAGAACCCTACCTCACCAAATGAACAGTTTTTTTAGGACCTCTTGCTTCTTTTCTGGTTTCTTCTTTTTTTCCTTAGCCCATATTATGTTATGTGACTACCGAAGTGTGATCGCTTTGTTGTAAGCGTTTGTCATGTAGTTGTGAACGCCTTTTGGCGCTATTAATGAAACCACATTTCCTGATATTTTAGCTCCCTTGCATAATTTTTTTTTTTTGTTGCCAGATTCTCGGCCAAAGGTAGGGACCGACTCCTTGGATCACAGGCTGTGAAATTTGATAAAACTTGAGATGGATTGGCCCTTAGCACTTCTCATGAACGTAACATAATCGGATGACCCCAGGCTTCAGCGAGTTAGGATGGCACGAGGTCCATGAGCTGGCGTGCACAAATGCCACATTCTTACTGGGAAGCACGGCGTCGCCCGGGGATGGTGTTCGTAGAGGTGATGAGTCAGCAATGCATTTAATGCATTTGCAGACTCTAAGCCTATAGAAGTCATCATTGGATTTACTGTTCCTCTTCTTTGCTCCACGACATACTGTTTCACACAGCAGGAGCTTACGCACTCTTGGATGTCTGGTACATCGTGGATAGTTTCCTTTAGGCACTCGTTTCTTCCTCATTTTCAGGTAAACATAGTTTTTCTCTAGGTACATTGAGTCTCGGTCGCCGACCCGTTTCTGGTGACAGAGTCGTAGGGGGGTGTCCTTAGGGCATACTAGAACTGGGTGAATCTTCCCTGGGTCCAATGGGTTCACATAGGTTCTCATTTTTTACTAGTTTGGTAGTGTGATTTGGGGCTGATTTTCATCTTTTTGCCTCTTGTGTCGTTGTCTGCTTGTTGTATGGTGAGAGGTCGGAAGGGCTTCCTCTTAATCAAGCTAGGCGCGGTGGGGCCAGTAGAAATTAAATATACCGCAATGGCTTCATCTTCTCTCTTTCCATGGATATGAGGTGAGGTCTTATTGTCAAATCATTGAGGATATTGACTTTGAGGTTGTCGGAGGAACTGTTTGAGTCTCTTATGGGCGATAGCCTAATCAGTTTTTCACTCAGAGCTTGACTCGCGTAGGGCCGGCTTCCCAGTGTAGATCCTTAGTCAAGCCCAAATTCTTACACTTCACGGCTTCCTGCCTATATTCACCCAGTGTTTAGTTTCTGGCCCCGGATCTTTGCGTACTAAACCTTCTTTATCAAATTTGGACCCACCTTTCATTGGTGGAAGTTTAGCTGCCCACCTTGAGGTTGGAGCACGGTGGCGGGTTATCCATGTCTGCCTAGAGCCCAGAGTGCGATTCATTCTTGGACTCCGATTCGCCCCGAGTCAGGGCGAGAAAGTGATCTGGTCCCCCGGGGACCTTGGGGCGAGACCCAGGCTCTCTTGACGCCCCGGTTTTCATGCTTAGGTCAATGTCTTTCCTAGGTGTGTAGCATGTGTGCTTTTACATGCTTGCTTTTGATGTGCGCAGACCTTATTACCATGTGTTGCTTGTGCAGGGAAAAGCCGGAGGGGTAAACTGGTTAATTAGGTGCAGAAGGCCAGTTTTGAAAAATCCGTAAGTTGTTGGAGATTTTCGAGCGGGAGTGACATCACGAAGTCTTTCTTACTTTGAAGAATCTAGGTGATTTGAGTCGCAACCCGGCTCCCTACAGCGTTCCGGTCATTCTGCACCCTCTACCCATAGAAATTGTGGAAGAGGAGCATTACGTTACTGTGGACCTTTTAAACTTACTCTCGGGTAGCTCATCTCCATCCCCAGGAGCCGGAGGCGAAGTGTTTGGTCGGGAATTGGTGATCCGTCTCGGCTAAGCTGACCTTCCTCTGCTTAGTGAGGATTTATTACTGCCCACAAGCATCTAGGTGGGGCAAAAGGGGTAGTCGTTTAGAGCGTCTTCCTTTAGCAAGAAAGGGCTCCCCTCCTGCCCCCCGAGTTTTGAAGAGAAGGAAGGGGACGTCCGGGTGACAAAAGGTTCCTAGAGCCGGAGTAGAAGATTTCGTCCCTTGGGTTCCCCCCATATCTAGTCATCCATTGGATTGAGAAGAAGAGGGGAGGGGGACGAAATGTTTGACCCAGTTCATAACTTTCTTTGCTTAGGCCGGCGTGATGCTAGCTTCAAGCGGGTGTGATCTGCGTCCCGAGGTGGCGGGGAGGTCTAGATGTGCGACGATAGTCATGCGGGTTCGCTGTGGGTTTGAATATTAGTGGAAGCCCCAGAATGCCACTGGTGGGTCGGAAGCCTCTCTGGCCCATAAGATCGGGTGATCCATCCTCCAGGCGGGCTTAAATTCGAATTTAGAGAGGCCTCGTCGAGCGTAGTAGGCCCGCAGTACCTCAATAGAATTGCTCTTGAATTTGTATCTTCCACCACGGGGTTTGACTCCACCTATGGAGGAGGTTTTGGCTCCCGGACCAGAGGGCGCCCAAGAGATTATCGATCGTTAGAGGCCTTTTAACAGAGGCGAATCCTTGGTAGACCACTTACATGATCTATGCACAGCCTGTGGATGCCAGTGGTGTGCGGGGCGGGAAGGAGAAAGAAGGCGAAAATGTGCCATCTTAGCCCCCTTCCACTTAGTAAAGAGGACCTCTATGGATGATTGAAGAGATGGAATCTTTAGTGCATGGCCAGTAACTTTGCTCAATCGATGGAACTAGTACCCTTGTAACTGCTATGTAATGTTCTAGCATTGTTTCCTAGTAATTGTCGTATCCTTAATACATTCATTCACAGACGATTATTGCCATTCAAAACATGGCTTATAAGCATCGGGAGTTCTGGTCCTAGCTGGAGGATGCAAAGAGGCTACAACTCTACTCCTAGTTGGTCGTTTCTGACCAGAAGGCCCTGAGTGCTTCCTTGATGGAGATGGAGGCGAGTTCACGGCGCTGGGAGTCGAAGGCCAAGGAAGCCGCTGAAAGGGCGGTCCGGGCTGAGGCGGAGAAAGATGCCGCTCATCATGAACAGTCGATGGTTAGATTGGATGCCGAAGTGGCGGGGAGCGCCCGGGTGCAGGTGGAATCAGAGTTAGCTAGGGTCTAGCATACCTTGGCTGCTTTAGAGAATGCTCGGCAGAAGGTTGAGTTTGAGTTAACTGGGGTTCGTGAGCCTTGGGCCTTTAGAGGCAGGTGGAAGGTGGAGGACGGGCTGGCCCGTATGGTAGATGAATGAGTTTCTTTACTACTAGAGCTCGGGGGTAGCAAAGATGAGTTAATAGTTTTCTGAGCAGAGGCTTCTAAAGAGAAAAAGGCTCTAGAGGAGGCTTTTGACGTAGGCTTTGACATGATCTTCAATTACGGTTATGGTTGTTGTGCTTTCGCACACAACAGTTGTGGAAGTGAGCCTATGATCCCAGATGGGATGCCGGACACGTCAAAGCCCTTACCTCCCGAGTTCTTCATCAATCCCACAGATGCCGGTCTTTGCTTGAGGGTTCTACCGCCGATCACGATGCGGATGTCGGAGGCGAGTGAAGTCTTCTAACCAAGGGTTAGGCTAGGCATCAGTGGTTTGTCATCAGAATCACTAGGGAGAATGAGGAACCTAATGCCTATGGCGAAATTGGGGATTGTATTTTGTTGCCGTCAGTTTAGCCTTGTGCCTTATGTGTTATATACCTGGATTTCGTTGTCATGCAACTAAGTTTCTTTAATAAAGCATGTGTTTGTCTTGAAAATCTTGATTGTTTGCTCTTATTGTTGGGTCAATATTATTTTATTTAGCAGAGTAGTATAATGATCTTGTTGATCAACTGCCATGTTGGTGGATGAATCTCAATCCTGGAACATTAATATAGACAGTGAGCATCAACCATCTTTGGCGGATAGGGCATGCGACCAGAACGGCCCTACCGAGTTGGCGGATCGAGCAGAAGCCTCGTGGACGCTCATTTAAAGCCATTAATCAAATCCCTTTAGTTATTGTTTTACTAAATTTTAATTTTCAAAAGTGTCGCGACCCGAATCCCCGACTCGACCCGGTTGGCGGATCCAAGCCGAAGCCCGGTTTACTCAGACATTTTCAATTATTTCCTCAAAACATTTTGTTTATGTTCTTCTATTTTAGACGCTTTAGTGGCGAGCATTTCATTTTAGGCTGACCCGTATACATTCTAATTCCAGAAAAACTCTGCTGTCTTCACATTTAACAAAATGCATTTTACAAAATAAAAGTTCGAGTGATTGTTTTACAAAAGAAATGGAGTGAATCATAGAACGGAGCATACTCATAATTCTTTCTACATGACTACGGGCTCATCGATCTTAGGTCTTGCTTGATATACATCACTCGGTACCTGGCATTGATAAAAACAATCGCTAAGCATTTTCTCATGCTTAGTGGTTCTATACGATTCTGGCGTATTCCATTTCGTTTCCACTCGTCATGCATTTATCAAATAATGCCTTTATCTGATGTCTGTGCAATGTAAAAGATACTTATCTGAATACACTTTTCAATACTAGTTGTTTGGCTTTTAGGTTTGTGATTTCACATATGGCTATAAATTCGACATCTGACAGTTCGGTTGGTGAAATCACGTCTGTTTGTCATTCAGTAGCAATGTGATTTCACATTCAATATTACCCTTTCACATATGACTATAGAATTCGACATTCCTGTGATTCGATTGATGAATCACATCACATGTCATTCATTAGCAATGTGGTTTCCATTTAACAATTACCATTTCACATATGGCTATAGAAATTCGACATTCCACGATAGATTTAGTTGGTGAATCCTGTGCATGCGTCGTTCGTACTTAATGTGATTTCCGTTTAACAATTGCAGTTTACCCTCATGGCCAATTCGATTGGTGAATCCGAGTCATGTTGGTAATTCAATATCGTTTCAAAATCATTTTACTTTTATGCGGTAAATTCACTTGTAGTTCAAATCTTGGCACATATATATTTGACAAACATTTGGTCTGATAGTTGAATCTATATATATGTATATTTCACAAATAGAGAATGAAGAACAAATAGAGAATAGGAACAAGTATAGAACAAACTGGAATAAAGAACAATTAGAGAATAAACCAATTATCGATTCCGTTTCTTTCTCGATATCAATCCTAGGTTAGGTTGTCGTCCTCACCTGCACTTAGTAAAATACAATTTCTTCACTCTTAGTGGTTAAGCAGTGTACTAAGCGAATATTATAGGCGAAGTGAAGCTTCGTAGAAGTAGCACGATGCGCTACGTTTTAAGTCGGTTCCAATCTTATTTTGAACCTCTTAATCCTTTAATAAGGTTCCTATATTAATGGTGTATGAATTTGGGGCTGAATGCGTAGAAACTACACAATCTGGGCAATTTGGGCACACATGCCGGTACACCTTGGACTTGTGCAGTCTGAGTTCTGTCCTGACCAACTTTTATCTTAGAGTCTGAGTTGGACTGTCTGGTGCGAGGAATTGACGCTGAGGTATGGGTGACCACATTACATGTCGGTACACACAAGATTTGCCCGAATTGCTTAACTTTATACCTTTTTTTACCAATTCTCTTTATACAACTTCCCACCGTCCTTAACACCTCAAAAACAACATGGAAATCATCGAAAACAACTCCATACTTTAATTGGTGATTTGGAACCTCGTACCACAAAACCTAGGTGAAAATCCAAGAACTTTTATGAACTTAGCTTGAGTCAACCAATTATTCTAAAGGAAACCATATAAATATGATGATTCATGTTTATTTTACGCAGTGGGGTTTTACCCACATAACCTCGACAAATCCCCAGGGTTTGGGTGATATCTTCCACAAAACCACAAACGAAAGGCTGTATTCTCCAAACCAAAACCATAGAATTCAAAATACCCATGCTTTGAGCCAAACATATGGTTTGAGTGGCACCCTCTCCTCTCCTTCTTCTTCCTCTTCTTCCTCTTGTTTTCTCCCTTCTTCTCCTCTCATACGATTTTTGCCCTAGCCAAAAATGAGACAAATGAATTTTGTTTGTCTCCACACTCCTTTTATACTCCCATAATTCTCCATATTGCAATTAAGTCCTTCACCCTTTTAATTTGCAAATCCATGTTTATTTCTATTATGGCCCATCTCTACTCCCTTTATGATTTTTATATTCATATGTAATTACAATTTTATCCTTGTTCTAGTGCCACAATTTAAGTTCACTAAATTTACATTTCACAATTTGTCAATTTATCAATTTTCGGAAAAACCCAGTTATTTCAGTTCTTTTCAGAATATATAATAAAATTATTATAAATTCTAGGGTATTTTAATTCACAAGGGGCATCCACGTCCTGCGGACTTTGTAATGAACAGGTTGGGCATTAACCATCTTGGCCAGAATAGGGCATCTAAGTCGGACGCAATGAACGGTTGGGCATTAACCATATTGGGCGAATAGGGCATCACCTGAGTCCACAGGACTGTAATGAACCGGTTGGGCATCAACCATCTTGGGCTGGATGGGGCATCAATCGTACTGGACTTTGTAATGAGCAGAAGTTGGGTGTCAATGTGCAAGTGGGATAGGGCATCTCTGATCCCCTAGACTTTGTAATGAGCGAAGTGACATCGACCATGCTAGGCCCAGAAAGGGCATCAGATCCACGGGACTTTGTAATGAACGGTGGGCATCAACCATCTTGGTAGGATAGGGCATCAGCGAATCCGTGCTTTGTTAATTAAAATTTGAGATGGAATCACGGTTAGAGGCTGAATCAACCTTTTATTAACAGTACCTTTTGAGGTGCATAACATTCCATATTCTAGGCACGAGTGTTCCGTCTAGTTTATCTAGTGCATATGAATCGGACTCGCCAACTCGTGTTACAATATATGGTCATTCCCAGTTGGGCTGAAACTTTTCGGCCACTGGATTAGCTGTGTTATCGAAGACTTTCCTTAGGACCAGGTTCCCTGGTTGGAACACTTGGGGTTAAGCTCGCCTATTATCTGAGTTTAAGCGGTGGTGGTAGGTTTGCTATAGATGCAGGTTCATCTATGGTGTCCTAGGTCATGTCATAGATTTTGTACTCAACTTCTCGGGCGCATTAGTTCAGAGCGTAGGCATACCGATTTCTGTAGGGATTATAGCTTCCATCCCATAGGTAAGTGCGAAGGGAGATATGTCGGTTGGTTTTTGGGCGGTCGTTTTGTAAGCCCAGAGTACCCTAGGAAGTTCGTCTACCCATTTGCCTTTAGCTGAATCTAACTGTTTCTTTAAGGCAGTCAACAGGGTTTTGTTAGAAGCCTCTGCTAAGTCGTTGCTTTGCGCGGATCTAGGAAATTGGAGTATAGATTTTTATTTTCAACTCTGGCATAAATTCACCGTAGACTGACCTTCTCCAGGTGGGCCGGGTTAATGCAGTCTGATTGACGGGAATCAGAGCCAGGTAAGCAGTATTCTTCTAGATGGCGAGTAGCGTCTTGTCTTTGATTGATCTGAAAGCCTCGGCCTCTGTCCATTCTTGAAGTAATAAGTGGCCCTTGCGATGGCTTCTTTGAGTCGGCGGTAGGGAGCGGCCCTACTATGTCGATTCCCCATTGAGCGGAGGGCCATGGGCTTGAGATGGAAGTGGAGTCTTGAAGCAGAGCGATCGTAAGACGGGAGCTGTAGTTAGCCTTTGGTCACATTTTAAATGCATGTCGGTGGCGTCAGACGTCATGGTTGGCCAAAAATACCCCTGAGTGTGTGTAGACCCTCGAGCTCGGTCTGACCCGGTTGGCGGATCCAGACTGCAACCCGGGGATGCTTGGCCGAAGCCATCAATCAAATCCATTTATTAATATAAACGTTTTCGTTCTCAAATCTTTGCGGAAGCGGTTTCAATTTAGGGCAATCCCATAATCATTTACATTTAACACAATGCATTTACAATGAAGGCATTTCATGCCTTTTCAAAATGATTTATAAAATAGATGTTCAGTGTATCAATGTTAAAAAACAATGGAGTGAATGCATATGTCGGAGCATACTCCGCAATTCTTTCTTTATGACTCTGAGTTCCTCGACCTTGGGTCCTTTTTCAATCACTATCAATCACTCGGTACCTGCGCATTGATAAAAGCAATCCTTCGCATTTTACTACCATGCTTAGTGGTTCCTCACAGTTCTCCATTTCCATTCGAGTTCAATACGAATCCTTGGTTATCAAAATAAATGCCTTTATACAATGTATAGTGTAATGCCAAGATACTTATACAAATACACTTTTAATATCATTTTCACTTTTCGATTCTTGATTTCACATATGACTATAAGTCGACATTCACGATAGATTCGGTTGGTAGATCACATACCATTTTCATTCGAGTAGTAATGTGATTTCACATTCAATATTCTGATCTCGCATATGACTATAGAAATCGACATTCGCAGCAGTTCGGTTAGTGAATCTGTCATATTTGTCATTCAGTAGCAATGTGATTTCACATTTAACAAATACGGTTACCTTCATGACGAATTCAATTGGTGAATCTCGTCATGTTGGTCATTCAATAATGCATTTCAAATCAATTTACTCATATGCAGTAAATTCACTTATAATTCAAATACACGCGTACATGCAGATATTGACTCTTTAGAATATATCTATTCAAATCAATATATATATATATATATATATATATATATATATATATATATATATATATATATATATATATATATATATTTCCTGAAATAGAACTTGAAATGGGAATTGAGTCACCCAAAACAAACAGAGAACGGAGAACAAAGAACAAAACAATTTATCTATCCCTTGTCTCTTTCGATACTAGTCCTAGGTCAGATTTTCGTCTTCACCCGCACCTAGTCAAATACCAATTCTCCACTCTTAGTGGTTGAACAGTGTCGTACTAAGCGAATATCGCGTGACGGTAATGAGTGCGTTTTTCATAGTTCATTCTTATTTGAACCCCCATTAATAATTTATTAGGGTCCTTAAACTATTGGTGTACGAATACGAGACTTTCGAAACAAAAATTCAAAAATTTTCTCGTTGTGAATAGTGTCTTGGCCCATGTGTGCCTTGCTACGTTGTGGCGTAGCAAACTATGCTACTCAGTAGTCAAAGGGGGGCTTTTGGCTCGGCCTTGTCGCGTCCCTTCGTCGCGCGAGGGCTCGTTTTGCCTAGATTCCCATTTTCCTTCTTTTTGCGATTTTTTTCAAAAAAAAAAAAAAAAAAAAATCCTCAAAAACTAAAACTAAAACATGGGATTCACTCCCAAAGACATCCAAATACCATCTAAACCAACCATGAGCAAAAGCGAGTGGATGGATTAGGGTTTTCTTAGACATCATTTAAGAAATCTAGGGTTTGGTTCTTACCTTAAATCCCTTAAATCTTCTTCACCCGAGATGCTTGATCACTTTAGAAGCGTGAATGAAGAAATCACACCAAAATCACTTCCTTTGCCTGACCTAGCTTTCTCCTCTCCATACTCTTCTCGAAGCGTTTTTGGCACCAAATAGGCATTCTAAGACCACATTTGGTCTTATTTCCACACCACTTTAAGTGTAAGGCCATGTTTGGCTTACACACAAATTTCCATTTCTCATTTTTGGCATTTTTCTCACTTATTGGTTTTCATTTCACTTTCATTTATCATTTATTTCACATTAGCATTTAAGCTATCATTTGACCCTTAGGTCCTCATTTTACAATTTCCAAATTTTCCCTTTTTCACTTGGGTTTATTTCCGGGTTCCATCAATTTCTCCTTTTAGCATATAATACTTAATCATATGCTCTCATTTTCATTCACTTTTCCTTTATTTAACAATTTATCGGTTCCGGGAAAAACCCGAGTTGGCTCGATTTATACCGAATATATAATAAAATATTATAAAAAATTTTAGGGTATTTTGGGGCGTTACAGTGTAGACTCATGTGCTAGAGTTTCTTCGGATGATTGCCACATATCTTTCGTGCGGCTTCGGCGACACATCTTGTACGTTCGTGATTAAGCATTTAGATAGATGCATCGGGATCGGCAAATAGGCTGTCCATTGTCCAAAGAACTGTAATTTGGACTTGGATTTTGTGAGCCTTGTTATTCTGATTAGGGAGTTCTCCTATGTTGTTGTATTGCGCTATAAGGTCCATTTAGGAAGGGGAAGTTTCATCCACCTGGCTTACCCGGACAGTGATGATTGTGGAATCCGACTGATAATAGATATGCAGAAATATAGTTTACATTGCTCCCGGTAGAGGCAAGACCCTGGCGGCTAAAGCGTGCCTTTTCATTCTGATCCTTGGGAATGTGTTCTAGCTTCGACACGAAAAACTACCCGGGTGTTGTTTCACGGGGTCACATATTTGGCCATTGAGGATCAGAGACTCGTATTCACGCTTTTACACGCCTACCCTGAGTGGGAATCACTTGAATTATAAGGTTGTCGGGCGATATCGTATTTGTCGGTTGATCCGTGGATGGCTTCATATTTTGATTCATTGTTGAAATGTGAAGCGGTCGGATGGCTTGCTCGATCTTGTCCCAGCTCGGGGGATTTTAGTTGTAGACCCGATGCTGGCCACGGTTTTGCGAGAGGCATGCTGTCTGCACGGAGAGTCCTCGATTCAAGCGTCAGGAATGTTTCGAGGTTGGGGGATTTACGCGGAAGTCGATGAAACTATCCTTCTTAGCTAACCTTGGATTATGCGAGATCTGAGTGATACGGCTTAGTTCGGTATTGACCAGGCCATTCTCCTAGATAAGTCAGGCTTGTGAATAGTACTTCGAAGGGGAAGGTTAGTTAGCACCCTGATGGGGTGTGCTTGGAAGTATGGGTGAAGTTTCTTAGTTCTTTGGGAGAGCTAAGCGACACCTTTCAGGTGTTTACGTATCGGTTTGCGTCGGCTAAGGACTTTCTGATGAAGAACATTGGTCTCTTCCTTCCATCTTGCATTTCTTTGAGCAGGCGATCCTTTGCGACATTGAGAAACTACTTAAATATATGAAGAGTGTCTCGCCGAAGCCCGAGTACTTCGAGGGCTGGAGTTTCTCTAGATATTGTTTGATTACCATAAAGGCATGATCACACTCGTCATTCCATATGGTCCGGTTGTTCCCCTTGAGGGTGGCGAAGAATGGCTTTAGACGGTCTGTGAATCGAGAGATGAACCGCCCTAGGGCGGCCAACCGGCCGGTCAGCTGTTGTACCCCTTTTCTAGAATTGGGAGCCGGGGATTCCAAGATAGCCTTAAGGTGAGCAGGGTTAGCTTCTATCCCCCTCTGGGTCACCATGAAACCTAAGAATAGGCTCGCACTAACCTCGAAAGCGCACTTTAATGGATTGAGTTTCATGTCATATGCTCTGAGGAGTTCGAAAGCTTCTTATAGATGTGTAGCGTGGTCCGGGCACTCCTTGGACTTTACTAACATATCGTCAATGTATACCTCCATGGTTTTACCAAGCAACGGTCTAAACATCTTGGTCACCAGTCTCTGATAAGTTGCCTTGACATTCTTTAATCTAAACAACATTACATTATAGTAGAAGAGTCCATGTGGAGTGATAAACATTGTTTTCTCCACATCCGGAGGGTACATGAGGATTTGATGGTATCCCGAAAAGGCATCCAGGAATGATAACATCCCATGCCCGGCTGACGCGTCGACAATCTGGTCTATGTGGGATAAAGGGAAGCTATCTTTAGGGCTTGCGTCATTGAGATCGGTATAGTCTATGCATACTCTCCATTTACCACATTTTTTTGGTACCACCACTACATTGGCCAACCATTCTAGGTGCCAGTTTTACGATGAACCACCTTTCAAAAGGTTATCTACTTGACTGAACAACGATGGCGGTCGAATTAGAGCTTGCCTTACTCTTTATCGATCGCTGCGAGACGGGATGACATTGACATGAGAAGCATCGTAAGGGCTAATTCAATCGTATCCAGAGTGGGTCAGTAGAATACATCGATGTTACAAATCAAAACCTATCGCAATTGTTCCTTCTCCTCTTCAGACAAGAGGGAGCTAACATAAGTGTGTTTTCGACCCCGCGGCGTGATTGCTATTACGGATGGGCACTTGGAGTTAGATTGTTGGAGCTTTCACTTTTCTCATATCTTTCTGGCTTGACTAATAGCACTAGCGGTACATAATTAGTTGCTCGGGGAGGTCAATGCATGCAGGTTAGATAATTGATTGTTTGATGGTAAGTCGAAGTCTTTGCTTTCATAGCGTGTATTTAGATTTGGGCCCGATGATGGCATTGTACGGCCTCAAGTTTTTGACAACTGAAAATAAGACTTGTTGAATAATCGACCTTACCTTGACGGGAGAGTAATATCACCCATGGTTAGCGTGGTTGCCCATTCATCCGGGACAAAATTATTACCCGGCCAGACTTAGCTTAGCCGAGTGGAACTTTCATCACGCCTAAAGTGGAAGTTGTAATAGGTCGTATTATTTCTTAGAATTAATAATGCTCACGTGTACATCGAAATTGTTAATGCATAAAGTAACCTGAAGTGCATCATGGTGTGGAGTGACTACGGGCCAGTTAATGGGAGGAAAGGATATGGGAGCCGTCGATGGTACGTATTGCTATGTTGTTGTCAGAAGTGCGTGGTGTTTACTCGGGTTATTTGTGGCCGCTCGTGGCTTTCCTCGCGCTTGGGTGATGCGGTCATCGTAGGGGCCACCCCTGATATATGTGGTGATGGTAGGCGGGTTCGACGGGGCTCTAAGTTGGCGTATTCTTTTCGATTGCTTCAGCGGTTTTTCTTTGCAATTTGGCTCCGAATGTATCTTCTGAGGTGGCCAGCCCGGATTAATTTTTCCATTAGGAACTTTGTTCAAGACGGTTAGTTTCTGGTGCCCGTGGTCCCTATGGTAATCTCACTTATAGATTGGATTATGTCATTGATCCGATCAATTTGGTGCAAAGTATTTAAAGTCGTGGTGGTCCTATGAGATGGAGGAGTATGGTCAGAGGAGATGTTCAACCGTAAATCGGGGGAGCCTCTCTTCTCTCCGACTGCCCGAGAGAGCTGCTCTTACTTTGGCTCCTTCGCTTAGGGCTACCCCTTTGTGGCCGCCTGCTATTTCGGGGCGATAATTAGTTACCGGTCCTGAGGCTGCCTCTGACATTGTCTCCAAAGCAGAGTAATCCGTCATTCAGATAGTTCTTCCATTTTGCAGCTGATCCGTAGATAGAGATTAGAAGAAAGGGGTAGTGGGCCCAAAGCTTCTTCGAAAGTTTTGAAGGACCATATCTATGTTGTATGCATTGATTTATTGGACAACTTGTCCAAATCGTCTGGTGAAATCCCGGATAGATTCATCATCTCGCTTAAAGATGGTGTGTAGTGAACTGATGTTTCTTTATCGTAATCGAACATACTATCGAAGAACGCAACCCATAACTCATTGAACGAGTTGATGGATCCACTAGGTAGTTTAGAACTGTGCCGTATGTCCCTTCAGTCGGGCCGTGAAACACTTTGTACGTAAGAAGGTCATTTTCGCGCTGGGACCATTGCTTCGGGCCGAATCGGCAAAGATGTGGTCGTGACGGCCGAGGGAGCCATCATACATGGAAAATAGTGGTATGACAAAGCCACGGGGAGGCTCATAACTTAATATGCGCTACCTGGGCAGGGATGACAACATGGCCTGGATAGAAATAGGTGTAGGCATATACAAGGCTGGTGCAGCTCGGGGTGGGATGCGAGCGAGAGTGATGGTGCTGCCCGCACACTTCCTGAGGTATGTTTTTCGGGCGTGCTCGGTAATTGCTTTCTTTGCTGAATTCCCTACACACCCAGGAAGCGAGGCATGCTCTTGTGTGGACAGTAGACGAAGTGGAGGCCTCTTCCTTGATTCGGCTTCCACATTATTCTTTGGAGGTGGCGGATCCAGACGGGAGGCTCTTAGGAA
Source organism: Tetrastigma voinierianum (assembly GCA_016808115.1). NCBI lineage: Eukaryota > Viridiplantae > Streptophyta > Magnoliopsida > Vitales > Vitaceae > Tetrastigma > Tetrastigma voinierianum. Next base: position 557,504 of record JAEQBH010000061.1, read on the forward strand.
GATAACTTCGTCATCACCCTTTCTGTCATTTGTCGTGCGGCTGGATAGGCTTTGCACTTTATTTTGTTTAACTAGGGGTTCAGGATGGCTATTTTCTCTTGCCGTTTAGATCCGTTCGCCTTCTAAACAAGCCTGTAGGCGATCGTTTTCTTGCTGCATATGGTTAGCATGGCCCTGTAATTCGGCTATCTGTCTGGCCTGTTCCTCTTGCTTTGCCTCCATATCCTTACGCTAGTGAAGGAACTGGTCTTCCAGGGATTAATTCACTAGGTTGCTGGTCATGGTGACAAAGCCTGACGTTCCGATGGGTGGTCGGAACTGCGAAAAGCTTTGGGGATGTGAGATCACTTGAAAGCGGATGTATCGAGCCCTCGCCGTCGTCGATGAGCTTTCTTGCTTGAGTCGTTCCCCACAGGCCAGTTGCGATTGTAGTCTCTTGAATTTTAAAGTCGATTGGATGGTTGGAGCATTAATCTGGCGTGTCGCATAAAGCAAGCGAGAAAATGGCGGTGGTGAGCTCGTTGCCTCTCCGATGCCTAAGTCAGATCCGGGAATCTGGAGAGTGAAAGAGTCAATTTTTTTTAGTGAAGAATGTCATACCTTCCGTGTTGTGATTCTTCCCTCCTTTATGGAGGAGGAAGATGATCCAATTTACATGGAAAGTGGGTGATTTCCTTCTGAAACAGAAGGGGAAAGAGGGCGATCTTTGCTCGCCATGACATGTTCTTCCCTTTTTGATGGCATAGTTGGCTGCAACTTGTGCCCTAAGAAGTGTTTGACCACCTCCAAAATGGTTGTGTGTGTGTGGGGGGGTGGGGGTCTTGTGAGAGATCGGCCCCAGGTGATCATTAAAGTAGGCCCGTCTTCTTAGAGATGATTCCCGGCTAGAAGAGGATAAGTCTAGGTGTTGTACCCCATGATCGGTTGGAAGGTGAGACTTGGGCCTAGCTTGCAGGTAAAGGTGTTTGGGCCTGATGAATGGTAGAGCTGGCCCTGGGCCTGGTACCCACAGGGATGTGTCAATATACAAATGCCAAGCTTCTTGATTTTGAATTATAGATGCTGCATCAGAGTTAAAATAGTATTACAATGTAAGGAAATGGGCCGCTTTTAAATAATCTTGACCTGCCTGCAAGTTGCATGTAGAATCAGTCTACCTTAATCAAAGGTCACATGTATCTCGTTCTATATTGGAAGAAAGGATGGTCCATCTTCCTTTTGTATCCATAGAAATCCTTAGCCTCATTCAGTTTTGTGCTTAGCCGCAAGTGTCTCTTGACTGCAATGCATGCGAGAAAGCGGTGTGACTAGCATCTCTAACGAGATTTATAAAGGAAAGTTTGATTGAGAGTAGTAGATGAGAAGCGATACGCTTGAAATGGAGAATGATGAATGATCCCCTCAGTAAGACAAAAGGTATAAGTCGAAAACAGTAGTTCAGGGGCAATGGCTTTCTGATTTATGAATGTCAAATATTAAGCTTTCTGCATAGAGAGGACTGAGGAGAACAATGGGGAGCTGCCATCATGTGGTTGAATGCGGAGTTCATAGCTGGGAATTTTATGAACTCTTTGATATTCTAAATACTCTTTGATTTTAATTCTCTAGTCTCCTACAATATTTGTATTTGTACTGACGACTTCTAATCAGATTTCCCTTTCATAAATTGATGGATGATTCTTCTTTCCTATCACAATGAGCTTATGAGTCAATTCTCCGGTCATCTTCACACCCGAGGCTACTTGTGCTAGCTCATCTGGCACCGTGAATTCCCTCTAAGCATGTATTCAAATCCTGAAGTGAAAAGAATCTACCCGGTGGTGAAAGCGATCTATAATAAGAAGCTAACAATAAGTTGTGCATTTATATTCCTTTGTTAGCTTCTAAAGCACTATTTAATGATATGTACCTCTTGTGCTCCAAGTTCTAACAAAATCTCAAAGCAGATCACTAAGCCTCATATTAAACGATTGTTGGTGCACTTAGCAAAGTTGAAAGATAAGTAGTCTTTTATCCCTTTTAATTGAGATGATTACTATCTCAACTCCAGCGGATTTCTCCGTGCTAGAACCATCAAACTTAAGAACACAAGGCAGCCTTTCTACTTCATATATCCCTAATTCCACATTCTTTTATGGTTTGGTTTCTAATAAAGGATGATTAGCTAGAAAGTTAGCTAAAACTTGCCCATGGACTAATTTCTGTGGAAAATAGACCAAGGTGAAATTTGACAAAGCAAGGACCATTTCCCGATTCGTCCATTGATTAAGGGTTGGCTTAGCATGTATTTCATCAAGTCGGTTTTGTAACGCCTCGTCCCAAGAGGATGTATGGTAAATTATGGCAGTAGAGATTCGCGTATGTGGGCGTCGAGGGACTCGCCCAGTTAGTTGAGTCTTCTTAGTAGCATTTTTGGAAGTTGTTTTTAAGGATGAAATAGTAAAGTTTTCAAAGAATGGTAGCACTTTTTCAATTAAGGAAAGTGGAGGGGTGAAGTACAAATCATGGAAACTTTAATTAGTTACAAGATAATAATAATAATAAATTGTCATAATAGTTCAGGAAAGTCTAGAAAATTTTCTAGATCTCGGATGATGAAACGGATTGCGTCGTTAAATTCGTCTCGCGAAATCTAGTGACCTAGAAAAGTTTCGTCGAATTCTGAGATAGTCGAAATATTATACGATTTTCTAGGTGATAAGGCGTCAGTGACTTCAGAGACAAGATTTTTACGAAAATCTCAGAAGTTAGGAAATGACTTGAGCTAAGTTCATTTAAAATAAATTGAACTGAAAAGAAATAAATTGTTTCGGAGCAGAAACGGACTCGAATGAGGCAATATGAGTCATATATCCAAATAATAATAATAATAATAATAATAAAAGGATAAAATAAAAAAGGGGGGAACATACGGAGACAGAGAGGGAGTGCGTGAAGAAAGAGAAAAGATTTTATTTTTCCTTTTACTTCACTTCTCTTTAAGATCACGAATCGGATTGTAGGTTTTCGTTGGAGCAAAAGGCAAAGTTGGTTTACGCGACGAGAGCTACGCGTGGGTACCAAAAGTTTAACGTTTCGTCAAACTTCAGAGGTAGAAAATTTTCCAACTTGTGTTATTTCTAGCCTAAAGGCTATGTATTGGCTTGGAATTTTCTTAGAGGTCGTGAGATACTATAAATTTCAGTCCCAAAATTTTTGGATTGAGTAAAGGAATTTTTAGGAATTTTTAGGAATTTTTAGGACTATTTACGGACAGTCCGAGTTGAATTTCAGGACTGTTTTCGGACAGTTCAGGTTGAAATTTCGAGATTGTTTTCGGACAGTCCGGACAAGATTTTCAAAACTGTTTTTGGGTGTTCTTAGACTAAACGGAAAACCTCTTGAGTCTAGAATCTGGCCATATGCATGTGAATGACATTTGAGGCCCACATATTTTCTGAAAAATTTAATTGTAGCACCAAGTGTGCAAGTTGTTTGGTTGGGATGACGCGTGTGGTCTAATACATTGAATGTGTAGGGTAAAAGAGGCGGAGAAATTGTTAAGTTGTGCTCAATTATTGTAAACGGAAAAAAAAAGGTGAGTTTTCTAAACTTTATTTTTCAATACTAGTGTAATATTGTTACTCATCGTTTCTATTTGGTATGTTAAATTTTGATTGGTTAACCATATTTTAAGCTTATGGTTTTAATTATTAAACCATATTCTAAAGCTTATGGTTTGATTTGATAAACCATATTTTAAAAAGCAATGACAAAATTATATTTTATAAATCGGGCCTTATGAAATTCTTAGTTTAAGCGAGCATTCACCCAGGTCGAAGGTATTAGTGCGTGCATAGTGAGTTGGACATGATTGCATTGCATTTTAGATTGCACGGTCGTGAGCTTAGCTCATGCATTATGACGCAGTGGGGAGGTCGTGGCGCGTCTTTGGGGTATATAGGGTTAAGCGGCTAGCTATTTATGTAGTGATAAGCATTCCACCATATTTATCGGAATAGGTGATGAGGACATGAGGTCCTTCCATCGGCACGATAAAGACATAGGTTTCCCGTGTTTACTAGGGTACAACAAGAAAGAAAGGCCTCAAATGGTTGATCATTATATTTATAAGCATTTTACATACAGCTTAAAATCGATCACTGATAAGCAAGCAAGCATTTTATGAAAAGTTTTAGAAACTTTTATAGCAAAGCGTTTTAAATCTGACCCAAAATTGACATTTGATGGCAAGCAAGCATTTATGAAAATTTTTAGAAACTTTTATATCAAAATAAGCAAGCGAGTTTATAAAAGTTTTGAAACTTTTATAGCAAAACAAGTAAGGTTTTACGAAAATGTTTTATGCTTTTCTGATTTTGAGACATTTTCAAACAATCAAGCATTTTATAAAGCATAAACTCACTGAGCTCTTTTAGTTCATTATTTTCATGGTTTTAAAAATTATTTTTCAAGAATCTGAAACCTTATTTGGGCTGCTGGAACATATCGAAGTCCTCGACCTAGTCATATGTGCTGTATTTACTCAACTGCAACTAACTTTTATTAGAAAGTACTTTGAACTTGTATAGTTGTGCATATGTATGTACATAGTTTTGTTTTATGAAAATGTGATGAGCCTGAGGATCTTTTGAAGAAGTGTTGTTAGTTGCCATATTTTAGAAGTGTAATTTGTATATATAGGTTTTGGGACATGTCCTATATGCAGCTGTTATACTGCCAAAATTTTATAAAATAACAAGTTTAGAAAAGAAAAAATTTTATACGGGTTTTTCGGCCAAACGGCAAAGCAGCTTCACGGGATTATCTAGTCGTTGGAAGTATCGGTGGGGTGCAATGGGTTCTTCAGCACATCTCTCTTACTAGTAGGGGTGGGGGTGTGTCAAGTTGGTATCAGAGCAGGGTTTTAGGAAGCCTGTGTTATTAATCACCGTAGTTTTCTTATACATTATTTTACACTATTGGAAACCATACATTTTCAAATTCAAAGTACATACATATTAAGTGTTTCAAAGTACTAAACAATTGATTTTTGCGAATAAAGCACTATGTCAGGCAAAGGACGTCAAGGTCGTCCTAGGAGAGCCATTCTAGAGGCTTCTGAGCGTACTACGATGCGAGGAGTTGAGCACATGATTGGTTCTTCTACGCCCATCCGTAGATTAGCCTGCGGATGACTGAACCATACGGGCCACTGGGGAGCTGAGTTCCGGGATTGTTACTCTGGCGGTGGCATAGATTGCTCAGATAGTGGCTATAGTGACTCGTTAGCAGTCGCAGCCTCAACCACCTCCTCCGCCACCCAGAGAGGTTCCTGAATAGCTTAGGATGTTTATAGCGAGAGCACAAAAGTTAGGCGCCAAGCCATATGACGGCAGTGGCGATCCAGAGGCAGCCTGGTTATGGTTGGACAGAGTAAACAAGATTTACAGAGTTATGGGCTGGATGACCGGAGGGTCTTTGTTTTTCGGGTTTACGATGGAAGACGAGAAATTTGGGATTGGTGGGATGCCGTGGATAGGAGGTATCCTGAAGGTATGTCATGGGACTAGTTTCAGCAAGAGTTTACTGACAGATTCTTTCCTTAAAGTCACAAGGATTCGAAGATTGAGGAGCAGAGGTTATAGAGGCCGAAGGGCAGGTTGGGGAATTGCCTCTAGTTAGGGATCTGTGAGGCCCACCCATTGTAAATGATGACACTAGAGTATTCTCGTCACATGATATGTGTCGGGCGTCGACACCTTAAGGGGCTAGAATCGATTACATGGTGTTTCCACTATGGTTAGGAAGGCCATTTCATTAAGGAGTGTCCTCAGTTGATTGGTGCAGAGACATCAGTAGCAAGCTTAGCTACCCCCGCAACAAAGATGAGCACTCAGAGGTCTTCAGGGAGAGGTTTTATGAGCAGAGGGACCCCGGTGCGGCCCGCGGGTGGGGCGGCCGTGGTAGAGACGGAGGTAGTGCCACAGGGATGCGGGGCAGGGCAGGTACTCAGGCCAGAGTTTATGTTGTGACCCAGTGATAGGCCGAAAGCTTGATGTGTAAAATGTATGCCATGCGCGAGTGCAGCGTCGCGTCAAGTAATACAGGTGTACCTAGAAATACGGTCGATCCTGCAGGAAAAGTGCGTTGATTACTGAGTTTAGCCTTTGAATATTATTTGGATGTAAACTTTGAGTGACAAATTAACTAATGTGTGAGATTAAACTAATCTAATTTATCTTAGTAATTTACTGTATTGTGGAGACTAGGGCTCTGTCTCCTGCCACTTCTATGATGGATTACTACCTAGAAAAATTACTATTCAGTCTATTCATGACTCATTGATGACGAGTGATCGTGCCTACGAGATACCCTCTCTCGAGAATGTCGGAGTCTATTTCATGTAGGGGTTGAGTGTATCTCTGCTGACGATGCTCAGGGCCTTATTCTAACCTTAATCGCCACCCTCGGAATCGGGATATCTACATGTTAAATTGACGAGGTCTCTACGATCGGATCGTCCTCATCTCTCGATCTCGGATACCAAGCAAAATCATGCCAATGTTGGCTAGACATCACATGTATATAAATCATAGATATAGAGCAAATACTAATAAGTCATAAATAATTGAATAATATAAAATCCAAATCTTTAATCCATGCAATCATGACAGGGTTTAACAAAACCCTAGATATGAATCTAGAACATATTGGACCTAATTACACACATAATCAATCTATAAAACATCCGCAGTTTTATCAGAAAAGAAGAAAATACAAAAGTAGGTCTCTTCTCAGTTGATCTGGGTCGTTGCTTCTCTGCTTTCCGTGCCCTTGTTCGTACGTTTTTCGATGCCCTCGTTTTCTGGTCCCTTTTGCTTTTAATGATGGTGAGGCAGAAATCGCACTAACGTCGTGACGTTGAGATGTCGTGACGTTGAGACGTCGCGACGTTGAGGCGTCGAGACGTTGGCCACTTGTTGACTTCCTTTTCTCTTTGACTTGACGTTGCGACGTTGGGACGTCGCGACGTTTTTTCTAGCTTTATGCTTTTCTTCTCTCTGCTCCAAAATGGTCCCAAAAACTGCCCGTTCTACTTGCTATTCACCCAAAATGCAAGAATCAGATATTGGGCTATAAAATGCATATTTAACTGTAAAATAACGCTAAAACCATAAAACAGACGCGGGTATGGCATGATTGTTTTAGGCACTCATCACACCCCCAAACTTAGTTTCTTGCTTGTCTGCCCGACAGACCCGATCATGGGACACACTACCTACATCATAACCTAACACTAAGATTGTGATGCACATCTTGACCAGACAGAGAAGGATCAAATGGGCCAGGCTACAATTCTTGCCTTTTTATTTCGAATTCGGGGATATAGACTTTCAAAAAGGAATTCATTTTGAACTGGTGCGGGTTGACAAGTGCCTCAACCTCCAAGGTATTCAATAGCCTTTCCCAAGGACCCTATGTGCATTGAATCGTGACCTCCTAGCGTATACATGGTTCCAACACCCCCGAACTTGAGTTCCAACTCACTGGTTGGGAGAATCTAACCTCTGAGAAGGATAGGAGCCATGCGGTTTGTAGTCATTAACATACCTACACATAAAAGGAAAAACTAGTGCCCTTAACTTTATGCTAAGTGTTCATATAGCGGGGATTAGTTGGTGACTCCCCACCAGTTGGTTAAGGGCACTGGGCATTCAGTTCCCTCGATCGTCCTTTGAACACTCGGCCCAAACCTAAAGGCCCTAGGCTGTGGGAAACTTCCATCATGTCCTATGTGGGCGGTGGAAGTCGATGACTCTGGCCGGGTTGAACCGGGGCATTAGGCTGAAGGCCACTCGAGATTTGTGCCCAGGATTCCGATTAGAAGATCCCACTTATTCTATTCATATGTTTCTTTTCTTTTTCTCTTTTTTTTTTTTAACTAACTTGGGGCTCGAAGGCAATCCTCTTTTATTTAGGGTGTCCCATCACTTTGGTGTTTAGAGACTCCCAAGGTTTGTTGAACTTTAGTAGCCGGGCTCGGTGCCTAGGCACCACTAAGGTCATGCGTATTGTGAGTGTGATAGGCTCGTTGAGAAATGGTTTCTTGAGTATCTCGGGGGTGATTCACTTTGCCTCCCTACCTAGTCAACCTGAAATTCCCGAGCATCTAACACCCTACGAATCCTTTCTGGAGTTATACTCTGTTTGTCCATGATGATAGTGAACTCGATCAAAAAAGATCCTTGACTCTCAAGCATGGAATCACGCACACACTACCTAAACACTCTCATCATCCAACATGTATACTGTCTTGGGAATCGGTGGCCCCAGAAACAAGCAGAAAAATGACCAACCATAAGAAAAAACATAAACTAAACACAGGACTCGACATACTAAAATAACCAAACATAAACTAAACCTAACTAAAGCGGGAGGCCTTAAAAAGAACGGCCCGACATGAGGAGCTATACTAATCAAACAAAACCCGATGCCACCAACCCAACGGTGTACGAGTGTCCCATTTGTTTATAAGAAACGAAGTGAAGAAACTTCCTTGGTGATACGTCGGCGTTCTGCTGCGCGGTGGCGCGTTAGGCGGTGGAGCGAAAATTTGGCGAGATGGTCGGGAGGGGCTGCGATTTGAGGAGAATGGTCGGCAGTTGCGGGACGGTATGCATGTCAGCGGGGAGTGCCTCCATTTCTGGCTAATGAGGACTCGGTGCTCCTCGGTCTCGTCCTAGAAAGCATCGAAATGGTCAGTGAGTGCGAGCACCGGGTCCTCGAGATCGGGGCTAAGACTAGATGGGGCGCCTCCAGGAGTAAGAACATTAGGCGGTGGTGGGTGGGTGGAGGAGGAGCGCCTAAGCATCCACTCTGGGGATCGCTAGGGAGTCCCAAGCAGACTGATACTCCTTGAAGCTCATCCTCGTGAGGTTCATTGCGATCGTACATTCCCTCAGTGCGTGGTACACCCGGTTTGTCACGCTTGACCATGATGGCTTTAATAGGGTGTATCCATGCCTCGTGTCCTCCCAAGGGCACCGCTGTTGGCATAGGCAGAGTATATGAAAGGGGTACCAGGGTTCATTTTCGCATCCCGGTTACGGAGGATGGCATCCTCGATAACCTACCCAACATCGAAGGGTATGTCCTGGATGATGGCGTAGTTGAGCAGGGCATGCTTGGAAGTCACTTCATAACGTTCGTCGTCGGAATGAGATGCGACGTGATGAAGTGATGCCATACCTTGGAAAAATATAGGCCAAATGTTTGGCCTTGAAGTGCCTGGCGATGCCTATTGAGCTTCCACTCACACTTGGGTTGGTCGGGACTCGGATGACCTCGAGGGTGGTCGGCAGCTCATAAATGATCAGGCTCAAAGGGGGATCGGGTCAAGATTATAGGGTGGTTGATAGGCTGCGGCGCTAAATTCTGACACACACACTTTGGACCTTTTGGCTGACATACGGGAGGCGAGGTTGTATAAATTCTCGTACCACACTTTCGTCGCGGTGAACGAGGTGGATTTGGCCTCGCCCGCCATCCCTTAGTCGCAATGGTCTTGCGAAAGAGTAGTTGGGGTGGTGGAGCGTTCTCGCTGATGAAGGACCCGATTCACTTCTGAATGAATTGCAATGGGTCGCGGCGCCCTCATTAGTGAGCTTTGTGAGGTCAAATTCGGATCGGGTCCTCGTTGGCCCCGACCACATTCTTGGTCAACTTTTGCCGCACGACATAGGTGTATAGGGATGGGTCTAGACTTGCTAAGCACCAAGGGGCACACCAGGGCCGAATGGCACAGAGGAGGCAACTCCTAGGTGACTTGGACAAATAATTGAGCACTGGGTGCACAAAAAGCGAAGGCTAGAATGGAGTAGAGGCGTGCCCGCGATCTCTAGGTGCACCTAATGGGCTCATGGCTGAACAGACGGTGAGGAGAGGCTGTCTTGAGCCTCTGAAAAAAATCTAGAACTCATTTGGGAGGCGCGGGGCGGGGGTTGGGCATTGCGAGTGGTGAGGAGGCGTGAGACGGGGCCCGGAGGGGTGCGTGGCGTTGGTGGGCGAAGGCTGGTGGTGGTAGAGGCTACAGGGAGGTTGGAGGCTGCAATAAGGGAGGTGTGGGAGTGTCGGTAAGGGTGAGCGAGGGGAGAGCAAAAAAATGGAGGGCATCTGGTCAATAACAGGGGCAACGTCGTGAAGTTCGGGCTCAACGTTGTGACGTTCTAGAGAGTGGGGTTTCCAACGTCACGACGTTGAGATCCAACGTCGCGACGTTCTAGAGAGGCTATAAATCCAACATCGCGATGTTGAGATCAACCGGCGTTCGGAGAATGCGGTGGCGCGTCGCGCGACGTTCGGATAGTGCTTTGCCAGTGGCGCTGGCGTTCTGCAGGCTGGTTTTGCAAGGTTGTTCGAGGCGATGTCGCGACGGTGAGGCGACGTCGCGACGTGACAGAGAAGGCCAAAATGCAAAATTTTCAACAAGGTTCTAAGGTATGAGAAAAACCCCCCTAGTGCAATTTTTGACCCTTACAAACTTCTAAAATGAGTTTCTCGAGCAGATCCTCCACATTAATTTCTGCCTCGGGCCCTGCAAACAAACAGCCAAAAGAAGATCTCGATTGAGGAAGGAGACAGAAAACCAAACCAAAATTAAAACACACAATAAAAATTACTATGGAAAGAAAAATTTTAAGAAAAGCTTGGGTTGCCTCCCAAGAAGCGCTTTGTTTAATGTCATTAGCTCGGCAGAATACGAATCTCAATGTGCGATTTTAGAAGAAAGCTGGAAATCTTGATGCATCTCCCTTTATAGTGCTCCTGTTCTTGCTTTCAGGTGGATGGAATATTTTTTCCTTCCGCACCTCTGACCCTCTTAGTATCTTTCTATGCGGCGAGAAACATCCTGGAAGTTTTTCGGTATTAAGCCTTGCAAGATCTCTGTGAGTGAAGTTCCAGTATCTTCATTTGGATCATCGTCTGGATGCTTAATGAAATTTGGAATACATGGAAAGTGATCTCGTCCCTTGGACTCTCAATTTAAGCTCACCTTCTTACACATTGATTTGCACCTATCCCGTGGCCAGGAAGGGTCTACCAAGTATGATAGGAACTGAGTCATCTTCCTCCATGTCTAGAATGACGAAGTCTAATGGAAGGACGAATTTACCCACTTTTACTAGGACATTTTCAATTATACCCCGAGGATGTTGGTAGGACCTGTCCGCCAATTGCAAACTGATTTTGGTCGATTTTGGTTCCCCCAACTTTAGCCTTTTAAACATCGAGAGCGGCATCAGGTTGATGCTTGCTCCCAAGTCACACAGGGCTTTTCTCGATACCCGATTCCCTATAGAGAACGGTATAGCAAAGCTACTCGGATCTTACAGTTTTGGGGAAGCTTCTTTTGTAGGATGGCACTGCATTCCTCAGTTAAGGTGATGGTCCCATATTCCTCCAACTTCTTCTTACTTGCAAAGATTTTTTTCATGAATTTCACGTAACTTGGCATGTTCTCCAGTGCCTCCATAAAGGGTAAATTAATATGTAGTTTCTTGAAGATGTCAAGAAACTTTGCGACTAACTTCTCACAACTTACCTTTAACGTGTGGATACGGAATTGGTATGGCAAGTTCATTTGTTCTTGTCTGTTTCTCGGTCTCTTTCCTGACTTTACTATCATTGACTGCTCTCGTATCTCGGGACTGCTCATCTTGCATTTGGTCTTTTAGGATGATTTAGTCTTGCTCTTTAATTTCCAGTTCTTTTACCACTAGTTGTGGTTCCGGGATTTCCAACTCTCTCCCACTCCTCAGAGTGACAGCCTTGCAGTACTCTTTCCCTTATTCTCTAGGGTTTACCTCTGAATTGCTAGGTAATGAACCATGTTGCCTTTAAGATCCAGCGGTAGCCATTTGACATTTGGCCTCTAAGTTTCTCGAAGCTATTTGCTTGATTGTTCAATTGGGTGGCTTGGTGTTGCATATTCGCCTTTGTCTCATTCATAAAGGCGGTATACGAGGTGAGCATTTGTGCAAGGGCTTGTTCCAAGTCTACCTTTTTTTCGGGAGGTGGTTCGCTTACTCGGGGTGGTGGCATGTTGTTCTGATTGTTCCTCCATCCATAACCACAGTACATTTTGACTATTAAGTGCGCCGCCTTGGCCTTGATTTTAGTTCGATGGTTATTGCTTTATCTGACCACATTGTTGTGGGCATTTCTGATTAAACCTCGACACATACTGGGCTGCTCTACGGTTTGGAGTCATTGGCGTGCAATGATCTTTGTGGCATCCTCCATGAAATTCACACAACTCCATGGGTTGGTCACGTATGGCGTCGTTGTACCCTTCTTTGTCTAGTTAATTTGCTTAGTAAGGCTGTCACGACATGAGTAACAGTTGTTGAGAACCTCGTTATCTACGTACGCCTATGGCCTTCCTTTAGTGTAGTCTTATCTACAGGCATTTGATTAGTAATATTGAAAATAGCGACGTCTTTCAAGATTTCATATGCTTGAGTGTGGTCTTGATTCGTGCCACGGTAGAGTACATAAGGAATCAACAAGAAAATTTGTATCCTGGATGTCGGCTGTAGCGGGGCTATTGCGTATAGTGGTCTGGGTCGAACACGGGATGGGTTTTCTTCGTGAAATGAGAAGTGCGGAGTTGAGTTGAAATGGTATTTTCTCTTTGGATTTTAAGGTTTTGTTCAAAAGCGAGTGAGTTGGATAGTTTATGCTTGCAAATAAATTAAAGGAAAATTTGAAAAGACTCCTTGAAGTCTTGGAGTCACTTTGGATTGGATTTTTAAAGGTATATTCATGCCCTCGGGTTTGTTTCCTCGCGTTGGGGATAATGACTATAGTCTTTCGCCGGACTGATTTAGCACTAAAACACAGATCCTAAATTCCTCCCTCATGAGATATAGCATTCATTGAGCATTCAAGTCCCTTACCGGTGTGCATATGGCCTCGAAAGTGACCTCTGTGACTAATAGGAGACAACTAGTGGATGTCAGTGGATCTAGATTAAGCATCCACTTTGTAACCACAAAACTTACTTGAATACACATTGAGCTGTTTGGATCTAGGAGGTTTCAACCTAGGGTGAGATCTGAGGCTTAAATGCTCATAAATGCGGTGTGATAAATGAGAGGGCATGAAAACACCTCGAGCCTCCACGGTGACCCTCCGCGGAAAGGGGAGAGCCTTGAGAAGCATCCAGCAGGTTGTCATCCTCTCAGTGAGGGGTGTGTTTAGCGTAGAAAATGAGAGAAAGAAGAGAGAGAAAAGAGCAAACTGCAACCTAAAACAAAAGCTGCGCTGAAAGCTTGACTGAAAAAATTAAAATTAGGGTTACAAAGTTATAAGGTGGCTTATACTTGACTAAATGTAAATACCAAAAATGCCTAAAATATTGGCTTACATAAAGATTGAGAAATGGTAATACATCAAAACGTGGTCGTTTAGGATCAAATATACAAAAATCACAGGGGCAGCAATTTCGCTATGCAGGGGGATTTCGCTAGCATAGTGAAAATTTCGCTAGTCTAGCGAAATTTAGCTAGCCCTAGCGAGGATTCTCTGGTCATGAGGAGATTGAAATTTCGCTATCAACCGTGAATTTCGCTAGCTAGCGAAATTTCGCTAATCTGGACCAAAACACATGTACCAGAGTAAATCATTTTAAATTACGGTTTTGGCCCAAATATCTTTGCAAGTGCACGGTCAAATAGTAATAAATTGGATTTAAGTCGGATATCGATCAGCGAGATCTCGAGAATTCTAGATCAACTACCCAGAGCTACTCAATCTCCATACTATTTGAACTATAACATGATATGGTGTTTAAGCTAAGAAAATTTGTAAATATACTATTATATATAAAAAAAAAATGAACAATCAAATGGCGAAATCCAAAAGAATAATGAATAAAGAATAGTTAAATGATAGGCCCCGAATAGTCATCGTTTAGAGTACACATTAAGATCAATGCTATTGTGAAGTATCAATTCACATTGTGCTCTTATTAATTTTGCTTGTGTCTTTCAGATTTTAGAATCTGTCCAAGGCGTTTAGTTATGCAATTTGAATCTCTCCACCTCCACATTTCATTATCTAATTCTTCTGATTCTCTCGAATACGAGGGGAATGAGATAATACTTTAAAGGGACTTCCCTAAATGGGTATTTTTCTTTTGCAATACTTCATACCCATTTTACGGACTGTAAACCTTAGCTCCCAAGTTATCGGTCAAGCAAGGATATACAACTTCCAGGTTACTCTTCCTCAAAATTAGAATAGATCACCCTCTCCTTGATTAGATCTCGGTAACCACGGGATTGGCCTCATTATCAGAGATTGAGGTGGGAACTCTTTGCTTGTTTAAATTGATAACTCGTTCCTCATTCTTGATTTCAAGTGAGAGAGGATTTATCAAGTAAACTTACAAAGCTCATTAGATCTCTAATAGCGGGTTAATATACCTTCAAAAGAAATGTTCATAACTCCGGTATCCTACGTGTCACTCCAGAGGACCTCCTTGAAATTAAACGATGAAACAATTCTTAAAGCAATTTATAAGAAACTGATATTCAGATCAAAAAAACTTTAAACCCATAACTGAAAGTAAATTCATAAACTGAAATTCACAATTTGCTGAAAACAACTACAGGAAAGATAATTTATGACAATAGCATTCACTTAATGGAAATTTGAGTTCCTCGGTCTTGAATTACACACTCTGACATTTCTACGATCAAAAGAATAAGCGCAAGTGAAATGGGAAATTAGATTCGAAATTATGCGAACTGAAACATTCAGTAGTAATTTGAAAAGAAGCGGAATTATGCATTCGACTACCTTCGAAAACATAACATCAATTCGAGAAAAGAAAGCGAAAACTTAAAGCGATAAATCTAATCTAATCTCTAACTATCAACATTGAAGAAGAATAAGAAAAAGAAAAGAAAAGAAAAGAAAAACTAAAGAAAAATAAAGAAAAATGAGCCTTATTTACCAGACCTCTTATACGTATGTATGACTACTTTTATGAAGTGGGTGGAGTCTTCTGCATTTATAGGGTTTTCTCGATTTGGGCCCTAATTTCAATGCGAGTCTTTGTGGATTCCAAAGTTAGTTGGCCCCGAGGTGCACATTCAAGTCGCGACCTCAAATCCCTTGTCGTGACATCATCCATGTCGCGACATTGATCTCACGTCGCGACATCAACTTAAGTCTATGCAGCCTTGAACTGGTCGTTCATGATGTCGCGACATCAATCTCTTGTCGTGACATGACTCCGCCGTCTTCTACGCGGCTTTTCAGTAAGTTTGCTCCACGATGTCAGCGACATCAATCCGCTATCGATGACATCACTTTATGCCTTTGCAGGTTTCAATTGGTCTCTCCTGATGTCGCGACATCGATATCTTGTCGCGACATCAGCTCAAGTCTTCTTGAGCCTTCAGCTGATCATCCATGATGTCGCGACCTCAATCTCTTGTCGCGACATCAGCTTATATCTTTGGAGGCTTCACTGGTTGCTTTCGGTGTCGCGACTTGATCCTCTATGCTGCAAGCGGCTTGATTGCTTCGGTTCATCCTTCAAACTGTCATAGCTTCAAGGCGATTCTCTTGTCGCGACATCAACTAATTTCTTCCAAGTTTCCTGATGTCGCGACAAGCGGTCTCTGACCGATGGATGTTCGCGACCTCTTCTCTTATTTCGCATTTATCGCGGCGGCTCTTTATGCGTCATGGCCCATATCATTATCGATGTCGCAGCGGCATCAGTCTTCGCGACGCTGAAGTCTTCTTTTCTTCAATTCTGGTTGCTTCACACGGAGTTTCTTTAACTCTCAGCGCCTTGTTCTTCAAGCCATAAGCCGTTTCAGAAATACCGGGTTTTCTTCTTTGCAACACGGATATGCATTTTTGATTCTTCATGGCTTCGACATCGGGTTCCTTCATCTTTGTGCGCCTTTTACTGCAACCCAGTTTCGACCAATTATCTCGTGCGCTAAATCCACCTTACCTTCTTTTCTGCGAAAATTCTTCTTTTCTTGAATTCCACCACATTTAACGATTTGGTTAGTTATTCCATAATTCTGCTTGACGCCGAATTATTCCTTTTTACATTAAAATCAAACAGAAAAATGGACTAAAAATAGATGACTTTTAAGCTCATCAGCTAGCCTAGCGAAAATCATGTGAGATAGCGAAATTGGTTAATTTCGCTAGGCACAGTAAATTTCGCTAGCTAAGCGAAAATTCAGCTAACTGTGAGGAAATTTCCCAGACCCCATTAGGATGCGAAATTTTCGCTATGATTGCGAGTACCATGATCAGTAGCCACCGCAATCATAAGCGAAATTCACAGGATTGCTCCTGCTTCCTTTTGCATTGCTCAACTGCGTCTTCCTTTTTGGCATCCCACTTTCCTTCGTAATCCACTTCCAAATTCCTTTATTTTTATGGCTGAGAAAACATCGCAAATCTTCAAAGATAAATGGTCGAGGTAATGCAAAGACCCGCAAAATTACCCAAAACAAACTCGAAATGGCATCGTTGGCACTAAGTGGACTCCACACACGCTAATCAAGCTTAATTGATATGATTAAAGTAAAGCACCCAAAACCTATCTTGAATAGGGTTCAAAATAAAGACTTTTCGCACTAATCACACCCCCAACCGACACGTCGCTATAAACTCAGCAATGCTAAAAAACAAAAGGGTATGTATGCAAGGCTTTCAAAAAGTATAAGGGTGGTTCAAAAGTGTATGTACAGTAAGCCTTACCTTTAGCATGAATAAACAATTTACACCGATGAAACCGACATGAGAGAACATGTTCATACAAGAGCAAGTTTTAGGGCAATGCCAATTTCAAGAAATCAACCTAATTTCCACCAAAATCTAATTGTTCCTAAGGTAACCAGCTTGAGCCAATAAATTGCAAAGCTATTCCTCCCCCCAACCTAGCTAACGCTATGGTCTTAAATCATTGACCAACCTAAATAAAATACCGGGACATTTTATTTCTTCCTGATTGCTATGTGGTGCAATGCTAAAACTCCGACTTCACCAAAGTTCGTAACGGGGTCCACCGATGACTTAACCACTAAGGTTTAGGGCTCCAAGCCAAAAGGGGATCACTTGACCACAAACTCTACGTTTCCACTGACCGAATGACTCGAGAATCGAAAGCACCTACAACACGCTAAACTCCACCATCCACCGTGTAATGAAATACTCAAGTCATGACTCGACCAATGAAGGCCTAGGGCACTGGCTTTAAAGGCTTCGCCATACCCTGACCGTGTTCTGCTTCAAGGCAAAGGTCACGGCTTTTATTTTTCTTTTTCTTCTTTTCTTTTTTTCTTTTTTGCTTTTTCTTTCCTTTGAAGACTTCCATTGTTCTTCATAACATGGGTAACAAAACCTATTATGGGTCACAACAATTTAAGGCCAAGTCTTGCAAAGCGGGAAAGAGGTATATAGCTTCAACCTACTGGGTACAACCCGGAGCAAAGTGTGTGAATCAGCCTAAAGGAAAGTTCGAGGTTGAAATATGCCGAATCCAATCGACCAAAACTAAATCATGCATGGAATTTTTTCTACTATTATATAATATATGTATTTCAATTTTTTTCAACTAGCAAGAGAAAACCAAAATATAGGTACGAATGATTTATAAAAGTGTAGAAAATGGAATGACGGTATATTTCTACGCAAGATATTTCACAAATTATCGCTTTTTCAAAAGAAACTGTGGTACCTCCAATAGAAGATGAAACAAATGGTTTGAACTGTGGAGGAATGGTGATATTTAATAAAGGCACCCGAGATCAGCGACCGCAACTTGTGAGGAAAATGAGATTTTTCCCTGCACTGCAACTCCTGCAACATTTCAAAACGAAAAATTGTGATAAGATAAGCTTGTAAATGCGAAAATATTTGAAAAGAAAATAAGTAAAAGTAGTGGCACCACTAAAAACCCAAATTAAGACTTAAAATAACATAAAGTAAAAATTTCAACAAAATTGGAGGCCTAAAAGTTCCCCGCAGAACCACTCCCGGGCCATGTAGCCATCGATCTCGCAGAGGGTCCTGCAGAGGCTCCTCCACACATGCGCAAAGGGTGTGTGCTACAGGTCTTCATGCTCACTACATTGTTTTGGCCAACCCGGGTCTCTAAGGGGCAATCAGTCGATCACAAAGAGGAAATGGTGGATTCTTCACAACTCGCTTCATCGTTTCCATCAATTCTTCCCGATGTTTGTTAGTATCATGCCTTCCTACCCGCAGCCACCTCGTGCAAACTTCATCGACGGTTCTATCATCCTCACCGGTTTCGCCGTCACAAGTGAAATGTTTGAAGCCTTAAGGTTGTCATAAATGTGAGTCAGATGAATTCATTTCCTAATTGATAATGGCATTCACGTGGGCGTAAATGGCCTACCTAATATAATGGGCACTTGATTAGTGCCTCATCAGCTTCCTGCAATGAGAACCACTAAATCCAACTGACAAGAGAACTTATCTACTTTTTACCAAATACATCTCCACTATCCCTTTCTTGTGATTTCACCAACGACGGCCATGTTGGGTGCGATGTCGTCAAGTTTCGCCTCTCCCAAACCCAACCGCCATACACCGAGCATGGCAAAGAGGCTGACACTGCACCCAAGTCTAATACAGCTTATCAATGCAGTTCCTCCCAACGTTAATCGAGATACTGGGGTCCCCGGATCCTCAGATTCATCACTCGCATCACGTACTGAGCCAACTCGTCGCTTAAGAATGCCTTTTATCAATGCCCAACCCTTTTGATTGTACGTAGATCTTTCAAAACTTTGCATGCGTGGACTCGTTTGATGATGTCCAAAAGGGGTATGTCAATCTTCACTCGCCTTAGACTTCTGTAGATGCCTCATCACGTGGGATGCCTTCTTCTTACTTCTCAATGCTTGGGGAAATGGAGGTGGCATGCAATGCTTCATTGAATCCTCCTTCAGGAAAATGTGTCTGCCCATTCTTCCCATTTTCCTGCTTCTCACTGTGGCTTCAATGGGTCGATCAACCTCTTTTCCACTTCTAAGGTAATGATGCCTTTGACTTCATCCATTTTGGGAGGTTCACTGAATAGCCTGGCCATGGACTCCTGATTTGGCAAAGGGTCGAAGCAACTCTCCCGCCTCTTGTCGATGATTTTCCATTCTTGTTATGGATGCCCACAGTCACAATTCTTCTATAGGCTACTTTCCAAATTTACTCCATTCTCTGCTCAAGGAGCTTTGTTTTCAATTTTGCTCAACTCGAGCATTGATGCCTTTTTGCTCCTCTGACAAATTTCCACCTACCTTGCCTGATTCACAATGGCTTTTATCAACAGGAGAGGAGGTGGGTGCTTGTTCAAGCTGTGAAGTGGTGGTGTAATGCCGCTGTGTCTCTGGGTACATATACAGAGTGCTGAGGTTTTCGTGAAAGGTTGTAGGTAACCCTCCAATTAGGCTAGGCAGCTATGAGCACTGGTTTGTGGCTTGTTCGGGCCCACCTCACATTTGCATCCTCAAATTTGTGGGCCTGGACATGGTTCTCCAAAGGCGCTCTGACCGCGCTGAAATACTCTGAATTACAGACGCTTTCTACCATCGCTCGCACCTCATGGAGTTCTTTTTTCTTCTAATTCCTCCAATCTTCTAGCCAAGGTAGATACCTTAGCTTTCAAACATATCTCTGAGAGGGCATACATGCCTCCTCTTTCGTCTACTTCAGGCTCAACTGTCGGCTTCGGTTCGCTCATCCCACCCTCGGAGGTCCGCCTACATAATTCGAGGAAGTCCATTGCCCCATCAGGATTTTACTCAAGAAATCTCCTCCACACATAGTTTCCAATAATTGTTTCCATGGAAGGGATATTCATCATAAAATGGTTCACCAACATCCATGTATCAAACCCATGTGCGTGGGCACAGACCATGGCCTATAAATCTCTCCTAAAGACTGGGTAGAACCTCTCACCATCATGAGTCGCAAATGTGCAAATTTGCCTTCAAGTTGTTTGTCTGTGAGCTCAAGAACACTTTAGAAATTCGCCCGCAGCCTCTCCCTAATTCCCTTATGGTTTCGTCTAATGCATTTAGCCACCTTGCCTGGTCTCAGGGTCATGGAAATATTGAATCTCAGGAGTCATGTCCACTGCAGACTTTCTGGGGCGTGGTGATACTCTCAAACTCCCTTATGTGATTGTAAGGTTTTCATTCTCCATGCCATGGAATGTGGGAAGTAAAGGCAACCAAACAGGCCCACCGCCACCTCCTCGAAGGGAATTCATGTGATGAGGTGCACTCACCCGGTGGGTGTACGTGATCCCTCATGGATCGACATGCATCGGGCCCCCAGTACCACGCTTTGTTGTTCCTCTTGTGGAGGATCCATTTCGAGCACCGTGAGGATCAATCAAGCCCCGTTCTCGCAGCAAAGCCACCTCTCAAGCCTACCCGCGGTTCCTATAAGCAAAGAAAACCGGTCGTACTGAAAAATTTAAATCCCCCCGCAGCGAACTGCGCAAGTGGAAAAAATGATAAATAAAAAGGGAATGAGATTTACCAAAACTTCAGGATATGAATCCACAAGCTACCACCCCATTCACTAGTAAGTACCATCCATCGCAAGAATCTACGCCTATTTGATTCGTGCCACAAGAGGCTATAGGAATCAACAAAATTTGTATCCAGGTGTCTCATCACGAAGTAGGCTACTGCAATATAGTGGTCTAGGTCGAACACTGTGGATGGGTTTTCTCTGAACGAGAAGTGCAAGCTTGAGTTTTGAAAATGGTATTTCTTGGATTTTAAGGTTTTGTTCAAAAACAAAGGAGTCGATGGTTGTAAAATGCAATGTAAATTAAGAAAGAAAATTTAGAAAAAGAAGACCTTGAAGTCTTCTGGGTCGGATTGGATTTTAAGGTATATTCATTCCTGGTTTGTTTCCTCGCTATTGTGGATAACGACCTATAGTCTTTCCCAAACCTGACCTCGATTCGGGCACTAAAACCTAAAGCCTAAATTACTCCCTCATGAGATATGGCATTCAGAGCATTCAAGTCCCTAACAGTGTGCATATGGCCTCAAAGAGGCAACCTACGGAGACAGTGGATCTAAGATTAAGCATCCACTGTAACCACAAAGCTTGCCAAATACACATCAAGAGGCCGATCTAGGAGGCTCTAACCTAGGGTGAGATATGGTGAGCTTAAATGCTCATAAATGCAAAGGTGATAAATGAGAGGGCATGAAAACTTACCTCCAAACCTCCACTGCTGACCCTCCCTTCAAGGAAGGGGGGCTTAGTTTTCAAGCATCCCCTTGAGTTTTTCGTCATCCTCAGAAGGTGTGTCTGGGCGGGTCGAGAAAATGAGAGAAAGAAGAGAGAGAAGAGAGCAACCGCAACCTAAACAAAAGCCAAAATGAAAGCTTGGATTGAAAAACAGTTAGGTTACAAAGTTATAAGGTGGCTTATGAGAAGCCAACCTAAATGTGTGAAATACCAAAAATGTGCCTAAAATATTGGCTTTCATATAAAGGTCAAACAGAATACATCAAAACGTACGTTTAGGATCAAATATACAAAATCAGGCATCAATTCGCTTATAGGATTTTGCTAGTATAGTGAAAATTTCACAATGAAATTTCGCTAAATTTAGCGAATTTACGTAGATAGCTTAAATTTGAGAAATTTCGCTATCATCAAGGATTTCATTGAAGAATGAATTTCATTAAATTTCATAAAATCATAGAGATAGCCTAAATTAAGTTAATTTCGCTAGGCACAAGAAATTTGTTAGGTAGCGAAATTTCGCTAGAAGAATGGAATTTCCCACTCGCTGATCGCTAAATTTCTATGATCATAAATTTTCAATCCTACAATAAATTTTCGCAATCATAGCGAAATTCCTGGGATTGCTCCTGCTTCACCGCATTGTTTCACCGTGATTCTTTGCCACGCATCCCACTTTCCTCTCGTAATCCACTTCAAATTCCTTCATTTTATGGTTGAAACATCGCGAAATCTTCAAAGATAAATGGTCGAGGTACTAGAAGACCTCGCAAAATTACCCAAAAACAAACTCGAATGGCATCGTGGGTACTATGACCTTACACACGCCAATTGGCTTAATTGATATGATTAAGAAAGCACCCAAGCAAAAACCCATTCTTGAATAGGGTTCAAAACAAGACTTTTGGGCACTAATCACACTCAACCGACACGTTGCTAGTCCCTAGCAATGATAAAAACAAAAGGCATGTATGCAAGGCTTTCTCAAAAGTATATGTGGTTCAAAGTGTATGTACGTAAGCCTTTACCTTTAGCATGAATACCGGCACTCAGATCTGTCAAAGAATCATAAACCATAATAATGCTGAAGGGCAAACTAACTCTCATAACCAACTTTAAATACTGACGCTTATGAATATTCACCTCTTAGACCCGCTTCAGATAGAGACCGTACCATTAGGGTCGATGAGAGTTTCCTTCCAAAGAAGAGATCCGTTAGTCTCAAGGCAGTTAGAGATAGTAGAGTTTTGATCAGGACGTGAGTTCCCAATGGATTCAGGGCCTTAGATACGGTGGGATTTTGATGTGGTTCTCGTGCATGGATTGCTATCTCACCATAGAACCACATTAGATTGTTATAAAAGAAAGTAAAGTTTCATAGCCACAAACTGAGTAAAGTTCAGGAATACGCAGAGAGTTATCTTCCAAAGATCACCCCATATGGCAAAGGCAAGAGGATGTCGTAAGGGCTGCCAAGGTTATCTAGCTTATGGTGAGATGTAAAGGAGGAGACTCTAGTGGATGAGATCTCAGCTTGTTGTGAGAGTCTCTTATTTAGTCTTTAAGATATCGCAGACACTCTTGATAGTATAGCGGAGTTCACCATTGATTTGATCCTCGTGACCGAGTCCATTTCCATTCCTTCATAGATGTCTCGTTGAGCTGAGGGCTTAAGGATCAGTTAAAAGAATTGTCGTAGTAAGGGATTCATTCAAATCTGAGCATATCTCCATGGGAGCCCAAGCTCGCAGGAAAGAAAGACTGAGCTCATGGGTTGTGTATAGATTACAGTGTCGGGGCATGAGTTACCATCCGCAATTAGTATCCACTCTCTAGGATCGATGAGTTATCTCGACCGCCTAAGGGCCCCGGTGTACCCAAGATAGGATTGAGATCATGGCACAATGGAGATGAGGAGAGCATGTTCATCGCATTGATCACCATGGCATTCATGAGGCTTCCCGGTATTATTTGACTACATCACAGAGTGTTTGCAGACTGACTGATCATTGATAGGTTTGCGTTCACTCGATGATATCCTGCTGTATTCGTGTAGTCTGTAGGAACATTTAGAAAGACCTAAGGATTAGGCTGGCACCTTAAGGAGCCAATGATTCAAGCTGAGCAAGATGCTTTGTCACAAGGTGACATTCCTAGGTCATGTGATCTCAGTTGAGGGGGTGAGTGTGGATCCCTAGAAAATAAAAGCTGTGGTAAGTTGGAAACCGCCAAAGAACGTGTTAGAGGTTAGAAACTTCCTTGGTTTAGCTAGGTATTACTCTGAAGTTTGTCAAGAATTTCAGATAATGAATGAATTAACCAAAGTGATAAGGAAATATGTCAAGTATGATTGGGTGGATACCGCGCAGAGTTTCGAGGAGTCAAGGCAGACACTTCAGCCCCAGTCTAGCTACTTAATGGGGAGAGATGGGTTTCAGGGTTTTACGTGATGCTTCCTTTAGGGCCTTGGTTGTGGCTGATGCAGAATGATAGGGTGCTTACGTATGCCTCTAGGCAACTGAAGAAACATGAGGAGAATTACCTCACAGACGACTTAGAGCTTGGGTAAAGAATGGTTCGCTTCGAAGATATGGAGGCATTACTTACATGGTGCTCCTTGCAGGATCTTTATAGATCATAAGAGTCTTTAATATATTTTCACCCAGAAAGAGTTAAACCTGAGGCAAAGAAGTTGACTTGAGTTGATTAAGGACTATGACTTTAATATTGAGTACCATCCAGGAAAAGCTAATGTCGTAGTAGATGCCTTGAGTAGGCAGCCAGAGAGTTCTTTGTCCCATATGAGATCAAAGTTATCTTCAACGCTGTGGATTTGCAGCTTTATGATATTGGAGGTCAGAGGATTCGTGAGCATTGGTAGCCACATTTCATGTTAGACCTCCTAGCTGGGATCGATTCGTGCAGGTAGTTTCAGATCCATAGATGATTGCTTTTAGGAAGAGATAAGGCAGTGGAAAGAAAGCAGAGTTTCAAATCGTAGATGATGGCATGATAAAGGAAAGAGCAGAGAACGAAAAGGAGTATGGCGAAATAAAGAGACATTAAGGAGTTACACATTCATCCGCTATGCTTATGCGTCTAGGTAGTACCAAGATGTACATGACTTTGAAAGAACATTACTGGTGGAATGGGATGAAGAAAGAGATCACAGGTTTCGTCTCCAAATGCCTAACTGGCCAGTGAAGGCAGAGACAAAGTCACAAGAGCATAATTACTCCCTATTCCAAGATGGAAATCGGAGAAGATTGCTATGGATTCGGTGACGTCCTCCACTCGACCGCAGGCCACATGATGCTGGCAGGAGTGATAGTTGATCAATCGACGGTCCGCCATTCGCGCCATCGTTAAGGACTTTGTAGTACCGAGCCCATTTGTATGTGGATGAGATAGTGAGACTCCACTGGTTCCAATTTGATGGCCAGATCAAGACCCCGTGTTCACCTCCCGAGCTGGGCCCAGCTTGGCAAGCAACTTTAGGTACTCGCCATTTCAACACAATACAGATCCTCAAATGATGGCCGCTAGAGAGGACCATTTTAACGTTAGAGGATATGCTAAGAGCTCAGATGGAATTCATGAGTTGATACCCATTTGGCACCGATGGAGTTCGCCACAACAACAATTTATCAGCCAAGATAGTAGGATGGCTACATTCGAGGTCAGATGGTGAAAATGTAGGACTCAGCTATGGCCGATGAGGTCAGAGAGGATACTAGTAGGTCCTGAAAGGCGCAGGCCACTTCGAGAAAGTGAAAGTCAGTCCGTGATATCTTAGCAAGACAAAGAAAAGATGGGGAGAGAAGTTATGTGGACAACCGTCAGAGTTGCAAATGGTGTGGATGTGGCCGAGTCTCAAGATTTCCTGAAGGGTGTTTTGAGATTCGAGTGCAAGCTAAGCTCAAATTCAAGATTTATAGGGCCTTATGAGATCGCGAGTGGTGCTGTGGCCAATACCATGGTGCTGAAGTTACTCCCCAGAGTTATCTAGGATTCATGACACCTTCCATGTGTCGATGTTAAGGAAATACATCCCGCATCCTTCACACGTGCCGAGAGCAAACAAGGCAAATCTAAAGGAGAACCTGACTTATGAGGAAACACCTGTGCAGATTGTAGATCGCAAGGAACAAGTGTTTAGGAGTAAAGTGATTCCTTTAGTCAAAGTCCTATGGAAGAATAATGAGAGAGAGACAGCTATCTGGGAGCCAGAGGCTTAAATACGCCAAGAGTATCCTTAACTATTTCCTGATTGAGGTATTTTCCATTCCTTTGAGTTTAGTTTGTTCATTTCGAGGACGAAATGTTCTAAAGGAGGGAGGATTTGTAACGCTTTATCCCAAGAGGGTGTACGGTATGTGTAACCGTAGGGTCGCATATGTGCACCAAGGCTTCCCGTACATAGTAGTATTTTGGAAGAGCTAAGGATGAAATTGTAAAGTTTTCAAAGAATGTACACACTTTTTGCAATTAAGGAAAGTGAAGGGTGAAAGTACAAATCATGGAAACTTTAATTAGTTAAAAGATAATAATAATGATAAATTGTTAGAATGGTCTGTGGAAATTAAAATTTCTAGATCTCGTGGATGACCTAAACTAGACCGTCGTTAAATTTGTCTCATAAATCTAGTGACCTAGAAAAGTTTCGTCGAATTTGAGACAGTTGGAATATTTTACGATTTTCTAGGTGATAGTTCATGACTTCAGTGACAAGATTTTACTAAAATATCAAGTCGAAATGGGGCTGAGCTAAGTTCATTTAAAATAAATTGAAATGAAAAGAAATAAATTATTTTGGGATAGAAATGGACCTGAATGAGGCAATATGAGTCATATATTCAAATAATAATAATAATAAAAAGGATAAAAAGATAAAATCAAAATGGGGACAGACGGAGATCTGAGAGGAGTGCGTGGAAGAGAGAAATATTTTATTTTTTTTCCTTCTTCGCTTCTCTCTAAAATCTACGGAAATCGGACTGTAGGTTTTCGTTGGAGCAAAAGGCAAAGTTGGTATACACGACGAGAGCTACGCGTGGGTACCAAAAGCTTAACGTTTCGTCAAACTTCAAGAGGTAGAGAATTTTCCTACTTGTGTTATTTCTAGCCTAAAGGCTATGTAATGGCTTGGAATTTTCTTAGAGGCCGTGAGAGACTATAAATTTCAATCCCAAAATTTTTGGACTAAGTTTAGGAATTTTTAAGAATTTTATCATGATTTGACAAACTGGATCAATTTAGGGATTGTTTCGACTCCGTCATTGAAATTTCGAGATTGTTTTCTGACAAACCAACAGGATTTTCGTAACCCGCTTTCAGTGTTCTCGACTACGAAAAACCCCTTGAGTCTAGAATTTGGCCATATGCCTGTGAATGGCATTTGGGGCCCACATATTTTCTAAAAAATTTAATTGTAGCACCAAGTCTGCAAGTTGCTTGGTCAGATGACGCGCAGTGGGTCTAATACATCAATGTGTATATAAAAGAAAGCGAGAAATCAGGAAGTCGCAAGCAATTATTGTAAAACGTAAAAGGCGAGTGTTCTAAACTTTATTTTTCAATACTAGTGTATTGTTATAAATCGCTTTACGTTGGTATGTTATGGTTTTGATCGTTAAACCATTTTAAGCTTATGGTTTTGAATTGTTAAACCATATTTTAAAGCTTATGGTTTTAATTGTTAAACCATATTTTAAAGCTTATGGTTTTGATTTGTTAAACATATTTTAAAAAAGCAAGCAAGCAACATTATATTTTTATAAATCAAGCCTTAAGAAATCCCTAGTTTAAGCAAGCATTACCGGTCAGAGGTATTCCGTATGTGCATGGTGAAGTTAGGACATAATTGCATTGCATTTTAGATTTTCCTGGTCGGCAAACTTAGCTCATGCACTACAGCATATTGTGAGGAGGACCATTTACATGTACCGTATATAGGGTTAGCGCTAGCTATTTATGTGTAGTGATGAAGCATTCCACCATATTTATCTGAATAGGTGATATGACAAGAGGTCCTTCCAATCTAAGCACTCAGAGACACAAAGTTTCGTGCTTACTAGGGTACAACAAGCAAGAAAGGCCTGTGCTGGTTTATTATTATATTTATAAGCATTTTACATACAAATTTAACCGACTAATCGATAAGCAAGGCATTTTATGAAAAGTTGAAACTTTATAGCAAAGCAAACACTTTATGAATAGTTTTAGAAACTTTATAACAAAAGCAAGCAAGCGCTTTATGAAAAAGTTTTAGAAACTTTTATAAAGAAAAGTTAGTGTGTTTTCAAAATGTTTTGTAAAAGATAGTTTTACAGCTTTAAGACATTTTCGTAAAAAGCAAACCTTATAGCATACACTAATGGTGCTCTTTAGCTCATTATTTCCGGTTTTAAAAAATTATTTTTTAGTAATGTGTACTTACGGAACATACTGTGTGGTCCTCCTGACTTCTAGTTATATGTGATGTATTTACTCAACTGCAACTAACTTTTATTAGAAAGTACTTTGAACTTGTATAGTTGTGCATATGTATGTACATAGTTTTATTTTATGAAAATGTGATGAGCCCGAGGTTCTTTTGAAGAAGTGTTGTTGGTTGCCATATTTTAAAAGTGTAATTTGTATTTACAGGTTTTGGGATATGTCCTATATGTAGTTATGCTGCCGAAATTGTATAAAATAACAAGTTTAGAAAAGAAAAATTTTTAAACTGGTTTTCAAATAAGCAACACAAATCTTAGTTTCAGCGATTCTCTAGTCGCCAAAGTATCGGCCGAGTTCTGTGGGGTTAATCTGACATCGCAGACGCTAGCAGGGTAATGGTGTCGTGTTTAGAGACAACATACACCCGAGACTTGATCATAATGTCTTAATTTCAGTACATGCAAAGTATAGGCCAAACACAACTTCAATGGGTGTATAATTTTGTTTTGAATTGAATTTAGACTTTACTCAACAGTAAATAGCCTGCTCATGGCCTTCAGCCTTATTTTGTGCAAGAAGGCATCCTATAGACTCTTTTACAGCTGATAAATAGAGTTTAAGTGGCCGACACCTTAGAGGTGACATTAAAATAGGAGGCTTAGAGCGTAACTGGATTCCATCAAAAGCCGTCTAGTGCTTGAAAGGGCTTCTTAAATCTTCCACAAAGTAATGGCCAGAATAGTTGATTAAAAGTCCCCTTATTTTCGTTCTACCCTTTATACCCATGGTCAAAATTGGGGAAAATTTTAACTCCATCGAATAATCGCAGCATGAGGAAAATCATTTAAATGGTTCAGTGGAAGCTTGAAATTTTTTCTAAATCTCATGACTAAAACATTTCACATTTGATTCATCCAAATCTAGTTCCCGTAAAATATTCAATAATTCAGACAAGAAGATTTCTTTTTTCAAATTTTGGGGCGAGTGTTCAGACCCTAAAAACAAGATTTTGAGAAAAACAGAAAGAAAATGAATTAGCAAAGTTCATTTCGAAAATAAATCGAATCCTGAACCGAGACAAAATAAATTTAGTCAGGCAAAACGTAAATCTTTGACAGTTCTGACATCGCACACATGATAATACATGTCCACTACAAGTTAGAATAAAAGAGGCTAAAATCAGATTGGGACAAAAAATGAGCAGAATTTCTGCTGGAGAGAAAACGTTAGAGAGAGAGAGAGCTCTAACTTCTCTCTACGATCTACAGAGATCATTTGGTCGGAATTCGTTGGGCTAAGAGTGAAAGTTCATCTACTCGATTTAGGCTATGCAAGGAAAGACAGATTTATTAGATTCAAGTGAGGAGTTGGGAAATCAAAGGTTTCTTGCCGCATATGTCCACTGACTTCCTAGAGTTTCTTCTACTCCAAGAGTGTGTGATTCTTCCCGCTTTTATTTATTTTCCATTCTAGGGTTGTTCATTGAAGTTTAATGCCCCATGGTGCTGTTGTTTAACATTTTTCACTCATATAATGTTTATAAATTTAATGGTTGCTTGAATAGTGTCCCTGCTTTGACCATACATGATGTCCAATTTTGGGGCTGATTTTCAAGTTAGAAAGAGAGAATTTGGAACTAGTTTTCTTCAAGGAATTGGGTCTATCCAAAAAATTGTGATGTTAGTTGAATCGCCCAAATCGGGAGCACTCATGCAACCTAAGTTATGTCCACTTAGATTCACAGCCGCTCTGCTTGGCCGAACATGATGCTCCGGGATTTTTGTAATAGATTTTCATTAAAAAGGATAACTTAATTCAGTATCCTTCAAGGAAATTATAGCCTATTTAGAACCTATAAATAGATTTTGAATTACCAAAACGGACTCTATAACTCGAGTTATGGTCCGTTTTCTGGGACTGCTACAACTTAGGCTGTTTAATGATTTCCAAATCCATATTTTGCCACAATCCGTATATGATCGTATATCATTGCTTTGAATTGAGCGATATACTGCTGAAATAAAGCCAAATTGTACGAATGGTTTCGCTTTATGATGTGTTTGTAAGGAACATGGCCAATATGATATTGATTGTAGCTATTTGTGACATGGTGTCACAATTAAGCTTCGAGTGCATAATGCGTCATCATTGGACAGGATGACTTGTAGATGCCAATATATGTGTGTATAATATGCGTTTAGATGTGTATTGTGTGGGTTTATTCGAAATTGTATATTAATTGATATGATTGTTCAAATGATGCTTGGGTATTATGCATGGTTTAAATGTCCATATAGTAATTTTATCATATATATGGCATGGTCATGGAATGACATAATTGTATTTCATATGCACGACATCACATTAAATGGTGTGTGTACAGGTCGTGAATCATTCATCATCATTCTCGTGAGCGGGCAGAGTTCTTACTTGGATTACGTCCAAATGGAGTCTCATGGGTGCACTATAGCTTCTGGTTTCAAAGCCGCGATCTGAGACCACAAATGTTTTAATAAAGTGGTTTATCCGAAGATGTCCAATGGTTTAGAAAAAACAAAAGATTTTGTTTTGATGCTGGTCATCAGGAACACCAATGACCAATTTTTACACTTGGCATAAGCATGTGTGTGAGGATTCGTGAGGACTCGTTAAATGAAAAGATGAGTGATACTTCATTCATGGAATGTAGGCATTCTAGAGTAGAAACCGTATTTTTACTTGAATGTTTGATTATGTGAACATGACATTGCATGTACACTTAAAGCGGAGAGCCCCTGTGATGAGTTTACTTATTGGCATTGCTCAAATTTACTGTGGGACCCCCTTTCAAGTACAGGAGTACGCAGTGGACGATGCTCACTGAGGCCACGCTATGAAGAAAGCCCGGTCAGGGCTTGTAATTAATTTTTTGTAAAGAAGCTTGACACAAACTAGTTCTAGCTTGTATTTTTGTATAAAAGAATTGTAACTAAATTATGTTGAACTATTGTCAATATAGTCGGGTATGTAATAATGGTAAGAGGGTTTTGATCGGACTCTTACAGACTGTATTTAAGTGTATTATTATCATATTTTCAATAATATGAATGAACGGTTCCTGAAGGACTGGGATCAAGTGAAAGAGTAACCTGTCCACTTAATCAGATCGTCCTACATCAAACCATATGTTTGTATAAGAGTATTGTAATAAACTCTTATGGACTATCATGATATCGCCAGATATTGTGTGGATATGGACAAGATGGATACCGTGGTGGTCATCAGAATCGCCCGAAAAATACCCTACGCTTTTATAACATGTTTAGGGTGTAAAATAAATTAAATTATATTTTTTCGCAGTTTAAATGGCTAAAAACTAAAAAATGGATAGAAACTGAATTACAGAGCCAACAATTTGGTAAAATGTCAAATGAGGATCTAAGGGTCATAAATGAGTAATAAGTGTCAAGTATAAATGAGATGAATGAAGAGAAATGAAAGTGAAATGAGAAGCTTTTAAAATGAAAAAAGAGAAATGATGAATTAGTGTGTAGCCAACATGGCCTTAGTCATATCAATGGACAAAAAGACCAATTTTGGTCTTGAAATGCCATAACCCACATTTTAGGCAAAGGGAGAGTGAGAGCTAAAGTACACTATGGTCAGAGAGGAAGAAGAGAAGAACTTGGTTATTTTCCTCCGTAGGATCAAGGATTTAGGTGATTAAAAAGAGAAAGAAGAAGAAGATTGAAAGAGATTTGAGGTAAGTAAACCAAACCCTAACCCCCATTTTCTTGTGTTTGGGTTAGGGAAAACCCCAAATTTGAATAAAAATATTTTTATTGGTTGCTCTAAGTTGTTTTTGGTTGTTTGATTGGTTGTGGTCCTTAAATGATGAATTTTGTATAAAGGAAATGTTGGGTTTTAGGGAGATGCTATGAAAATTTTTCCAAAACTCCATGTTTTTGTTCTTTAGCTATAACTTGTCATCACCATTTGAATTGAGTGATTCAAATTTTTGGGTAAATTAGATTTCGAGAACAAATCTCCTTGAAATAAGTGTATTCAAATTTTGACCCCATTAGACCTAGAAATTAGTCAAAATTAAGGCTATGTTTTCGGGTCAATTATGGTTAAGTTCTAATACATTTTTTGTGTTTGGAGCAGTTTCGGTATTTAGGCCATAACTTGGCCATCCCTCATTCGAATTGAGTGATTAAAAATTCCAGGTAATAAGTGTATCCAAATTTAGACCCCATTGAACCCAAAAAATTCATCAAAGTGAGGCTCTATTTTTGGGGTGAATTCCTCATGAAGTTATGATATACTTGGTGTTTTGAGCAAATGCATTTAGGTCATAACTCGGGCAATCACTCAACCGAATCGAGTAATTCAAATTTCTGGGTAAACTAGACTTCAGAGAACAACCGCATAAATAAGTGTATCCAAATTTGAACCCTTTGAACTCGTAAGATCTGGCCAAATGAGTATATCGATGCTTAAAAAGAATGATAAGAATGATCAAGGATGAGGAATGGAGAAAATGAAAGGAACAATGTACCTGGAAAGGAGTCGGTTTAAAAAGACCTAAATAGAAACTTCTTCTTAGAATACCTAACTAATATATGATTGTCATTTGTGATGGATTAAGGGCTAACGAGGAGAAAGCGTTTCAAGTCGAGGTCGGCATTCGAGGATGTGTGAATCAAGGACTGTAATCTTTATGGTTTGTTCACTTCCTCTCTAATTCCAAAAGTGCTCGAATGATTGCAAAATGATTTGAATTGATGAAATAATTTATAAGAAAAAATATATTGATTTTTAATTGATTTGAGACAATTGATTGTGAAATGATTTGCATATGCAAAATTACATGAGTATTGAAAATGAATTGTTTGTATAAATGTTCATACTATACTGTATTTTTCTATGAATGATTTGAATGCCCTTAATAGAATGTTAATCGTTAAATTCGAGTTGAGGATAGATTGGTATATGTAAAGACCGAATGATATATATGAAAATATGGCCAAGGGAGTGAATGTGGTAAATACTCAAAAATTGATTTGAAACAAAAGTAACTGAAATGAAAAGTATTACCAACACTCAACCCCTTTCCGCAAGTGCATGGGTCATACAAGTAATAAAGTGGACTCTAGGAGTTCGGATATCGTACCCACGAGGATTGAAGGTTATCTCTAATTGGAATTTGATCACCCTGACATAAGGGCTTACTATTTAAAGGACAACAGATGTGGAATAAAATCAATTTAATTGAAACAAAAGCTGATTTAAAACTAATCCTAAAAATCTACCAAATAAACAACTACTTAATTCTAAAATATATGAAGAGAGTCACTAGGGATGGGGATAATTATTCACAAAACAGTTTGCATTTCTTTGAAAGTGCAACAATTGTGAGTTGAATGCTAGATTTGTCCAAGAGCAATGTAGTATAGTTTGTGACACACCCCCACCCCTTACTAGCGGCGGGTGTGTCAAGCCACTCCCACGTAGTCCTCACTGCCATTTCTAACGACTAGAAAATCTCAGCTTAAGCCGTAATGCTTGCTGAAAACTTGTATAAAAATTTTTCCTTTTCTAACATGTGATTTTCTAAAATCTCAAGAAGATAATACCGCCTATAGGACATATTCCAAACCCTCTGTGAACACCTCTACACTTTTCCAAATATGGGCAACTAGCAAACGCTTCTCTTCAAAAGAGCCTAGTTCAACACATTTCCACAAAACTACACTATGTACACATACATATACTCCACTATACAAATTCAAAGTATTTCCTTACAAAGATTATTAATACAAAGATCGATACAAAGTCGAAGAATCCGAATATGCTCCAACGTCTCGTGTGCCCGTATCTTGAAAAATAGTTTTTTAAACAACAAAATAATGAGCTAAACGAGCCTGCTGAGTGTATGCCGATAAAATATTTTCTTTTCTTAAAATATCTCAAAACCGAAACTTCTTTTTACAGACATTTTCCATGGTAAACCTTACTTGCTTGCTTTCGCTTTGCTTTAAAAGTTTCTAAAACTTTTCATACTTGCTTGCTTGCTTTGCTTTAAAAATTTATAATACTTTTCATAAATCTCTTGCTTGCTTGCTTTACCTTGCTTTGCTTAAAAAGTTTATAATACTTTTCATAAATCTCTTACTTGCTTCTTGTTTTTATCTTTGCTTTGCTTAAAAGTTTATAAACTTTTCATAAACGGAGCCTGGCTCAACCATTGCTTCGCTTAAAAAGTTTATAAACTTTTATAAAACACAGAGCCTGGGCTCAACCGCTTGCTTTAAAATAAATACGGGAACCTGGGCTCGACCGTGCACCAGTGGTTGATTTTCAAAACTGTATGGGAATTGTTTATAAATCAAGATCAACCACTGGAGGCCTTTCTTCTTGTCGCATCTCTAGCAAACACTGAGCCTCCGGGCTTCAACCATGCCGGTGGGAAGGACCTAGGTCCAGAGATCACCCAAATGGAAGAGCCTCGCTCAATTCCCTTTTTCCGTAACATGGTGGAATGACCTTGGTCTACATCACCATAATCTAGCTAGCGCGCTAACCCTATATACTCCAGTACGTGCCACGGTCTCCTTTAAATTCCATGATGCATGAACTAAGTTTGCTTACTAGGCAAATCTAAAATGCATGAAATGATGTCCTAACACCACTATGCACATACGGAATACCTCTGATCGGTATGCTTGCTTAAACTAGGGATTTTCGTTAGACCTATTTTATAAAATGTACTTTTGCTTGCTTGCTCTTTGAAATATGGTTTTACAACTCAAAACCATTGCTTGCTTGCTTTTTAAAAGTATGGTTGAATACATCAAAACCATTACTTGTTTGCTTTTCACATATGGTGGTTTAAATCAAAACCACATTGTTTCGTTTGCTAAATGCTTGCTTTCAAATATGGTTTACAATCAAAACTATTAAATACCAAATAAAAACAACAGTTTTTATAATAATACACTAGTATTTGAAAAATAGGCTTTAGAACACTCACATTGTTACCCAAAACTCGGCAGCACGACTCCACAACTTCTCTCCCGACTTTGCTTTTAGCCCACACACTCAACGAATACGGCGAAACATTAATCGCCCTCGAGTAATCAGATAAACTAGAACGCACGCCAGGCAAGTCACTTTGGTAACCACAAGTATCACACTAATGAATCGTCGCCGGCCGAGGTACGGTGCGCCATTGAGTTTCATTCTCTTCTTGAACCTCTCTTAATCATTTATTAAGGTTCCATACCATCTGCATGAATTTGGGCTTAATCTATTTAAATTACAAAAATATGGGCTTTTGGATTATTATGGTACCTGCATTTCACTCATGTTTGGTAATCAAGTACAAAACACATTCTTTTCATAGTCGGGTAATCGGCACCACTGGTTCCTGCACCGGCACCAAATAGTAGTTCGTTAAGTGGTACCTGCATTCACCCTATTCTGCACGTACCACCGTGGTTTGGCCTGTAAATGCTGCTTTTTGCCCTCTTTGGTACCATTTTTCTTCATTCAACTTCTCCATTCCATAATACCTCAAAAACCAACATGGAATTCATCCAAAACCACACTATAACACTTGTATTGGTGGTTTGAAACTTCATATAACCAAACCCTAGGTAAAAATCTCAAGAATTCAACCTAAGGTCCACCAATTCCTACAAAAACCATATAAATAGGAGGATTCCATGTTTAATTTTCACCAACTAGGGTTTTACCCACATGACTTAGGGTTTGGGTGATCTCTGCACAAAACCCTAGAAAAGGAGCAACTAATCTCTATACCAAAACCTTAGAAATCCAAATACACATAATTCCATACCTGAAATTCTTCTCTTTCTTCTCCTTCTCCTTCTTCCTCTTCTTCCTCTTTCTTCCCAGATTCTTCTCCACTTCGCAGTTCTAGCCAAAATGAGACCTCAAATGTGATATTTTGTCCTGCCTCCTCCATTATAGTCTTATCTTTCATTTTATTACAAGCACGCCCCCATCGCGACACTGTGAAACAACTTATGTTATTTTCACAATGGCCTCTCATCTTCTCATATTATGGTTTTCATATCCTTTTTGGAAAATTACAACTTTACCCTTGTTCTAGTACAAATTCCGGGTTAAATCAATTTATGATTTACAATTTCATCCTGAACACAACTCCTAAAAATACTACAATGACACTTGGTGCACATATGCGCCCCTACGGTTACACATACCGTGCACCTTCTCGGGACGGGGTGTTACAACTTGGATTTCTCTTGGCACTATACATTTCACTATCTAACACACCATATTCCTTTTTAAGACAAATGGGTCTAAATAGCTACTAGAAACCCGACTCTTTAAGATTTGATTGTTTTTCTTTTCTAACACTTCACAACCATTTCTTAGGATCAAGAATTTTACTTCCCCATAGACAGGAAAATGCAAGCCTTCTCCAATGTAATTGGTATCTCGTCCTTCAAATCTAATAAAATTTTCTATCTCCTTGATTAGATATTTGCTAACACGGGATCGAGATCCTTAATTCATCAGACTAAGGAGAAACCTCTAATCAACTAAATTGATACATCATTTAATTAATCCTCACCATGAGTAAATTAGTGATCTATCAAAGTAAATTTTCAGAGTTCATTAGTTCCAAGATATTAGTCTAACATACCCCTAAGTTACCGCCTCTTACTCTCGTGAATCTCCCATCTCTGCGGTCACTTAGAGGGCCTTCTTGGAAATCGTGAGCAAAGATACAAATTTCTTTCTCGCATAAGCTACCAATATTCCGAACAGCTTCATTATATGAATAATACTAATTATATAAATTCAGTTTTCAAACCTACAAAATAACTGAAAAACTCGAAAATTTGAATGTTCAACACTAATCTCACTCTCTAGAGGGTGTTTAATGTCTCCACATCGGGATTCCAATCATCATCAATCAAACAAAAAGTAAGTAAATGAAGAAAGAAATCAAGAGACAAGGAGTGAGAGAAAAAAAATCAGATTTTAGCTTCAATCCTTGTCTAAACAGTAATGAAATATGAATCTCTGTTATACAGCATCGAAATCTCTTCAATAAAAATAAAATTTTGTTTTAAAACTACTCTAACATCTATTAAAAATAAAAATCTGCTGCAAAAACTAAGAAAATGGGCAGTTTAGAGAGAGAAAACCCATGAGAGAGAAAAAATCTAGATTTTAGCTTCAATCTTTGTCTGAACATTAGTGAAATATGAATCAAGTATATTAACACCGAAATCTCTTCAATACAAAGAAAATCACAAAAATTATTTCCTAAGATCTACAAAAATCAAAAATCAGAAAACTCGGAATGGGCAATGAGAGAAACCCTATGAGAGAGGTTTCCACCTTCCTCCGCCTCTTTACCTAAAAAAACGAGCATATATGGTCTTAGGTGAAATGGGCTTGAAAATAAGCCAAAATATCAATTCTCTTCATTCTTTTAGTTCAAATATTTTGGTCATATTACGCCTTCTGATCGCGACATAATTTTTTTGGTCATGACCAAGTTTCCTGGTTGTCACAGCTTGCTTGGTCGCGACAGTTTCTAGACAGCAACTTGTTTTTCTTCTCCAACTTGTCGGGACCATAATTCTTCGCTTTTAACTCCTGATTTAATGCAGAGTACTCGTTGAAAGCTCTCTTGAATGTGAATGCAACCATGAGGGAATTTGAATGATTTGATGTTCCAGGACATGGTACAGAAAAATTTATCTTCCAAAGGGGCGCGCCGTGAGACTTAATGACTCTTCTTTGGAAATATATTACCTATTTCTTGCCAAATCACTGCTTCATCAATAATCCTACAAAACCAAGTTTAGAGGAAAATTTATGAGTTTTACATGAATATGGATGCAAAATGCACAAAATAGCATGTGAAATGAACTCAAAATATAGATGAGTTTTGCACTCATCAGTATACCAATAAGGTTCAAATTACAGCATCGCTTAATGAACGTGATCATGCCATTACACCGACCAGAAATTTCGCCGGACAATATCGGTAGTGCTTTCACGAATTGACTTTTTAATAATTCAGTCAGCAACCAGCCGGACCGCATCAGGTTATAAAATAAAATGTTTTTATACCTACCAGAAATTTCAAATGGGGATCGCGTTTGATTCTGTTATCATGTGCACCGAAAGCATAGGTTAAATTCATTTAAGGGAAAATTGAAATGATAAGAAAGTGCATATTTGGAATGATCAATAAACTATAAATGAATGTATATGAAATGAATATATGTATTGTATTGCATTGATTATTCAAAAAGGTTAAAAAACATTGTTTAGAAAAATTGTAATGATCGTATTAAAAAGTGAAATGGAAGCGAGAGAATCATATAGAACCAATTAAGCATGAAAATGCTTACCGCGTTGTTTTTATCATCGCAGAGGTACCGATAGAATGTGCACGCAGGACGTAGATCGAGTGAATCAAAAGTCATCACAAAGTCACACCTGAGAATAAGTGAAGCTCACACATGCATACATGCAATTATTCTGACTCATTTTGTACAAACACTATTATGAAATTGAATTTCGATTTTGTTGCACATATTTGGCGGCTGGAAAACGGATAATAATGATGCATCAGATAAAGGTGAGAATGGATCATGGGCATGAAATGCCATATCGAATGAAAAGAGTTTCGGTGATCAAATGATGGGCCCCTTATGTTAAAGTGATATTTACGTATATATATTTTCATTGAGTATTTGAAATGTGTTCGGAAAGTAATTGTATTTGCATTATTCAAAATGATTAAAAGAAAAATTTGAAGAGTGGAGGATCACATTCTCGTGTTCGTTCACTTCGTCGAGTCGTACGATGACGGCCAATACAAGGTGCACTACTACTTTTGTTGAGACCTTGGATGGGTCATGGATATACTGTTATACAGGTTGTATATTGGGTATAGCTTCCCGAATAAAGGAGATTCCGCCCGATTTTTGTGAAAATATGGATCCCGATAAATGGAACACAATAATGTGGTATCGGGTTTCGAAACTACGTGGACCCCGCTGGTCGACGAGTTGTCAACGGACCGGCTCGGGGCATCACAACTTGCATCAAAGCCAGGTATACGAGTACCTAGTGGCTTAAAATGATTTAGGCTGGTTTAGGTTACAGCAGAGCTTAGGTTATGAATGCCCAAAGGCCTAGCTTGTTCATTTACCTGTCATGGGCTATAATCGTAAAGCATCTTATCAGGCATTCTTGTGAATCGTCAGGTGATGATTGTGTTACATGTAACGTAATATGGCATTGCGTAAACTTATGTTACATTGGTAAATGCAAATGGAAAGATCAACACTAGGGTTAGAGAACATAACCTAGGTTTGGAAAAATGAATGAACTGATTAGTTCAGATGTGAGGTCTAATAGTAGTCAGTACATACACTACTAGTTGGGACAAGGAGAGGATCTCAAAGTTTGGCGTGGAGATCACCTCCGATGCCACTAGGATAAGGCTAGCCGCATTCTAGCTAGAGAGCTAACCCAAGTATGGTGGATCAGTCAAAGCCCCAAGGAACTCGAGGCAATGACAAGGGAAGATTTTGTGAGCTCTTCATCAAGTAAGTATTTCACCATGCTCAACATGCAGCTTCTGGAGTTCCTAGAACTCGAAATAAGGAACAATGACTATAAAGAATATATGGCTAAGTTCAGAATTAGCCGGGCCATGGATGATTATGTACACAACACGGCCAAGGTGAGGAAATTCGAGGTTGGTCTAAAGTTGTCCATTCGAAGCAAGATTGTGGGATTTCTCCTGCAAGATATGGACTTTATGGTCATGATAGCTATGGCCATAGAGAGAGAGAGATTGATGACGCATGGAGCATCCGTGATGCAAAAAGCAGCTAGAAGATGAGAGAATCAGCCTTCTTCTGGGGCTGAAGAAGCAGAGGACTTCTCGCTTCACGAGATTTCAGGATGTGGACCGAAAAGTTATTTAGAGCTAAGGCCAAGTCGGGGAGATTCAGCCGACGAGGCGTATGACATGCTATTACTACCTCCAGCCTGGACACATGAGACAGGATTGTCCACAGAGGCAGGGATCCTAGGGTTATGGGACATCTTAGTCCCTATAATCAGTGGGACATGCACATACATAGTTTGTCTCTCCTTACCCCAAAGACGTTGTGGAACCAAGATTGGGGTCCCAAGGTGAGGCATAGACACCGGTTATATCACAGAAAGGCCAGAGAGGCTAGAGCATGGGTTGAGGTCGGGTACAAGGCTCACAGGTTGGGACTTCGGGGACCCAGGGGCGTGTCTACGCTGTTATACCTCAGACTAAGCCGGCAGATCAGTCGATTATTCAGGGTATGTTTCTACTCTTGCGCCTATATGCAAGAGTATTGTTCGATTCTGTAGCATATGCATGTGATTATGTGTACTGGTGTGCATGAATTTTGGGGACAAAATTCTGTTAAGGGAGGAAGAATGTAAAACCTGGGAAAAATGGAAAAACGGTAAAATTGTCGAAATGGTTCAGGGAAGCCTGAAATTTTTTCTAGATATTAGATGATGAAACGAACTTCACCGTTGGATTCATCTCTCATAAATCTAGTTACCTTAAAATTTTGTCTAATCTGTAGACAATATATTTTTCGATTGGCATCAGTGTCCGGTGGACCCCAAAAACTGGATTTTTGAGAAAAAAAAAATCTCGAAAGTGAAAAATGAATTGAACTTGAACTGAGATAAAAATAAATTGTTTCGAGGCAAAAACGAACCCGGATCGGTAGTGGACACGTGGCGTGACATGGGCCACATGTCCAACTTAAGTAAGTTAGACAAAAGAGGTTAAAATCAGATTGGGGCAGAAAATGAGCAGAATTTCTCTTGGAGAGAAAACGTTAGAGAGAGATAGGGAGAGAGCTCAAACTTCTCTCTACGATCTACGGAGATCAATACGGAATTCGCCAGCTGGAAGAATGAAAGTTCATCTACTCGACGAGGGCTATGCTTAGGTATTGAAAACATGGGACTTCATTGAAGATTCAAGCGAGGAGTTCAAGAAATCAAAGGTTTCGAGTTTAGGAAGTGTCCACAGGACTTCCTAGAGTTTCTTCTATGCTCCAAGAGGTAGAGATTCTTCCTACTTTGGTGTATTTTACATTCAAAGGGCTGTTTGGTGGAGTTTTAATGCCCTAAGGGGCTGTTTGGCCGTTTTGCCCTATGGGGGTGTTTGGCAAATTAATGGGTTATGGGAATAGTGCCATGTTTTGACCCTATAGGATGTCCAAGCCAGTTGATTTTCTACTAGAAAAGTGGAAAATTCAATTAGTATCCTTCAAGGAAATTATAGCCCTATTTGTGAACTTGATGTTAGGCTTTTGAATCACCCAAATTGGACATTTATAACCCAATTTATAGTCCGTTTTCCAGGATTGCCATAGGCTTCCCTGTTTTGGTCGAACCTACTGTCCAGATTTTTGGGACTGATTTTCGGTTTGGAAAAAGTTAGAATTTGGACTAGTATCCTTCAAGGAAATTATAGCTATATTTGAGAACTTGATGTTAGGATTTTGAATCACCAAAATCGAACCTCTATAACTCAAGTAATGATTTGTGTCCATATTTTTGCCACAATTGGTATATGATTGTAGTATGTCATTACTTGAATTGAGTGATATACTTAGTTGAAATTGTGTGGTGTCAAATCGTGTGTTCTTCGTTTGGCTTCAGGATGTGTTTGTGTATGAACAAGGCTATTGCATTATTTCGTTGTATTATTTGTGGACATGGTGTCACAATTAGTTTAAAGTATAATGTAAGTCATTACTTGATCAGATGATCTGTATGCCAATATATGTGTATCATATGTCGACATGTATCAGGTTTATTTGAAAATTGTATGTTAATTTGATATGATTGTCCAAATGATGGCATGAGTATTATGCATGTTTAAAATGTCCATATATCATTCATCATATATATAGCATGGTATAGGAAGAATATATAATTATATTTATATGCACGGGACATCGTGATTAAATGGGTGTGTGTACATGGTCATAATCATTCATCATTCGCGAGCGTATGAATCCTGTGATTTCGACACGGGCCCAACGAGTCTCATGGGTGCATTTCATAGCTTTTAAAGTTGTTTATCGGAGATTGTCCAATGCTTTTGAATAAAGCAGGTTTATTAGAGGATGTCCAATGAGTTTTAAAAAAAAACAAAAAGCTTTTTTTTGGGTAAAGGGTCATTGGGTGAAACACCAATGACAAGTTTTTACACTTGGCATAAGCATGAGGGAGCTCATGAGGACTCGTGTTAGTTGCACAGGAGCACACTTCATTCAAGTGTACAGGCATTCTAGAGTAGAAACTACATTTTACTTGAATGTTTGATTGTGAGAACATGGTACTGTATGTGCACGTAGCTAGGAGTGAGCCTGTAGGAGCTTCTTACTCCTACTCATGCATTGCTCACCTCGTCAGGACCCTCCTTCAGCACAGAGAGCAGGTGGACTGCCTCACCGGTCGCAATGCTATGAAGAAAGTCGGCTGTGGCTTGTAATTAATTTTGTAAAGAAACCTGGGAACAAACTAGTTCTAGCTTGTATTTTTGTATAAAAGAATTGTAATCAATTCCTTAGCTTAATTATTACTAATATAGTCAGGGTATGTAATAATAGTAAGAGGGTCATGATCGTATTCTTGGGATTGTATTTAAGTGTATTATTATCATTTCTTTAGTTTAAATATGAATGAATGTCCCAATGAAGGGATGAATCAAGTGGTGCGAGTAACTGGTGTCTACGAAAGTAATTAGTACCACCAAATAAGACTATATGTTCTATTTAAGATTGTTGTAATAAACTCTTCTGGACTATTGTGATATAGTTGTTTATTGGGGATATGGATAGATGGACCTTGTGTGGTCACTACTACTTTTATTAAGACCCTGGATGGGTCATAGATATACTATTATAAAGGTTATATATAGGGTAAAGCTCCCTGAACAAAGGAGACTCCGCCCGATTTTTGTGAAAATATAGATCCCAATAAATGGGACACAACAATTTGGTATCGGGTTACCCGAAATCCACAGGAATTCTGCGGGTTG
Source organism: Tetrastigma voinierianum (assembly GCA_016808115.1). NCBI lineage: Eukaryota > Viridiplantae > Streptophyta > Magnoliopsida > Vitales > Vitaceae > Tetrastigma > Tetrastigma voinierianum. The sequence continues at coordinate 600,393 of JAEQBH010000061.1, forward strand.
ATGGGTTATCAATGGGATCCTCGGGTTTTGGGGTGTCATAGGGGTTTACATGTTTCATTTTGATAATTGAGGCATTTATGAGTTGCCCTTTATTTCCTTATTGAGACATTCATTCAGACATTAATTCGTCCCCTTACTAACTACAGCCACACACCTACTCTAGAGGATTGTAACGCATACTGACACTTCTTTTCATTTCTCATGCCCTACCGTTGTCCGAGGTGGTTCGTCGCTTTCTCGAGGTGGTCATTTCAGGGCTGTCATCCGCCTCTATCCTCTACTCGGCTCAAATGCTTGTATCAAGCAGTCCTGATCACACGTACTCAATCGGATATGGGCCTGGCTCCTAATAAACGCTAACTGCATGACACATGTCCTGAGACTTATCCCAGTCTAGTGTTGTTCCTCCCATTTAAACTCTTCCACTTCTTTCAGCTTGATTAGGTAAGATAACACCTTAGTCTTCCTTGCCATATTAGAGATGATCCTCCTTAATTAGTTCACCTGAACCAAGAACTTTTGAAGTTCTTTTTTATTTTAAGCAGCCTTGGCTAAAATGATGACCTTAGCTTTGTTTTGATCCACTTCCACTCCTCTTTGGTGAACCAGAAACCTTAAAAAATTTCTGGCTTTAACTCCAAAAGCACATTTAAGTGGATTGAGTTTTAGTTGATGGAGTCTCATCCTTTAAAAACTTTTCCTTAAATGATTCATTTGTTCGGCGACCTTCTTAGATTTAACCACAATGTCATCGATAGAAATCTTCATATGGTGGCCTAACATATCATGAAAGATGGCATTCATAACCCTTTGGTAAGTTGCACCAACGTTCTTCAAACCAAAGAGCATGACCAACCATTCAAATGTTCCTAAGGAACCAAGACATCTTAAGGTAGTCTTAGATATATCATCAACAACTATTAGGATTTGGTTATACCCAGAAAAACCGTCCATGAAGGACAATAACTCATTATTTGCAGTGGAATCAACTAACATGTCAACAATAGACATTATATACATGTCTTTAGTAGTGATAGCATTTAAATCCCTAAAGTCTACACAAACTCTAAGTTTCCCATTCGTTTTCATCACAGGGACAATGTTTGCTAACCCTTGCACATACGCCCCTTAGGTCTGATGAATTTGGCCTTCAAAGCTTCGATATCTGTTTTCATATTGACAATACCTCGGATATTCTTCTGGGTGGTTCTTGAAAAGTGGAATTCAGAGCTTGATAAACAGCGATTATTTCCACCAAGCTTTTGTCCAACCCAGGCATCTCGTCATAATTCCAAGTAAAACAGTCTTTGAACTCCTACAGTATTTCAATAATTCCTTCATTCAAGTTGGAAGGCAACAAGGAACTACTATAAGTAATCCTCGGCTCCTCTATAGTGTCGAGGTTCACTTCCTCCATGGGGTCATGTATTTGAGGTTGTGTGTCTTCGAACTTAGGAGAACACTCCAAATCTTCCATAAGTATTTCTTCATCTTCTTCATATGCATCCTCTTCAAAAATCATCACCAACCCCACAAGTATCTTGGAGGGTGCTCTTTATTCAATCCTTTCCACGGTTGCTGAATTTTCACATTTGAATATGGCGATTCTGATCACATCTTTTCCTCTGAAGTAATAAGTCATCATCATCCTCTCGATGATTGGACTACTCATCAGCTTATTGCAGTTGTAAGTCACCTTTAGGAGTTTTGGATGCTTTCTTTTGGATTTCCTCAAAGCCCTTTGAGTCCATGTATACTTTCTTGGGTTTGTTTTCATACGCTAGTGAACTTGATCGGGCAAGATTCCTAATCATAATACGGCTTTCTCATAGCATATAGCGACATGAAGGGTTTCTTATTTGCCCACACCACTTCCAATTCATTACCCTTCAAAAACAGTAAGAACTGTAGAGAGGCAACACACACAGTTGACATGAATCTAGTCTCACTCTAACAAAATGTTGTAATTTGTAGTAGAGTCTATCATAAAAAAGGAAGATAATGCAGTTTTGCTGCCAATGGTGACATCTACAAGTAGAATCCCCAGGGTCTTGGATACTTTTCCAATAAAGGCAAACACAACCACCTCTATTTATATTAGATCATTAATGCTCCTTCATAGAGCTCCCAGCATCCTTAATGGCATTGCATTTTCCGTTGATCCATTATCTATCAGTACCTTGGATACTGGTCTACCATTGAGATGGGCTCTTACGTATAAAGACTTTATGTGCCTCATCATTTCCACAAAGGGTTTCTCAAGTAACGCCTTATGGGGTCTAATTCTTTAAAGGATTCTATGGTAACCCCATCGTGGCCCACATCTTCCTCTATCGTAGGGTGCTTCCCTTCTACCTCCACTAGGTCTTCATCTACCTTTTTTGACTTGAAAATAGTTGTCAATATTAAATAAGCAGTGGAACAATTTAAAGAAATAAGGATTTCACCTATTAATAAGGCCTTCAAGTCCATTACTTCATCTTCACTGCTCATTGACTCCATATCCTTTGTAGCTTTCCTCCCAAATTTTGTTTTTTCCACGCTAGGAACCATTCCTTCCTTCATTTTCTCTAATTCCATAGCATTTTCCAAGAGTGTTTTATTAGGTACATCAATAAGTTGTCTTTTATCAGCTGCTCTTTGCCTCTGCATCCTCCTCTTAAGGTCCTACCGACCTTTGGGGAAATTTTATGTTGTACCACAGCACCACCTTTGACGGGGGAGAAACCACAGGAGGAATGATACACCTCATAGGCCTTGCTAACCAACCTTCTCCTTAGAAAAAACAAGGTTTGTTTCCTATATCACATTGGAAAAGTGAATTTGTCCTTGGGAGATATTAATTTTTTTGTGTACCTTGGAGGAACTAGGTCTCTCACATCCTACCCCAGCCTGGAGAGGGGCGTGGCACGGGGCCCGAGACTCCATGTTTCTTTTCCTAAAATTGGTAGGCCCATTTCATATATAATTTCACAATGAAATACAACTTGTAATTCAACCACCATAGTGATGTTTAAATGTCCTGTACATATTCCTGGGTCCCATCTACTTGTACTTACAAACACTCCACTATTACAAAAACATTTACATTTACATTCTGAAATCAAAAAGAAAAACCTACATCAGGTGGACTCCTATTGTTGTGTTGGCCCTGTTGTATGCGGAATGCCTCGAATGTCCTCTTCAGTACCTACACGAATGAAACACCCGTGCTAAGCTTATAGCTTTGTGGGAATTAGATCTTGATATGACCAATTGAAGTGGTCCACAATTACAGGATACATATACATAGAACATATTGCATATGTCAGAGTTTACGTATGACAGAATTCTATACCCGAGTTTTCATATAACATAATTCTTATAACGTGATTTTCATATCTCTGTAGGAGTTCAGAATAGAGATCTTGTACGGAAAGGTACCCATGAATACAATACAAAGCGACGAGAACTATTCCTTATACTTTCTTATTGTTCTTTGTCGAAGTTAACTTTTCATATAAAAGTTTGCACTGTATGAACCGATAACAATGGGTGAGAGGATCACGACACAATAGGTGAAAGTCTTGTCTGATCTTGAGCAGTCTTAGAAGCGCAATACATGCTTGCCCACCTAACAAAGTGTAAATGGCACTGCGGGAGTGTCGTAGCGTTGATTAGAGTGGCCTTTTGCCCATGTGAAGTGTCGTAGCTAGTAGGAGTGTCGTGGCATTGATAAAGAGCTAGGCCCACATTAAGCGAGAGTGCCGTGGCACTGGCGGGAGTCTTGAAACCTTTGAGCAGGGCGTGCACGCCCGCGTAAGCGAGTTATTAAGTGGCACAATGCAGGAGTGTCGTCGCACTGAACATACGTGTCTATTCATTCACTATCCGGTCTCCGAAAGGTATACAATTATATGTGTTACCAAGTTTGTTATATCATTCTTAATCGTTGTAAATGAAATGAGGCTTCTCCTCGGTGAGTACAAAACATTTTTCATATGACTTTTATACATGTATTGACCCTTTCATTCAGAATTAATAAAAAGTCGGAAACGAAAGCGGGGTTGCGATGCCGATGCTCAGCTTCGATTATCGGGTATAACATCCTTTGGACCTTAAACCACTTTTAATGCAAATTTTCGACATTGATCTGGTGCCAACATCCACCTCTGGACTTTATATCACTTTGAGTACCGGTACTCAACTCTCAATACCGATACTCAATACCCTTTGGGCTTTGAGTACCGGTACTCAACTTTCAGTATCGGTACTCAACATCCTACGGGCTAAAAACCACATGTAGATCTTTGGTGCCAACTTCCGATACCAATACTCACTGCGTTTTGCATAAATGGCGTTTTGGCCATTTCACGAAAATCTTCCAGCAAAACTAAACCAGCAAAATACACATGTATTGAAGAGTTATGGTTTTCCCTAACCCAAACATAGACAAAGAAGATTCACGGTGGTTTCCTAACCAACAAATCCAAACAAAAAGAGATGTTCCCGAACATAGATTAAGCTGGATTTTCTTTTTCTTCTCTTCTTCCTTCTTCTTATTCTTCTTCTCTTCTCTCTTTCTCCTTCTCCCCACCGGAATGCCGTAACCTTCCAACACCAAAAAGAGATATTTTTGGTCTTATTATAAAATTTGGCCTTATCTAATTTTGACTTACGTTTGGCTTTTCAATTTGCCTCCTCCAACTCCCGTCTATTTGCAAAATGAACTTATCCACCAATTCCTATTTTAGCATATACTCTTCTTGTTTTATGACCTTTAAGTCCTCATTTTACAATCTACCAATTTAACATTGACTTTTATATTAATCCCAACTTTATCCTTTTTCACCTTTTGCACTTAAATTCCAAAAAAAAAATACAAATTTTACTTTTCTTATGCTACAAAACTATAATAAAACTCTTGAGGAGTGCATTAGGTGTTAGGTCTAATTAAAGAGTGTTACAAGGTCCACCTCTTGGAAAGAAGCATATAACACCCGAAATACCTAAAGTCGTTTTAAACATGTTTAGGGTATATTAAAAAAGCTAAATAGGAATTTTCGGGAAATAAAGCGAGAACTGAAAGGAATATTGAGACAAGAAAATTAAAGTGGTCATTTACCATTGGAGGACATAAAGGGCATAAAGCAATGGAATTATATGCAATTATGGAAATTTGAGAAAGATGGGATGCAAAGTATAATATGTATAAGTTAGATTGAGAATGGCAAGAAGAACCTAAATGCCAAAATGATAAAGGAATTAAAAATGCAAAGGCCAAACATGTCCTTAACTCAAAAATTGGATAATATCAATTGGTCTCTCATTTTGAGAGACCAAAAACCGTAGAGAGAGAGAGAGAGGAAGGGGAGAAGAAGAAGAAGAGGAAGAGGAAGAGGAAGAGAAGAGGAAGGGAAGAACAAAAAGGTATGAACCACAGATTTTGTATGGATTTCTATGATTTTTGGTATGGATTTTAAATGGAAAGCAAGGATCTTATGGTTTTGTATGGATTTCTAGGGATTTTTATGAGTTCCAATTCTAGGGTTTAGTTAGGAATTGATCATAACCCTAGATTTGAATGAGGTGAGTTGAAAAACTCTAGCTTAGTTAATATAAGCATGGAATCCCCCTTAATTTCTATGTTTTTGTATAAGATGATGAACTTTGGTATGGTTCTTGGACTTTTACCTTGGGTTTGGGTATGTGAAGTTCTAAACCACATTACAAGATGAATAAGAATTAGTTTTGATGTATGTATTGATATTAGGTTGGATTTTGGGTGGAACTATATGGAAAAAGGGAAGAAAAACACAAATTATGGGCAATTTTTGAGGGGTGGTACCAGTACCCAAGCAATTACCATACCATAAGTGTTCTGTCATTACATTTTTTGAACCGATGTTTGTATTTTGACCATAACTTGGTATTTTCTTATCATATTTAGTGATTCAAGTTTTAGTTAAAACTAGACTTCCAAGGAGAGCAAACACTCAAAATAGATACCTTCAAATTCGACTCTATGTGGCCCACAAGATTCAGTCAAAGTAGGGGTATGTTCGAGCTAATTTACAGTTCAGTTTTGAACATAAGTAGTCATTTATTTAGGACATATCTTGAGTATCGGTGCTCCGATTTGGGTGATTCCAGTTGGAGGAGAACCCTTAGCACCTTAACTTTAAAATAGTACAAAGAGCTAGTGTCAAGTATGGAGTTAAGACCCTTGAAAAAAAAAGAGTATTCCAAACTATCCCTAGTGTAAAATGGGCAAAATGACTAGTTTGGCACGAAAATGCCATAACTTGAGTTTGGATGATTCAATTGGAATGATTCCAATTTCTAAGTAAAGTAGATTTATAGAGGAACAAGAATACATGAATGATGTGTGAATACATAGGCATCACACTGTACAAGTACATGAAATGCCATATGTAATAGGCATGAAACAAGAAAAATATAGGAAATGCAATGTGTATAGATGTATTTCATGAAACATGAATATGTTATGAAACATAAAGCGACTTGAAATATGAACATGAATATGAAAAGCAATATGTCACGAACACGAATGCTTGATAAAGAGATGAGTTATGAGTTCTGAAAGACATATGATAGTATGACTACCTAGAGCCAGAAGAATGAATGATGGGCCGTTACGATCGGTGCTTCGGCACTCTTGGTGCTCACGACACGCCATCGCGTGGCGAGCCACATCCTGCGCCGTCTTGTGACTCCTGGCAGTGAAATGACATATACATTGCATTAAGGCGGGCACGTTTTGATGATTAGCCCGGCACTCCTGGCGGTACTTTACGACGCCACATTTCATGAAGACGCGTTCGATCGATTAGCCGGCACTCCTGGCGTCTCTGACCGCCGTGCGATGGGCGGCATGTATCGATTCGATCTTGTATTGTACCTTAGGGTACTTATTATGCTGCGTCCTACTCATTTCTTATGATTGGTCTGGGTAGTTAAACAGTTATATGAGAAGACTCTGAATAAAGAATAAGAGTAAATAAATGAATATGGTAAAGATCTGAATGTACCTACGAGGGCCTCTGTATCTGTTCTATAGTACCTGGTACTTTTGTACAAGTAAAATCTCTGTAGTACCTACGGGTACTTCCGTATCGGTAAAATAAGTATAAGTTCTGTAATATAAGTATAAGTCCAGTAGTACCTACGGTACTTTTGTACCAGAATAAGCTCAGTATAAGATCCGAAATACAAGAATAAGCTCCGTAACACAAGTATAAGATCCGTAAGACAAGTATAGGATCCGTAATACAAGTATAAGATCTGAAATACAAGAATAGATCCAGTACAAGAATAGCTACGCCAATGCAAGTATAAGATCAAGTAAAGACAAGGATATGCTCCGTGGTACGAGTATAAGATCGAAGTACAAGTATAGGATTACTGCGGTACCTCTGGGCCCTTGTCAAGGTCTAAACTCTGTAACTCTACGAGAGATGCGGATAAGTATCGATGCGACGGAAGTTCAAGTATATGTCCTTTGGGAATCTGAATAATTATAAATTCCGAGGCAAAGTATCGAGTATAAGTCCGATATATGTCCTTTGGGAGATCTGAATAAGTATCACGTCGTCTGACATATTATGTGTCTTATGGAAGACAAGTATAAGTATATGTATAAGCTCAGTACCGCATACGAGGAATCTAAATAAGTATGTGTCCTACGGGAGATAAGTATAAATATGTGTCCTACGGGAGATCGAAATAAGAATAAGTCTGCCATAAGTGTAAGTTGAGTAAGTATAAGTTTGCTATAAGTATAAGTTCGATCACGAGTATCGAGAGGAAATGCGAACAAGCATAAGTTTTATTTAAGGATAATTATGTATGCAAATGTGTTATGAATTAAATGAAGATTAGATATCTTATCAGCTGATATATGTTTATTTATTATTGCCGGTATAAGTTATAAGATATGTTTCCCCCTTTAGCGTAAAACAGCACGGGTTTAATCCGTGTAGGTACAGAGCAGGACATCTGCGATCTTCCGGCGTACAGGTTGGAGCGACCTGCTTTAGTAGGGTTCATCACGGTCGGTTTTGCATGCTGGATATGTAGATTGGAAATGTAAAGTTGTTTTTGTATATGTATAAGTAAATGGGACTCAAGATTGTATGTATTGGTACTGTAAACACAACTACGGTGGTAGTTTTATTTTGTATATGATATTTTGATTCTGTTATAAGTTCAGCTTTGAGAAAAAAAAAACAGGTAAAGAGTCCCTATATAGAGTCTTGCGCCCCGGACTCGGTTCGGATCCGCCATTCGGGTCGGACCAGGAAACGGGGTGTGACAAAACAGGTATGACTAGAGGAACATCCACCTCTTGGAAAAACAGGTATGACTAGAGGAACATCCACCTCTTGGAAATATAGGTATGACTAGAGGAACATGTCCTTCCTTTGTCTTTTCCCTTGAAGAAGTTAAAGTTGTGCGATCTTCTATCTTACAGGGGAAAGAACTACCACTTTAGAGGTAGACTTGCCCTTAGGAAAAATGCTCTGCTTCTTGAGGGCATTTTTCTAAACTGCTTGTATCATTCTCCTTGAGTATTAGACCTACCCCCATGGAGGGATGGGCCTTTCTATAACCTTTTTCTCTAGGAAGGAATGAATTCATCTTTAAGAGGTCGTCTTACCTTTTGGTGCAAAAAACATTTCCTTGGAGGTGGATTAAATGCTGTATGTTCCGTTGTATCCTTAAGCTAAATTTCTTCTTGATGGAGAATCTATACAAACTGAAACCCACTCTTTTTTTAGCCTATCAACACGAACCAGACAATATTTAGGGACCCATACCTTCCTTGGAGAGAGTTTTCCCGCCTTCTTGGATTCTATCAATGCTCTTAGGTCAAAGCTGGTAGTATTGATTAAGGCCACTGGGAAAGGATCTTCATCGATTGCCATAGCCTTTTTCTTGCCAGGGAACTTGAGTATCCCTCTTTTGATCTTGTCATATATGACATTTCTGAAACCCCAACATGCATTAGTAGTGTGGTACTTACAGTAAATCTTTTTCCTTAGTTCATCTTTGCTGGGAATCCAGTGATCTTTAGGGAAGGTAATGAGTTTTTCTTTCACTAGGAAATCGAATATTTCCTCTATCTTTACTACCTCAAAAATATACTCAACTTGTGTACCAACAACTTTTGCATTCTTCCACAAATCAAGTGTTTTTTCTACCAAAAGAAAATAGGTGAATGTCCCTGTAGTAGATAGATCTAACATTGCAACTTCCTGGTTCACTTCTTGACAATAGGTTCCCATGGACTTTTCCCTCTAGTAATTGTCTTCCTTGAGTAGCTCCTCATATCCTATCACCTTAGCTGCAAGTTCATAAAAATCTCTAAATTCCATACCTTGGAATTTTTTCCTCAACTCAATGTCCAAACCTCTTTGGGCCATATTTACATACTCTATCCCTGGAAAATGGATCTTACATCTATTTCTCATCTTCTTAAACCGGGAGATAAACAAATCAGTAGTCTCCCCATTTCTTTCAGTTACTCTGGACAGTTCTGCAATGCACACTTCAAGCTCAGCCCTGAAGAACTAAGTATGGAATTGCCTTTCCATTTCTTGCCAACTTCGAATGGAGTTCCTTTGCAATGTTGTATACTAAGTTAATGCTACCCCTATCAAAGAGTTAGGAAATAGTCTAAGCTTGAAATGATATAAATTCTCATAGTTAGCCAATTCCCTACATTGCATAATGAATCTAGTAACATGTTCCTGGGTGGATGGCCATCTTCTCTAGAGAACAAGGAGAAATCAGGGATCCGATACCCCCTTGGGTAGGGGTTCTCCCTATCTATCATTTCTGGATAAGGTTTGTTGAACTTTGGGTGGCCAATTTGCTTGAGGCATGTCTTAGATAACTCCTGCACCACATCTTTGATTGCTCCTAAATATGGTATTATGATTGGTGCCCAGGCTAATCAAGGAACTTATTGAACTTGTTGAGGAACTTGTTGAACTTTTTGTCCCTTGTTGCCATTTCCTCCTGCAAGTAGTGCGGATGATGCCCCCTTAGACCTCCATTGAGAAAGAAGCCCTTCACTTATAGCCATGTTATGCAATTGGATTAGTTTAATCAAAAATCCTTTGAGGGGTTGTGGCTCTGGCTGCATTAGGTCTTTCTCCTGCTACATTCTCCAGAGTACTACCCTCTCTCCTATGGGGAGGAAGGTATCTAGCCTCTGCCTAAATAGGTGAGCAGCGAACTTCACCAACTTCATGTAGGTTCTTAGAGTGCTGCTCCTGTGTTCGTTAGAAAATTGCCTTTCAAGTTTAGAAGCAACTTTCTGCCTTGGTTGTCTCCTCTCTAAGGTTCTTCAGGATAGATTGACATTAATGCTTCATTTATTCCATAAAGCAAATAGCAAATCACTCGATAGCTCTTCTTTCTTGCATGAGAGTGCGAAATTCATTAAAAAATTAGAAAGAATAGAGGCACATTCATTGCCTACCCTTCCTTCCACTTGTTCAATAGGGTTGTTAGATGGATTCCCTTACTGTGTAGTAGAGAATTCATCAGGTTTTCTATCAGTTCCACCAGGGCTGGAACTCTTCCTTCCTATCTTCTTGACATCGGATCATGATCCGGGCTCCTATAATTGTCTCCTCAATTTTGAGTGGCATTCTTCAGCAAAATCTGGTCCTGGGGAATATACTATGACTATATAAAAAAACAAAAAGATGTATCCCATTAAGCGTGCCAAAAATATGTTTTGTTGGTGGTTTTTTTAGTGGAATTCACCAAAACATACAAAAAGCACATAAATTAGTGCATGTGTGGGCGTGCCAAGAAATTATAGTATTTATGAAATGAATCTATGCCGAAATATAACTTATGATCAAATGACAAATAAATCCCCTAGTTCCCTTGACATTTCCTTATATTCTAAGCAAAAAATACCTTGAAAATTAAATTACATAGAATGAATTGAAAGCTAAGAGAAAAACTGAACAAACTAGCTTGAAAAATAGCAGATTTCATTATAGAATTTGACTAAAAATCAAATGTTGAAGCAAGAAAGCTTTGAAGTGTCAAAGTACTCGAAAAGAACATATAAAACTAAGCTAGGAATTTGAATAAAAACGCTGCTGAAATCATAGAAGAATAAGAGAAATATTGAAATGCTCCTGCATTGGTTTTGAGTGTTTGAAAAAAGTATGGTCTCTTATTCTGATGCTTTGATTCCCTTTTATAGGTATTTCTGAACAACTGCCCTAGTCCACTTTCTCCAATAACCATGCATGTCTCTACTAAAGTCTTGTTCCCCAAATAACTTTCCACCACTTCAAGTAATTGCCCACATCAGTTGCCATGTCTTGACTTTGAGAAAAAATCTTCCCCATATTCTACCTTTGAGATAAAGTCTCAATATTCTTTGTTGATAGCTTTGACAAATTTAAAAATTCCAGAAATGGCCTAAACCTTTTCATGGGCTGATTTTCATAGGCTTGGGCTTTTTCGGATTGAGTTGGGTTCGTACGGGTTGGGTTTGGCATATATATTCGGCTCATTCCACTACCATTTAGGCTGAAAAATTATTTAAATACCATTTGGACTAAAAAATTTATTTTTAGTGTCAACAAGTACATAATTTTTGTCAGATTGTAATTTTGATCCCTTCCCATCCTAGCCTTTAACCACTGAGCTAGATAATATTGGTATAAGCTGTATCATTAAACCTCACCAAGTAACAGATTATTACATACTAGGAAGTTCAATTGTATGCATAGGAGCTTAATCTATACGATATATATCTAAATATTTATATATATATATATATATATATATATATATATATATATATACTCTTTCTATATATATATATATATATATATATATATATATATATATATATATATATATATATATATGAAGCTCTATAATATCAATAAAGGGTAACTAGCGGAACAGGATTAATAACTTACAAAGAAATGAAATTTATCGGACTAGAGAATACTTATATGCAGATAAGAGTTTAAATAGTAAAATTTACCATAGTTTCCTCAGTTACCTGTTATATGTAGCAATCCAATGACCTTCGCATCTTCTGACGCGAAATCCACTTCTTCACCAAGAAGCTCTTGGCTTAACGGTACAAGATAGAGTCGGTATCAAAAGGCTCTCCTTTGTATAGATTGACACACAGAAAAGATATATGGGGAAACCTCAGACTTTTATGTCATAAAAACACTCTCTTATCTTACATACAAACTTCTCTAAGGAAAGCTTAGAACTCCATTACAAACTAAGGATACAAAGATGGATATGGTTTTTCTTTGATGATCCTCCAAATGAGAAACATTCTCAATTTATAGAGGAGTTTTCTATTGTATTTGGATTCCTTCTTATCTTTCTGAGAAACATGTCATTCTTCTTTTGCTTTTAGGCTAGCGCGGTTATCTTTCTTATCTTAATCGTCTTTTGCTTTTGTTGGGACGTCTTGACTCTTTCTTTTCTTCTGTCTCTTCCATCTGTCATCTGTATTTTGAAAGATAAGTGTCCCCTATTACCATATTTTCGATTCCCTGTCTTTTGTCATTTTCTTCATCAAAAACATGTTTTTTGACTTTGGTTATGCTGTCAGCTTCAACTTCATCCATGCTATCATTGTTTTTCCCATATGTTTAGCCACAATTATAGTAGTAGATATTCATTGTTAGATCACTTTATTATTTACATTTACTTAGTAGTAGGACATGTCTGTGTGATTTTCAGGAAAGTTAGGATTACATTTTCTTCGTAAGAGTTATCCAACCTTCATCATTACTTTTTGTCTTTTTCATAAACTTTGCAGCTTCATTTTTTGTCATATGGTTAGCAATAATAGTTGGTCTAGCTCATTGATTTTTTCTGTCATCATTCTTTGTCCTCTAGCCTTTCCATCACCTATGATTATCATCCAGTTGTTTGTTGCACAGTGGACTGAGCAATTCTTTTTTCTCATATCTATCATTCTTCCAAGCACTGTCTTTATCCCCAATGCTCTTCTAGTCTTTGTCCATTGTCTGTTATAATATCCTTGTTTTTTGGGTTTAGAATCATTTATTTGAAACCTTGATTCTTCACTACTATTTATTGTGATGAGATGATAGGCTTTGATGCATATTCCAATATCTTCATTATATTCTGGACTAATGGTAAAGAATTTTATGTTAAAGCTCTGATGTCCTGTCATGTTACATAATTGAATTCTAAGGGTGTCATTAAGTATTTCATCACAATTAGGGCTTAAATAGATCCGGTCAACAAAACCGAAATCCATGGCATCTTGGACAAATAAAGGATCAGTCTTTTTTGTGATTATTATTCTTGGGTAGTTAGACTCAGTAGAGGTTTGGTAATACCCATTACCATTAGGGTTGTTATCGATAAACTCGGAGAAAGTCAAATACTTTCTTTCCATTTCAGGCAATGTTATTGAAGAGATTATGGATATATTTTATGTTTTTTCTTCAGGAAATAAGAGGGTTACATCTAAATTTTCTCCTTTTGAGAGGAGCCTGTCCTTTAGGAGACTGTTATTATGACACCCCAAAACTCGAGGGTCCCGTTGACAACCCGTTAACGCACAAAATACATAGGAATCGCATATCGCGATACCACCATATCGCTACCCATTTACCGGGATCCATTCATGCCTATATAATTTGGAAAAATATAAAAATTTATCAAAACAGTTCATAAGAGTTCCAGTTACAACTCTCTTATAATACATGTAAAATCTAGTTTTTTTTTACAAAAAGGTTTCTCAAAGCCACAATTCCGCGTTTTCACACTTGCGGTCTCGAATGATGGTCAGCCGCTTATACATAACCTGCACCTGAAAGGGTCCACAGCGGAGTGAGAGCGAAAGAAATGCTCGATGAGATATACCTGAGGGTTACTCCCCACCTAAGTGCACATACAATACCGTATTCACATAATAATACATACATCAACATTCCATTGAAGAATATGCCAATTCATGGAATCCTACCATGCCATAAGAATGAGATAAGAGACTCATCATACCCCCCCATGTCCCCAAGTCTCACCCGACTCCCTCACACATGCTTATGCCAAGTGTGAAAAATCGTAATTCTGGATGACATCCAATGATCATTTTCAAAACCAATTTCATTTGTTTATAAACCAAAGTATTTTTGGATTATACATTCTGATGATCATTTATATTAAAGAATCCGTATACCTTTTGTGGGTAGCGGATTTTTGGTGTCTCACCGCGGGCTCCTCAAACCCAGACACTTTTACAGCCTTTCACCACTAGGGACTATATCGACCCGCAATCAGCGGGTTTTTCACTTTTTGAGGGGATCTATCTCTTCTTCTTGATGCAGACACATTTTCATATAAATGTATGGCAGTCGACTCACATTGGACATTGTCCGTTCGTGAGCCGCGATCAAACACCAATGCAGCGTCGATTCGTAATCATGCCCTCACACCCATTTATTTTGTTGTCCACATTGCATATACAATATAATATGCCATTGCCTATTTATACTATGTCCATTGATGAATCACGATATGGACAATTTTATCAAACATGCATATCACCCGCATCTTAGGCAGTGTATCAAACATGCATATAATTTCCCTCTGATAACTCATTTCATGTCAATGTATCACACAAGCATATATCAACATCACATACAAATCATTTACTTAGTGAGTAATGAAGCACTTTATCCTCTAGGCTAAATTACGACATAGCATATTCCGCAAAATAATGCTTCTGACATGCCATGTAATAGCGTATCTACTCCCCGCCTAAATTATCACATGTCAATATATTATTACACATATCAACATTTCATCAAACAAGCATGTCATGCCATGCAATTAGTACACTTGGTGTTATGATCAAAATTTCGGCAATGATGTGAGCACTAAATGTCAATCACTGGCATATGGCTGGATTCTAGACTCAAAGAGCTTTTCATAGGTCCAAAAACGTGCGAATCGGAGTTCAGACGAGAAAGATATGGTCGTTCGAAGTTGGAGTACACTAGGAGCCACACTATTTTAATCCACGCAATATAGCATGCTCGAAGTTCTTGAGACATTTGGCAACTCCTGTAAATACAATTTTCAACCCAAATTCGCACCGGTAGCAGCCCTTTAAACTGGCTACAAACATGTCCCATACCATTAACATGGCATAACACGATTCCAAAATCAACCTAAAAACAATAGCCCAAAGGCTAGAATTAAACCAAAATATGAAGAATTCCTACCTCTTGAAGTGTAGCCCCTCGTTGATTTTTTGGACTTTACTCCTTCGTCCAATGAGTTCCAACAGTCGGAACACCGACTTCACTTCTCCTGCGCTCTCTCCCTTTCTTCTCATTTCTCTCTCTCTTTCCAACCTTCTCTTTCCTTCTTTCTCCTTGCCTTTTTCTCTTTCTGTTCCAGTTCTCTAATCTCCCACTTTGGTTATGACACGCCCTTGTTATACACTTCAAACCCACAGCATGTTGACATATGGCTTGCCATGTATAGAAGGACATGCATTTTGACACATGGCTTACCATGTGTCACTCACGTGGGGTGCCATGTGTCACTCGACACCCAGTACCTCTAAAAACGTGAAATTCCTACTATCTTTGAATCCAACGAAATTTGAATAGGTAGCTAGATTTCGCGAGACGATTCCAACGATGAAATCCGTTTCATCATCCAAGATCTATAAAATTTCAGGTTTTCAGTTGTGAAATCTGACAACAAATTATTTTTGTTTGCCATTTTTTCAGAAATATTGCATTTTCTGGGTTTGTTCTCCTCCTTTAAAAATTTCATCCAGAAATTCGCATACCCACAATCTCATGCATATGCAACAATCATTTAAGTACCAAATGACTAAACAACGTACCTTCATCCTTAAATAAGAAAGAATAAGTGGCACACATCGTGTCCTCGCGTTCTCATGTTACCTTTTCCACTCCTTGGTGCTGCTACAACACCTTCCCGCGACCTTATTGCAAACCATAAAATTTGATCCGCATTATCCGCGATGTACTAGTCCTCTCGAAGGTCCCATCTGTATCAATACTAAGCTCTTTTGATCCCTTTAAATGAATTCGGTTTGGGTGTATACGACGAGGGACATGGAATGCCTCGGGACACCCGATAAGCTCGGCGGTAAAGCCAACTAATATGCAATCGTACCCACCCTCTCGAGTATCTCGAAGGGCCCAATATACCTTAGCGATAGTTTCCCCCGCTTGCCGAACCTAATCACTCCTCTCTTAGGCATCACCTTCAAGAAGACATGTTGGTGTAACTCTTTTGCCAGCTCTGAGCCATGAGAAGACGTTTCCGTATCAAATCCACCTTCTCAGAGGTGTCTCTAATCAAATCTGGACCCGTGGTGGATCTCTCTCCCACCTCTGTCCAACAAATCGAAGATCGACATAGCCTCAAATATAAAGCCTCATAGGGTGCCATCTGTATGCTTACCTGATAACTGTTGTTATAGGCGAACTCTACCAAGGGCAAATGCTTTTCCTAACCACCCTTGAGATCTAGGATGCATGACCGTAGCATGTTCTCCAAAACCTGTATGGTCCTCTCTGACTGGCCATCTGTCTATGGATGAAAAACAGTGCTCCTCATCAATTGTGTTCCCATGGCTCTCTGGAAACTCTTCCAAAAGTGAGCTGTAAACCTGGGATCCTGGTATGATACGATAGAGACTGGCACCCTATGTAACCAGATGATCTCTCATATGTATAATCTGCAAAATTCCTTCAGTGTGAAGGTCATCCATATAGCCAAAAAATGTGCCGACTTGGTGAGTCGATCCACTATCACTCCACACCGCATCATGCTTTCGCGATGTCTGTGGCAAGTGAGTCACAAAATCCATCGTGATATGTTCCCACTCTACCGTTATTTCCGCAGGTCGAGTAAATTCAGCTGACTCGATGCTCAGTCTTTACCTGTTGACACGTGAGACAACGTTGGACAAAGTTCGCCACATGTTTCTTCATCCATCTCTAGTAATATTAACGACGAAGATCTTGGTACATCTTTATGCCACTTGGATGCACTACAAAACGAGAGCAATGGAACTCCTTGAGAATCTCCTCTATCAAATCTATCAACTGGGGAACCACAACTCGTCCCTTATACTGAAGGCTATCATTAGTGTGAATGTGTGACACCCCAAAACCCGGGGGTCCGTTGACAACCCATCAACCCACGGAAGACTCGTGGATGTCGGGTAACCCGACACCACACCACCGTGTCCCATTTTCTAAGACCCATGATTTAACGAAAATCGAACAGAGTCTCCTTTGTACGGGAGCTCTACCTAAAATACAACTTGTACAAAAAACTTGGCAACATGGCCCAATATAATACAATGACCTCACTAGGTCCAATTATGAGTGAAAGTGGCCTAAACCGCCCACTCCATCCACACTACGTATCATACAGACTAGTTACCATAATTCCTCAAGAGTTTAATTACAACACTTTACAATTATTACAAATTAGGAACAAGGTTGTTCCAAAGTATTTTTACAATTATTTTTACACAAATACAAGCTTAGAACCCATTTGTTCCAAGCTTCTTTACAAAAAAAAATAATAATAATTACAAGCCACAACCCGGCTAGCTTAATAATCAAGGGCCTTGATGAGCGCCATTCACCAGCATACCTATACCTGAAAGGGGGTCCTACAACGGGGTGAGCAATGCCCAATAGGGTAAACTTCTACAGGCTACTCCCATCTATATATATGCCATAATCACATAGAATCAAATATTCAGCAAATGGTTTCATTTTTAATGCTCATGAATTAAGTGAAGTCACCACATTTTTAATAATAGTCTACTGTACTCTTCTCATTATGTTTATGTTAGCAGAAAATCTGTCATTGGTGTTTGACCCAATGACGCTTTGACCAAAATGTGTTTTTATTTTTAAAACTCATTGGACATCCTCCGATAAGTCGCTTTATTCAAAGCCATTGGACAATATCTGATAGACAACTATATTAATAATCATTAGACAGTCTCTGATAAGCATCTTTAATTCAAAAGCATTGAATAGTCTCTGATAAACCGCTTTAATCAAAAGCATTGGACAGTCTCTGATAAACCGCTTTATTCAAAAGCATTAGATAGTCTCTGATAAACAGCTTTATTCAAAGCTATGAAATGCACCCATGAGACTCCGTTGGACATGGTCCAAAGTACCAAGCTCACCGCCTAGTCACCAAGAATGATGAATGATTATGACCATGTACATGCACCCATTTAATGTGATGTTATTAAATGCAATTATGCCATTCCATGTCTATACCATGCCATATATATAATGAGTGCTATATGGACATTTTAAACCATGCATAATACCCATGCATCATTTGGACAATCATATCAATTAACATACAATTTCCAAATAAACTACATAATACATGTCAACATATTATGCACACATACATTGACATCTACAAGTCGTCATCAATCAAGCAATGACTTACATTATACTCTAGGCTTAATTGTGACACCATGTCCACAAATAGTCTATAACCAAGCCATGCAATGGCCTTGTTCATACACAAACACATCACAAGTCAAACCATTAGAACACATAATTTGAATTCCACACAATTTCAACCAAGTATTTCACTCAATTCAAGCAATGATATACTACAATCATGTACCAATTGTGGAAAAAATTTGGACACAAATCATTTAATTGCCTAAGTTGTAGCAGTCCCGAAAAATAGACCATAACTTGAGTTATAGAGGTTCGATTTGGGTGATTCAAAAGCCTAACATCAAGTTCTTAGATAGAGTTACAATTTCCTTCAAGGATACTAGTCTAAATTCTCATTTTTTTTCCCAACCAAAAATCACCCCAAAATCTCGACAAAGAGTCTGGCCAAAACAGGTAGCCTTTGTGGCAAATTCCTTAACTTAACATAACTTGAGTTATAGAGGTCCGATTTGGATGATTCAAAATCCTAACATCAAGTTCTTAGATAGATATACAATTTCTCAATTATACTAGTCCAAATTCTCATTTTTTTCTAACCGAAAATCAGCCCCAAAAATTGGACATCATATAAGACCAAAATAGGGCACTATTCCCATAACCCATTATTTTGCCAAACAGCCCCTTAGGGTGCAAGCCAACAGCCCCTTTGGTGGCATTAAACTCAACAAAACAGCCCCTAATGGAAAATGAACTAAAGTAAGAATCCCTACCTCTCGGGCTGCATAATGACTGAGGAAGTTCCACGAATACTCAACCCAAAGCTCACTTCCCAAACCTTCCGCCTCAAAACTTAGAGTCTCCGGTATCCACGCGTAGCCCCCGCCGAGCACTTTGACTTTAAACCTTGGCCCGTCTAAGACTCCACCACCCAATCTTCAGATCCTAGAGAGTAGCTAGAGCTTCTCTCTTACACCCTCTCTTCTCCTCTACTCCGGATACCAAATTCTAAAAATAAGGTTTTCTTTTCTTTCTCCCTCCTTTGTCAACGGACTTAAGTTGATGAGTGGCTCTAAAGTGCCACGTGTCACTTATCCTCGTCGAACTGCCTTACTCGAAACAATTTATTTTCTGCTCCTCGTCAGTTCAATTTATATTCAATGAACTTAACTTGAGTTATTTCCTGACTCCCGAGATTCTCGTAAAAATCTTGTCCTTGGGAGTCATTAGACGCCCACACTGGGGTAAAACGAAACATCCGTCGTCTCTAATTCAACTAAAATTTCTAGGTAACTAGATTTCGTGAGACAAATACAACGGTGAAGTACGTTTCGTTATTTGAGATATAGTGAATTTTCCAGGCTTCCCTAAACCATTATGGCAATTTATTATTATTATTATTGCCATTTTTCCCGAAAATTTATATCTTCCAAGCCATTCTTCCCCTTAAAAGAATTTTGTCCTGAAATTCCCACACACATACACCCAATCCCATACATATGCAACCGTACACAATCACATGCATATAAACTAGTCATTTAATCACAAAATAACTAAACCAGGTACCTTCATCCTTAAACAAGAAAGGATAGGTGGCACGCATCGTAACTCGTTTCGCATGTTGCCTCGGTCCAACCTCTGTTGCTACAAAACCTTCACTAGCCTCACGGTTCTGCCAAAAACGGATCCCGACTATACATGATATGCACATGTCCCTCCTCAAAGGTCCCATCCGTATCAATAATAATCCCTCCCAAATCCACTACATGAGCCGGATCCGATATACTTCCGGAGCATGGAGACATGAAACACCTCATGGACACCTAATAAACTCGGTGGTAACGCCAACCGATATGTAACTTTGCCCACCATCTCGAGTATCTCGAAGGGCCTGATATACCTCGGCGCTAGCTTCCCCTACTTGCCGAACCTAACTACTCCTCTCTTAGGCGTCACCTTCAAGAAGACGTGATCGTCCACCTCAAACTCTAGAGGTCAAGCGTCCTGTCTCGCGTAACTCTTCCGTTTCATTTAAGAGATGAGAAGACGCTTCGCATCAAACGCATTTTCTCCGAGGTGTCTCTAACCAAATCTAAACCAGTGGTGGATCTCTCTCCCACCTTCATCCAAAAAATCGGAGATCGACATGGCATCCCATACAAGCCTCGTAGGGTTCCGTCTGTATGCTCGCATCAATCGTTGTTATATGCGAACTCTACCAAGGGCAAGTGCTCTTCCCACTACCTCGAGATCCGGTGACGCATGTCGAGCATGTCTCCAAACCTCAGATAGTTCTTCCACCACTGCCTGTCTATGGATGAAAAGCTGTGATCATCATCAATTGTGGCCCCATGGCCCTCTGGAAACTCTTCCAAAAGTGAGCCATAAACTCGGGGATCTTGGTCCGACACGACAGATACCAGACTCATGTAATCGACAATCTCTCATATATATATCCTACGTGCACTTCTCCAATGTGAAGGTCATTCGCACAACCAGAAAATGTGCCAACTTGGTGAGCAGGTCCACAATCACCCACACCATGTCATGCTTTTGTGATGTCCGTGGCAAGTGAGTCACAAAGTCCATCGTGATATGTTCTGCATCACCCACTACCTCCAATGGTCGGATGGTTTCTGTCGGGCCCTAGTGCTCAGCCTTACCCGTTGACACAGGAGGCATCGCGGACTTAATTCCCCAACATGTCTTTCACTCCACTCAAAGAATATTGACAACGAAGATCCGTACATCTTTGCACACCTTAATACAGACCGCAGAAAGCGAGTAGTGGAACCTCGAGGATCTCCCCTCTCGGGACCACAACCAAGGAACTACAACCCGTCTCCTATACCGAAGACTACCATCTGTGTGCATGGCCTAGCCTTTGTCACCCGTACCTGACTGTACTCGGTCCCTAATAGACGATATCTGTGGCCCCGGCCCCGGACTCCAATCACCCGGGCCAAGAAGATGCCATGAGTCTACTCAAACTCCCCCAAAACACTCTGAGCCGTTTCCATTGCATTACAATTAAATTGTCCCACAACTCAGCATCTCGCCATTTTCGAAGCTACACTAGCCAAGACTTCGTGACTTCCGACCGAGTGTATCACCACTCGCTTGCCTTACCAGATGGTAATGCAAGGTAGTCATAATCCCTTTAGATACTCCATCCACCCGCGGTGCCTCATGCTGAGGTCCCGTTGTGTAAAGATATATTTCAGACTTTTGTAAGGAGAATACCTAAATCGGTTTCACCATACTGTGCAGCTGGCTTAAGATCTTCAAGGCAAAGACTATGGCCGCCAACTCCATGTCATGCGTAGGGTAATTCTACTCGTGATTCTTTAGCTGCCTAGAACCATAAGCTACCACCCTCCCGGACTCCATCAAAACGCATCCCAGTCCGTCCTTGGAGGCATCACAATACACCGTGTACCTCTGTCCCCTTTCTAGGACTATCAAAATAGGAGTTGAAGTAAGCCTATTTTCTAATTCCTGGAATGCTCCCTCACACAGGTCATCCGACTTCTACCTGACCTCTTTCCGAGTCAATCTAGTCATAGGCGCAGCTAGCCGGGTGAAGTCCTCAATGAATCTTCTGTAGTACCCTGCCAATCCCAAGAAACTACGGATCTCAAAGACCGACTCGCCTCCTAACTCATAACTCCGCTCAACCTTCCCGGCTCCATCGACACACCTGAAGATGACACCACGTGCCCTAAAAATCTCACCTCAGTAAGCCAAAACTCCCACTTATTGAACTTGAAGTACAACCGATGTTCTCTCAAGGCCTGGAGAACAATCCTCAAATGATCTTCATGCTCCTCCTTAGACCTGGAGTAGATCAAGATGTCGTCAACGAAAACCACAACAAACTGATCTATAGGCTGGAATAATTCTATGCATGATCCATGTGAATGTCGCTGCACATTCGTGAATCCGAAAGGCATTACCGTGAGCTCGAAATGCCCATACCACCTCCCGACCGTTGTCTTAGGACATCCGCCCCTAACTCAAATGATGGTAACTGCACAGATCTATCTAGAGTATGACCCTCTTGCCCCTCTCAGTTGATCAAATAAATCATTAATCATCGATAAAGGATACTGATTCTTGATCATAATCCTATTCAAATGTAGATAGTCTATGCATAGTCGAAATGTCTTGTCATTTTTCTTTGCAAACAAAACCGAAGCGCCCCAAGGTGAAGTGCTCGGTCAAATAAAACCTTTGTCCAAAAATTCTTGTATCTGGACCTTGAGTTCCTGTAACTCAACCAGTGCCATCCTATGCGGAGTCATAGAAATGGGCGACGTACCGGGGTGTAGCTCAATGGTGAAGTATACATCCCTCTACGGAGGTAATCCCGGTAGCTCATCTGGAAAAACATCCTCGTACTCGTAAAATACCCGAGGTAGATTCAAACCATGTCTCACATCGTCCTCTAAGGTAAGGCTTGCTAACTAACCCATCAACTTCCCGTGCCATCTAGAGTCATACATGGCATGGGGTAACGACGTTTCTTATCCCCTCAAATATAAACAAGTACCATCCTGCAAAGTGCGTAACTCTTTATGATCACAACCAATGATGACTCAGCAGCCATCAACTACCCATCCCAAGGATGACCTCAAACTCCGACATGTCCATGACCCTTAGGTCCACAGTGAGAATAATCCCGGAGATCTCCAACTCACAATCCTGACATCTCTGATCAACACTCACCCTTGTTCCTATAGGAGAATTCACATTCAATGGCTTTTCCAAGGTTCCAACCTCTAAGCCCATATCGAGATTTCTCTCTTTGTTTATTTAGTAGTGCATATGCCAACCACTAATAGATATCAACATCCTGAACTATTCCGTTCATCCATTTTTCGAACTCTTAAGGTTATGGCCAACCCTAGTGTTCATATCTTTTCCTATATACATTCTACCATGTATATAATTCACCCAATTTGTAACACACAATCACGCAATCACAATCATGTAGCACACAACATGAAAATGTACAATGCATGTAATGGTATAAACCTAATGCCCATCATTTTCTTGGGAAATCACATACCTATTTCCTGATACTAAGCTATGACGCTAATATCATACACCGAGCTCTAGGCATTCACAACCTAAGCTCTATACTATAACCGCATGTCCTAAACATGCCCATCAAGCCTCCCTATGTATTTGTATACCTATGCTCGATACTGCTCCGACACTCCCAAAACCCTGACCCATTGAAACCCATCAACCCGTGGAAGACTCGTGGATGTCGGGTAACTCGACACCACACCACCATGTCCCATTTTCCAGGACCCACGATTTAACAAAAATCAGATAGAGTCTCCTTTGTACGGGGAGCTTTACCCAAAATATAATGTGTACAAAAAACCTGGCAAAATGGCCTAATACAATACAATGACCTCATTGGGTCCAATTATGAGTGAAAGTGGCCTAACTAGGCCTACTCATCCACACTACATAATATACATGACTAATTATAATAGTCCTCAAGAGTTTAATTACAACATTCTTACAATTATTATAAATTAGAACAAGGTTATTCCAAAGTATTTTTACAATTGTTTTTACACAAAATACAAGCTAGAACTAGTTTGTTCCAAGCTTCTTTACAAAAAAAAAAAAAAAAATTAATTACAAGTCACAACCCGGTTTTCTTCATAATCAAGGGCCTCGAGCGAGCGCCATCCAGACTGTGATACTTATACTTGAAAGGAGGTCCCACGACGAGATGAGCAATGCCCAAAGAGGGCACCCGCTGTGGCTGGCCCCACCTGGCACATATGCTATTTCACACAATTAAACATCATCTCCAAGTAAAACGCTTTACTACGGGAATGCCACACGCGAAATGAAGCGTCACCACCATGCCTTAACACGGTCTCACCCAATTTCACACGTGCTATGCCAAGTGTAAAAAACTTGTCATTGGTGTTTCAATCTGACACCACGACCTTATCCAAAAAAAAAGCTTTGTTTTAAAACTAATCGACATCCTCCGACATAAACCGTCATTCAAAGCCATTGACACCTCCATAAACAACTTTATTTAAAAGCATTGACAAGAAACAACTTTAATTCAAAGCATTATGTCATAGTTCACATAAAAGCATTGACACTTTTGATAAACCGCTTTATTCAAAAGCATCGACGCCTCCGATAAACAACTTTATTCAAAGTTATGAAATGCAATCTGAGACTAAGTGATCGTAGTCTAAAGTATCGAGCTCACCACCCTCTCACCAAGAATGATGAATGATTATAAATCATGTACACTCACCCATTTAATGCTATGTCCCCAGATAAGAAATGCAATTATACCATTCCATCATACTATGCCATATATATGACGAAAGTACTATATGGATATTTTAAATCATGCATATTTAATCTATGCATCATTTGGACAATCATATCAATTAACATATAATTTCCAAATAAATCCACATACAATACATACAATATTATACAAAACATATTGACATCTACAAGTCAATCAAGCAATGAGTTACATTATATTCGCTTAATTGCGACACCATGTCCATAAATAGTCATTAACCAAGCCATGCAATGGCCTTGTTTATACACAAACACATCACAAACCAAACCATAAGAACACAAAATTTGACTTCCAAACAAATTCAACCAAGTATATCACTCAATTCAAGCAATGATATATTACAATCATATACCAATTCAGCAAAATCCGATTAATAAATCATTAAACAATTCTAAGCTATAAAGAAATTTTAAAATAGACCATAACTTGAGTTATAGAAGTCCTCATCAGTGGATTCAAAAGCCTAACATCAAGTTCTCAGATATAGTTATAATTTCCTTTGAAGGATAATGGTCCAAATTTCATTTTTTCCCAACCTAAAATCTACCCCAAAATATGGATAGAAAAATCACCTAAAACAAGGCAAAATTTTGTGGCAAAACTCCGAAAACAGACCATAACTTGAGTTATAGAGGTCCGATTGCAGATTCAAAAGCCTAACATCAAAGCCTCAGATAGAGCTACACTCTTTGAATGATACTAGTCCAAATTCTCATTTTTTTTCTAACCGAAAATCAGCCCCAAAAACTGGATATCATATAGGACCAAAATAGGGCACTATTCCCATAACCCATTATTTTACCAAACAACCCCTTCGGGCAAAAACGGCCAAACAGCCTCTAGAAAGGAAAATAAGAAAAGTAGGAAGAATCCTTACCTCTTGAAGCGTGAGCAACAACCCGAGGAAGTTCCGTGAACACTTCTTGAACCCGAAGCTTTCGACTTCTCGAACCTTCCACGCAAAACTTGGAGTTTATGGATCCACGCTGCAAATTTCCCCACTCCAGGACTCACTTTAAATCTTGGCCCGTCGTAGATTCCACCCACCCGATCTCAGAGATCATAGAGAGAGAAGTTGGAGCTCGTACACCCTCCTCTCCTCTCTCACTACCGGATACTAGCCTAAAAAATTCGAGCATGCTTCCTTTCTCCCTCCTTTGTCTATCTTGACTTAAGTTGATGAGTGCAGCTCTGCATTACGGTCAAGCAATCCTCGATCCGTCATACCAAGAAAACAATTTATTTTGGCCCGATTCAAGTTCAATTTATTTTAAATGAACTTAACTTGAAAGGGCTTCTAACTTCCTAGATTCTCATAAAAATCTTGTCCTTGAGTCACTAGACTCAAGTAATTTAAAATCGTGAAAAATCCGACCGGTCCCGTAATCTCAATGAAAATTTTCTGCAACCAGATTTCACAAGACCTAATCTAACTAAGAGTCCGTTTCATCATCCGAGATCTAAAGGAATTTTCCAAGCTTCCTCGAACCATTATGACACTTATTATTATTGTTATTATTATTATTATTATTATTATTATTTTATTTTATTATTATTATTATTATTATTTATTAATTTATTTTTTTCCATTTTTCCTGAAAATTTCTTTAATTCTTCCCTTGCTCTTGGCAAATGGCCCAAATTTTCATCACTTGTACCACTGTGCACTCAGCCCCTAATAATGGATAATATCTCTATGTCTTATCCCTAAGACTCAATCACTCTATTCAATAAGGAAGGTGTAGCCACTAAACTTCCCAAAACACGTTGAGCTTGATCACTGTACTGTAGTCTAAATTGTCCCATAACTTCGAGCATCTGCCATTCCCGGGAAGCTACACTAGCTAGTACTCCTTGTGACTTCCGACTGAGGGCATCAGCCACCACATTTGCCTTACCAGGATGGTAATGCAAAGTAAAGTTATAATCCTCCAGATACTCCATTATCTACGTTGCCTCATGTTGAGGTCTCACTGTGTAAAGATATACTTTAGACTTTTGTGGTCCGAGAATACTTCAAATTGTTCACCATATAGATAGTGGCGCCAGATCTTAAAGGCAAAGACTATAGTCGCTAACTCCATGTCATGTGTGTACCCGCCGTGGTTCTTTAGCCGCCTAAAAACCAAAAGTTACCAATTTCCTGACCATCAAACACATCCTAACTGGCCCTTAGAAGCATCACAGTACATTGTGTACATCTGTCCCGTTCCGAGACTATCAGGATAGGAGCGGAAGTAAGCCTCCTTTTTAATTCCTAGAATGCCTTTTCACATTGGTCATTCCACTCAAACTTGACCTCTTTCCGGGTCAATCTCGTCATAGGTGCAACTAGTTGAGAGAAATCCTCAATAAATCTCCGTAAGACTTCGCCAACTTAAGAAACTCGTGACATATCTCTTAAGATCGACTTCAACCTTTCCTAACTCATAATCGTTTCTACCTTCCTCCTCGGTCCACCGACATACAATCTCAAGTTGCCATTATATGTCCTAAGAATTTCACCAAGAAGCCAAAACTCGCACTTACCACTCGCGTATAATCGATAAGTTCTATGAGGGCCTAGAGAATAGTCCTCAAATGATTCTCATGCTCCTCCTCTGTCTTGGAGTAGATCAAGATGTCGTCAACGAAGACTACCACAAACTAATCTAAATACAGCTGGAAACCCTATGCATGAGATTCATGAATGCTACTAGCACATTCGTCAATCTGAAAGGCATCATTGTAAACTCGAAATGCCTGTATTGTGTCTTTAACGCTCTTAGGGATATCAGCCTCCCTAACTCTCAACTATCGATAACCAAAGACAGTAGGATCTATCTTAGAGTAGACTCGCGCCTCCCCGCTGATCAAATAAATCATCAATCCTCGACAAAGGATACCGATTCTTGATTGTAACCCTGTTCAACTATCGGTAGTCTATGTACAATCAAAGGGTCTTATCCTTCTTCTTAGCAAACAGAACCGAAGTGCCCCAAGGTGAAGTGCTCGATCTAATGAAACCCTCATCCAACAATTCTTGTATCTGGACCTTGAATTCCTACAATTCAATAGGCGCCATCCTATGCGGAGTCATAGAAATGGGTGACGTACTAGGGTGTAACTCAATTATAAAGTCTACATCCCTCTGCGGGGGTAATCCCGGTAGCTCATCCTGAAAGACATCCCCGAATTCACAAACTACCCGAGGTAGACTCAAACCTTGTCTCAATTGCCTTCCGTGGTAAGGCTTCATACCTAACCCATCAACCGGTCTCTGCGGCCACCTCGGGAGTCGCACACGCCCCAGGTACCATCAGGCTTATCTCCCTGAAACACAACACAAACATCATCCTTTGTGTATGCACAACCCTCATTAATGACACAATCAATGACGACTAGGTGCCACAACTACCCATCTCGAGGATAACATCAAACTCCGACATGTCCATGACCCTTAGGTCCACAGTGAGCAGAATCTCAGAGATCTCTAACTCATAATCCCGACATATCATATCAACACTCACCCTAGTTCCTAGGTGAGAGCTTCCATGCAACGACTTTTCCAAGGTCTCAACCTCTAAGCCCAATTCTTTCACACATGATGCAGCGATGAATGAATGCGATGCATCAGAATCAAATAGTATCCTTGCCCAAAGGTGAGATAGGAGAAACATACCCTATATAATCTGACCGATCGGGGAGGCTGGGCTTTGTGGTGTAACCCGGCTGCACACGCCCGGGTCCCCTCAAGTCCTGAACAGAGCCCTATCCCCTAATTTCGACCCATACTCTAGCCTCGTCTCAGAAATAGTAGGTGCCAGCAGCACCGGGATTGATAATTGCCTTCCTCGGTCATGGTGGGTAGGAGGAACAAATCAAGGTCTGCATGTCCCACTGATGACTGGGACTGTGGTGTCCTATAACTTTGGGATCCCTACCTCTAAGGGTAATCTCATCTAAAGTGTCTAGGCTAGTGACACTGGAAACACACCCTCCGCCTCGTCACAGAGTCTCAAAGGCCTCCCATCTGGGATGACTAATTTACTGCCCCGGGAGCCGCGACCCTGTCTCTTAAACCCTCCTGGAGCAAAAGTCCTCTGCTTTTTTCCCGAGCTAGAAGGAAACTAGTTCTCCTTCCTCTTTCCACTAACACCCGCATCCCGGATGATTTTTGCGTCATCTATTTCTCTCTCGATAGTCATAGCTATCCTGACCATAGAGTCCATATCTTGTAGGAGAAGACCCACAATCTTGCCCCGGATGGACAATGTCAGACCATCCTCAAACTTCCTCACTTTGGCCATATCTGTGGCCACATAATCATCCGCAAAACATGATAATTCAGTGAAGTTAGCCACGTATTTATGTACTGTCATGACTCCCTATCTCAACTCTATAAACTCCCGAGCCTTGGCATGTTTAGAAAATGCTGGGAAGAACTTTCGCATGAAAAGCATACGAAAATATTTCCATGTCATTGCCTCAAAGTTCCTGGAGGTCTTGACCCAATCCCACCATACCTGGGATTCTCCCTCTAGATGAAATGCCACTAGTCTGATCCGTGTAGCATCAGAGGTGATTTCCATACCCTCCAAAACCTTCTCGATATGTCGAAACCAATGGTCAGCCACCATCCGATCCCCCCTCCCATAAATGTTAGGGGATGATGTGCTTTAAACCTCTGTAGGTTACTCGACCCTCGCTAACCTCCAACTGCACTAGCCTGTGCAATGGTGGCAACTGCAGCGCCCATAGCCTCTATAAAGGCATGTGGGTCAAAAACAGGTGGTGGTTGGCTATTGCCCCATGTGACGACTTACGCCCCATCTCGACTCCTTTGCCATCTACATCACTAGCAAGATAAGAATTTTTTTTTTTGCTTATTTCCTTAGTGATACATACGTCATCTTATTTCCTTAGTGTTACATGTCAAACACTAGTGTTCCCGACTATCATGCCTTCATTTATTCTCCGAACCCTAAGGTTATGTTCTATAACCCTGTTCTTCAAGCTTATATACAACCTATCATGCATATAATCCATACAATATGTAACACAATCATCGCACAACGATTCACAAGAATGCACAATGAATACTTTGATACCAAGATATGACACTGATATTAGACATCGAGCTCTAGGCATTCATAACCTAAGCTCTGTACTATAATCGCATGTCCTAAACTGCGTCTACCCGGGTTCCCAGGTACTGCATACCTAAGCTCTAATATCGTCGTGACACCCCCAAAACCCGAGGGATCCCTGCTGACAAACCTCACAACGCACGGAATACCTAGGTATTGCGTATCTCGATACCACCATATTGGGTCCCATTCACCTGGATCCATTCATTCCTATATATTTTAGAAAAATATACAAATTTATCAAAACAGTTCATAAGAGTTCTAGTTACAACTCTCTTATATTACATGTAAAATCTAGTTTTTTTACAAAAAGGTTTCCCAAAGCCATAGTTCTACTTTCTTCACCCTTGCGGTCCCGGATGAGGTTCAAATTTCATTCGTACATAACCCGTGATCCGAAGGGGGTCACATGATCAAGTGAGCAATGCCCAGTAAGGATAACTCCTACATGTAATGCCATGTTCACATAATAATACACACATTAACATTCCACTGAAGAATATGTCAATTCTACATGGAATCCTACATGCCATGAAATGAGATGAGACTCACCATTGCCCATGTCCCGAGTCCTCACCGACTTCCTCACACATGCTTATGCCAAGTGTGAAAAACTGTCATTCTGAATGACATCCAATGAACATTTTCAAAACCAATTTCATTTGTTTATAAACCAAAATATTTTTAGATGATACATTACAATGATCATTTTATATTCAAAATCCATGCGCCTTTTTATGGGTAGCGGATTTTTGGTGTCTCACCGAGGGCTCCGCAAACCCAAACACGTTTATGGCTTCTCACTATTAAGGACTATGTCTGACCATAATTGGCAGGTTTTTCACCGAGGGGGATCTATTCCTTCTGGCTGATACCCGGCACATATTTTCATTCTCATGTATAAAACCATACGACTCTGTTGAACATTGTTCCATTTAACCGAGCCCACCCAATCAAACACCAATGCAGCGTCGATTCATTAATCATACACTCACACCCATTTAATGCGATGTCCCTGCATATGAAATGCAAGAAAGGGCTTCCTATTTTACCATTGCCCCGTTGATGAATGCGACATGGACAATTTTATCAAACATGCATCTTGGACAATTGTATCAAACATGCATATAATTTCCCTACATTAACTCATTCATGTCTATCACACAAGCATATATCAACATCACATACAAATCATTACTTAGTCAAGTAATGAAGCACTTTATCCTCTAAGCTAAATTACGACATAACATGTCCATAAAATAGCCTACAACATGCCATGTAATGGCCATGTCTACACATACAATTTATCACATGTCAATATATTATTACACATATCAACATTTCATCAAACAAGCATGTCATGCCATGCAATTAGTACACTTGGTATTATGATCAAAATTTCGGCAATGATGTGAGCACCAAATACAAATCACTAGCATATGGATGGATTATAGACTCAGATATTTTCATAGAGTCCAAAAATGCGCGAATCGGAGTTGGACGGCAGTGATATGGTCATCCGGTTGAGTACAGCAGCCACACTATTGCGCCAATCCATGCAATAGCATGCCCGAGGGTTGTAGGAGCATTTTCCTAAATGCAATTTTCAACCCAAATTTGCTCTGGTAGCAGCCCTTTAAATCAGCTACAAACCCATCCCATCCCATTAACATGGCAACACGGTTCCAAAATCAACCCAAAAACAATAGCCCAAAGGCTAGAAGTAAACCATAGTAGGAAGAATCCCTACCTCTTGAAGTGTAGCCCCTCGTCGAATCTCCGGACTTTACTCCTTGGTCCAACAAGTTCCGACCGTAGGAACGCCGACTTCCTTTTCTTCCTCTTTCTCTCTCCCTTTCTTCTCCTTCCCTTTCTCTTTCTTTATTCTTTTTCCTTTCTTTCTCTCCCTTTCCTTTTTCTCTTTCTTTTCTTTCTGTTCTCTAATCTCAACTGGTTGTGAACAAACCCCCCCCTCCCCCAACCCCCCTTTATTTAGACACACTTCAAACCCCTAGCATGTTGACACATGGCTTGCCATGTGTAGAAGGACATGCATTTTAACACATGGCTTGCCATGTGTCACTCACATGGGTTGCCATGTGTCACCCGACACTCGGTGCCATGAAAAACGTGAAATTCATATTGTCTTGGAATCTAACAAAATTCGATTGGGTAGCTAGATTTCGCGAAACGATTCCATCGGTGAAGTCCGTTTTGTCATCCGAGATCTTGAAAATTTTAGGTTTTCAACCTGTACTATAGTGACAAATTACCATTTTGCCATTTTTTAGAAAAATTGCATTTTTCTCGAGTTTTACATTATTCGACATTCTTACTCAAAAAGTCTGTAAGAAAATTGTCAATACCTTTTTTATGAATAATCTTAAAATTATAATAACTAAGAATAGTTTGCCATTTGGACAATCTTCTAGCCTATACCCTTTTTTTTTTTTTTTTTTTATAAATCCTACAACTTGAGTATTATCAGTTTCTATGATAAAGGGTTTAGGTAATAAGAATACCTCAAATTTATTAATTCCTTTTATTATTGCAAGTAACTCTTTCTCATTAATATCATAATTAAGCTGATTATTATTATTGCTGCACTTCCAACTCTCTTCCAATGCATTTCATGCACTACTATTGCCTTTATACAACTTCTACAAACAGTAAAAACTGGAAACTCTATTAACACAATACTAAACAAGTCCAAAATTAAGTTTTTATTACAAAAATTCTCATGTACACATACAAAACTAGCTATTCTATCCAGAATATTACAAAATACATGAATAGGCCACAATCCAGCCTTTTTCACAAAAATTCTCTTAGACGTGTTTCATTCCCCCTATGTACCTTCGGTATATGAAAATATTATCCCACCGATCAAGAGCACCTAGTAGATGAATTCTCCTACAAGGGCTATTCCCTACCTAAGTGCACTTGCAATGGCAAACATACATCATACCATATCCCATACCGAAAATGCAATCCTACATGGAATATTTGCGTCATGAATGAGATGAGACTTCTCATGCCCATAACCCAAAACATCACCCACACACTGGCGTGAAATCCAAAGATTTGAAACCTATGACTTGATCACATGGACTACATATTCATTTACTATCACAAATCATGTGATTATAGGGCAATGTATTTTTGTGGTTTGATCGCAGATCGCCAGGCGCCTTCCCTAGATTTTTTACGGTCTTCACCGCCGATGATCATGTCTAACCATGAATGAATTTAGGTCTTTTCAATTTAGGGGGATCCACCCCATCTTGCTCTGCCCATATACACAAGATTTCTATCTTTCGGTGTTCGATGACCGTGGAGTACATAGTGTAGATCAACACTGTGTTTAGTGTTCGATGGTATGTCGTGAGTACATGGTAGAGATCGACACTATGTTT
Organism: Tetrastigma voinierianum; assembly: GCA_016808115.1. NCBI lineage: Eukaryota > Viridiplantae > Streptophyta > Magnoliopsida > Vitales > Vitaceae > Tetrastigma > Tetrastigma voinierianum. The sequence continues at coordinate 633,790 of JAEQBH010000061.1, forward strand.
GGTGTTCGATGGTATGTCATGAGTACATGGTAGAGATCGACATTGTCTTTGGTGTTCGATGGTATGTCATGAGTGCATGGTAGATCAACACTGTGTTTGGTGTTCGATGGTGGGCTCGGTAAAATGGGAAAACATCTAAAATGAGTCTCACACACATAAAGAAAAAGGAAATGAAAATACGTGCAGTGTTGGAAGGCATCAAGAAGGATATATACCCGCCTGGTGAAAGTCCAGATTCTCGGGTTAGACATTTGTATCCACATGAAAGTTCACGAAAGTGTCTGCGCATAAGCCTCCGCAAGAGACCTCGAAATTCACTACCCTCAAAAACACACGGGACTTGGTAAAAACAAGAGAATATCATAGTTTGTCCAATGGATTTTGATTTATAAAACAAAAAGAATTTGTTTTGGAAAAATGGTCATTGATGGAACATAAATGACTCAAGCCACACTGAATATGCACGTGTGGTGGGAGCTCAGTGAGGACTCTGACACGGGATTGGTGAGTCACATTCTCATACATGACATGTAGACATTTGAGCAGGAATGTGTATGTTTTTACTTAAATGTGTGAAATGGTATTGCATGTGCACTTAGGTGGGGAGTAGCCCTTATAGGAATTATTCTCTATTGGGCATTGCTCACTTATTCATGCCACAGTAGGTGTTATGAATCAACAAAATTTATACCTAAATTACTCCTACTACCGTAGCATAACTACTGTAGTATAGCGGCTCTAGGATTGAACACAGGGATGGGTTTTCTTCGTACCAAATGATTTACAATAGGCTCAAAATGGTGAATTTGTTTTGATTTAGGACGGTGTAAAAAAGTGTGTGAGCCGATGTTGAAATTGAAAATAAAATGAAATAAAACTAAAATAAAGTGTAAAAGAAATCCTTGAAGTGTTGGCTGCTAGGGTTGGGTTGATAAGGTTACAAAGAGGTCCTCGGCACTCTCTCGCTAGAGGATGACCTATAGTCAATTTCTAACCGGATCATCATTTAACTTAAAAAACTAAACCCTAATAATTTTCTTTGATAAAAAGCATTTATTTAGCATTTATGGTGGTCTTGGCCAGTTGTAAATCTATCACCTTGACCCATCCTACAATGATCTGCAGAAGGGCAACTAATGAATCTCAAAGTGGGATCTAATAATAAGCATCCACCGAACCATAAAGATTACCAAGTATTGATCAACGAGATGCATCTACAAAGTGAAAATATAACCCTTAACCTACCTCCAAAGGGCTCAGAATAGCAACTAACGTGATATCGCGTATCTAAAGCCAAGAATACACCGAACCCTAAAAGCCTGCCAGTATTGGTCAAAAGAAAGTACATCAAAGAGCTTTAAAACCCAGAGTTGTAAAGTCGGGAACCAAAATTTCAAACCCGTCGCGTGAAAAACAGGGAACAAAATGCAAACCTTACTTCCCAAGCCTAGCAACCCTCTTCTTCAAGGATACGAGACCTTAGCCAAACATCCTTTGAGTTGTCATCCTCAAATGAGTGTTTGGTTTCCTAGAAAGTGAGAGAAAATGAAAAATATAAGAGAGAAAAATGGGAAGAAAACAGAGCACCCGTATTTGCTTCCGTCAAAATCAAACTTAGGTCAACAGTGTATTACAATGGCTTATATAGCCTTACAATCAAAGTGAACTACCAAACTAACCTAACTAAAACTATTACAATGAGGGTAGAAAGGAAATTAACCAAACGGGTGTCGTTTGTACACAAAAAACATGAGCAAGTAGAATTCCCGCTTATAGGTGAAATTTTTTTAGCTATGTAGCTTAAAATTACATAATAGCAAAATTCAAGATAGTAGCGAAAATTCGCTATGTAGCGAATTTTCCAGCTTGTAGCGAAATTTTGCTATTCATCACTATTCATCCTCCTATTCATAACTATTCACGGCTACTGTTCATCTTGCACTATTCATATGCACTATTCCATTTCTTCTTGCTTTGATATTCTTCATTCTCGGATTGCTGAAATTGATAGAAAAAACCATATGAAATTGATGGAAATCAACTCGACTTTGTTATGATTGGATTGACACGACGATTTGGCTTCCAATTCCTGTAAAAACTACAAAAAACAGCCTTTAAAATGCGATCGAGTACAACAGGACCCGAACATGTCAATCGATTAATTATAACACCAGTACACAAAAGCGCTCAAAACCTATTAAAAATAGGGTTCAAAATAGCACTTTTTGGGCACTAATCACACCCCCCAACCGACACATTGCTTGTCCCGTAGCAATGCTAGAAATAATCAACAAGTAGAGAACAAAAACATGGGAGGTCAAAAAGGTTTAAACAAGTAATGCATAGCCTGCGATGAGAATCATGAAAACCTAAGCTAATAACCAACTCGAAAGAATGAAAACTATACCGCGTTGACTGACCAACAAGATCCCTCCTCGGGCTACGAACTAGGCTCTACAAAAGCTACAGCCTGTTTGATCAAGTCCAATCATAAACTAAGAAAATACGCCTCCCCCCCCCAACCGAGCTAATGCCATAACTCAGATGTTAAACAACTCCAAATAGATCAGACCCGCCCCTTATTACACAATTCTTTTATGCTGTAGGGTGCAATGCCGAGGGTCTCGACTCTCTCACCTGAAGTCCGCGGTAATCTGGATTAACCTACCGACTCCCAACAAGTGAAGGTTTAGGGCATCGTCATGAGGATCTTTCACCACAAACTCTATAGGTTTCACCCAGACTCCTAATGATTTCGAGCGAGCCCAAAGACCTATAACTCGCTAAACTCCACCCATCCAATTGGCAGTAGCTTAACACTAAGCCTGGGCGACCCCAACCATGGAAGGCTTGGGGGCATCTGACTTTAAAGGCTTTCACTATATACCCCTAATCTACTCTCTGTTTCAAGGCAAAGAAATGCGATTCTATTCTTTTCTTTTCTTTCACTTTTTCTCTTTCTTTTATTTTGGAAGACACATCGCCTTCTATGCATGGGCTACCCACAACCTATTCAAGGGAGTAAATGACACCAGTTAGGATTTGCAACGTAGTTATGGTGGGGCTCAGGCTATTTAGCCTATCATTGAGATGTAACGTGCCTGACATGTGTGGTTAGCTAAAGGCAGAAACAGTTAAAGATAACAAGAATTGGACTAGTCGTGTACCCACTAACTCTAAGAGATAGGATTCTTCTAACACCGACAAAGATTAGGAAAGGCTTAAGTTCAACATATCAGAAGGCTAGTCATTATGCATATACAAAAGTTAATTAAAATAATAATAATAAAAAAAATGTGGGTGCAAAAATAGAAAATGCAAATACTGCTATAAAGCTTTTAATATAACCAAAAAGGCTAGTACAAGCTTATCATAGCTGAACACAATACATAGCTAAGCAAAATAACCCACTGCCTACTATTGGCTAATACATACTAACAGATAGTCCCATACAAGACAAGTAGGCAGTTGATAAAACTAAAACAACACAAGTATAAACAAAACAAAACATCAGTGCTATAAATGCCACTTCCGACGCTAACTCTCCCCCCCAACCAAAGTATCACTGTGTCCCTCACCGGGCAGGACTCCGAAGCCAGAGTATGGTGTCACGACCACCACTCCGTGCCGCGTGTGTAAGCCGGTGGACTTAGTTACTACTTGGCTACCATGAAGCACATCCAAAGAGGTCATTGGCCGACATAAATGACCGGTCATGAGTAGCGGTCAGATCGACTCCTCGAGACACCAGAATCGTGGGAGACATGCGGCCTCAGATTCAAAGAAGAATAAATTCGATTCGTGAGAGTGACTCGGGCCATCCGTCACACTACCGTCGTCTGAGAAGCCGCTTAGTTGCGTATGGCAAGACATGTGCGATGGCATCCATACCGTACCAACAAATCCCTAAAGGATAGGGGTGTGCTCGGGACGGTCACGTGGACGAGGAGGATCTGGCCCAGCCTCAAGAGGAGCTTCTGTGGCGCAGGGAGGTGGAATGGATGGGATGAATCCAGAACTGAGGTCCTCTCCACCTCCACCACTGGGATGGGGCCGCCTCACCCCTAGGCGTGTCCTCAGATAATCATCCACGATGCCAACCTCCCGCTGTAAAAGAAAAGAGAGTGGCATGGGGATAGGTCCGCGCAAAGTGGATACAATAATAGGGCAACTCTGCCGACGCTCAATACGTGGTTCCTCCGGGAACCCAAGGTGCTCTAAGACATGGCATAACAACCTCGACATCAACACTGGAATAGCCTCTGCCCGAGCCAGGCTCTTGCGATGGACCTTCTCTTCGAAGTGAAGAAAGGCAGTCATAACAAGCTCTGCCGGATTAAACTAGAACCCCTTAGATATCCGATACAGAGCCTCTAGAATAGCTCATCTGCGCTACAAATAATGTTGAAGCGGGAACAGATTATACTGAAGTACGTGGTCTGTGAGGAGCATATGAGGAGGAAGCTGCCTGCGAAAAAGGATAGACCCGGCTGCTATATCTCGAGAGAGCGAGCGAACCATCTCTCTAGGTGAGGGGTGAGGCCACTGCCGATAATCTGTTGAGTTAGCCAGAACTACTGGCAAGCCTAAAGCAGTAGTGATATCTGAAGCTCGCAGAATCCCAAGACGGCCATCTATACTGAAATGAAGCTGCATCTGATCGGACACTCCCCGGGATGTCATGGTATGGTAAAACTCAAGAACCACCAGTGGATAGAAAAACTACCTCATAATATAAATCCAGCGCTGAATACCTCGACCAACCGCATCGAATCTCTAAACCGCTGGCCACGGGCCAACGTCGGTATATCACAAGAGGACTCCTCCGTGAAAGTCCTCGCACTACAATCTACATCTCTGTGCACGCGATCACAAATAAATAAAGGACGCCTAATCCTCGGCGTGGATAACCGAGGCGATGACTACAGATCCCAGCAAACTGGAGACCGCAGCGCTTTCAGCCTAACGGAAGACTGAGCCAAATGTCCGGTTCATTGAAAGCAGGTCTCCGTGGTGGCCGTGGATGCAATGTGAGAGAGGGGCAGGTCCCACCCGTATGGTATCGTCGATGGGGCCAGCACCCCGAGGCCCCTGTGATACGCAAAGGCCGGACTCGCATCACATGGTCAGAAGTAGGAGACAAATCAGGGGTGCCTCGACTTCGAGTCGAGAGTGGCCTACTAGAGGCCCCGCCAGCAATTCCACCCATCTCTCGTAATGGGTACACTGGGCCTCGAATCACGTCAAGGTGTGCGAACTACGGCCGTAGGCTAGCTATTAGAACCTGCAACCGATGTGAGAGGCCGAAATCCAAGGCGCCTGACGACCAGCGCTGGGCTTCGTACTGGGAAGAAATGCAGTGGCGCATGTATGAGGGGCGTAGGCACTACAGTGGGGAGGTGAGCTGCCCAGCCGGGATGGCCATTTGCAGTATTTGTGAGCTTTAAGTGTGGCTTGCACCGGGGGGGAAGGTCCGAAAGAGAATGAGAGGAGGCCCTTTATAATGGTGTGCATTTGGACAACTCAAGGGACTCCCGGCAACCAAGAGCCACAGGGTACAAAATTAGCTATCGGGGCGAAATTTTGCTACTATAGCGAATATCTCCGCCCCTGCACCAAAGATTTCTCCCGCAAAATAAAAAACAAAATAAAATAAATACGATAAATAAAATAATAAAATAAAACATTGTTGAACAAATCAAAGAAGGTTTTAATTAAAAACTAAGATAAATAAAAATACTAAAATAAATAAATTAAAAAATCGACCAAAAACAGAATGTAAATTGACGCAGCTTGGTCTCAAATGAGACCAAACCAACTCAATGGAATGCTTTTCAATCATGGAGGATCAAGGAGGATATCTCCTCCTCTTCGCAGAGTGGCGACAAAGATAGGTTCGACCGGTGGCCAGCCTCGCTAACCTTGAATACTCTCGCCTTCGCCGAGTAGCGCCAACCAACCATTCAAATATGCTTAGTGACGATAAATGAGCCCATCCATCGTGATTTGAGTCTGTCTGAAATGTATGGAGTTTGGAATCATACAAGAGGACTCGATCCCCCGATTGAAAGCTTTTCCAAGCATGAAACATCACGCCACTTTCCGCCATCCTTCTCGCACTCGAATCAAGTAGCTGCTTCGCCTTTCTAACTCACAATCTCGCTTACTCTTTAAAGCCACTTCTGCTCATATCCATGTTCAAATTTCATTGCCCACTCACACCTTGTATTCGATTTCATCGGTAAATGGCAAGCCTCACATAAACTAAGCGATATGTGGACATTCCGAGGATGGTCTCAGATAGTTTGCTCGTATGCCCACAATGAGTCTAAGTTTAAAGACCAATCCTTCCCCTGCTAGAATTAACAACTTTCATCGATGGTCTTTATTTCTCCATATAAGCTACACTCACCATTGGTTCGAGGATGATACTGGGTGGCTACCTCAGGCTTAACACCATATCTGATAAGAGCTCAAAGGGTTTGTTACAAAAGTGAGAACCTCCATCACTGATAATTGCTTTGGGAACTCGAATCTAGAGAAAATGTTCTCCTTCATGAATTTTAGCACTGCTTTGTGGTCAGCTGCCCTGCATGGCACTGCTTCAACCCACTTGGACACGTAGTCCACCCCCATAAGGATGTAGGCATAGCCGAAGGAAGTAGGGAATGGTCCCATGAAGTCAATGCCCCATACATCAAACAATTCAACTACTAAAATCGGGTTCAAGGGCATCAGACAACGGGAAATCTTTCCAAGTCTGCACTTATCACACCGCTTGCACATGGTGTGGTGCACCTAAACAATGACGCCAATAAAGCCCGAATGCAAAGATCTTCATGGTTATTTTCCTGTAGCTTAAATGCCCTCCACACGCACTCATCATGGCAATGGCCGAATATCCTTCCCGTTTTTGGCACACATTTACTTATTATCTGATCAGCACAATACTTGAACAAATACCCCCAATAGTATCACGAATGAATCCTTACATAAAGAACTTCGCCTTATGTTGTCCACTCCACCGGTAACTCTCCTCTTACTCAAAATTCGGCAATGCCAGCATACCATGGTGCTATACTCACTGTGCCAAGAGACTCCTCGTGAGTTCATCAAATATAGAAGCGGTTGTGGGTATTGTGCTATTGTTAACTCGTGAGAGATGATCTAAGAACAACGCTCTCCACACCCTTCTTATCTCTAATCCCCGAGGTCGAACTCTTGCGTACATTAGAACCCGTCAAATAAGCCGAGCCTTAGAATTCTGTTTTGTGAGCAAATATTTCAAAGGCTGAATGATCCGTGAAGACACAATATCCGACCTAATCAAATAAGATCTAATCCTATCTAAAGCATAGACCACTCCGCTTAGCAATTCTTTCTCCGTAGTAGTGGTTTCTCTAAGCTTCATTTAACGCTTTGCTCAGATAATACACTACATACGGCCTTCTACTCGGGTCCGAGAACTCCGTCCCGACAAAGAAGGTCACTAGCATCGCACATTACCTCAAAAGGCAAGCGTCACGTGGGCTCTCAACGGTGTCAGGAAGCCAACATGCCTTAAGCTCCTCGAACTTCTCTGCATTCGTATCCCATTCAAATCTTTGCATCTTTTTCAAGGAGTTTGTGAGCTTACTTAGCAATTTTCGAGAAGTCTCTGATGAACTCGTGATAGATTCCCGCATGTCCCAAGAATTAATCGTCTTCACATTGGGCTAGGAGATGGCAATTTCGAGATCAATTTACTCGCCTTATCTACTTCAATTCCTCTCTCGAAATGATGTGCCCCAACACTATGCCCCGATTTAATTATAAATGGCATTTTTCCCGCTTTAGTACTCGGGTTCTTTCGATGCATCTGTGGAGGACAGTTTCCAAATGGACTAGGCATTCATCGAAGCTTTCCCAGTAAACTGTTATGTCATCCATATAAACCTCCATAACACGCTCCACCATATCACTGAAAATACTAAGCATACAATGTCAAAAGGGGCCTGGCATTGCATAGACCGAAGGGCATCCTCCTATAGGCATATGTACTAAAAGGATGGGTGAGTGGTCTTTTCCCCGATCATCGACAACGATCTCATCTGAAATAACCGGAATAATTCCATCTAAAAGCAAGAGAAGGATGACCTACTACTCTCTCTAGAGCCGGTCCATGAAAGGTAAGGGAAAGTGATCCTTCGCCACCTCATTCAGCCTCTATAGTCACGCATACCTCCATCCTCGTAGAGTAAGCTCCAGCGGGCATTTCCTCTCCTTTCCGATTGAAAGCACCGTGAGTAACCCTTGATTTCTGTGCACTACTGGGTCGGACTTACCCAAGAGCCATCGATATGGGGCATATGATCCTGGCTTGTAGCAATTTCAACACTTCCACTGCATTCACCCTCAGATACGCGATTCGGGCCTCCCTACTACCGTCGAACTCAGCTTCGATTCCTTCTAAGCAAATACGATGGGTGCATACGGCCTAGCCGATGCCTTCAACAGGAAATCTTCCATCCAATTGCTTTCGTTCCCGGGGATTCAAGCAAACTAACCTCCCGTGGATTGCTCAATGCTGAAGAAATCACATCGACACGCATTTTTCCTCCCAAAATGCATATTTCAATTCAATAGGTAGGCTTAAGATCTAACTACTGAGGACCCTCGCTCCTCGGCCTAGCAGAGGTAACACTTCAACCTTTCTTCTCCATTGCCCATGCAATAGGCTCACTTTCTGAAGCCCCTATTGGTCTTCATTACTGTCAACCAACTCCCTGGTTAATACATTCGCACAAGCACCATTTGTTGTTTCAAGGGATGGCCTCTTATCGCACAAAACTCTTCACTATCATCCTCCCGTTGCATGTTCTTTTGCTCGATGGAAGATATCGAGCCCTTAAGGTCATATTTCCAAAGGTTAGCTATATCACCCCATTCGAAAATTAATGATCGTGATCGAAGTGGCCAAAAATGGCCTCTCAGATGATCGGGCACATGGTTAGCCCCTATTGGCGAATGGTTCCTGCATCGCACTACAAAATCCACTGTGCAGTAGAATTTGTCCACCGAATCAAAACATCCTCAACTGCTCCTTTGGGTGTTTCAATGGACTCCATCTGGCCAGAGACAAAGTGATAGCGGTCATTTGCTCCGCCCAAATTCCCAAGCTATCGTACACATGGAAAAAGGCAAGATTAACACTTGCCCCTAAATCTAGCAATGCCTTTCCACACAAGTGCCGCCTATGTTAACTGAGATCAGAAGACACCTCGATCTTTTTATACTCACAGAGTCTTGCACTCAATGATGGCACTCACTGTCACTAAAAAGGCCTTTTATTCACATTAAAGTTTCTTTTTACCATGTCCTTCAAAACTTCAGATACGTGGGGACTTACTGACATATCGAGAAGAGGGATGTTAACTTTCACTTGCCGTAGTACTTCTAAAATTTCAGTTTGGTTAACTGAATTTTTCCTTTTTCGAAGTGCCTGTGGGAAAGAAGGGGGTACACTTTGTTTTACCTCTTCCCCTGCTAGTTGTTCTTCCTCTAGTGGTTCAACCACTGTGGGAGCTTTCGGGTCGGTTCTCGGGACTACCGGTTTCGCCTGCACCACTTCTCAACATCACTACCGCTTTACTTCATCAATTTATTAGATCATCAAGTAAGCCTATCTCATGATCCTCGTTTTGGCTGTGGTTCGGGAAGGAATTTCTTTCGTAGACTTCGCCGGTTAGACAACCTGAAATGAACTCGCAAGTTGTCATATTTACTGATCCCAAAATGCATATTTGCTCTATTTTCTTTGCTGAGCGAGCTCTACTGCCTCACTCGATTAGTTTGAACATTCAACACCTTTGTTCCTTCACAAAGGTACTCTGCACACTGCTTTAAATTCGCACTGCTCGCTACCGTGAGAAGGTGGAGGTTGCTTCTGCGGTTGGTGCGGAGCTAACCACAGGCTCTCAGGAGCATAAGTAGGGGTTTCGCTTCCATGATGTTCTGGACGATTCCTCCTAATCGGGTTATAGGTAGTCACATATGGAGCATTCGGTTGCTAAATCTTATTTGACCTAAGACATGGGCATGCTCTTGCATCAAATCCCTTTACTAAAGGAACCATCGATAATGCTCCCAAGATGGCTACTGTGACAATTAAAAACAGTCAAGGAGATGTGCAAATTAACTCACTCGTCAGACTTCATGTTGATTTCATTTCAAGCTTCCTCCAACCTTCTGGGTCAAAGTGGTCGGGCGGCTTTCATCTCCGTGGTTCCCTGAAGTGCATAAATTTCTCCCCCTTTGGTGGGTCAAGGCCTCATTTTCTCAAATTTCGGGATCTCTGCTCCTCCCATGCCTGAGGCTTCGCCACATAGTTCAAAAGCCCATGGTCATCTGTGTGCTTCGCCAAGAAGTCCCCCCACATGGTTTCTGGGTGAATAAGCCATGGCCGGGAGACATACCATCATAGAAGTGATTCACAAGCATCCATGTATCGAAACCATGGTGGGATATGCACCGATGGTCTCCATAAAATCCTCCCAACATCGATAAAACTCTCATTATCGCAGTGCCAAGCAGATTTGCCTTCAAACTATTGGTCTTGCTGCATCGGTAAATTTTCTTCAAAATTCACTAAGTTCAAATTTCAATTTCTAATTGTTCTGCCTCAAGTGAATGAGCCAATCTTCGTCTCGTTTTTCAGGCTAATGGAAATGCTTTCACTACAGTCCATGTCAGTACACCTTCTTTAAAAGTCAGGTACACTCGAACTCCCTGATATGTGTATATGGATTTTCATTCTCCATTCCATGAAAAGTGGGCAAGAGGCATCAAATAGGGGTCTTACTACCACATCATCACAGTGGTATGATGTGTGAAGGTGCACTCACTCTGGGAGGGTATGTGGTCCCCACGGACCTATATGCTGCAGGATTTATTGCAGCTCCATGTCGACTTTTGGCCGTTTTAGGTAGCAGGATCCACTGGGCCACCGTGTGTACACCGACTTCCACAACCTTGTTCAATTGCGTACTAACTCTTTGCACCCACTCCGATATACTTCTATCCCGTTGGTACAAAAACACTTGTGAACAAAACGAGACAAAGCAAAGAACAAAGAATAGTGGCTCACAAAAGATTAGTGTTAGCTAAGAAATAAAATGACTGTTATTCATAAAAAAAAAAAGCCCAGCAGTGACTGCTGAGAGAAAAAAAACTTGAAATTCAGAATGATGGAATTCAAAAAGGTTTAAAAGGTCACCAATACTTGTAATGAGGATTACAAGTACTCATCAACTCATCATCTCGTAGCGTAGGCACCATCCCTAAGAATTCACGCCATTTAATTCGTGTCACTGAGGGTGTTATGAATCAACAAAATTTATACTCTAAATTACTCCTACTGGGCCAGAGCGTAACTATCAAAGATAGAGGCTCTAGGATCGAACACTGTGGACGGGTTTTCTTCTTACCAAATGGATTTACGCATCTCAAAATGGTGAATTTGTTTTGGATTTTAGGATTCGTGTAAAAGTGTGTGGAGTCATGTTGTGAAAATCTGAAAATAAAACGAAATAAACTAAAATAAAGTGTAAAAGAAATCCTCAAGTGTCGGGTCGCTTAGGTCGGGTTGATAGGTTACAAAGAGGTCCCTGCCCATTTCAAGTCAGAGGATGACCTATAGTCATTCCCGACCTGGATCTTCATTTAACTTTAAAAACTAAACCCTAATAATTTTCCTTTTGATAAAAAGCATTTATTTAGCATTTATGGTTCCTACAATGAAAATCTATCACCTTGACCCATCCTACAATGATTCGTAAAGGGCAACTAATGAATCTAAGTGGATCTAATAATAAGCATCCACTAAACCCTAAAAGATTACCAAGTATTAATCAACGAGCATGCATCTACAGTGAAAATATAACCCCCTTAACCTACCTTCAAAGGGCTCGTAGAATAGCAACTAATGGATATAAGTGTATCTAAAGCCAAGAATACACTGAACCCTAAGCTTGCCAAGTATCACAAAGAAAGTACATCAAAGAGCTTTAAACCTGTGAGCTGTAAATTGGGAAACCAAAATTTCAAAACCTGGTCATGGGTGGAAAATAGGAACAAAAGGCAAACCCATTCAAGCCTAGCAACCCTTCTCTCTTCGATACGAGATCTAAATTTCAAACATCCTTTGAGCTGTCATCCCTAAAGGAGGCTCTGCTCCTCTAGAAAGTGAGAGAAAATGAAAAATAGAAGAGAGAAAAATTGGAAGAAAACAGAGCACTCGTATTTGCTTCCGTCAAAATCAAACTTAGGTCAACAGTGTATTACAATGGCTTATATAGACTTTACAATCAGCGAATCTACCAAAATTAACCTAACTAAAACTATTACAATGATAGTAGAAGGAAATTAACTAAAAACGAGGTCGTTTTCAGACACAAAAACAAGGAGCAGAGAATTTCGCTATAGGTGAAATTTTCGCTATGTAGTGATATTTCGCTACAATAGCGAAAATTCGGTACAATAGCAAAATTTTGCTATGCAGTGAATTTTTCAGCTTGTAGCGAAATTTTGCTATTTAGCACTGTTCATTCTCTTGTCCATCACTATTCACGGCTACTATTCATCCTGCACTATTCATCTACACTATTCCATTTCTTCTTGCTTTGATATTCTTCATTCCCGGATTGCTGAAATTGATAGAAAACCATATGAAATTGATGGAAATCAACCCGACTTTGTTATGATTGGATTGACACGACGATTTGGCTTCCAATTCCTACAAAACTATAAAACAGCCCCGGAATGCGATCAGAAGTACAATAGGGACCCGAACATGTCAATTGGGTTAATTATAACAATTAGTACACAAAAAGCGCTCAAAACCTATTAAAAATGGTGTTCAAAATAGCACTGGGGCACTAATCACCAATTTCGTCGTGGGACCAAATTTCAAGTACATAATAAGTACTAGAGGGACACGCCAATAGAGGCCTCACTGTGAAGAAAGCCATTTGTGGCTTGTAGTTGTTGAATGTATCTATATGTTCTCAGATAAGAGTGTTGTAATAAATTCTATGGACTATTGCGACATAACAGATATTAGTGGATATGGACAAATGGACCTCAGCGCGGTCATTACTACTTTTGTTAAGACCCTAGATGGGTCATGGATATACTGTTATACAAGTTGTATATTGGGTAGAGCTCCCGAACAAAGGAGACTCTGCCCGATTTTTGTGAAAATATGGATCCCGATAAATGGGACACAATAGTGTGGTATCTAAGTTACCCGTAAACTAATAGAAATTCACGGGTCGATGTGTTGTCAACTGATCCCCTGCTCTTAGCGCTATAGTTTTTCATGATCTTTCTCATTATCAGAACATATTAACATATCATCAATGTATACTATTATAAAAGATGAATAATCAAATAATATTTTATCCATTTTTCTCTGGAAAACTTGAGGAGTATTTTTTAATCCAAAAAACATTACCATCCATTCATAATGACCTCTAGGTGTACTAAAACTTGGAATAGGTATACTGTCTGAGACGCCCTAAAAATCGAGGGTCCGTATACTCAGATACCATGCTGTGACACTCCAAAATCTGGGGTCCGGCTAACAACTCGTCTACCCTTGGAATATTCGTGGTCGCCTTTCTGTATATTTTTCTTATAAATATACAAATTCTTATAATATTTTACAAGAGTTTGATGTACAACTCCATTACACTTTTACATGCCAAAATATATTAAAACTAGATTGTTCTAATACTTCTCAAGGCCATAACCCAAATTCTCTTTCAGACTCACTCGCCCTCAAGGTATAATCGTCTTCTCGTGTAACTGAAAGTGGTGGTCCCAATAAATGGTTAGCAAAGCCTAGTAGATATATCTCCTACCATGCTACTCCCCACCTAAGAGAAACATGTACGCCAATACATATTAATCACAGCATTCAAGTACCTATACTCTATTCTACTTGAATGTCTACATGTCATGAATGTAGTATGCCCCTCATGACTCAAATCCTAAGTCCTCACTGACTCTCTCACACCTGCATATGCCAGTGTGAAAAACCAGTCATTGGTGTTTCACCCAATGACTTAAACCATTGGACAACCCTCCAATTTTAATTTATCAAACTCGTGAGTTTATTCGTCGCGACCGGTCTCATCGTAGGCTTTGCACACCTTCCGACACTTTCGCGAACTTTCATCGCCGGAGCATATGTCTCGACCAAGAATAAAAATTTGATCTTTTACTCCTAGTGGGAGGATCCGCCCATCTCGGCTTCACCCAAACACACGAAATTTTTTATTATTATCTTCATGCACCTGTGAGCCTCAATTTGGACGTTGTCCCATTTTACTGAGCTCACCATCGAACACCAAACACGGTTTCGATTTACCATACTGTCGAACACCAAACACAAAGTATCAATTCTAACCATGCCTTCACACCCACTCGACGTGATGTCCCGTGCATAATTGCAATGCAAATGTCATTGCATGCCATTTCATGCCTACATGTACGCTACGTGTCACATGCAACATATCTATTATACTACATGTCAAGTGTTATGGATAAATTATATTTAATACATATAATTATTTCCATTTTTATCACACATATATCACATAATTTCACACATTCAGCACGTTATTCAATTTACAACAATAAGCCATTCTCGACCATAAATCCGGCCATGCTTAACCTTGGAAATAATTTGGACTTAGTCTAGAAAGTACAACCTTTATCAATACCAATAATAAAATATCTAACACGCACTTCGCTTCATGCCATATATGTAACCCCAAGCATTTCACATACAAACTGCTTCCGAAAACAAAAGTTCCAGAAACTAGAATGGACCATTCCTCAAATGTCCGTGACCCAGCCCAATGTTCAGCCCACGGTTTGTCTAAGAACTTCATCTTATAAAATTCTAAACTCAACGAGCTTTCCATAGAGTCTAAGAACGACGAATCGAGTTCCTGACGAGAAAGTTGGTGGTCTTCTAAGTTGACGCGCCAATTTGGTAAGTGGTGTGCGGAAATCTGGGGCACACTCTCGTTTGCCATTCTACTCGATTTTGCCATCCCTAACACAAAGGTTCGCCTCCTGACAATCCCGAAACCTCGTGAAACCGGTCTTTGACCATCACACAACAACAACCAAACCATACACATTAAATTCTCCCTGAAATGGGGCGAAACAGTTAGGCCATTACGTGGCATCTAGCGTAAACACCTGAGTACGAGGAAACCTACTCAGGCAGCTTCCGGGTCCTTTTCGCCCGCCGTCTCATATGACGCTGGGTTCCGGTTTCCCTCCTCCTTTCCTTTCTTTCCTTCTTTCCTTTCTCTTTTCTTCTTCTCTTTTTCTTCCTCCTTTTCTTTTCTTCCTTCCTTCAAGCTTTCCCTCTCTTTTCTTTCCTTCTTTTCTCTCCTTCCTTTCCCTTTCATTCTTACTGCCCTCCACGAACTGAACTGGACGTCCATATATATAGCCAATCCATGAGCCATTTCACCTCCACATGGCATGCATGTTGCATGCCATGTGTATGCCACATGTCACTTCCAAAGCCATACACCAATCCCTTCATGAAATGGACATGGTCGCCATGTGTCCTACATGTGTCTCTCCTGCCAAGAGGGCTCTCTACCACGTGTCGCATGGCATGTGTCCTCATGTCACGCTGGCCACCCGACACCCGTCAGTTCGAAAAACGCTAAATTCGATACCTTGCACCCGACGAAACTGAACGGGTGTTAGGATTTTGGTGAAACAATTCCAACGGTGAAATCGCTTTCTTCATCCGAGATCTAGAAAATCTCATCTTTTCCTTCCGCCAGGACTTATTCGATAAATTAATGTTACCCTTTTCTAAAATTTAAAATGTAATTTTTCAATAGTTTTAATTTCATTATCCATTTTTATTTTACAAAATCCGGTTATGCAATCAAATTTTTGTAATAATTTTTTCCCTCTAACCAAATTTATTAATATTTCCTTATTTCGATAATATCCACAAATTTAGTATTCTTATTCGGCTTCCTTATAATTTATTATCATTCTTGCTTTTCCTCTTTTTAACTCACTATGTTTTCTTACCATGAAAGCAGGGCTACTATGTGAGCTTTTACTTTCTCTTACTAGATTCATTTGTATTCATTCATTAATTTGTATTTTTAAATCTTCTATATCTTCTTGTAAATATATCATTGGTGTTACTTTAATAACCTTATCAGGATCTATCATTTCTAATTTACAGTAGATTTTTGTCTTTTCCCAATATTTTAAAGGGTTATTACTAAAATTTTCTTTCAATTTTTCACATGTGTCATCATCAAGTACTTTATAAAGAATGTATTTATTTATTTTTTTTTTGCTTCTCCATTTTCTAGCTTTTTGTCACTTATTTTAAAAGGTTTTAATATTCTAAGTACTCTTATCCAATGATTACAATGTGTTTTAAATATTATAGTATAAATTGTTTGTTGATATATTGATAATTGTTGTAAAAAGTCATTTCCTAATATAATATTGCATTCTATATTGTCATATTGATAAACTTTTCCTATTTTTATCATTTTATTATGGATCATTATTTCCACATTTTCTTATTCTTTTGTAATCTCTTCTTTATTTCCAGTTACACATTTTATAGAGATTTTAATATCTTTCCATTCTTTTAATAAAAAGCTTTTAAATATTGTTATTTCTGATCTTGTGTTTACTACTCCACATGTATATAACTTAGTTTATGGAATATTTACGATAATAAATACCATTGTAGGGAATGTAATTTCTTTCATTTTTGTCTTTCTAGGAAAATACATGTCTGCACTATATATTTCTATTCCTTCTTTTGTAATCTTATATTTATCTAGTCAATCTAGGAAACTATTTTCTAAGAGAATATCATAGTGTCCATTTCCTTGCATTATGTTATCTTTATAGCAATCTACCAAAAATGTTATTCCTTGTAATGTTATGGGTATTTCTAACTTTAAACTACATTATAATGTTTGGCCATTATAATTTTTAAAAACATATGGGCTTGTTATACTTCCTATTATTTTGCATTTATCAGCCTAAATATGGTTGCAACTGCACATGTATCTATTAAAATCCTTGTTTTTGACTTCTCTTTCTCCATTGTAATAATTTCCTTTTATCAGGAAAGGTGAATGTACATCTTCTCTTATTCTTTGGAAACTATTTCTCCTTGTATCATTTTTAATATTATTTCCTATCAAGGAATTTCCTCTAAATATAGGTAAATCAATTATTTGTATACAATATTCTTCAGGAATATCATCTTCAAGACTTAAAATGTAATTTTCTGGAATTTCTATTCTATCTAACTTTTGAGGTTCTATCATCTCGGCAATTTCTCTACATTCATCACAAATTTCTATAAATGGCTTATCTTGGTACATCCTTCCATAATTTGAGTTTGATAGTGTGTATAAAGCACTATAATACATTGTCATTACATTATTACCTTCTTTCATAAAATCTGCTCCTTAAAATTTTGAAATATAAAGTTAGACTATTATCAAAATTCTTTTATCTCCTAAATTAATGCTATATTTTGGGTAACATGTTAACATTAATTTCGTATATACTAAATTTCCTTGGATACTTCCTAGGTGGCTTTCATGTGTTTGTATTAGTCTTTTATCATGTAAACTTAGAACTATTGATTTATTTAGATTTTTAGGGAATAATGATTTTATTATTATCTGTACTCCTACTAAATATACATATATTTTTTTCTCTTACTTTTTCATTTTTTATTTTACTTAATGTTTCATTTATAGTTTCCTTTGTCAATAAATTAAGTTTTATGTTTCCTTTAGCTTTGTTAATTGTTATACTTCTTTCTATCTGTATTCATTGATTATATATTTTCTATGCATATATTTTATTTAGGTATTTTACTACTCCTTCTTCTCCTAGGGCTTTCAATAAAATTTAGATTTTGGATTTTCTGTAATTTTCTATTATCAAAAGTTCTTTTCAATCTATATCCTTTCTCGATCTTAAGATTAATAAGTTCGAATTCATAAATATCATCTTCCTCAATTATCTCTTTGTAACGCCCCAAATACCCCCTTGGACGGTATTACATACTAGCAACCATTTACACCATGAGATCACTAATAAAATCTATAAATAACCGAGGGTCCTTAATTTAACAAAATTCGGGCAAAGTCTCCTTTGTTCGGGGAGCTCTATCCAAAACACAACCTGTGCAATTATACTACATCAACCACACCGGATCCATTTATCCATAAAATATTTACAACATTATCCTAAAAGATTTCCATTCACCGTATGTAATACCCACAATAACCTTCCAAAAGAATCATGGCCACAATATCAAAAGAATATGCCCAACAATGGCATTTACATTTCGAAAGAATTAAACTATGATAACGCAGCGGAATAACAAAATAATAGATTTTACATGATTTCAAAATAATTTCTCTAAATTTTAAGACAAAAGAAACTCGATACTTCATACGGTCACCTGTGGATTTAGATTCCCTCGAAATGTGGCCTCCCCAATGCACGTTCCTTGATTCTACGCTTCAAGGGTAAAATCAAAAGGTTTATGTAGGGGTGAGCATGAAGCTCAGAGGAAAATCCTCCCAAACTCGAACAAGGTTTAAAGTATGGAAATCTGGGCTTGGCCTCATTTTTTCAACATAACATGTATATACAATTTGACATAAAACAATGACATTTTGAAATATGTTCCAGTTTATGTAAAACAAAGTGAATTAAATGAATAAACAGAAAGAAATAAGGTAAAAAATAAATTTCACCATAAACAATTTCCAACAAGTCTTGGGGTAGGCTATGATTTCTTAATCCAGAACTCCACCCTCAAGGTTCTCTCAAGGTGTAGCATACTTCACAAGAACCTCCACGCCCCCCCCTTCCCTCCCATGTTATCTTTGTTTCAAGCATCCTTATAAGGAACCCCTGAGAATGAATGAACATCCTTACAAGGGACTCCTCTCACTCATCACAGAGGTTTCCTAAGCATCCTTACCGGAACCTCTGGTGAAGAAATGAGCATCCTTACAAAGAACCCTACCCATGTTCATTCCAACAACCATACAAGAACATATCATACAAACCATCATTGCCCATAACCAACGATTCCATATAACCCTAATTTACAAGCAATTCTTCCAAAGATCTACAAATCCATTCTGAGGCAATTTCAATAAACAAGTAGGAAAATATTAAGTAGATCGTAACTATCGCTTTATTCTTACTACTCACAAATCACTATGATTTAGAACCACAACAAAGAACATATCCAAAGAAAACCAATCATTCTTCAAAACGTTATGTTCCTAAGAAGAAAATGTATTTATGGTATTCAGGTAAACTCTCACATGTTTAAATATCAATTATCGTCCAATTGGGCTTTTATACTTCTTTAAATCAAAGCATAAGAACATAAATATAAAATATTACATAAATCATAGAAATAAAGGTTTTTAGGTTTAAACAACATTAAAAAATGAATCCTAACGTCGAAAAACCTTAGAGAACCCATGTAGATTTAATCGAGAGTGTAAGTGGCAAAACTGTAATTTTGAAGAAAAACCAAAATGCCCAATGAACAAGAAAATTCCCGGTCAGCAGGTCAAAACCTCTTTCCACTCCATTTCTCATTTTTTCTTGACTTCACTTCACCCCACACCCTTGGAACCCTAGGAACCCGAGAGCAGGAAGGAATGAAGGGCTTAATTCGATCAAGCTCAGATCCTCATACAACCAAGGATTAAAGGTAGTGCCTTCCCATTCACTACATCGAGGCTGTGGTATGTATATATGTGCTTTGGGGCTAAAATTACATTTTTTCCGGTATTCCAAAACCATTCTCTTTTCAGACGTGGGAATATAAATTATTCTGAACGTGGTTCTGGGATTGATTTCTAACTCCTACTGATTTGTGTGAGTAGAAAAATACCGTGGTATGATCTCTTGTATTTCCTAACTGTTTCCTGAATTGTTTTATGACCGTTTGTGGATTATTAGAAGTTTTTCCAAGAAATTGAGAAATATAAAGGATTCAGTGAAATTGTCGGTTGGTAAACTAAACTTTCCGTATGGTGATCGGAGAACCAAATAGGACTTTATATAGTAATGTATCTTTCTATATGTTTCACCCATTCGATTCCGATCACTCTAATCTCGATTCACCTACTCGAAAATGATTCTCCAATTGGGATTATTACATATTATCGGGATTTTTACATAAATATAGGGATTATGATACATTCTTAGATTTTTCAACAATACGGGGATTTTTGATAAGATTGGGATTCTACTAGGGTGATCACCGCGTATTTCCACTCCTGAATGGTTTTCTTATGGGGATTTATAAGAATATGGGAGATTTTATATAACTCAAGTGAACTAATATTATTACCTAGTATGGGGGATTTTTACATAACATGGGGGATTATTATATATTACGTGGGGATTTTATATAATATGAGATTTTACATAACCTATGAACTTATTAACAAGATGGGATTTTTACATAAAATGGGGGATTATTATATATTATGGGGATTTACATAATATGGGGGATTTTTACATAATACGGGATTATTACATATATCATTAGGGGATTTTTCTTACATAATACGGGTGGAATTTATTATATATTGGCTGTAGATTTTACATAATACGGGGGATTTTAGACAGATGGGGATTCTGTGGTGATCACGCAGATTCTCACCACTTGAATGATTTTCTTTTTTATGGGGATTTATATATAATATGGGAGATTTTTACATAATTCATGAACTTATTACTTAAGATGTGGGGATTTTTTACATAACATGGGATTATTACATATTATAGATTATTTTTATGATAACCCGGGGATTGTTATACTTGGACACAATGAGAGGCGCTTATACGCATGCTCATCCTATGCCATACCAAGAGGCTGCTTATAAAGATGCTGAGAAAACCTATTTTGATATATGAGAGGCTGCTCATACGCATGCTCATCCCATGCTTATACTCAAGAGGTCGCTTATAAGCATGCTCGAGAAACCCATTTTGATATATGAGAGGTCAGTTTCATACGCATGCTCATCCTATACTTATACTCAAGAGGTTGCTTATAAGCATGCTTGAGAAAACCTACTTTTGATATATGAGAGTTGCTCATACGCATGCTCATCCTATACTTATACTCAAGAGGTTGCTTATAAGCATGTTTGAGAAGAACCTACTTTGATATATGAGAGGTTTATACGCATGCTCATCCTAAACTTATACTCAAGAGGTTCCTTATAAGGATGCTTGAGAAACCCTACTTTGATATATGAGAGGTTGTTTATAAGCATGCTTATCCTATCCTTATACTCAAGAGGTTCCTTATAAGGATGTCGAGAAACACTACTATGATGAATGAGGAGTTTATTGTAAGGGGATGTTCGAGAAACAAAAGAGAACTATTGAAATGGTATGGGGTGGAAAATGTTTAGTATTTGTTTATGCGTGGCCTGAGTGTACATTTACTTTACATGTTTCCATATAACCAGATCTATTTTCAATGTCATTGTTTTCTTTAAAATCAGACACCTATGATATGCTATAAAAAATGAGACCGACCGCTTTTTCATACTTTCTAAACCTTGTCGAGCTCGGGAGGATTTCCTACTGAGCTTCGTGCTCACCCCCTACCTTACATCCCTTTCATTTTACCTTGGAGGAAGGGTAGAAACAGTTGAACCTCGCAGCCAGGAGTCCTCGATCGAAGGAAAGTTAGATCCCGAGGTCCTCCACGGTGAAGGAATTCAAATTGAGGTCAAGGTAGAAAAGAAGAAGGCTTTAGTTTTGGCTCTAGTTTAGATTTTCTTTGTAATTTCGATCGAATATCCAGCTTTGAAGATGTACAAAGATGATAAGTGGTGGTTAAGGTTTCGCTTTACTTTTTGTAAGGTTATCAGGGGTATTTTATACGATGAATGGAAGTCTGGGGATAAGATTAAATCTTTTATGATGTAACAGCCCAATGTTGTTAATGTATTATAATCAAGGCCATATATTTATAGCCTCTAACAAAGTTAAGACTCATTCGAATGTGGTTAAATTCATGACCCTCATTAATTATGGATTTTATTGCTCTCATGGTGTGAACGGGTTCTTGGGGTGATGTAGTGAAGCCCCAGGGGTAGTCAGCTATTGTGCATTCAACCCTAACTTTGCTTAAGCATATAATCTTTGCAAAAGATTAAGAGATGATGATTTCATATCGTAAATGTATAACATTGATAGCCCAAAACATACATATATAAATACCCTAGCCTCAATGTAAGTGAATGAGAGAAAACCCCTACCTTAAATCCTTAGTTCATTAAGATTCGAACTTTGATCTCGACCCTGGCCCTTAAATCTCTTTGTTTCGTCCCTTCCTTTCTTCCTCTTTAATGATCTCTGTGGTTCCAAGGGGTGTAGGTGGGAGTGAGTGAAAGAAATGTGAGGGAAAATGGAGTGAAAATTGGGTTTTAAACACAATTGCCCCGACTCACTATTCCCACGGCCGCTTCTTTGATTTTCTCCAAAAATTACTACTTACCACTAAAAATCAATTTGATCAATATGACTACCCTAAGGTTTTTCAACGTTCTGGATTCGTTTATAATGTTATTTTAACCTAAAAAAATTTATTTTTATGATTTATTTCAAAAGTAAAATAAATTTACACTCGAAACATTAAAATTACTACCCAAGGAACACCTCACTGCGGGGTAGATTTTGAATGTAATCGAAGAATAAACTTTTTCGACTGTATTTCTAGTATGTGTGACCTATATGGGCCGAAAGGTATACAAGTTAGGGTTCTAAAAAATAACGATCCTCATTGACTTTCCTAACAAAGAGTTATGATCAAATCGGGTGAAAGGTAGTATACTTGACTACTTGGTTTTTCTATACTTGCATAACCTTTAGCTCAGGTGTTCTCGTCACAAATTTATCTCATACCTAGCTCCAATATAGTAGTATGGCTTGCATAAAGATCCATGTCTAGCATCATTCATTAATAAAACCAAATTACCATCCGTCCCTAATCATCCATAACAACATGATGTAGAACTAGTATATTAATCACCAAAAAATTTCTTCTAATTCTGCTACGAATTGATGAGAATGCAAATGTCATATTTTTCTCTTTTATTATATAGCCTTTTATACTTATTATTCTTATAATTTGATTTAGGATGTAAATGGAGATGTTAAATGCAAAACGAAGCTAATTGGACGATTGTTGATAGTTTAGACATGTGGGGGTTTCCACTCTTTACTCATTCTGAATCACTTTCTGAGGAACTATTATCATTCTCATTATAAACACTACTCATTTCACTGTCAAAACTTAGTATACTTTCTAAATCATCTTCTTTATTTTCTCCCCATATGATAAATGTCTTTTTCTCTTTTTAACATTCATTATCAGAATGTCTTAATTGTCTACATTTGAACATTTCAGATTTGCTTTGACTTTTGATGTATTTTTATGTGAATATTTCTTCTTTTATAATTAAATATTTTTCATATTTTTTAAATGGTTTTCCATTATTTTCTAAATCTTTTATATTTTGTAAATTTTTTTCTTGATTTTCCTAATGCTTTCCAAATTTTTCTATACTTACACCCCCATTTTCCTAGGATGTTATCTATCTTATCACAGAATATCTTTTATCCATTTCTCATACCTTTTATAATATAACCATGGATGCATAATTCTGTTAATGTTTTCTTTAAAAATTCTATTATGGCTCCTAGAGTATGAGCATCTTCTGTTCTTACTTTTTCATATTCTTCTTTGAAATAATTACTCCATTTTCCTGGTAACTTCTCATAATATGTATTTGCTAAGATTTTCATATTCATATTACTATCAAATGCATCATAATACCATTTTCTAAATTCACATGTATATTCATATATGTTTTTCATTTTACAAATTTGTAACTGTGATAATTTATTCCTAGCTTCTCTTATATCATTTCTTCTTCGGGCTTCATACCGTCTATCATTCACTCTCCTAAAATTCAATTACGATGTATCTATAAAAGTATCTACACCTTCAAATATGCTACTTCAAAGGCTATAGTAAGGTTATTTGTAATCATCAAAACTAAATACCGATATTTCTTCCCACCATTTTCTAACATATCCTGTTAATGCTCCTATCATTATTTGGGTTTTAGTATTATTATCCCAATTTGTTCCTTGTGTCATAAAATATATTATCATTGCTTGTGACCATTTATTTAACATTGTTTTAATATATTTTTGACAATCTATATCTAAGTATACTCCTGTATTTCATAATTGTTCAATTTTTGTTTCTCTTGGTTCGTATTTAGGTATTCTATATTATTTTTCAAATGTATTCTGTTCTCGCTTTTATTTTACTTCAGTCCTTCTACATGTCCTGCGGGATTTACATCTTTTGTGTCGCTTAAACTATTCTCCGTGATTTATCATTATATCTTCTATTTCACTTTCACTTATTTTAGAAACCCTAGAAAATTTCTATTTTTGAAAATGGCAAAAATAATAAAATCATTATAATGGTTCAGCAGTTTGAAAATTCTCTGGGATCTCTGGATATGACAAAATGGACTGCGCCGTTAGATTCGTCTCATAAAATCTAGTTACCTAGAAAATTTTCGTTGAATTTCGAGACAGTTGGATTTTTCACGATTTTGAGGTAACTCACGCCTAAAGGATTCTAGGACTAGATTTTTTAAGAGAATCTCAGGTTGTGAATAACCTGCTAAGCTTCGCTAAAAATAAATCAACTGAAACCTTAACCCAAAATAAATTGTTTCGGGGCTAGGAACGGATCCGAGCGAGATCGATACACACGTGGCGCCTACGAGAGGCCACACTCTAATTTTGCTAGAACAAAGTGAGAAACGCCCACCCCGGGGGCCTAAACCAAGAGCAAGGGGAGAGAGGAGAGCCCACCTTCTCTCTAATATCCACGTGATATCTACGACTATTTTCTATTAAGCCAAGGTTTAAAGCCCAGAGTACTCGATGAGCCATGCATGGATACTAGAAACTCCAAGTTTCGCCAAGGTTTCACCGGGAAGGTTCGAGGAGTCGAAAGCTTCGGGTTCAAGAAGTGTCTACGGGACTTCCTTGGGTCGTTGCTCACTCTTCAAGAGGTAGAGAACCTCCCTACTCGGGTTATTTTCCATTTAGGAGTCGTTTAGTCTTGGTTGAGCCCTAGGGGCTGTTTGGATGGTTCTCTCGAGCACCAAAAAGGAAGAAGAAAAAAAAACAAACTGATTTTTTATGTTCTGATTCTACGTAGGCATTGTTCATGTGGAGCCTCTAACTTTGGATGGCCATAACTTTCTCGTCCGAACTCCGATTTGCACGTTCTTAGACTCTATGGAAATCCCTTTGAGTCTAGAATCCATACATATATAGTTTAATGAAATTTGAGCTTATATTATATCCGAAAATGATGAAATACAGTAGCCTCTGCTACTACAAGTGCTGCAATGTTGCTGATTTTCTTCATGGCTTGCAACTTGCATAACTCCTTCTTTAGGACTCCAAATTTGGTGTTCTTAGACTGTATGGAAAGATCCTTGAGTCCAAAATCTGGCCATATTCCTATGAATGGAATTTGGTGCCCAAATATTTTTTGAAAATTTGATTATAGCATCAAGTGTGCAAAATTCTTGGTTGTGATGATATGCGCGGTCTAATACATTGATATTAGTGTATGTTGTTTGGTAATTATATGCATGTTGATATAATTATCCATGAAGCCTAGGGAAATGCATGATTGCAGTGATCGAGGCCATTGCATGGTTTGCTGTAGGCTAGTCAGGACATGGTGTCACACCAGACCTAGAGGATAAAGTAAGTGATTACGCGATTGGTGATGACTTGTAGTTGTCAATGTAAGTGTGTTAAGTATGTTGGCATGGATTGTATGATTGAAATTGGAATTTATGTGTTTAGTGATGTAAAGGTCCAATTGATGCATGGGCTAATATGCATGAGTAGGCATATGTGCATATAGCATTCATTATATGTGTAGTGATGAAGGCGAATATGCAATACATATTTGTATCAGATTTCATATGCACTGTGGACATCGCTGAAAACGCAGCGAGTGTGCATGGTTGTTGTCATTCACCATTCTCGTGAACAAGTGGTGGATCTGATATTTGGACGACGTCCACGAGCTCCACCTGGCCTTCATATTGTAAATCAACACTATGTATGGTGTTGATGGTGTGGGTTCTGGCTCAGTGGACAATGTCCTAAAGAGTAAAGCTTGCCGAGAATGTCCAAATGAAGCCAATAAAGCCGCGAATTATGTGGATTGATTTAAGTGTGTCATCCTCGTTAAAGGATGGCATGTGGAATGTCATATATGTGCCTCCACACATATTGATCGAGATGAAATGTTTGCATGTCATTGTGTGATAATTGGAGCGACACATTATTTAGTATGAACAAGGCCATTATAGCATGGCTCTCGTCAGAGGCTGGCTTGTGGGCATATCGTGTCACAACTTAGCCTAGAGGTCAAAGTATGTCACTACTCGAGTGGTAGTGGTTTGTGATGTCAATGTATGCGTGTATGACATGTTGGCATGGATTGTATGTGTAAGACCCTGAATTTAATGTTTCCATGAATAGTAAATTTCGTTTTCGATAAGTATGTATTTGACTAGAAACGGTCAAATGAATAGCAATTTTCGAAAAAATGAGCCCTGAAGAATCGAAAATGTTTAGAATAATGTATTGAGTCTAAAAAAACTGAAACATATTAAAATGAAATTATTTTAAGGGGTGAGAATAAAACCTCAAAATGTAATTTTGAAAAGGCAAACGACTTGCTGGAAAAATCAGAATTTTTTAGATCTCTGATTTAAAATGACTTACCATTCATCTCACAAAATATAGCTACTCAAATAATTTCATTGAATTTCGAAAGTCGAATTTCACGCTTTTTCGGCGATGTATATTGCCGAGTAGCCACGGCATGACTCAGTGGTCAGCTACATGGCCCGTACGAGGAAGACACATGGAAAGTGGAGAGAGAGAGAGAAGGGATAAGATGTAGATGAAGATATTTTGCCAAAATATCTTAGGAAAAAGAAAATAGAATATCGAAAGTGAGAGGAAGTCACCGCTAAAGTCAAAACCATTTTTGTTCTTGGAAGACCAATTCATTGGAGGAGTGGAGGAGAGAAAACAAAAAGAAAAAGGAAAAAGGAAAAGAAAAGGAAAAGTGAAAATAAAGGGAAAAGTAAAAAAATGAAAAGAGAGAGAGAAACAGATAGTGAGCGTGAGAAAAAGAGAGAATAGAGGAAGCAAGCTTCTCTCTTCCATTCACGAGTTTTCGTCTACGAAACTCGACAAAGCCTGGGAGTTAAAGTCAGCCACGCAGTGAGAATTGCTGCAGTATCTAAAAGATTCGGGCCAAAACCCAAGGTCTGTGCCTTTTCTCGAAAATCGAGAAAAGGCTGTTTCAGAAATCACGCCATTCGGAGTAGGCTTTCTTCCTACTGCTAATTTCATTGATACATGTGTGTGTGTGTGTGTGTCCAAGGGAGGTGTTGGTCCGTTTTTCCCTTCGACCCCAAGACAGTGTTTTAGCCATAACTTGACCATCACTCATTCGAATTGAGTAATTCAAATTATGTTGGATAAACTAGACTGATAGGAGAACATATCTCCGTGAAATAGGTATATCCAAATTCTGACACCTTGAAACTCATAAATTCATTCAAAGTGCACCACCACACTAATTCTCGAGTGGGACACAATGGTCATTTTTCTGATTGTTGGCATCCAACTTCGTACGGCTATAACTTCTTCAACCGAACTACGTTTTAGGTGTTTTTGGACTCTATGGAAAGCCCATTGAGTCAAGATTCCAGCCATATTCCTGTAGAGGACAGTGGATGATCATAACTTGGCTTAAAATTTATGTTTTTCACCAAGTGTGCAGGTTGTTTGGTTATGTCAATGTGAATAGTCGGGTTTTGACATGACCATTTCATGTCATGTTGTGGGCTATTGTATTGGATAGTAATTACCATGAGTTAGCCTAAGAAAAGCATGAGAAAAAAAAAGAGGTAGAGCTCAATTGATTTTAATCAATTGGAAGTGAGTAAATGCTTAAGGGTTGCTTGAAAGTATATTATAGTTAATGGTTTAATTGAACATGATTAACGTATGGATGTTAATGGATTTTATGGATAATGTGATTTGTAGGAGGAAAGTGATTAAGGACAAGGGTGGAGGTGGAAAGTTTTTTTAAAGGAGGACAAAGGGCTTAAATAACTAAGGTGAGGGAAAATATTAATGTTTATGAAAATGCATACATACATACATATATATATATATATATATATATATATATATATATATATTAATGTTTACCAATGTATATGTTTTTCATATCTATGTTATAAATGTTAAAATGAAAAGAAATGTGGTTTTCTTGACTTTAAATTATGTCGAGAAAAATATGAAATGATTATGGTTTATAGTTTTATAAAGCATGATGTATGGGTTTCATATTAAATGAAATGTTTATGAACATATAATCTATATATATATATATATATATATATATATATATATATATATATATATGTTTATATGAAAATGTTTGAATCCATGCTTACCTTATGTTACAAAGATAAAGTTTAAAAGAAAGTCAACTAGTACTTTATACGTACATGGTACATGGGAAAGGGATAGAATTTTTTTTAGAGGAAAGGGAAGAGTGATGCATATATTCATGCACTTGAAAAGTATAAAAAGGTTACCAACGCATAATGTGATTTATTCCATAGTGCACTGGTATTTAAAAGAAAGGCAAGATTTCTCAAAGGTTCCTTTTTGGGTCTTCGGTGATCGTAAGACTGTTTCCTCGGAGGTTCTTTTCATACGGCAACTGCGGTTAATCTGTGAGTGTGTTCCATTGATACACTGATTCAAAAGGAAAAGAAAGTGAAGTAAATGTTTATCGAAGGATATGTTTATACAATCGTTTTACATATTGTATTCGAACTATATGGAAAAGAAAGTAAAGTAAATGTTTATCGAATGATATGTTTATACAATTGTTTTACACATCAGATTTCAACTATATCTAGAAACATTATTTTCCTATAAACCGTACTCTCATCGAGCCCTTACTCACCCTTCTTCCAAATGTTTTACAAAATGTTTTCAGTGGGCAAAGATCGGGACGAGCAACAGCATCCTCCGGCTAGTGACACTTCAGCCACGCCACATCCCTCCCCTCTCGCTCCTCCCCTCCTCCGCTCCCTCCAATCTTATTTCAACTGCCTACTTTTTGAAAATGTATAGTTTTTGCTTGTAAATAACTACTTGTATATATATATATATATATATATATATATATATATAGTATATATATATATATTTATATGTTTTGCTGAAATGAATTCTAGAGTTCTTCGATCTCTCTCGCTTGAGAAGATAGTGGTCAAGTGTAATCCTATGTACATATATATACCTCTATATACCTCTATCAAACAGAGGTATATATATGTACATAGGATTACACCCAACCACCTATGTACCTCTATCAAACAGAGGATCAGAACTCTCGTAGTTCATTTCCTTAAAACATATATATATATATATATATATATATATATATATCTATAGTGTTTAGAAAATGATTTTAAAGTTTGATTTGAAATTGGTCAGGGTGGGAATTGATGTCCTATTGCTTGGATGGAGTACATTAAATTGTTTTATTAAGGGTGTTGTAAATTGGGAAATGACCAAAAAACAAAGGAAACTCTGCTCGATTTTCTATATAATGTTTAAGCGTATAAAGAGGGGTCGATGTTTAAAAAAAAAAAAAAGGTTTTTCCCACCATGTTTCATAAGATTTTAATGGAAAACACAACTGTATAAATGGGTTCGCTCCATGGATTCACTTTTAAAAAGGGTTTAAAAGAAATGTCAAATACATAGGAGTGTCGGGAGGGTCCCTCGGGTTAGGAAGAGGAAACCCGAGTTGGGTCCCTTCAACATGGTATCACAGCCCAAGGTTTTGAAAATGTTAGGGTGGTTTGAAAAGTCTCCATGTTCTAAAATGATTTAATGCTTTATTTAAAGGTGCATGAGTTTTTTTGACAATTTAAATGTCATATGAACTTTATAACATATGATATAATGAACAAATACATAAAGGCGCTCGTCGAGGCCGGGTCTGCCCATGATGGTGGGTTCCGGCAGTTTGCTCTGCCTGGGGCCGAGGAACATACGGATGAGTTTGTTAATGTTCCTATTCCACCTCCTGTTCCTGTAGAGCCTTCACAAGCAGGACCATCACGTCCTCCAGAGCCAGTGGGAGTTAATATACCGCTTGATCAAATGGCTTAGATGTGAGCCACAACATTTCGTCAGCCCCGTGAGCCGACAGTGTCCATTAAGAGGGCAAGAAATTATGACGGAATAGGGGATCCTAAAAAGGCATGGTCGTGGCTAGAGGGTAATGAGAGAGTGTTCTGTGTTATGGGATGCTCCGATGAGCAAATGGTGACATATTCTTCTTTCCTGTTGAGAGACATAGCACTTGATTGGTAGAAGGCAATACAAAGACAGTTTCCAGATGAGGTGTCTTGGACCCAATTTAAAGAGGAGTTTCTAGAGAAATTCTACCCTATGGTCTATAAAGATCAAAAAATTGAAGAATTTTTCAAGCTCGAACAAGGGACCATACGCTGGGACGAATTTACAAGAGGTTCCTAACTAGCGCGATACGCTCCTCGAGGTACGTAAAAGTGTTGAGGCTCAGGAAGTGGGCCCCGAGAAAGAGGTCAAGAGTATCAGGCTCGCCTCTCATACTCGCAGATGTGGTTAAGGCTTCATCGTGATGCAGAGGAGTCGGGATTAGCTCCTGAGATTGCACAGGGTTCGCAAGGGCCAAAGAGAGATGGATCTACTTAGACTCAAGGTAGATCCAGTAAAAATTCAAAGAAGGGAGGAAAACCACCATGGGCAAGTGGTAAGATAGGTCAGAGGCAACAGTCTAGTTAAAGTTCAGTAAAACCACCGACTGGA
Source organism: Tetrastigma voinierianum (assembly GCA_016808115.1). NCBI lineage: Eukaryota > Viridiplantae > Streptophyta > Magnoliopsida > Vitales > Vitaceae > Tetrastigma > Tetrastigma voinierianum. The sequence continues at coordinate 664,951 of JAEQBH010000061.1, forward strand.
ACTTCTTCGACCCTAAGACATCAATGTAGTAAGTGTGGGAGGTTTCACAGAAGGGAATGCATATGGGGTACCGATGTTTGTTACAGATGTGGACAATCAGGACATTTTGCAAAGGAATGTCCACGCTAGCCTCCGATGCTGGGTCACCATAAGGGCACTAGCACAGAGGCCATTTTCAGTTAGTAGAGGTCAGGATCAGAGAAGGGCATCCAGTAGAGGTTCTACTCCTTCTAGTAGACCTAATGTACCAAAGATGTAGAGGCTGCCCACCTGTAGGATCTCCAGCTAACTCTGGGCGACCCAGCCGCATACGGTTACCCACCAGACGCCGACATCAGCCCCAATGTTACGACAGATAATTTCAAATATCGATCGGTGGATGCCCATATTCTCACAGACCTGAGCTACACATTCTTTATTTCACGGTTAATTTCAGCGTTAATGCTGAGTCCCAACCTATAGACTGCAGCATAGTGGTATCTCTTCCTACAAGGGACTGGGCAAGATAGCAAAAGAGGTTTATCTGGATAGTGTGGTGATTATCGAGGCCAGGAGTTTCTAAAGATACTCTTGATATTATTGGGGACATCCATGACTTCATGTTATATTGTGTAATGGATCACTATCTGGGACATCATGTTATAAATGATTGTTATAGAAAAGAGGTTAGTTCTACGACCAGAGAGACAGAGGTCGGTTCCCATGGGTTATGGAAGATACTACCTAACAAGATATGATGCTATGAATAATATGCTCCTAAGTCATATCAAAGGTACTCTAGCTTATTTATCGAGGCGTAGGGATAAGTGGTAATGACCGAAGATATTCGTAGTTAGAGAATTTTTGACGTATTTCCAGATCTTCCGCATACCCTGGGGATAGAGAGATTGATTTTCATATCAATCGACCCCTGTGATGAACCAATCTCTAAGGCACCTTACAGATGGCTCCCTTGGTAGGGCCAAAGAATCAAAGTACATGGAGGAGTCTGGTGGAGTAAAGTGGTTTTTTCAGCCGAGTACTTCCTCAGTCTTCGGCTCGCTTGTGAAGAAAAATGATGGAAGTTTGAGATTGTGTATTGATTACAGAGAGTTGAATAAAGTGACAATACACAATCAATACCCACTTCCACGGATTGACGATCTTTTTGATCAATTACAGGGAGCGAGGGTATTTTTGAAAATTGATCTGAGGTCAAGTTACCATCAATTAAATATTCGGTCAGAGGATGTTCTCAAGACAGCTTTCAGAACACAGTATGGGCATTACGAGTTCTTAGTTATGCCATTTGGACTAACTAATGCCCCAGCTGCTTTTATGGATCTTATGAACCAGGATAACGACCTTGTTTGGATCGGTTTGTTATAGTATTCATTGATGACATTTGATCTGTGCAGCGTGGGAAAGATCCATGAGGAGCATCTAAGAGTTGTTTTATAGATTCTGAGGGAACATCAGTTGTATGCCAATTCAATAAATGCTAGTTCTGATTAGATAGTGTTGCTTTTCTAGGACATGTGATTTCAGCAGAGGGGGTTTCTATTGATCCACAAAAGATTGAGGCAATTGTGAACTGGAAACCACTTATGAATGTGACAAAGATATGAAGTTTTCTGGGTTTGGCAAGGTACTATCAAAAATTTGTTGAGGGGTTTTCGAAGTTAGCGGCTCCTTTGACTAAATTGACAAGGAAAGAGGAAAAGTTTATATGGTCAGAGGCATGTCAGCAAAGCTTCGATGAACTAAAACGGAATTTGACCTCAACCCCAGTTCTTACACTTCCATCAGGGCAGGATGGATATACAGTGTATTGTGATGCTTCCAAGCAAGGCTTAGGGTGTGTGTTAATGCAACATGAAAATGTGATAGCATATGCTTCGAGACAATTGAAGAAGCATGAGCAAAATTATCCGACACACGACCTAAAGTTGGTCGTTGTAGTCTTTGCTTTACGGATATGGAGGCATTACTTATATGGGGTTCCATGCAGAATTTTTACAAATCACAAAAGTCTATTTATTCTGAAGGAGTTAATATGAGGCAGGAGATGAGTGAAGCTCATTAAGGATTATGAGTGGACTATTGAGTACCATCCCAGGGGAAAAGAGAGCTGGGCGTTGGACAGTGGAATGACTGGTTCCATATCTCACCTAAAGGCTGCGTACCTTCCTAGACTTGTGGAATTGAAGGGTCTTTTAGGTGTGAGACTAGAGTTGGCGGCAGTCGGAGCTTTACTAGCTACATTTCATGTTCATGACCGATGATAGGCGAGGGATAAGGGGCTACGAGACTCAAGATCGAGACAATGATTAAGTTGAAAAAGGGAAGCCGAGAAATTTGCGGAAGGTGAAGGAGTTTGATCTGAGGCGGATGGTACATTGATGATGGGTTAGAGGTTGTGTATACCGGATATGGGAGGATTAAAGAAAGAAATTATGGAAGAGGCTCACTCTTCTGCATCCGGGAAGCACTAAAATGTATCATACCCTGAGAGAACACTATTGGTGGAGGGGTATGAAGAAAGATGTTATAGATTTTGTCTCTAGATGTCTCATTTGTCAGCAAGTCAAGGCTGAGCATCAAAGACCTGTAGGGCTCTGACAGTCTCTTCCGATCCCTCAGTGGAAATGGGAGAGAATCACGATGGATTTTGTGGCAGGACTTCCGCGTTGCCAGAGTGGTTATGACGCGATATGGGTGATTGTTGATAGATTGACGAAATCAGCCCATTTACTACCTATGAAAAACAATGACTCAGTTAAGAAATTGGCCGAGTTATATGTGAAAGAGATTGTGCGACTTCATGGTATGCTGGTATTGATAGTATCAGATAGAGATCCACGGTTTACTTCTCGATTCTGGCCCAGCTTACAAAGAGCTCTGGGTACTAGGTTACATTTCAGTATGGCTTTCCATCCTCGGACGGATGGCCAATCTTAAAGAACCATACAGACATTGGAAGATGTTCTCAGGGCTTGTGTGTTAGAGTTTAAAGGAAGTTGGGATAGACATCTACCATTAATGGAGTTTGCTTATAAAAATAGTTATCAATCAAGCATTGAAATGGCACCTTAAGGGGCCTTATATGGAAGGAAGTGTAGGACTACATTATGTTAGGATGAGGTAGGTGAGAGAAAATTGTTAGGTCTAGAAATTGTCTAGGTCATGACAGATAATGTTAAGGTTATCAGGGATAGATTAAAGATAGCATAAGATTGACAGAAAAGTTATGTTGATAACCGAAGGAGAGATCTGGAATTTCAGGTGGGGGATCAGGTATTTCTGAGGATATCACCCTGGAAATGGGTGTTGCGATTCAGAAAGAAAGAGAAGTTAAGTCCCCGCTTTATGGGACCTTATGAAATTGTAGAAAGAATTGGGGAGGTAGCGTATTGGTTGAGGTTGCCACCTGAATTGGCCATAATACATGACGTCTTTCACGTTTCTATGCTTCGAAAGTATATAGCCAATCCTTCACATGTGTTAAGAGATCAACCAGTTGAATTGAAGCAAGACTTGACTTATGAAGAAAGACCAATTCAGATTGTTGATCGAAAGGATCAGGTTCTTCGGAACAAAGTAATTCCTTTAGTGAAGGTGTTGTAGATGAATCACGGTAAAGAATAAGCAACATGGGAATGTGAAGATCAGATGCAGACTCAATATCCACACCTGTTTTAGTCAGGTATGAAAATTAAATTTTGAGGACGAAATTTTTATAAGGGGGGGTGAATTGTAAGACCCTGAATTTAATGTTTTCATGAATAGTAAATTTCGTTTTTGATAAGTATGTATTTGATTGGAAACGATCAAATGAATAGTAATTTTCGAAAAATTAGCCCTAAAGAATCGAAAATGTTCAGAATAATGTAATGAGTCTAAAGGAATTGAAACAGATTAAAACGAAATTATTTTAAGGGGTGAGAATGTAAAACCCTAGAAAAATGTAATTTTTTGGAAAAAACAAAAGCGGTAATTTGCTGCATTAGAAAAAATATGTTATTTTCTAAATATCGGATGATAAACGGACTGCACTTTGATTGTCTCAAATCCGCTATCCGATTGAATTCCGAGGCGTTCAAATTTCACATTTTTCGAGATATAGGGTGTCGGGTGCCACATGGCATGCCTAGGTGGTTGCCGCATGGATCCGTATGAGGAAGACACATGGCAAGTGGAGAGAGGGAGAGAGAGGATAAGAGTGAGATGAAGATATTTTGCCAAAATATCTTAGAAAAAAAAATATTGGAAAGTGAGAGGAAGTTTCCTCTCACTTGCTTAAAGTCAAAACCATTTTTGGTCTTGGAAGACCAATTCGTTGGAGGAGTGGAGGAGAGACAACAAAAAGAAAAAGGAAAAAGGAAAAGAAAAGGAAAAGTGAAAATAAAGGGAAAAGTCAGAAAAATGAAAGAGAAGAGAGAAACGGAGAGTGAGCGTGAGAGAGAGAGAGAGAGAGAATAGAGGCAGGTGCTCTCTTCCATTCTATGAGTTTTCGTTGTCCAGCTTCGGCAACCGGGAGTTAAAATTGCTCCTACGATGAAGAGAAACTACAGCGTAGGTATCGGAATCACAAGATTTCGACAAAACCCAAGGTTCGGTTTTTTCTGGAAATCGAGAAAAGGCGGTGTCCCAGGAAATCACGCTATTTGAGGTAGGGTTTTCTCCTACTTGGGTTAATTTCTGTCGAAGGGCATGTGTGTATGTGTGTCAAAGGGAGGTGTTGTTATGTTTTTCCCTTCGACCCTATGATAGTGTTTTGGCCATTACTTGACCATCACTCATTCAAATTGAGTGATTCAAATTGAAGGATAAACTAGACTAATAAGAGAGCATATCTCCATGAAATAGGTATATCCAAATTCCGACACCTTGGAACTCAGAAATTCATTCAAGGTGCACCACCATACTAATTCTCGGGTGGGACACAATGGCCATTTTTCTTATTGTTAGCCTCCAACTTCGGACGGCCATAACTTCTTCGACCGAACTACGTTTTAGGTGTTTTTGGACTCTACGGAAAGCCCATTAAGTCAAGATTCCAGCCATATGCTAGTGAGAGGGATGAGTGGATGATGAGCGTGGCTGAAAAATTTGCACATGTTTTTCACAGTGTGCGAGGTTGCTTAGTTTATGTCGATGTGAATAAGTGGGTTTTGACATCGGACATTTCCATATGGCAGCTTTGTGGGCTATTATGTTAGGTAGTAATTGCCATGAGTTTAAGAAAGCATGAGAAAAAAAGTGAGTTCATTGATTTTAATCAAATGGAAGTGGTAATGCGAGGGTTGTAGTATAATTATAGGTTAATGGTTTAATTGAACATGATTAAGGTATGGGTGTTAATGGATTTTATGGATAATGTGATTTGTAGGAGGAAAGTGATTAAGGACAAGGATGAAGGTGGAAAGTTTTTTTAAAGGAGGACAAAGGGCTTAAATAACTAAGGTGAGGGAAAATATAAATGTTTATGAAATATATATATATATATATATATATATTAATGTTTACCAATGTATATGTTTTCATATCTATGTTATAAATGTTCAAATGAAAAGAAAGAAATGTGGTTTTTCTTGACTTTAAATTATGTTGAAAATATATGAAATGATTAGTGGTTTCCATAATAAGTAAAATGTTTATAAACATATATATTTTATATATATATATATATATATATATATATATATATATATATATATATATATATATGTTTATATGAAAATGTTTGAATCCATGGTTACCCTATCTTACAGAGATAAAGTTTAAAGGAAAGTCGACTATAGTACTTTATACTTGCATGGTACATGGGAAAGGGATAGGATTTTTTGGGGAAGGGAGAGCAATGTTTTCTATTATCATGCACATGAAAAGAATCTGAAAAGTTATATAAGCGCGATTTATTCCATAGTGCAATGGTATTTAAAAGAAAGGCACGATTTCTCGAATGTTCCTTTTTGGGCCATCAGTGATGGTAAGACTGTTTCCTCGGAGGTTCTTTCATGGGCCAACGGTAGTTAACGGTAGGCAGGTTCCATTAGATATGACGGATTCAAAAAGGAAAAGAAATCGGTAAATATTGTTAAGGATATGTTTACCTCTGATTGTTTACACATTGTATTTGAACTATATGGAAAAGAAAGTAAAGTAAATGTTTATTGAAATGATATGTTTATATAACTGTTTTACACATTGTATTTGAACTATATCTGGAAACATTATTTTCCTATGAATTGTACTCTCATTAGCTCCTTTAGCTCACCCTTCTTTCCAAATGTTTTATAAAATGTTTTTAGGGGCAGAGACTGATGAGCAGTTTGAGCATCCTCCGGGCTAGTGACACTTTCGCTTCATGTGACAACTATTTTTTGAAAATGTATAGTTTTGTTGTAAATAACTACTTGTGCGCCTTTATTTTGATATATATATATATATATATATATATATATATATATATATATATATATATATATATATATATATACTATATATATATCTCATATATATGTTTTAAGAAATGAACTCACGAGGCTGATCCTGTTTTGATAAGTACGTGGCGGTTGGAGTGTAATCGAGCTAAGGCTTAACGGTTATAAAAAAAGTTTATATATCTATAGTGTTCGAGAAATGATTTTAATGTTGATTTGAAATTGGTTGTGGTGGACGATGTCCCATCGTTGGATGTGGAGTACATTAAATTGTTTAATGCAATTTGGAAATTAGGAAATGTACGAAAAAATAGAAACTCTGCCTGATTTTCTATATAATGTTTAAGCGTATAAAGAGGGGTCGATGTTTAAAAAAAAAAAAAAAAAAAGTTTTTCCCACCATGTTTCATAAAATTTTAATGGAAAACACAACTGTATAAATGGGTTCGCTCCACTGATTCACTTTTAAAAAGGGTTTAAAAGAAATGTTTTCTCAAATTCGTAGGAGTGTCGGGAGGGTCCCTCGGGTTAGGAAGAGGAAACCCGGGTTGGGTCCCTTCAATATGACTTATTTGGAAATTGTATGTTAGTTTGATAAGATTGTCTAAATGACACATGGTTATAATTCATGATTTAAAATGTCTACATAGCACTCATGATGTATGTAGCATGATCTGAAATTAGCGATGGCATAGTGCGTTGCATGATGCACTAGGACATCGCATGACTTGGGTGTGAGCGCATGGTAGAGATCGACACTATGTTTGGTGTTCGATAATATGTCGTGGGTACTATGATGCCCCAAATTCTCAGAGGTCCTTTTTATACTCTTTTTTTTTTTTTAACCACTATAAAGTCATCCTGACGAGAGAACTCTGTCGTGACGAGGAATCCACATCGTGCCTTGACCTCTGTCGCGGCAATCTGGTCGCGTGCCGCAGTGCCTTGTCGTAATGCTTGGCGCCCGAGTGTTGTCGCCTCACGCCTAAGCTCTGTCTTGCCAACTCTGACGCGACCCGGTTGTGCCATGTCGTGATAAGATTTCCATGGTAAGGCCCAAACTCGGTCGTGACCTAGAATATCAGGTCGCGACATGGGAACCTCCTCCCATGACCAAGCTCTATCGCGACATGAAATTCTATGTCGCGACAACGAGCCTTCCTACAACGACCAAACCCTGTCTCAATATAAAACCGTATGTCACGACATAGAATTCTTCAGTCTTAACGATCTTCTGTCGTGCCAAGAAAATCCTGTCGCAACCTAAGAACCCCCTACCAAGACCAACTCTTGTCGCGACATAAAACCCACTGTCGCGACACTATCAAGATATAGAACCTAAAATCCTGTCACAACAAAGAAAGCCATGTTACAACATTTCCATAGCTTGTCATCTAAGAACCATGTCGCGACACAAAAACCCCTTTCACGACACATAACCAGAAAGCTCTATCGCGACCAAAAAAAACCCTTATCGACCTAATACCTGCAGTAGCCTTCCTGGCCCTTCCTACACCTCCAACCCTTATTCAAAACACACTAAGTTCCATCTCTAGTAGCCTTTTTATTACATAAATTACCAAAAACATGGAAACTCTGTTTATCTAGTCGAACAAAATGGGGTTTTATTCTGACTCTTTCTCATTACATATCTGAAACTAAATAAACCATTAAATTTAACGAGGCGGATAACTATCCAGAGTTTTACAAAATACATGACTAAGCCATAATCTGGCCTTTTTCATAACTAAGATCTTAGATGTGTTTCATCTCCTGGTGTACCTCCAGTACCTAAAATTATTTTCCCACGACGGGGTGAGCAATGCCCAGTAGAGAAAATCTCCTACAATGGCTACTCCCCACCTAAGTGCACATGCAATTCCATATTCAAACATTCACACACATTCAAGTAAAAACATGCATATTTCTACATGAATGTCTACATGCCATGCCCCATGTCTCGAGTCCTCATCGATTCCCTCACACATGCATATGCCATGTATGAAAACTGTTTTTTTTTTCAAAAAAAAATATTTTTGTTTTATAAATCATTCCATTGGACAATCCTCCAATAAGTTCACTGGACAAACTTTCGATCAAGTAACGTTGGACAACCCTCCGATCAAGTTCATTGGACAAACTTTCGATCAAGTACATTGAACAACCCTCCGATCAAGTTCATTAGACAACCCTTCGATATCGAAACCTACTGGACAACCCTCCGATGTCAAAACATATTGGACAACCCTCCGATGTCAAAACATGTTGGACAACCCTCCAATGTCAAATTCATTTATTAACCATATCATGCACGCACACCCATTTCACGTGATGTCCTTGTGCACATGCAATGCTGATACCACTACATGATGTCTCATGTTACATGCATAATGAAAACTACATGCAACATTCATAAATCATGCTTCATACCAAGCATCATGTTAATATATATACACATATATCAACATCATTTCCACCCACTGACCTCGTGTTATTGATCAAGCAATCAACACCTGAGCACAGTTTTTGCTTTCTCAAACCCAGAAAAAACAGCATACCCAATCGGTATATCAGTTAGTAACAAGCCTCAACACACAACCAGGATCATCATACTCGGATCACACGACAAGAATGCGATAAGTTCAGGAACTATAATGCAGGAAACCTGGCTGACCAATCGACTATCACTTGGTTTCTATCAAAAGCGTCCTTAAATAACCTTCTTGGGGACTAAACACCCTTGGCCATTGGATGGCCCTTATACCAAGAATAACCAGAGTAAGAGAGGACCCCTACCTCTTGGACCATAGGCAAACTTCACTCCTTGTTCGAAGAATTTTCCCATTCTGCCATCAGAAGTGCACTGGTACTCGTTCCTCCTCCCTTTTCTTTTCTTCTTTTCTTTCTTTTTCTTCTTTTCTTTATTTTTCTCCTTGTTCTCTTCTATCCCCACTAAACCGATTTGTTCTAGGTGTATAACACCTCATGCAATCCACTTGACACCTAGCATTTTCCATATCGTAATAAGCGTACGACTTGTCCTACTATCCTCTCATGCATAGTACCCCTTGACATTTATTCATGCTGCTTAAGTGTCTCTATGTATTTTCTCCACACGGCATGTACCTTCATGTCATGTGTCGGCTTATCGTTTGCTCATTTTGCCTCGAAATACTTGAAATTCATTTGTTTGGTCTGACCCAAGATTTATTTATTATTACCTAGATTTCGTGAGACCGAACTCAGCGGCGTGAGTGCAGTAGATCATCAGGGATCTAGAGAGAAATTTACAGGCTTGCAACCTGTATTGTAATGGTAGCCTATCATTTCACATTACTCGGGTTTTCACAAGTACATGGTAGATCGACACCGTGTTTGGTGTTGGATGGTGGGCTCGATACTTTGGACTACGTCCAATGGAGTCTCATGGGTGCATTTCTTATCAGATACTGTCCAATGCTTTTGAAATAAAGCTACTTATCGGAGATTGTCCACTGTTTTTTAATAAAACAATTTATCGGAGATTGTCCAATGTTTTTGAATAAAACTATTATCAGAGACTGTCTACTATTTTTGGATTAAATAGTTTATCGGAGATTGTCCAATGGCTTTGAATAAAGCGGTTATCGGAGACTGTCCAATGCTTTTTTAATAAAGCAGTTTATCGGAGACTATCCACTGTTTTTTAATAAAACAGTTTATCAGAGATTGTCTAATGTTTTTGAATAAAACAGTTATTGGAGACTGTCAATTGTGTTTGGATAAAACAATTTATCGGAGATTGTCCAATGGCTTTGGATAAAGCGGTTATCGAAAATTGTCCAATGCTTTTGAAATAAAGCAATTTATTGGAGACTGTCCACTGTTTTTGAATAAAACATTTTATCGGAGATTGTCCAATGTTTTCTAATAAAACGGTTATCAGAGACTATCCACTATTTTTTGATAAAACATTTTATCGGAGAATGTCCAATGGCTTTGAATAAAGTGGTTATCGGAGACTGTCCAATGCTTTTGAAATAAAGCTGTTTATCGGAGATTGTCCACTGTTTTTGAATAAAACAGTTTATCGGAAATTATCCAATGTTTTTTTAATAAAACGGTTATCGGAGACTGTCCACTGTTTTAATAAAACAGTTTGCTCCAATTGTCCAATGTTTTTAATAAAAGCGGTTGTGGGATTGTCCAACATTTTTTTGATAAAACGATTGTATCAGTGTTGATGGCTTTGAATAAAGCGGTTATCGGAGACTGTCCAATGCTTTTGAAATAAAGTTGTTTATCGGAGACTGTCCACTATTTTTGAATAAAACAGTTTATCGGAGATTGTCCAATGTTTTTTAATAAAACAGTTATCGGAGCATGTCCACTGTTTTTTAATTAAACAGTTTAGTGGAGATTGTCCAATGGATTTTAATAAAGCGGTGATCGGAGGTTGTCTAATGGATTTGAGTTATAAAACAAAAAAGTTTTGGCCCCGGATAACTTGGTCATTGGGTGAAACACCAATGACAAGGGGTTTTCACACTTGACATATGCATGTGTGAGGGATTCAGTGGGGACTCAGGACATGAGATAGAGTGAGTCACATTCTCATCCATGACATGTAGACATTCGAGTAAGAACATGCATGTTTTTGCTTGAATGTGTGGAATGTCATTGCATGTGCACTTAGGTGGCGAGTAGCCCTTGTAGGATTTTACTCTGCTGAGCATTGCTCACCCAGTCATGGGACCCCTTTCAAGTACAAGGAATGTTCAGGGAGACGACGCTTACTAGAGGCAGATATTGAGAAGAAAGCTGGATTGTGGCTTTGATTTATATTTTGTAAAACAAGTATTAGAATACTTAATTTTGATATATGTTTTGTAAAAGAGTGATGTAATTTAAACTCTTATGGATATGGTTTATAATCATGTTCTTATATGCGATATGGATAAATGGGCCCTACGTGGCCATTTTTACTCGTATGTGGACTCGGTGAGGTTGTTGTATAATATTGGGCCATGTTGCCATGTAATTGCATAGGTTGTATTTTGGGTAGAGCTCCCCGTACAAAGGAGACTCTACCCAATTTTCGTTAAATCTTGGTTCTCAGAAAAAGGGGACTCAATGGTGTAGTGTCGGGTTATCCAACATCCACAAATCTTTCACGGGTTGACGGGTTGTCAACAGACCCTCGGGATTTGGGGCGTCACATATTTGACTATTTAATACATAGTTTTCCTCTATTATCTTGTTTTTCCTTCTTTTATTTCTTTTCTTTTCCTAATTCTAAGTATTGTTCTAATAACTTTTCATCTAGGCTTCCTTTTTCTATGTCTTCTCTTTTTATTGTTCTTTCAGGATATTTTCTAAATATTATTTGTTCTACTATTTTTCCGGTTGTTCCTCTAACATATTTTGGGTCTTTCCTTTTCTCAGAGTATTTTGTTGTATTTCTATATTTATCATTCTATTTTCTAATTTGTTCATTTTTTCTTCGATTTTTTCTAATTTATTATCTGTTCTTTTTAAAGCCTTCAATATTTCTTCCATTATTATTTCCATTTTTCTAGATTCCATGTTATTTAGGTTTCATAACTCTTTCTTTCACAAAATTTTCCCAATCTTTATATAGTTCATATTCTTTTATTTTTATTTTATCTTTTGGATATAAATTTCTTATTTCTCTTTATGTAGATTTTAATTATTGTGGATAACTCTGTTTCACATTTGTTTTTCTGAATACAGTTAATAGAGAACAAATAGTTATTGTAATTTTCTACTATATTAGGTATTATTATATCTGTAAGTTCTGTATATTTTTCTGGACTAACTTTTCTAGATAAAGGTAAACTACTCTTTAAACATTTCATAACCATCTTATATATTGTGTTTTTTATTCTTTCCATTTTACTATTAATAACGTCTTTACATAAATGTTGTCTTTTTTCTAAATATTTGTCTATTGTTTTTTTTATAAATGTTTTTATTGACTTTTGATTCATTTTAATTATCTTCTATATTTGAATTTTCTATCTATTTAGATTGCTATAAAATATTTCGCTGAGATCTTCTTCTTGATTATAAGCTTCTTGAATATTATTATTTATCAAATTTAAATCTAAAGTTATAACCATTAAGTATATTTTTGTTCTTAAATTTTCTATCTTAGCCTTTATTAATATTTCTTTTTTCATTTCTTGAGGGAGATCTAGTTGTATAATTGTCATTGATTCTTGCTTAGATATTTGAGGCTTAGAGATATACAATGTTTTTATTATCCAATCATTTGTTAAGAATTCTAATTTGTAATATGTTAAAGATTCTATTGACACTATTTCATTTCGATCATAATCATCATGTTCTTTTAAAAGCTTCATATTATTGTTATGATAAAGACTTTTTCCTTCTTTTACTCTTCACTTTTGTATTTCTTCACGTTTTATAAAGACTTTCAACTTTTGTCAAACTTTTATTTTAACTTATGTAATGTTTTTTCAACTTTGTACCTTTTAGCAATTAATGTTCATACTATTCAATGTATTTTACTATTCTTTTATCCGATTCATGTTTGATTTTAATCTTATCATAAAGATTCTAAAAAGGTTTTTATATTAATTAGTAATCTTATCATTTTTTCAAATTCTTCACAATTACAAAATTCTTCTAAATGATATTGAATGTGATTTTCTGTTAGATATATGATTATTTTTGTGATTTCAGTCTTAAATTATTCTATTTTTTGTTTTTTAATTAGATCTATTATGCTTATGTTATAACAAAATTTTTCTGCATAACTTCTATTATTCATCACTAAACCAATATTCTGTATCAAATTGTTCTAAATCACCAACTTGATATTATCATCACAGATTCTTAGATAATTTATTTTTATATTATTTTTAAAAAAATAAAATAATATTATTTTCTAGTAACTTTGAACTTTGTTATTCCTAATTCTTTGAACAAAAGAAATTTCATCATTATAATTATATTATCATATGATTTCTACCTTTTATTTTATATGAACCTAAGGCTCTAATACCATTATGTGTGGGGCTCTATAAAATCAATAGAGGTAACTAAGGAACGAGTTAATAACTTGCAGAAATGAAATTTATCGAACTGGTATCACTTATACGCAGATAAGAGCTTTAAATTAGTAAAATTTTTACCATAGTTTCCTCAAGCCATCCTGTTTGTATATATAATCCAATGACCTTCGTGATCTCACCGATAAAGAATCCCTTCCCTCAATCACCCTCCTAGTTTCACTCAGATCGACAAGTCAAAGATCAAAAGAGCACTCAATTCAGATAGATTAACACACATAAAATATATATGGGGAAACCTCAGACTTTATCTATAAAAATATTCCTCTTATCTTTGCATACAAGCTTCTTAAGGAAAGCTTTGAAACCCATTACAAAACCTCATGGATAATACAAAGATGCTTGGGATATGGTTTTTCTTAGTGTCCCTCTCAAATGAGAAACCCAATCTGAGTAGAGAGCTTTCTCACTGTGGCTCGAAATCCCTTCATTTTGAGAACGGCTGCTTTGCTTCTTAACATGCAACCTGTCTTTCTTATTCCTTTGGGTCATCTGGTTTTCTGTTGAGATAATGCACTCTCTTTCTTTTCTTCCCTGCCCCTTCCCCCATTGTCCCCAGATTGCACACGCATGTCCTCTACCATATTTTCGATCCCTAGTCGCTTCTTAGTCTCTTTCTTCAACAGTGTCATGCTTTTTACTTTGGTCTCGCCCCACAGCCTAACTCTCATCTCATGTTGTCATTTGCTCCTTTGCCATCTTATTTATTATAATTATATAATGATAGAGCATTCATTTGTTAGATCACTTTATTATTTTACATTTATATATAAGTATGTCCCTGCGAGGTCACTTGGAAAGCTGGGATTACATTTTCTTCCCAAGAGTTATCCGTACTCACTCACACTGCCTTTCTTAAAACTTTAGAGCTTCATTTTTGTCATCCGGTTACTGTAATATTTAATGGGTCCACTTCATTGGATTTTTTCACATCATTCTATGTCCTTGGCTTCCACCATTTTACAGATTTTATCATCCAGCTCGTTTGTTGCACAATGGATCATAATTCTTTTTCTCAAATCTATCATTCTTCCAAGGTAAAGCAATTTTATCCCCAATGCTCTTGGTCTTCATCCATCAATTGCTATAATATCCCTCTGTTTTTGGTTTAATCATTTATCAAAACCTTGTATTCCTTCACTGCGCTTTATTGTGATTAGATGATAGGCTTCTTGATTTTATTCCACTATCTTCATTATATTCTGGACCCATATAAAGATTTTTAAGCAAAGCCTGAAGGTCCCCGCCATGTTATATTACTGTAATCTGGTAAAAGTCGCTAAGTATTTCAATCTAATTAGGGCTCAAATAGATCCCGCCACCAAACTAAACCATGCATCTTGAATAAAATGAAGATTTTAGTCTTTGTAAAATTATTATTCGTGCAAGACCCTAGAGAGGTCCTTCTGCACAAACTATTACCATTGTTGCTACAGATAAACCCTGGAGAACAAAATTACTTCTTTCAATTTCGTGATAATGTCACCATGAGATTATGATATATTTTTTGCTTTTTCTCGCAAACAGTGGCTCTATCCGAATTCCTCTCCCTTTAGGGAGAGATTCGTCCTTCTGGGGGAACTGTTGGTCTTCCTTCAAATTCATCTTCTTAAGGATAGGCATTAATACCTTTGAGATATTTTTCAGGACGCCCAAACCCTGGTCCTGCTGGACAAACCCATTAAACCCACAAATTCCAGACTGTGGCCCACCCTGGCTACCACACTCAAGTGTCCCATTTATTGGGATCCATATTCTGTTGAAAAATCAAGTAGCCCCCTACCTGGGAGTTTCACCCAATATACAAACTCTGTATAACACTATATCCATGACCTATCCAGTGGCTCACACAAGTAGAAATGACCACACGAGGTCCGATATTCATTCGACATCCCCAACATATAACTATATCCTCAATAGTCAATACAGCTTTATTTACACTCCAAACATAAGAGATACTGGCACCACCTTGCCTAATTACTCAGGATACCCAGTTTTACTTCCCCTGGGCACTTCCACCCTCGATCCGCCCTTCACTAGACCCATTCATTCATATTTGGGTTTTTCTAAAATGTGATAATAATGCACTAAATACAACTGGCAAGAGTCCCCATTTATTACCCTCTGCCTATTATTACATACCCGAATTATATTTAGCAAGAAGTCCGCAAATTTTACCATAAATTCTTTTTATAGATAAAACAGCATGCCAGAACTAGTTTCAATTCAAAGACTGTTATAAAAAAGACTTATCGCGCCGCCAATGTCAAATTTCCTTCTGAGTAATTCCATGGCCTCGCCTGCGCCATCCATCGTGTAGACCTCCTCAGATCTGGTATGCGTAGGTCCCACGAATGTGGGGTGGTTCCAATGACCAAGAAGGATGCACCCCTGCTAAGTGCCACTCCCCACTCCATCTCAGGCACGCCATTTCACATATCTAAGTAAAAACACACACGATTCACTCAAATGTCTATATTGCAGATAGAGAATGTGACTCACCTTGTCCCACAAAACCCCAGTCCTCACCGACTTCTCACACATATTATGTTAAGGTGGAAAACCCGTCATTTATGTTCCACCAATTTAATATATTTTCCAAAAGCTGTTTCATAAATCAAACCATTAGACAATCCAATTATCAACTGTTTCTACCAAGTTCAGTGGCTTCTTTATGGGGTATGAATCTTCAGCAGTCTCATCACAAGCTTCGCTTGCTTTCCTAATACTTTCACGAACTCATCCATAGATACATATGTCCAACCGTTAGTTTGATCGGGTTTTTCACCCAAGGGTATCTATCCCTTCTAATATGCCCAAACAACACTTTATTTTCATTTCCTTTTCTTTTATGCAATCGTGAGATCTACTTTCCTCGATCGTTGTCCCATTTTTGATCGGGTGAGCTCCACCATCAAATACCTAAACATAGTGGTCGATCTACCATGTTCGCTGATCAATTACTGAAACACCTCCAAACATATGTCTGATCTCACTGCCATGCACTGCCACCCATGTCATGCGATGTCCCATTTACAATGCAATGTGAATTCCATTGCATGTATCTCATGCATGCAATAAATGAATGCCACGTAACAAAGACAAACCATACTTTGTTGAAGTAGTCATGGATAATCATATTTTAATACATATAATTCACATCCATTCAATTCAATATGCTTATCACATATTTCAACATGCTTCCATACAATCAACAGCCATGTATTTATCTTCATACCATAAAGAATACATCACACCTGCCACCACTAATCATATACGAAGATAACTTGGTAATCTCATCAAATTTTAAATAAAACAATCCCTTACAACAATCCAATAACTCTCTCAAAAGAGCAGAAACACCTGAAACTGTGAAATACCCAAATGTTACCCACTAGCAAGATGTTTGAATTCCACCTCAAAGAGCTTTCACAGAGTCCCCAAGAACGCTAGAAAATCAGAGCCTGGGGATTTTAGAAAGTTAAGGTCTGTCCAAATCAAAGCGATCGAATCTGGCGGTGAAAAATTGTTCAGACTCAAACCAAGGCTAAGCACCCATGGGCCCAGCCACCTGGCAGCCCAAACCATAAATGGCTCCGGGTTCAGTCCCCGAGGATCACCGTCTCATGGCTACGGTAGGCCGGATTCCCAAACACTCTCACTGTGAATCAAGGCGCTGTTACTCAGCTAAGACGTCCAAAATTTCATCTCAAATTATTTCTGGGCAAGGGTCCCTGACTATCAATAAACACAACCCTAAGATTAGAGCCGGAAATAAAATGGCCCGCTACGGCCACTAGTGAAAGAAATGTAAACTGCCAGTAGGAGAAACCCCTACCTTTTGGAACGCGACAAAAACCACAGTTTCTGGTATCCACATGTAGCTATCTTCATGTGGACCAACTTTGTCTCTTGCCCCGATGCATTTCGACCGTCGGTTCATCAAAGATCGCAAAGGGAAGTGTCGTTCCCTTTTTTTTTTCTCTTCAAACTGTCTCTTTTTGTGACACCCCAATTTTCTAAAATCCGGCTGACTAGCCATCAACCCAGAATTTCTATCTTAGGGTCTGCACCTATGTCTTGGTACCAAACTGCAACAACTTACTCAGGACACCGAATTACTGCCACCAACTCGATACGTCCCCAAGAAGATTCCATACATTCATATTTAAATCTAAAATATGATAATAATACACTTAATTACAGTCCGTAAGAGTTCGATCACGACCCTCTTACAATAATTACATACCTGACTATATTAGCAATAGTCCAAAAGAATTTAATTACAATTCTTTTATTCAAAATAATTTTTACAAAAGTTTTTTCAAGGCCACATATCACCGTCACAATCACGCCTCATCTAAGTTAGATCGTCGATGCTCGACCCTATAACCCGTAAGGGGGTTCAAGACAAGCGAGCAAAGCCCAGAGTAAACTCCCCAAGGGTTACTCCCCCACCTATGCACATGTAATGCCATAATCACATCATATATCACATGGAATTACTTACATGTCATGAATGAGATGAGACTCATCACATGCCCCATGTCTGCGGTCCTAACCGACTCCTCACACATGGCATATGCCAGTGTGGAAAACCGTCATTGATGTTTAATCCAATGACCCTTTTCCAAAACAAAATCTTTTGTTTTATGAATCAAAACATTATTGGATAAACCTCCATAATGTTCATTTATTTAGTAAAATCCGTGTGTTTATGCATTTATGGGCCATGGATTTTCGGGTTTTCACCGTAGGACTCCGCACGCCTTTCCTAATATTTGCTGGATTTCCACGGCTAATGATCATGTCTAATCGCAACTACCGGGTTTTTCACCTCTATATGGTGGCCTATCCCTTCTGTTGCTCCAAATGTACATGTATTTTCATGTTATAACCAAGGATTCTTTTTGGACATTGTCCCATTAACCGAGCCCACCACCCATTCACCAAGAATGATGAATGACCACAACCATGCACACACACCCAACACAATGGGTAAAGTCCCTTGCATATGTAATGCAAATGCCACACAAAATTCTCATGTTAAAGTAGTGAACACTACATGAAACTTTTAAGACTCCATACTTTATACTAAGTATCATGGATAATTATATCAAACTTACATACAATTTACATCCATTCATGATATATTTAAACACCCATATATCAACATATTTTCAAATAAGATCAAAGATGTTATTCAATTTCCGTAAATACCACACCAAAAATACCCACATGTAAACTAGTCATTCCCGGCCAATAATCTGGACTTAGTCCAGAAATTTCAACTTTTGGGAAATAACACAATATCCAAGATGCATTTCAAAGAATCCAAACCAAAATCGAATTTAAATGCATTTCTCCACTGCTCTAACCCATAACTCGGCTCTGATATCGACCTTCACAAACTCAACTGAATCTGTTAAAAATGTATCCTAATGTCCGAAAAACTCAAATCCCATGGTTGGGGCTATACCATACACCCATTTTACTCTTGGTGCTTAAAAAGGAACCAATGAGGAAAACCCCTGGTCTTCGGGAGCCTGATAAAAAATTTGATTTCTAAGAGCCCACACGTAGCCTCATTGCATGGACCAACTTTAGTTCTCGACTATCAAGTTCGACCGTTTTAACACCGTGAAATCTTCTCTTCCTCTCTCTTCCTTCTTTCCTTTTTTTCCCCATTCTCCTGACATTTTTTTCCACTTTCCTTTTTTCCTCTTCTTTTCTTTTTCTTTCTTTTCTCTTTTCTTTCCTTTTATTTTTTCTTTTTCCTCCTTTTTGGTTTTCATCCCACCGATTTTTTTTTGCTCCCTCTCATTTTGTATCCCAAGTGAGAGGAAACTTCCTCTCACCTTCCTTTCTTCTTCAGATGTGGCTACTTGTCTCTGGCACGCCTCCACGTATCATGTGCCATGTGGTCACATGGACACATGTTTGTGTCACCTTCCACAATTTACATGGCTTCCCATGCCATGTCATTCTCCCGCAGCCCTCGTGGCATCCCCTGTCATGCCATGGCACCACTCCATTTGTCACCCACACCCACTCTTTCGAAAACGTGAAATTTCGATCATCTATAAATTCAACGAAATTCCACTAGGTAACTAGATTTTGCGAGACGAATTCAACAGTGAAGTCTATTTCATCATCCGAGATTTAAAAAAAATTCAGGTTTTCCACGGGTACTATTGCGGCAAATTACCGTTTTGCCATTTTTCAGAAAAAATGAATTTTTTTTTTGGGTTTTACACTTTTTCCTCTCACTATCCCGCACTCTCCCTCCTTTTTATTTTTCCTTTTCTTTTCTCTTTCCTTTTCTTTCTCTTTTTCCCTTTTTTTTTTCCTTTTCTTCATTTTCTTTTCTTTTTTTTTTCTTCTTTCCTTTCTTTCTCCCCTTACCCAATAAATTTTTTGATTTCCTTCAAGTGAGAGGAAGCTTCCTCTCACTCTACTATTCATCTTGCCATGTGTCACCTTTTCCATGGTCCATGTGTCATATGGACACATGTTCTAAGCGACACTCTCCACACCACATGGTTCTCATGCTATGTGTCCTTCTCCCATGGTTCCATGGCAGCCCTGTCATGCTATGTGTGGCACCACCCCATGTGTCACCGACTCCTATATTTCGGAAAACGTGAAATTCTGACCATCTCGGAATTCAACGAAATTCAACTGAGTTATTAGATTTCGCGAGACAAATTCAACGGTGGAGTCCATTTCGTCATAGATCTAGAAAATTTCTAGATTTCCACCTGCACTATAGCGGTAAATTACCGTTTAACCCTTTTTAAGAAAAATTGAATTATTTCTGAGTTTTACATTTTTACCCTTACAAAAGGATATATCTCTTATCTTAATGTTATCAAGAATCGTTGTTTCCTCGGATTTTTCCCCGAATGGGATGGTATATCCAAGCCTAGCCCTTTATTGACGCTAATCTCAGAGGAGACGATAAAACATCATATGTCCATTATCATTTCTCCTAATCTTCAAAACATTTTTCAAGGAGATTTGTAAAGCTATATGACTTAGATATTTTATTATTGATATCTTTGTGTAAATTTATCATCTTTCATTGATATAAAAGATCATTATAATTTCTGATATTACAATCATTCCTTCAACCATATCGATGGTGATATTCACAGAATTCCTGGATGTTATTCGACATTCCTTCTCAAAAGCCTACAAGAAATCATAAGTATCTTTATTTGAATGAATCTTAAATTATAATAACTAAGAAGAGCTTTGCCATCTAGACACCTTCTAGCCTGTACTTTTTTCCCCGTGTTATTTTTTATAAACCTGTGGATTCTTGGAGTATTATCTATACAAAGAGTTTTGCACAAGAATTTTCAAATTTATTAATTTCTTTTATTATTGCAAGTAACTCTTTCTCATTAATATCATAATTAAGCTAATCATTATTAAAGGTTCACTTGTATAACAACATATTTCTCCTAAATCGGTTTTTAAAATTGTTGCCTAATACTTATCTAAAGAATCTGTTTGTAATATTAAATTTTCATTTTCATTTGGCAATCTTAATTTAGTTAAATCTGAACATATGTCTTTTTTTTAAATTCCTACTCATCATGAATGTTTTTTTCTTACTCCATCCTCAAGCTTGGTTTTTCTTTGTTAACAACTTTTGTAATTCATGTCTTTCTTTAGCTAAATCTTTTATAAAATCAGAGGAGTAATTTAAACATCCTAAAAATTTATGTATCATTTTTGGTTCTTTAACGCCATCAAAGGAAATCTTTTATTTTTTTCGACTATATGTCACTGTAATCTTATGCCTTTAGAGTCTATTATCATTCCTAAAAACTCTATTTCTTTTTTCTTGATTTCAACTTTCTTTTCCTAAAGAAACTTATACTCATGTTCTTTATATAGTGTTATGAAATATTTAAATGTTTTTTCTATGATCTTTCTCAATATCATAAATGTATTAAATATATCATTAATGTATACTATTATAAAAGATTATTAATGTAGAATATTTTATCCTATTTTTCTTCCCGAAAACCTTGATGCATAGTATTTCTTTTTTTAACTAAAAGGCATTACCATCCATTCATAATGACCCTAGGTGTACCTGCTAAAAGTTGTAATAGGTATACCGTCATTATCCATTTTATTTTCAAAATCTCGATTACAATCAAATTTGATGTAATAATTTTTCAGAAGAACTGTAGAAAATTTCATTTTCTAAAATGGCAAATGGTCATTTCGTAAAACTAAAATTTTTCTAGGATCTTGATAAATTTAAACGGATTTCACCATTGAATCGTTCTCGCGAAATCTGAATGTTACTTACGACTTTGTCGACCCCAAGACAGATTTAAATTTCACATTTTATAAGGCTGCACGGTGCTGTAAACGTTTCAGTAGACATGTGATTATGTGATAAAAGTCATCACTACACAAAATTATACATACAAAAGTAAGCTGTAAGGATTAGTGAGAGGGTGAGATGAATGGCCTAGATTGTGCCAAGTGTCAAATTAAAACAAAAGGGACATGGATGGAATTATTGAAATGTAAATGAGGGATAAGACAAAATAATGAATAGCTTTCTTCATTGGAAAGAACAAATCACAAGCTGGTGTGAAATTCCGTGATTTAGAGAGAGGAGGTGTGCCTTCTCTCTAGATTTTCGTTGCTCGATCCGGGTCGATTCGACGGAAAGCGCAAAGCAAAGTCGATCTCCACGGGCGAGGGCTAAACATGGACACCGATTTGGGTGGAGTTCCTAATAAACCCAAGAGGTAGGATCTTTCCTATTTAGTTATTCTCTTCACAGAGCCATAAATGGTCAGATGTTCTTAGTTTGATTAGCTGTTTTCGTCCCAGCCTTCAGCTTTGCTTTGAGAAAATCCTCATTTGCTGGTCAGGAATTCAAATGCCAACCCGAGGGTTTCAATTGCCTGCGTGAATAGTGATGTGGGATTTTGATGTTGAGGATTCAAAATGAATTGTTTGAGGTTTGTTAATTAGCCCATGAGCTACAATTTTTGGTGTTATTTGGTTGTGAATTTGCATAAATATTGATTTTACGTGGATTAATTATGTTAGTATATACATGTTATATATATTAGCATGAGTTTGTTGGGATTGGCATAATGCATTCCATATGCACTGGGGCACCCTAGAATATTAAGAGTGAGTGCATGACATGAAATTGAAAGAAACACAAAAATGTTTGTGAAAGGAATTTCGATGGAAGATTTTCCAAATAATTGCCTTGGAGAGTAGTCCAACATATCACTTCGGATGAGGACCATGACTATTTCGGAGCGTTATCCAACACCCGCCTTTAAGGTGGTCCAATATTTTAATTAAATCAAGTTGTAAGTTTTTAGAGAACAAAAGCTTTTGTTTCGAAAACTAGATATTTTACCAGATTCTAGCTTTAGGCATATGTGAGGGAGTCGGTGAGGACTCCTGACATGGATTGGTCATGTAGACATCTCGAAAGAGTTCATGTAATTGCTTGATGTGATTGTTTGCCATGGCATGTGCACTTAGGGTGGGGAGTAACCCACATAGAAATTTTCACTACCTGGCTTCGGTCACCCCGTCGAGGGATCACTCATTTCATAAGTATTGTGAGGGACAGAGGACTCGCACTCACTAGAGGCTGCATTTAGAAGAAAGCCGGGTTATGGATTTTGGTAGAGACTTTTGTATAACATGTATTAAAACTCTAAATTTTGATATATGTTTGGTAAAGAGTAATTTATTAACTCTTGAACCATTGCAGCAGGTTGATGCATTTCTTTTGTGAAGATTGATAAAATACCTGGCGGTCATTATTTTACTCGCATGTGGACCCTGTGTGGTCATTGTAAACTTGTTGGGACAGTTTAGACTGTGGTAGAGCTCCTCAGACAAAGGAGACTCTACCCACTTTTCGGTGAGTGGTGCTCCGTTACCCGACATCCACGAGTATTCCGCAGGTTAACGGGTTGTTAACGAGACACCCCGGTTTTGGGGCATCACATTTTCCTCTTGCCAAATTTATTAATATTTTCTTATTTGGGATATAATATCCGTCAAATTTAGTATTCTTATTCACTTCCTTATAATTTATCAAGTAATTTCTTGGCTTTTCTTTTTTTTTTTTTTATCTCAATTATGTTTCACTTTAAGAAAGGTGGCTACTATGTGGGCTTTACTTTCTTTTCTTATTAAATTTATTTAAAATTAAATCTACATCATATGTTAGTATTTTGAAATCTTACATCTCTCGTGGAATATATCATTGTCTTATTCTAATAACCTTATCAGATATATCATTTCTAATTTACAAGAATTTTTTGTCTTTTCCTAATATTTTAAAGGGTTATTACTAAAATTTTATTTCTTAATTTTCTTCTATATGTGGTTATGGACTACTTTATAACTAATAGACGTATTTATTTGTTCCGTTCTCCATTTTCTGGCTTTTTGGTCATAATTTATATTAAAAGGTTTTAATATTCTAGGTACTCTTATCCAGTGGTTACAAGGTGTTTTAAATATTATAGTATAAATTGTTTGTTGATATATCGAGAATAATTTGTAAAGTAATTTCCCTAATATAAATCACATTCTATATTTTCATATTGATAAACTTTCCTATTTTTATTATTTTATTATGGTCAATATTTCAACATTTCTTTTTGTTTTGTAATCTCTTCTTTATTTCCAGTTACACCTTTTATAGAGATTTTAGTATCTTTCCATTCTTTTAATAAAAAGCTTTTAAATTTTGTTATTTCTAATCTTGTGTCTACTAATTCACATGTATATAACTTAGTTTCTAGAATATTTACCTTTTTAAATACCATAGTAGGGAATGTAATTTCTTTCATTTTTGTCTTTTTAGGAAAATACATATGTCTTCACTATATATTTTTGGCTCCTTCTTTTATAATCTTATATTTATTCGGGCTCAGAGTAGGAAAACTATTTCCTAAGAGAGAATATCGTAGTGGCTTGAATTTCCTTGCATTCTAATACATCTATAGCACCTACCAAAAAGGCTATTCCCTTCTGTAACTTTATGGGTATTTATATCTTTAAATCATACTCAATGTTTTCACATCATAATTTTTAAAAAACATATGGGTTGCCCATACTTCCTATTTTCAGATTTATCAAATTCTGAATATGGCTGCAACTAGCACATGCATTCATTAAAATCCTTGTTTCTTTCCTGAATTTCTCCATTGTAATAATTTCTAATCAAGAAAGGTGAATGTACATCTTCTCTTATTCTTAGGAAATTGTTTCTCCTTGTATTATTTATGATATTATTTCCTATCAAGGAATTTCCTCTAAATATGAGTAAATCAATTCTTTGTATACAATATTCTTCAGAATATCATCTTCAAGATTAAAAATTGTGAATTTTGCTAGAATTTCTATTCTATCTAACTTTGGTGTCTTATTATCTCTACAATTTCTACTTTCATCACTGATTTCTATAAATGCCATTAGATGTCAGAAACCCGGGGTCCGTTGACCAAATACCAACCTCACCCTATGGATTGGGAGTAACCCGAGCAACACACTATTGTTCTTATCAGGTCCATATTTTCACAAAATCGTGCAAAGTCTCCTTTCTGCTCAAGGAGCTCTACCTAACATATACAACCCGTATAATAATATATTCACAACTCCATCCATGTCCTAAGAAAAGTAGTAATGATCACATAGGGTCCATCATTCATATCCTCAATATCCAACTATATCACAATAGTCCATAAGAGTCTATTATAACACTCTTATACATAAATATATAGATACATGTCAAAAGTCAACTGCTCACTTCAAAGCCACAATCCGGCTTTCTTCACAATTGAGGCCTCTAATGAACACCGTCCTTCAGTACCTGTCCTATACCTGAAATGTGGTCCCACGACGTGGTGAGCAATGCAAAATAGAGAATAATTTCTATAAGGGCTACTCTCCACCCAAGGCAATAATGCAATGTCATTTCACACATCTGCACAAACATACACATTCTACTAAATGCTCCGCGCGCGCTGCGGCGAGAATGTGACTCACCCCGTCTCCATGTCCCGAACCTTACCGAATTTCACATTAATCCATATGCCAACTGTGAAAACCATCATTTATATTCCATCAATGACCATTTTTTCCAAAACAAAAGCTTTTTGTTTTATAAATCAAAATCCATCGAACAAACCTGGGATATTCACTTGTTTTACCAAGTCCCGTGTGTTTTTGTGGGTAGCAAATTTTCAGGGTCTCACTGTAGGCTTCGTATGCCTTCCGACACTTTCTTAAACTTTCATCGCTAGACACATATGTCTTACCAAGAATACTGGGTTTTTAACCCAAGCGGGTATCTATCCCTCGTCAAGATACCATACTAATGTATTTTCATTTCCTCTTTTTTCTTTATGCAACCGTGAGACTCATTCTTTGACGCTGTCCCATTTTACTCGAAGCTCACATCGAACAATTGCCACAAAAGTCAATCTACCATGTACTCACGATATACCATCGAACACCAAAATATAGTGTCTATCTCTACCATGCACTCACACCCATGTCATGCAATGTCCCGTGCATAAATGCAATGCAATGCCATGTGCAACAATTGAAAATCATACTTCATGCCATGTATCATGGATAATCATAATTAATACATATAATTATTCCCAGAATGTCTATCATAGCACAAGACTTTACTTTAATGATATATTCAAACACCAATACAACCATAAATAATGCTTTCTTAATAATATCAGAGTTCTATGCTACTTGTACTTTGATACCATTCAAATCCAATTGCAATTTCTCATTTAAGACACATTTCAAATGATCATTTTGTAAAGGATAATTAACCTTATGAACATATATTTGTATATACTAATTCAATTTAAAGGGGGTCCATCATTTTGTTTTCAATACAAATTTTCCATTATATACTGTGATTATATGCCCATTTCATCCATTTCACCTTGATACAATACGACATTATTAGCCATTTTTTAATATCAACACATTTACAAAAAACAGTTCATAGTTCACTTTTCAATTATACTTCTACAAGAAAAATAGTCACTAAATCAAATTCATGTATGCATACGACGAAGCTTTACTTATCTCCTTATATGGCTTTGACGATGACTGACCTGCGCTCTTCCTTCTCAGACCTATTCACTCGGTACCTGCATGATGATAAAACAACGCGAGAAGCATTTTCATGTCTAGTGATTCTATACATTTCTCTCTTCATTTCAGTTTAAGTAAATCATGCATTTTTCTAAATCAATGCCTTTGTAAAAAAAATTTCAATGACCAATGCGGTACAATACATATATGTATATTTTCATTTTGTATACATTCAAATTACAATTCATTGGTCACTTCAATCATATAGTTTCATATGCACAAATCATTCTAACACAAAAATCATGCATTTCACAATTTTTATTTACCCTTAAGCGACTTAACCTATACTTTTCTGCACAAGTATAATTCGAATCATCGTGGCACGGCCCCAGCTGGGTTATTGACTGGTTATTAAAAATCATTTCGTGAACACTAACGATACTGTCCCGCTGGGTTACAGATCGAAATGACACATCGTTATGTTCGGCGTAGTACTGATCATTTTGTAAAACCCGAAAAATTCTAATTTTTTGAAAAATGGTAAAATGGTAATTTTGGTAAAAATCTGAAATTTTTCTAGATCTCATATGGCAAAACGGACTTCACCGTTGGAATCGTCTCAAGAAATCTAGGCTACCACGTCGACTTCCATTTGAATTTGAGATAGTCGGAATTTCACGCTTTTGAGGCAATCGGCCCAAAGCCGTAAACGGCTTGTAAGAGACATGTGATGTGACAAAAGTCACCTACTACATGTACCCATGTGACACATGTTGCATGATTAGTGAGATCATGGAGATGAATGGCTTAGATTAAGCCATGTGTCAAATAGCGAAATGAAGGACATCATGGAATGCTGAAAAGTTAAAATGAATAAGCCGCAAGGAGAATAGTTTTCCAATCGAAGACCAAATCGTGCAAAGTGGGTCAGGATTTGAGTTTCTAGAGAGAGAAAGAGCTACTTCTTCTCTAGATTTTTCGACGCTCGATCACGGTTCTCGGTCGAGCAAGAAGTAAAGTTGTTCTACTCCGACAAGGCTACAAGTGGTAATCGATTTTGTGGAGTTCGATTAACTCCAAGAGGTAGGGATCTTTCCTACTTGCGTTATTCTTTACAAGAGTCATGGAATGGTTAGGGGATATTCGAGGCTTTGATTTAACCGTAATTTTGGTCTCAAAAAATTTGAACCGAGCCGGGAAATCCCTATTAGGCCGCGAATGCGGTCACCCAAGGGTTTCATTGTTCACGTGAATTGTTGTGTGATTTTTTTGTGTTTTGGGTGATTCAAAATGAATTACTTGAATTGTTAATTAGCCCATGTGAGCTAATTTTAGTGTTATTGTTGTGAATTGAATAACATGAATTGTGTGAATTTAATTATGTTAATATATACATGAAAAATATATTAGCATGGATATTTTGGAATTGGTATAATGTATTTCATATGTACCAAGTGACCCTAGAATATTAGGAGGAATGCATGACATGAAAGAAAATAAAAGGAAAATGTTTTAGAAAGGAATTTCAAGAAAGATTTTTCGGAGAATCATGGTTTGAGATTGTCCAACACCCACGCTGAGGGGCCCATGAATTGTTTCGGAGGGTTATCCAACAGATTCACCTCAGAGGGTTGTCCAATGAATTTTATCGAAACTCGGTAGTAAGTTTTCGAGAACAAAAAGCTTTTGTTTTGAAACTGATTTTATACTCATTTGGCTTAGTGCATGTGCGAGTGGAGCTCCAAGTGAGGACTCGAGACACAGGATCGGGCATGTAGACATTCAAGTAGGATCATGTATTTGCTTCGAGTGTGTACTTGGTTTCCATGACATGCACTTAGGTGGGGAGTAACCTCATGCGTAGAAATTATCACCACGAGCACGCTCACCCTATCGAGGGATCACTATTTCAGGTACGTGGAGTGTATATGGCACTCGCTCACTGTAGCCGCGCTTTTGTAAGAAATGATCGTGGCTTTGATGTTTTGTAGAACATGTATTAAAAATTAAAATTTGATATTTGTTTTGCTAAGAGTAATGTAATAACTTTGAACTATGTTATATAGTTGATATGTATTTGGGTTGAGTATTGACAGACGGCCCTCGTGGCCATTTTTACCATTTTAATTGCATTCGGGACCCAAGCAGGCTGGGCTGTTAATTGTCAAAAAAGGTTGTACCTGGGTGTATTCTGCACAAAGGAGACTCTGGTCGATTTTCATGAGTGGTGTCGGGTTACCCAACATCCACGAGTATTCTCGTGAGGTTGACGGGTTGTCAACACCCCCGTGGATTCGGGGGCGCTACACATTCGAATTCTTTATCGTTATCAATCTATCTTTAACTCGAATTTAACGGTTAACATTATATTAAGGGCGCTCAAATCATTCATAGAAAGTTACAATAGTGTATATACATTTATATCCAAATACATGGTTTCCATTATTCATGCAATTTTTCATGTGCAAATCATTTCACAATCAGTTGTATCAAATCAATTTAAAACAAATCAATATGTAATTTTTCGCAATTCATTTCAATAAATCCACTTATTTCATAATCCTTCAAACATTTTAGAAAAAAAGAGAGAGAAGTGGAGAACAAACCAATTCATTTATGGCTCAAACGGAGCACACATGCATATTCATATAAAACCTTAGACTATTTTGACAAACAAAAACACAAAACTTAAACAAGGAAGGAAGTGTGAAGAACAAACCTGTAAAAGGTCTGCCGCTTCACCTCCTATTCTCATAATCCCATTCTTGGGTCAAGCGTCCTCGGCCACCAACCCCTAATTCATCACAAATATGCCACTATCAAAGAAAACCCAAGAAAAATCAGCCAGCATTCGAGATTTTGGCTAGGTTGATCACCCACACCTTCAATTGAAAATATTTCTGGGGAAACATGAGCCATATTTTGCTTATGCTTCCTTTAAGAAAATGATAGCTCTATGAGTCTATTTTCAGTAGGAATTTGAATCATCTCATTTGGATCACCCAAACTCAAGTTACGGTATTTTAATGCCAAACTGGTAGGTATACCCAGCTCACTCGGTTACCTACTGTTATTCTTGATTTCAGGGGTCTTAACTCCATAAATTGGTAATGGTTCCTCCTACTCATTTGAATCTATGGTTATAAGGTTTCTTCTCCAATTTAAATAATCCAATTTAGATCACCAAAAATTAAGTTATTGCATTTTACATCCAGACTGCTCTAATTTGTAAAGCAGAATCAGATTGTTCTTGCATATAACTCCACTTTGACGGATTTATGGGCACATTGGGGTTACATATTGCATACACTTCCTTCAAGTAAATTATTTCCCTAGAAGTATTGTTTATCCAAAATTTTGAATCACTCAATTTGGATGAGTGAACTCAACTTATAGCCAAACACCACAACTACAATCTAAAATGTGAGCATACCCATCGCCACCCGGAACTCACCTTACCCATATCTGGTTTTAGAGCTACAATTTCCTCCTGGTCCCTTCTATACATTTGTATCTCTAGCTCTTATGGTTCTTTATCAATTGGAATCACTCCATTTGAATGATTATAACTTAACTTATAGCAAAAAAAAACACAGGGGTTTTGAAAAAAATTTTTACAGCAACTCTTTTGAAACTTCATCATTTCCTTTATACAAAAATTCTTCAAAACCAATCCTAACCCAAAAGCACTTTGAAACTTAACCCAAAAAAAGTCTAAAATTGATCTACAACAAATCAAAATCACCTTTACATAAGGTTAGGGTTTTCCCCAAATCCAAAATCATCAAAGAGGGAGTTAGGTTTAATTTTCTTACCTTAGCTCTCTTCAAATCTTCTCTTCCTTCTTGCTTGATCAAAGATACTCAAGAATCCGAGACAAACACACCAAAAATCCTTCAAATATTCTCTTCCTCTTAAACGTGAATGCCTAAATGTACATCTCCATAGACCACTTTGGTCTTTATTCTCATGTCATGTGTAATCGCCATGTTTACAGCACACTGGCTTTTTCATTTTTCATTTTAAAGCCTCATTTAACTTCTCTTCATTTCCACTTCATTTCCTCTATATACTTTGGCACTTACATTACCCATTTATGACCCTTAGGTCCTCATTTGCAATTTTTACCAAATTTATTTGGCTCCTGTAAAATTTTTGGGTTTTTATCATTTTTCGTGTTTATCCATTTAAATGCCGGAAAAAATATAATTTAATTTATTTTACACCCTGAACATTTTATAAAACTGTTAGGGTATTTTCAGGGCATTACAATTCCCATTTAATTTCCAAATGTCTAACACATATATCTCAACATGCTTCAAAATACATTAAACATGTTATTCACTTTATGCATCTCAAGCAATGACAACCTCATTCTCAAGACCAATTATGGCATAGGGATGCCCACAAAACATTCCACAAGACAAGCCATAACAGACCACAAGATAGTTCTAAACTCGGTTCAGAAAACTAGCCCCCTAACAGTCCCAAAATTTGGACACAAACCATTAAACAGCCTAAGTTGTAGCAGTTTCGGAAAACGGACCACAACTTGAGTTACAGAGGTCCTATTTGGGTGATTCAAAAGCCTAAAATCACGTTCTTAGATAGAGCTACAATATTTTTGAAGGATACTAGTCTAGCTTTTAACCAACCAAAAATCAGTCCCAAAAATCTGGACAATAGGTTCGGCCAAAACAAGGCAGCCTGTGGCAATCCTAGAAAACGGACCATAACTTGGGTTATAGAGGTCCAATTTGGGTGATTCAAAATCCTAACATCAAGTACTCAGATAAAGCTATAATTTCCTTGAAGGATACTAGTATAAATTCTCCCTTTTTCTCAACCGGAAATCAGTCCCAAAACCTGGACACAAACAGTTAACAGCCTAAGCTATGACAATTTTGGAAATTAAATGGACCATAACTTGAGCTATAGAGGTCCAATTTGGGTAATTCAAAAGCCTAACCTCAAGTTCACAACTTCATCTACAATTGTCATGCATGACACTAGTCCAAATTACCTATTTTTCTCAACCGAAAATCAGTCTCAAAACCTAGACACAAACAGTTAACTGCTTAAGCTATGACAATTCCGGAAATTTAATGGACCACAATCGAAGCTATAGAGGTCCAATTTGGGTAATTCAAAAGCCTAACCTCAAGTTCATAACTTCAGCTACAATTTTCATGAAGAACACTGGTCCAAATTACCTCTTTTTCTAATCAAAATAAGTTTCAAATGTTGGACATCATATAGGGTCAAAACAGGGTACTATTCTCATAACCCATTATTTTGCCAAACAGCCCCTTAGGGCAAAATTGGCCAAACAGCCCCTTAGGGCATTAAAACTTAACCAACCAACCCCTAGAATGGAAAATAAACCAAAGAAGGAAGAATCCCTACCTCTTTGAGCGAAGACGAAGCTTTCGGAAGTCCCGAAGACCCGAAACCCACGATCTTCCGAACTCTTCGCTTGAATCTCCGCAAACCTTGTTTCCTGCACTACGCGCAGCTCCTCGCCGTGTCGATGGACTTTAGTTCTTGGCTCGATGAAAACCGAGCAATCGAGCTCCGTAGATCGTAAAGAGAATTTGGAGCTTCTCTCTCTACTCTCTCTTCTCCTCTGTCTCTCTACGGTTTCACAATAGGAAAATGTGGCATTTTCCCCCAAAATATCCTTGCCTAACTTTAAATCGCCTGAGATACTGCCCATCGCATCATGTGTCCATTACTCATTCAGTCCGTCTACTCCAACAATTATTTCATCCCTATCTGCCCAATTTATTTTAAATGAACTTAACTGAGTTATTTCTAACTCCCAATATTCTCATAAAAATCTTGCCCTTGGGAGTCACTAGACACTCAAGCATCTCAAAAAAATCGTGAAAAATCTTTACGTCCCTAATTCGACAAAATTTTCAGGTAACTGATTTCACTAGGATGAATCCAACGGGAAGTCTGCTTGGCTATCCGAGATCTAGAAAAAGTTTCAGGCAATTTTACTGTTTTTTGCCATTTTTCAAAAAAAAAACAAAATTTTCCCGGGTTTTACACTTATCTTGGTAAATTCTTCCATAATTTGAGTTTGATAGTGTGTATAAAGCACTATAATACATTGTCATTACATTATTACCTTCTTTCATAAAATTGTTCCTTAAAAATTTTAAATATAAGATTAGACTATTATCAAAATCTTGATCTCCTAAATTAATGTTATATTTGTAAGTGTAACATGTAAACACATCAGATATGCTAAATTTCCTTGGATACTTCCTAAGTGGCTTTCATGTGTTTGTATTAGTCTTTTATCATGTAAACTTAGAACTATTAGTGTATTTAGATTTTCAAAGAATAATGATTTTATTATTATCTGTACTCCTGCTAAATATACATATTTTATTTTTTCTCTTACTTTTTCATTTTTTTATTTTGCTTAATGTTTCATTTATATATAAGCCTTTTCAATAAATTAAGTTTTATGTTTCCTTTATCTCTTGTCAATTGTTATACTTCTTTTCTATCTTTTTGGTATTCATGGATTGTATATTTTCTATATATATTTATTAGGTATCTTATTAATCCTCCTCCTGGGGCTTTCAAATCAAAATTTAGATTCTGAATTTTTTGTAATTTTCTATTATCAAAGTGTTTTTCAATCTATATCCTTCTTGATCTTCTTTACCACTAATAAGTTCGAATTCATAAATATCATATTTCTCAATTATCTCTTTACTCATTCTGAATCACTTTCTGATGAACTATTATCATTCTCACTATAAACACTACTCATTTCACTGTCAAAACTTAGTATACTTTCTAAATCATCTTCTTTATTTTCTCCCTATATGATAAATATCTTTTTCTCTTTTTGACATTCATTACTATAATGTCATAATTCTCCACATTTCCAACATTTACATTAGCTTTTGTCTTTTGATGTATTTTGCGTAACATTTATTTTTTTTATAATTAAATCTTTTCTTGTAATATTTTTTAAATGGTTTTCTCCATTATTTTCTAAATCTTTTATATTTTGTAAAAAAATTTCTTGACTTTCCTAATTGTTTTCCAAATTTTCTTTTCTTATACTCCTTACACCCTCATTTTCTTGGGATGTTATCTATCTTATCACATAATATATTTTCTCCATTTCTCGCACCTTTTATAATATACCTTTAGATGCATAATTCTATTAATCTTTTCTTTAAAAATTCTATTTTGGCTCCTAAAGTATCAACATCTTCTGTTTTTATTTTTTCTGAAAATAATTACTCTAGTTTCCTGGTAACTTTTCATAGTATGTATTTTCTAAGATTGTCATATTCATATTACTATCAAATGCATCATAATACCATTTTTTAAATTCACATGTATATTCATATATGTTTTTCATTTTACAAATTTGTAAATGTGATAATTTATTTCTAGCTCTTTGGCGTCCTTTCTTCTTGCTCCATACCGGTCTGGACATCCATGTAATTCTCCTAGTGGACCATTTACTGATGTATCTAACAAAAGTATCTACACCTTCAAATATGCTACTTTCAAAGGCTACAACAGTGTAATTTGTAATTACATTGAAACTCGGTGCTGATAATCCTTCCTACCATTTTCTAACACATCATGTTAATGTTCCTATCACTATTTGGGTTTTTGTATTATCATCTCAATGTGTTCCTTGTGTCATAAAATATAATGTCATTGTTTGTGACCATTTATTTAACAATGTTTTAATATTTTTTTGACAATCTATATCTAGGTATACTCTTGTATTTCCTAATTGTTCAATTTTTTTTTTCTCTTGGTTCGTATTTAGGTATTCTGTATTGTTTTTCAAATGTATTTTTGTGTTCTTTTATTTTACTAGGTCCTCCTACATATCCTATGGGATTTACATCTTTTGTGTCATTTAAATTCATTCTTTGTATTTCTATCATTATATCTTCTATTACAAGCCACTTATTCGACTCATTCGCCTATATAGTTTTTTCTTCTATTATTTGTTTTCTTTCTTTATTTTCTTTTCTACCCTAAGTATTGTTCCAATAATTTTTCATCTAGGATTCCTTTTCTATGTCTTCTTTTATTGTTCTTTCAGATATTTCTTAAATATTATTTGTTTTACTATTTTTCAGCTTGTTCTTCTAACATATTTTGGATCTTTTCCTATACTAATAAGAGTATTTTGCTCTATTTCTATATTTATCATTCTATTTTCTAATTTGTTCATTTTTTCTTCGATTGTTTTTGTAATTTATTATCTGTTCTTTTTACAGATTTTAATATTTCCTCCATTAATATTTCCATCTTTCTATATTCCATGTTATTTGGTTTGTATAATCCTTTCTTTTACAAATTTTTTCCAATCTTTTTATAATCCATATTCTTTATTTCTATTTTATCTTTGAATATAAATTCTTATTTCTCTTTGCATTAGATTATTGGATGTTTCTCCATTTCTACTAAATTTTTATTTTTTCTATTACTTTTCTTGTTTTTTTCTAGATCTAGGTTAACCCTAAAGGGTAAATATTTATTGTAATTTTCTACTATATCATGTATTATTATATCTGTAAGTTCTATATTTTTCAGTTAAATTTATAGATGTGCTGCAACCACTTCAACATCCCATAACCGTCTTATATATTGTGTTTTTTATTCTTTCCATTTTACTATTAGTAAAGTCTTTACATAAATTTTTTCTTTTTTCTAATTATTTGGCTATTGCTTTTTGTACAAACGTCTTTTTTGTCATTTTACTCATTTTAATTATCTTCTATATTTGGATTTTCTATCTATTTAGATTACTATAAAATATTTCACTGAGATCTTATATATATATTTTATATTATTATTATTATTATTTATTTATAAGCTTGTTGTGATTAAGTGATGATTGAAGCTTCATAATTAGGGATGGCAACAAGGTGGGTTTGGGGTTGGGGATCTCATCCCAACCCCATCCTATTTATTTATTTATTATACTTCATCTCGTCCCCATTTAAAAATTAATCAAGTGCACTTATTGTGCAGGGGCGGGTTGGCAAGAATTTTAATATATTTTTATACGCAGCCCGCTTATATTTTATTTTTTGTGCTCTTTATATATATATATATATATATATATATATATATATATATATATATATATATATATATATATATATATATATATTAAAATTAATATATTTATAAAAATAAAAACTATGAATTTTATAAATTATTTATTAAAAAATATTCTAATTTATTATTATTTCTTATATTAAA
Source organism: Tetrastigma voinierianum (assembly GCA_016808115.1). NCBI lineage: Eukaryota > Viridiplantae > Streptophyta > Magnoliopsida > Vitales > Vitaceae > Tetrastigma > Tetrastigma voinierianum. The sequence continues at coordinate 700,889 of JAEQBH010000061.1, forward strand.
AATAAACCGTCCGATGCAATCCTATAATCATAATAATCTAGCAAGTATTATTCCACTCCCTTGAAGGACTGGTCTCACCTGCCTTACTACCGCACGATGTTTGACTGTCTGTCAATTCTATAACTGGAGATGTGGTGCTGAGCTCATTCTGATAATTCGACCTCAATGGCTTTTTTATCATAAGCTCTAGCAGCCGCCTCTGCAGTGTCGAGTGTGCCCAGCCACACCTGCCGGCGCCGGGTCTTGAATGTTCAATTCGCCGCCCATTTCCCTGGTCTCTGTCGGACTCTGAACTTCACCTCGTCGTCGTTCCGGCATCCTCGGCTTCCATGTAAGGGCACACCTACACATCCGTCGTGGTTGCAGTGGAGGACACTTTTCAGAGGAGGAGTGACAACAGTGCGAGTTTGCTCTGGCGGCGGAAGAGGTGGCGTGGTATTTTCCAGGTGATCGGTGGTTCCAAGGGATGGCGTGATGGAGGGCGTGGAGACCATTATGGAGTGCTTCCTTCTTCCATTTGCTGCTTCGCTTATTCGCTGAAGTTTGAAGTTTCGTCTTTTTGATCGTCTATCAGCATAGAGATGGGATATTTGAGAATCAGAGAGTAAAGAAACATATATATATATATATATATAGTCATCGGTAGAAAAGGGCGGGACCAGCTGGCACACCGATTACACACTGTTTTTTTTATATTTTTCACGTGGCTAGGTACAGGGATTAAAAAATCGTGAAATATCGATGATATATTGCCGATATTTTGGGTGTCGGGACATCCTGAAACGATTTTTGTAAACAAAATCATATTGGAAAAATTAAAAAAATTAACATTATCGGTATTATATCGATATTTTAATTTAGATATATCCAACATAAAAATGCAAAAGCGTTGTAAAAATAAAAATCAAACTCCATCGATATATCGCCGCTTTTGATTTTTTTGGTTTTTTTTTTTATTTTTGATCCGACTACCGCTGCTTTATTACACAGCGCCGAGATTTCCGTCTCATAAATTCAAATTTTTCAATCCGCTAGTAGTCATCTGATAGCTGTATCAATCGTATGATCCAACGGCCGCATTTCAACCTTTATTCCAATTCGCCATATTTCTTGATTCGACAGCCGATTTTGAATCTTGACTGACCTAACTTTAATCGATTTATAATTCAACGCACAAATTTGATCCAAAATCAAATTCAACGGTCAAAATTCATTTTTAAAGGGTTTTGGACCAAAAAAGGGCTAGTTTGACTCCGAAAAATCTATAAATAGCCATAAAATCACTTGTTTTCATATCAAACTCATTCATTCTCTCTCAAACAATTCTTCATTTTTTGCAAAGTCTTGGAGAATAATATTTTTGTCAATTTTTGGTGGTTTCATAAGTCTTCCATTCAATACAATTTCTGCAACTTAAGGTATGTTTCCATGTTAATTATTTTTACATTTGTGCAATTTAGTAATTAAATTAAGTTTATATTTAGATTAAGATTGTTTATATTTAGATTACGATTTAATTTTAGTTTATATTTAGATTAAGATTGTTTATATTTAGATTAAGATTTAATTTTAGTTTATATTTAGATATTAAGATTTAATTTTAGTCTATATTTAGATTAAGATTATGAAAATGAAATATGAACATATTTTATGCATATTTTATGTTTTAAATATACATTTTCTTTAAATTATGATAATTAATGCAACTTTATATTTATATTGAGATTATGAATATGAAATATAAAAAATTTGTTAATTAATTAACAAATTTAGAAATGTCAAAATTTGTGAAATATATATTTTCTTTTAAGTTATTATAATTAATGTAACTTTATATTTAGATTAAGATTATGAATATAAAATATAAACATTTGTTAATTATTAATTAAAAATTTGTAAATGTCAAAAATTTCCAGAAATATATTTCTTTAAATTATGATAATTAATGCAACTTTATAGGATTAAAGATTATGGATATAAAATATAAACATTTGTTAATTACACTAACAAATTTGTGAAATGTCAAAATTTGTGAAATATACATTTTCTTTACATTATGATAATTAATGTAACTTATATTTAGATTAAGATTATGGATATAAAATATATAAACATTTGTTAATTATTAATTAAAAATTTAGAAATGTCAAAATTCTGTGAAATATACATTTTCTTTAAGTTATTATAATTAATGCAACTTTATATTTAAATTAAGATTATGAATATAAAATATAAACATTTTTTAATTATTAATTAAAAAATTTGTGAATTGTCAAAATTTATGAAATATACATTTTCTTTACATTATGATAATTAATGCAACTTTATATTTAGATTAAGATTATGGATATAAAATATAAACATTTGTTAATTATTAATTAACAAATTTGGGAAATGTCAAAATTTGTGAAATATACATTTTTTTTTAAATTATGATAATGAATGCAACTTTATATTTAGATTAAGATTATGGATATAAAATATAAATATTTGTTAATTATTAATGTAATATGAATTGATGCAACTTTATATTTAGATTGAGATTGTGAACATGAATAGATTACAATTATTGAAGTTTATAAGATGGATAGTGAAAGTGGAAGCAATACTGGAGGTCGTAGTCCTGCTTAGAAATATTTTGCACCTATTGAAGGGAACAGAAATGGCACCATATGCAATTTTTGTGGTTTGGTCATTAAAAGTGGCGGAATAACTTGGTTCAAATTTCACTTATCACATACAGATCCCCACTCAAATAGCAAGAAGTGTCCTAATGTGCCTCCCGAAGTTAAAAAAGAAATGAGACAACTTTTGGTTGAAATGAATAAAGCCAAAGTAAAGAAAGCTGTGAATATTGAAGAAATTCGATCTGAACTGCAAGGCACAATGGGTGGTAGCAATAGACATCTCTTTGATGACGATGATGATGATGATGATGAAAATGAGGAGGAAGATGATGATGTCTATATGTATCCGGCTGACATGAACCCTGACGACTAAGCTTACTATCGGGTAGCATGTCATGTCCAAAGCTAGTGAATGGAATCGCCAACAAGAAGAAAGGTTTATAAGAGGCAAAAGAAAAATTGGTAAATCTTTGAACTTAAATTCATTATTATAGTATAAACCAATTTACAAACATTTCTAATATATATAATTGCAATAGCTGAGCCTTCACAATCACATTCAACTGATCCAATAAGGCACATGCAAAGATCTCAAGGTGTGAGACAATCGGATGCATTACCACCTCTTGCTCCATCATTATACAAATTCTAGCTAGCAAGACAAAAAAGTGTTAAAAATATCTTTAAAGGAGGTGCAATCAAAGAACGATGGCCGACATTAATCAGTAAATTTTCATATATGAGAGCCGCTATGCCTCACAGCGCACTCACCACTTCAAAAACATGATTGTTGGTGTACAACAAGCTGGTATGTGAAAATCCATTTTCAATTTCAAATAAGATTATTATCTTACATTATAGTTGCAAATCATATAATTATTTACTTTAACTTGTAGGCATGGGAATAGAGCCACCATCTCCATATGAAATCAAAAACAAATATTTGGATATGGAGTATAAAGACATGGAAGATTATGTGAATCTCCAAAGGGAGAAATGGAAGACCTATGAGTGCACAATTATGTGTGATGGATGGCCTCGTCCCACGAAATTAAGCATCATTAATTTCATGGTATATTGTAAAGGGAGCACAATTTTTCTTAAGTCTGTTGATGCATCGGATAATATCAAAGACAACAAATACATTTATGGTTTGTTGAAATACGTGATAAAGGATGTTAGCGAAGTAAATGTTGTGCAAATTATTACAGACAATGGATCAGCATTTGTGAAGGCTGGGAAATTGTTAATGAAGAAGTACAATTTATAGTGGACTCCCATGTAGCACACAGATCGACCATGTTTGAAGATATTATAAACTAGAAAGTGTTTCCGACTTGATTACTAATGCACCCAAAGATCACCAACTTCATCTACAATCATGTCAAGGTTTCGTGAACAATGAGAAAGGCTTCAGGTAGAGATATCGTGACGCCCACCTGGCACAAGATTTATGCATAAATTACATCGCCTCTAGCAAGTCTTATAAAAAGAGAGCTAATTTGAAGAAGATCTTTATTAGTGATGAATGGGTCATGTTAATGGACGACCGTTGGACGTGAGGTTGAAGGACTCATGTTTAATCATCCATATTGGGAAAGGTCTCTAACCTAGTGTCAATCTATGAGGCACTATATACAGTTCTTCGCATTGTTGATTCCAAAATCGTCCCAACAATGCCATTTTTCTATGAGTTGATTTGAGGATGAAGCAAAGCTACACGCAAAGCCAAAGAATGAGTCAAAACATCATTGCGTATCGCCGATAAAACCCTCAAACATCCTCTTATGTCGCTGTAACTATTCCATATCACAATCACTTTTAAAAGTATATTATTTTCCTTTTATCACATACTAATTCTAAATCACTTTTAGCATATTATCTTAATCCAAGATTTTAATTTCTGTGACTCCGGTTAGTAGTGACCCCGAGCTACTCCAAGTCGCTCATGAAGTATTTGGAAAATTATCTCGCTATTATCAGAGGGTCTTGGTAATATTAGGAAATGAGGTATATCAATAGATCTATAATTCAATTAATTGATTCAATTTATTCGTTACACTTTACACATAGTTATTGGATTTGTCAAGTTCATTTTGAATTCACAGCTTATAATAATGTTTCGAGATGCCAAAAGGGGATTCTGTGATCGAAAGCAAAGAATAGTATCAAGAGATTTAATGGTTCCTAGTGAGTGTCAAGTTTCATTAAAAAGTTTAAAAGTAAAGTCCATTACCATGTTATATGTTAGATTTTGAATGTTAGTAATTTTTATTGCAGCTGAATGGTGGTTCATGTATGAAACCACGCTCCTACACAGATCTCTTCTAGGTTCTGGGCGCCCTTTCCCAAACAAGATCATCTTCTAAGATGTGAGAGAATTGTGAAAGACATTTGCTTTGATCCATACAAAACAAAGAAATCGGCTAGCTTACCCTCGGCTCCAACAATTAGTTTTTTGTTACTATAACATGAAACTAAAGATACGAGATATGCAAGCAGAGACTAATAAAGCTGTCGAAAAAGATTACCTTGATTTACTCGACATTTCAGTCGAGTTTGGTGAAGAAGAGGATAATCAATTATTCCAATGGGTTAGACCTCTCCATTTAGATGATGAAAATGGAAATCATGATCCACGAATTGTTGCACATGTTTTAGAAGTAGGTGTAGATGTTGACCGAGTTTTATCTGAAGAAGTTCATAGTGAAAGTTTCAATCAAGAGATTAGAGACTCATTTCAACATGTTGTCACTTCTTGACCTTCTTTTGATTCAAGTGTTGAACATAGTAGTAGACCTAGTTTTACTAGTACTTCTACTACAGGCTATGATGGCTCAAGAGGAGAGGGGACCAATGATGGTAAGGACATCGGAAATGACGGTGTGATACCTGAGATCTAAGAACAAAGTGAATATCCATCGAGTCCATTCATCAGAAGATGATTTCACACATGCAACACAAGATGGTTAATTACGGGTCTAGGAGAGCTGGTCCAGGTATTGGAGCCGTTAGAAAGCCATATAGAGGTCGACGAAGAAGGATGACACAACACAATGAAGATTCGTTTTCAGCTAGTTTTGAGTCAATGAGCATTGGCACTCAATACAGTGATTCATCCAATGATGCCAACGTTTTTCCTCCTTACACAATGAGTTATGGTCAACCTTTTTCACATCCTTCGTGATTCCACAGAATATGGAATGATTAACTCTCCTCATAATGCACAAATGTCATTCCAAACTCCATATCAAATGCAACAAGGATTTCAAACAAGCATGTGGGTGAACCCCGAATTTCCTATCCATGGAGAGGTTGTGGGTACAAGTCAAGACATTTACGACGTGACGCTTTGGATCTTATAATCAATATTATCGAACACTACGCCTTGGCATGGTATCGCCTTCACCAAGACGATCCCTTCGCCAAATGTTGCAATGGAGCCACATCGATCTTCATTTCAGCGGTGAAAGACCATAGCAATGTAATATTAATGTCTATATTTCATTATTAATGTCATTCTTACACTTTTTACAAAGTATTCCATGAATTTCAAAGTATTTTTTGTTAATTTATGATATATCGATATTATATAAAAATATCTACTTGAATATATCTCTGATATATCCGATATATCCGTAAATCTAAATACCGATATATCCAGAAAATCCAAGTACGGGAGCAGATATCCGTTTAAACCGATATTTTTAACACCGGTTAGGGTCTTAGTTGGCCCGCATGTGGACAAAGATCAAGCCCCCACTCGCTTTTAAAAAAAAATTCTTTATTGTAATACTAACTCGCCCTTAATTAAAATATCTAAAATATTAAATCATTTTATCCAAGCCTAAGATATTTGCAAACTTATTTTATTTAATCTTATACCCTAAGCTTGAATCCTAATTTCTTTACTGAATTTAAAATCTTGAACTTTGATGACTTTTGTATTTAAATCCAGAACAAAAAGTTTATTTTTTAAATATAACAACTTTCATGAATTTTATTTTTATATCTATAACTTTCATTTTAATTATAGTTCTAACATCAAAACGATATCGTTTCATCGTGTTACGCAGGACAAAGTAGAAGTTCGAAGTCTTGTTGGAGATATAAAAACAAAATTCTCGAAATTGCTATATTTAAAAAGTAAACTTTTTGTTAAGGATTTAAATACAAAAGTCATAAAAATTCAGGATTTTAATAATAATTTTTCCATAAATTTATAATGTGTGTATCATTTTCATATATTATTTCACTAATTTTTTTTTCTTATCTTGAGAAAATTTAAATAAATAAAAATATATAATTCCCTGGGAAATGGTCCCATCCAAAAAACTTCTTTCTGTGCCATCGTTGTTTGGTTATCCTTTCTACTTTTAACTCCATTTCTTCTTGTCCCAAAAATTAATACTTTTTAAGTGTGTAACTACTTTTTCTGAGTGGACTGATGAGGTTTCTACTTGGACGACGGCGGAAACTTCCATCTAGGATTGGATTCCCTAATTAATAGTGGGAAAAAAGGAATAACTTTTGCATTATTTATGGAAACCGGTGAAAACTTAAAGTCCAAAGTTCATATCACCGCCCAAACTCTGGAGAATCCTCATGATTGTCTCTTCAGCAGCCAACTGGAAAATGAAAACTTATGCATATCATAATGGTACAGTTATTTACCGTTGGTTCTGTTTGTCTTTTTTCTTCTGTTTCTTTGCACGAGGTCATGGGGCTTTGGGAGAAAGTGTTTGCGCTTTAGGTTTAGTTTACATAAAAGGAATAACTTACATAAATGTTTTGAAAAAAGTGCAAAAAACCTGACTGTTGTATTTGATATATTTTAATTTTTTGTCTAAAAATGTCTTTACAGTTTACCTGTGACGCCCCAATCTACGGAAAACCCTGTGTGTCTCATATCATAAGCACTCATACCAATACTCATCAAAAATTTAACTAACTATAATACACAACTCAAGCAGCTTAATTACACTCTTAATACAAAACATATATTAAAACTTGTTCATTCTAATATATACATAAAACGTGAATCAAGGTCATAGTCCGGCCCGCTTCATAATCCCAGCCTCTAAGAAGCTTATCCGCCCGAATACCCGAAAAGGGGAATCCCATGATTCGCGAGCAACGCCCAGCATTGAATTCTCCGCGAGGGCTACTCCCCACCTAAATGCACATGTAATGGCACATCACAACATCCACATTCATACAATTCACAATGCATACATGAAATGATTTATATCATGCATGAAAATGTTTTCCATGCCCATACCTCGAGTCACCCACCGACTCCCTCACACGTGTCTATGCCAAGTGTGAAAATCGTCACTGGCAATGCCAATGACACCCAACTATCGAGCCCTTGTCGGCTCACCAACACCCAATGCAATTTGCCAATGGGTAACCCATCTCGAGTCAACCCCTGACTCCTATCACTCAACTCTAGGTCTAAGTGATGAACATGACCGTGCTTTCTCTTAGGCAATGTAACTTTTCGAATTTCACCGCGGGTCTCTAACAATCTACATACATAACTTCTTCGGATAGTACTGGTCTCTCACACCGTAACCTTTTCGCATAGTACCACTGCCTTTACACCCATTCTGTCTTTCTTTATACCCCTTCGGTCTTTACACCCATGCAGATCTTCGCATATCACCACGGGTCTCCTATACCCATTCCAAGAACGCCCAACACACATTAATTATTTCTCATTTTATAATTTGAACTATGAGTGTTTATTGGACTTAGTCTCAAAGACAAACTCAACCCACATTCACCACAAGAATGCGAATAACCATACCGCACCCACACCGACTAACGCGATGTCGCCATGCACATGAATGCAATGTCGCTAATGTAAGAATTTCCACAACAGTTAATTGAGATCAACTAAATTAGGTCGGGTCTAATAAAGGTACGATATAAGGGTTCTTAACTGGGCCTAATATGGGACAGCCGATGGGCCGAGTACGCCCAAAATTTCGTGATGAGGTCCGTGGTCAAACTCTATAAATACCGGGCCAAGTCCCTCCCTTAACCCTTCTCTACCATTTTTGCACATTTTTTACTTACGTGAAACTGAGAGAGAGAATTCCTTCCTTCGTATCAAGTGGCAATCTCATTAGCCGTTGTATTCACGGGCGGGATAGCGAGAAGATTGTGAGATCGTATACAAGTGAATCAATACCACCCGCATCAAGCACGATGGATTCCAAACCAGGTATGCATTGTTGTGTTTTATTTCTAACTATGGTGATTCAAGGCATGGCAATATCATGGCCGACATTTGGTATCAGAGCCTACCATAGATTAGAATCAGAACATAAAAAAAAAAAAAACGTTTTTTGTTTGTTTTTCCGAGAGGTTTTTGTCCAGTTTCGACATTTTTTATCCGATGAAAGTTGAATATTATTGCATATTTGGAATCTACTCTTCGAAACGAGAAAAATGATGGGTGGCACGTCTCCGGAGGAGGCCGAACGCGCCGCCACGCACCTACACGCGCCGCCACGCGCCTACACGCGCCGCCACGCGCAGGAGAGGCGACGGGCGCGTGATCTTTGATGCCGCCGCTCCAACCGGCCGTCATCCAGAACCGGCTTGTCGACGCCATCCGGGCCGACCGGGGCCTCGACCATCCACCCGAATTCGATTTTGACCTCGTACCCGGAATTTTGACTCGACCAGGATGACGCCAGATGACGCCATCGACCGCACCTGATGACGTCGCGCCGACGTCATCCGTGACCGATCCCGACCGACCCACCTCGGAATTTCACACGGTTGCTCAGACCCCCGCCTTCCGGCCGGGCGCCGCGGCGAAGGTCCGGACATCCGCTTTTCTTTAGACGATTCGTATCGACACAGATCGAGATGCTCTACAATGTGGTATATTTATTTTACATGTTTGAAGCTTTTACAGATTCGAAAATACGTATAGAACTCTATGTACGCGTATTTTTAGGGTATTTTTGCGTGTTTTCTTGTATTTCTTTATGGTTTTGGAAATATGTATGATAGCTCACATGTATATCACCACATAAGGACTGTGTAGAGTGTAATTCATTGACTATTAATGAATTAAAAGTATAATTAGCATGACATGTAATGTAAAAGACATACGCCTGCTTTTTACGCCCTGCACAGCATATATATATAGTGAATGTGATACATAAAGTTTATAACCCCGGTATGAGAAATTTTCAAGGATTCAATCGTTAGACCGCCAAAAGTGGCACACTTGACTGGCTTGAGAAATATTAGTCTCATATTGTGGTGGATAATCTCCTCGGTTTTGCGTGATCATACTCCAAAGGAGATGATTCGTGATACCACGGAGGGTACATGTATAGCATGTGCTTGAGAAATGACTGATCTTAGTGTTCATACACCCAAAGGTGGTGATTTCACGAAAGATTAGAATATGTTCTCATGGCCGCTGTCATGTGGAGAGTGTACAACTGCATGTCATATTTTCTGCCCAAAGGTGATTATGTGATGATGTATGTAATTCTCTGTATAAGTATTCACATGATGCTAATTGTATTGTTTGTTTGTTTTCCAAATGTTTTTTCCAGAAATCCGCAATTCCATTTCGATTGAGGTCCTTAATGGATTGAACTTAAGAAATGGAAAGAGGATTTTCTATTTGGAATGGAGCTGGCAGATGTTCACATCGCTCTTTCAAAAGACAAGCCGGCAGATATCACGGCCACCAGTACTGAAACTGAGAAAACAGACTATGCTGCTTGGGAAAAGAGCAATCGAATTTGCTTATTGACAATGAAGAAATCCATTCAAGAACACTTAAAAAGTGGTTTACCAGCTGACTGTACTGCTAAGGAAATGATGGAAGCCTTAGAGGCTAGAAACCGCACTTCATCCAATGCTGAGGTTGGTACACTTCTTCAAAAGCTCTTCAATATGAAGTATGATGGTTCTCGCTAGGTTGCAGATTACGCCCTTAGAATGGTAAACCTGGCGCACGAAGCTTCGCTTCCTGAATGCTTTTATTCCTGATGCTTGCATTGTGCATCAAGTCTCTAAACACCCTTCCACCTGATTTGGGATTATAAAGACAAATTACAATTCCCAAGATGAGACTTGGTCAGTCAATGACTTGATAGCAAGGGTGGTGGCAGAGGAAGAGAAACTTAAGAAGGAGAAAGGGCATCTGGCCTTATATGTTTCTAGTTCCCAAAAAAGGAAAAATAAGAAGTCCAGAAATCGTACTCATAAAGGTACTCATGATTAATTACCGACAATCTGACAATAGAGGGTCCAAAGAAGACATCCTTCAAAAGGATGGTGATCGGGTCAGTTTTTTTTGTAAGAAGAAAGGTCACATAAAGAAGGATTGTGCAAAGTTTAAAGCTTGGTTGTCCAAACATGAGCCTACAGGTAATGATTCTTTAGCACTTGTTTGTGAATCCAACCTATCAGAAGCACCATCCAGTTCTTGGTGGCTCGATAGCGGAGCAACTAATCATCATAAACCGGAGGAAGCCAAATCAGGATGAATCAAAACTCACTGTGGGAAACAACGAGAAAGTTGATGTTGTGTTTGTGGGAGATGTAATCTTGATTCTAGACTCTGGTTTTAGATTAATGTTGAAAGACACCTTTTATGTACCTTCATTTAGACGGAACTTAGTTTCAGACGTGTTTGGACATGTATGACTACTCTTTGAAATCAAGAACAATGTTATTTCTTTGTTTCTTAATTCAAATAAGGTCACGTTGTTATAAGTCCAACGGATTGCGCTGCATTGTGTTTATCTCCAATGACATATAAGTCGCCAGACGGTTGAAAAGGTTGCTTTAAGTGAGACCATTACCTAAGGAACAGTCTTATGCATTGTGGCATAAACGGCTTGGCCATATCCCTAAGGATAGAGTAGAAAGGTCGATAAAGACCAACATCCCGTCAGCTTTAAAAATGACTTAGAGACATGCGAGACTGTCAGAGGCAAAAATGACCAAGTTAAGAAAGAAAACCGCAAACTGCCTCCGACTTGTCGAGGTCATTCACACCGATATATAAGTGGACCTTATACGGCAACTTTGTGTAGAAATTCTTATTTCATCACATTTATTGATGACTTATTCGATATGGTTATTTGTACTTGATTAGAAAAGGCTGAGTCTCTTGACAAGTTCAAGATTTTTCGGACTGAAGTCGAGAAACAGTTGGGAAAAGTCATAAAGGTTGTTAGATCTGACCGAGGTGGAGAGTATTATGGCAAGCATGGCGATGCCGGACAGCTTAAGGGGCCATTCGCCAAATACTTAGAGGATTCTGGGATAGTGGCACAGTTTACTATGCCTGGGAGTCCTGAGCAAAATGGTGTAGCCGAAAGGCGCATCAAGACTTTGTCACGCCCGATTCGGTCCGACCCGACAAGGACCGAACCTAAGCCGTGCGAAACCATATAATCGACCTTTATTATTTTTTTTTTTTTTTTTTTTTTTTTTTTTTCAGAGCTTAACTTATACCTGTGGGTATACAAATAATTTTTGTAATAACCAAAAGTCATTCACATATACAAAGGAGCTACCACTAGAGTGGTATCCATTAAAATCTCTACACATATGCTAAGTCCCAATTACTTATACATGTACATATCTAATACAAACATCAGAGATTGCGGAAAAAGTGCTGGTGAGCACCTATCTCTGAGATGGCCCGTATTCGCTGGTGGAATGTCCCGCCCTTCTTTATCTCCTCTTCGTGATCACACCCGATTGAACACTGTATAAGCTTACGCCTTTAGTGGGAACATATAGACAAAAGAATCTATCAATAACAATAATCGTCGTCACGTATCTTACATTTACTATGCATATAATGAAGCCTATTCTTATGTGACTTCAACCCATCTCATATTATACATGTAGATTTTATTCTTTCATTCCTATCATTATCTTGTTCATATTATTTCCCGTGTCATGTATTCCATGTGTCAGAACTCATATTTACTACATGTATGATAGATCAAATCATATTCAAAGTAAACTTATACGTATACAATGGCAATTCGTAAATGTTCAAATCATATCAATTTCATACAGTTCAAATCGCACTAATACCAATACATATTAGACTCTTTATCACTATCACTAATCGGCCATTAATCGACTCTCTTGTGAGATTACATTTCGCGGATCTAGATGCCCGCTAAATCATTTTAGTTCGCTTTATAAATTTTCATTTTCAAAAGTATCATGACCCGAATCCCTATTTGACCCGACATGATCCAAGTCGGTCTGGTTTCTAATTCTCGACGCTTTCAATCAAAACATTTATTTCGCCTTATTAAATTTTTCTTTTTCAAAAGTGTCGCGACCCGAATCCTCGACTCAATCTGGCCATCGATCCAAGCTAGAGCCCTAAGCATCCATACATTTTCAATTATCTTTCCAAAACATTTGTTTATGTTATTCCATTTTAGACTTTTAATTACGAGCACTTCTTTCTGCAATCCCATAAACACTTATACTCAAAAGACCCTTAACATTTTACATTCAACAAAATGCATTTACAAATGATGCCTTTTTACTATGTCCGTGTAATGTAAAAAAAGATACTTAAACAATACACTTTAATGTCATTTTCGTTTATCTTGGCCAGGATTTCACATATAGCTATAGAAGTCGCCATTCACGACATATTCACTTTGGGAATCCTGCCCGTTTGTCATTCAAGAGCAATGTGATTTCACACTCAATTATTACCGCCTCACATATGGCTATAGAGGCCGACATCTGCATGCATTCACTGGGAATCCCGCCGTTTGTCCTTCGCAGCAATGTGATTTCCTCGCATTCACTATTATCGCCTCACATATTGCTATAGAGGTTTTACATTCACGACGTATCTACTCGGGAATCCCGCCTGCCGTCATTCAAGAGCAAATGTGATTTCGTGATTCACTATTACTGCCTGCCATATTGCTATAGAGTTTCATATTCACGATAGATTCACTGGGAATCTACTCGTTATTGGTCTATTAGCAATGTGATTTCTCGTGATTCAATTATTATCGCCTCACATATGGCTATAGAAGTCGGCATCACGACATATCTACTGGGGAATCCTGCCATGTTCGTCATTCATTAGCAATGTGATTTCAAGATTAGATTAAATACGGCTATCTTCATGACGAATCTAAATATGAATCCCAGCCATGCTCATTCAATGATACATTTCAAATCAATTTACTTTATGCAAGAATTTCGCTTTATCGCTCAAATACATGCACACATGCACGTGTGATGCATATTTCGAATAACAATCATTCAAGTCAATATATATATATATATATATATATATATATATATATATATATATATATATATATATTACAATTAGTATTCATAACCGATCACAATCAGATTTTGTCTTCATAGCATCATTTATGTATGACAAACATTTCAAATAACCATCATTCCAATCAATATATATATGCTTATATATATATATTTCACAATTAGCATTCATAACCGATCATAATCACATTTCATTCCAATATCACTTTCAGATATCTTTCTTAAAGATATAGCTCAATCTATGTACACATTTCATATATCATTTACGTATACTGCTTATATACTCATTCACTTATACTCATTTATGTATACTCATTCATGATTCCACTCACGATACTCATTCCTATACTCATTCATGTGTACTCATTCATATGCTCATTTACGATACTGCTTTCATTTATTATCATTTTCCGGGTTATATGTATAATAATAATATATCACTTAACCACATTATGTGTTCCCGATATATTGCCTCGTATGTTCACAATCATGTTTCAATTGCCATTTTCATTTTCCATAATCATTTTATGTTTCATGAAACACATCTTTATTTTTCATTTTCTTACATTTTCCTTTGTTTCATGCCTATTGGCATATGGCACTTCATATTCTTGTGAAGTATGATGTATGTGGAATCACACCTCATTCATATATTCTTATTCTCTATGTATCTACTTTACTTAGAAGTGGAATTAATCCAATCGATCATCCAAACTAAAAGTTGGTGGCATTTTCATGCCAAACTAGCTCTGCTTACCCGATTACACTAGAACAGTTCGTATTACTAATTTTTCTGGGATCCTAACTTCATGTTTGACTCTAGGTCATTGTATTAATTTAAAGATAAGGTGCTAAGGGTTCTATTACAACTGGAATCACCCACCTGGAGCAATCGAACTCAAGCCACGTCCGAAACAACCCGACTATCTCTCTATGTTCAAAGTCGAACCACACCTAGCTTGCACATGGCCCCACTTTGAGTGAATTTTTAGGCCACTTAGGATCAGAATTTGGTGATGCCTATTCTTTAAGTTTTGTTCTCCTTGAAGTCTATTTTACGTAGCCACTTGAATCACTCAAATCGGATAAGAATTGAGCAAGTTATGGCCAAAATATGAAAACTGGTCGAAACTGGGAAAGCAGAACAGGGTGTACCGGTACATGTCTAACATGTACCGGTACATGTTGGCCAAAAATGACCAGAACACAATGTGCAAATTTCGGTACAAGTTCAAAGTGTACCTGGTACAAGTGACCGGGGAAGTGCCCAAATGTGTATTTTTTGTTCCATATTTCCATATTTGATACCCAATCAACTCTACTCTTCAAACACACATCAAAAACACTTTAATTCAATCTTGTAATCTCCTTTCTATTCAATTCATCTTTCAATTTCATATGTTTCTTCAAAATTCTTTCATGAATTTCTTCCAAACTCCTCTAATCATGGGTTATGAACCCATCCTCAAACAAAACATGAATATTAATTAGGGTTTACTCTAAACCCTAACTCATTACTTACAATTAACCATGAATCCATCCTCAAAGGAAGGATTCCATAACCATCTTGTGCCATATGGGATTTTACCCACCTTACTTTCCAAAATTTTGGGTTAAGATGAAACCCTAGCAAACCCTAAAGTTCGAGGCAAGATAATCATCATACAAACCCAAAGATCCATGCCAAAATCTCATAGAATTAAGTAATCAAGGTGAGTTTCCATACCTTTGCTCGATTCGCTCCTCCATCTTCTTCCTCTTCCTCTTCTCCTCCTTCACGTTTTCTCCTCCCCCAAATGAGACCAACTTTGGTCTTTTAAAACCCACATTGTTATACCTGATTTTGCCCTCCAAAAACCCATTTTCAAGGGGTTTCACACTGCTTTTAAGCCTTCCAACTCTCGCCATTTGTGGCTCAAGTTTCCTTTATTTCATTTTGGCCTCAAACTCATCAATTCATGTCTTTTAGGGCTCCCTTTTGACAAATACACTTGTCCTTAAGTTTTGTAACCTTCCGTTCTCGTTTCTATATTTCGCATTTAACTCACAAAACAAGAATTATAGCTACAAATACCCTAAACATGTCGAAAAACGACTAGTGGTATATTTTTGAGAGTGTTACACTCTTAGTGGAAATGGTATGAAAGTATGATTAGTAGGAAAAATTTACCCGGTTTTGTGGGTGAGTTTGTACGCCTTGTACATTCTGAATCGTACCTACAAAGTCGCTCCATCAATTCTCAGCTTATGGACTCCAAGGTAGTTTCCAAATTAAACCATCTTAAGGTTTGGGGATGTCCCTGTATGAAGTTGTATAATCCAACATTAAGTAAGTTTGACTCCGTAACCACTTGTTACTTTGTATCTTACCTTAACATCCGGCGGGATATTTCCGCTTATAATCCCAATGGAGGCACAAGAATTGTGGAATCACTGCATGCCCAAGCTTTGGAGTTTGATGTGGTCAAGAAAATAGCCGTCAGCGTACTACTGGGAGATACAGTATTTGCAATATGGTATCTTATCTCCTCCCATACGTACTGTGGAAAAATCCTACAATACCATATCGAACCCGCGAGGACTGTGATCCTCGTTGTCGAGACAACTCCCTCGATGAAGTTCATCAAGGCCTCGTGCACAAGCATGTGACTATTGCTTACTCCAATAAGGAGATCCACTAGGGAGAGACGACGGCCATACCACCTGACCATTTTAGTCTATATAGAGAGCAAGACTAATGATGACTGCCTCTAAGAGCTAATCCAATAACTTTTATGGTCGTTTGTCTCAATCGTAACTTTGGCTTGAGGATGCAATTTAGAGATGAAATTCAATCTATGAGTGCATAATGGAGTTTAGAACTTGTTGAATTACTCCAAGGTCATAGACCCATTGGGTCGTAAATGAGTGTATAAGACTCAAAAGGACCCTAAAGGAAAGATTGATAGTCGGTGCCGACCGTAGCCAAAAGTTTTCACCTCCGTAGAGAAGGAGTGTGACTATGAAGCAACCTTTTCCTGCCTCTAAAGATTCTTTCAGAGTGATCATAGAGACAGCTGCTCATTTCGATATGGAGTTGCCACCCAGATGGATGCTAAACCGCTTCTCAATGGAGACCTTAATGAAGAAGTCTATATGATGCAACCCAAGGTTTTGTGGCAAATGATTTAGGTACGCCAGATGTAGATCGAAAAACGCTTATGGTCTCAAGCAAGCTTCTAGACAATGGTACTGAATGCTTATAGTGTTGTTGTTTCATCCGTTTTATGGAGAACAGCAGACAATGTATATACCGAAGGTCAGGGCAGGAAATTGGCTCTTTATACTCTATGTGGATGATATCTCACTTGCAAGCAAAGGACCTTGGTTTACTACATGACAAAGCGATGTTGTCAGAACTGGATACAAGGACCTTGGTGAGGCTTTGTCCCGGGGTATCGAGATTCATGGTGAATCGCTCATGACCACGTTTTATCTCAGAGGGCATATGTTGATCTATTTTAGAAAGATCCAACATGCACAATGTAAGCCGTGAATTGCTCCCGTCCCAGAAGGTGATGTCGAGTCTCGTCACAATGTCCCCATTCGAGCATTGAAAGCCTGGGTCAGAAGAATGTACCTTATGCAGCACTGGGAGACGGTGTAAGGCTCAAGTATGCACTAGCCGATATCGCTTCAATGTGACTTGTGCGCATATCGCCAAACCAGACACGCATCATCAAGTTGTCGCCACAGTTAGGAGGCAATTTAAAGAGGACAAAGACTATATGTTGGATTACAAACATGTTCGTGACCCACAAATAGTCAGTATCTCGATTCCGTGACTTCTTTGTCGTGGTCGGGCTGATGAAAAGAAGTCAACAGTGTTACATCTTCAAATTAGCAGAGGTGCATCATGGAAAAGTGAGAAACATAAGTCAATAGCATCCTCACGATGCAAGTGAGTTTGTAGCATGCTTTTCAGCCACTACTCGCCACTCATTCAAACCTCATTAAGGAGTTGACTGTATTTGATTTTGCAGTACAGTCTGTTACGCTTGTATTTGTGACAATAATCAGCAGTTAAGCTGTTTATTAACAACAATGTAGGTCTGGCTCCATAATATGGAGGTCGGCACCACTATAAAGGAAAAAGTTCAGACTTGACGTCATAGTTGGAGCACATTTCAACAGATGATATATCAGCATCCACAATCCAAAGGCCTTCACTGCGGTTCGACGACATGTCATTAGTATCGGGCTAGAGTATCATGGGATAATCACACTAGTGGAGCCGCTTAGCTTTATGTCTCATAAAGTTTGTTTCATTTCCCATTACATTTTTGTAATATTTGAATATGTGAATAACTTTTTGCATTCAATAAGGCAGGTATTGGTGAATGTGTAGATTTACTGTCGAAAGTACGTATAATTGTTAAAAATCTCGAGGCATCAGGTAAACCTGAGTAAAGCATAAGTATCCTTGCATTAGCCTTTAACAAATATGTCTTGTTACATTATAAAAGTACAAATAATTATCAAGATAAGATATATATATGTGTTCATTGAACCATGATGAGAATTCTCTAGTGACATAATTAGGTTTTGTGACACTGGCAGAGAGAATTGGACTAACAAAATGGATAACATGAAGTTATCACTCATTATGAGTATTGTCCATTTAACACACTACCATATTGAACGACACAAGAAGTTGAAAGCACTCGTGACTATGAAAGGCTCCAAGTGATTACATGCAATTACCGCCTATGATCTCTTGCTCGAGACTTTATGGGATGGTATCAATATTGGCAGCCAACCCTGTACTCAATATGAGGGTGCGCACACAAGCCTGCTTCACCACACAAGGAGAATGTAAGAATCTCCTAATGTGGGCTTTATTAATTGAGATCAACTAAATTAGGGTCATCTAATAAAGGCACGATATATGGGTTCTTAATCGCCTAATATGGATCAGCCGGTGTGGGCGAGTACACTGACCCGTGATTTGCAGGCCTGGTCAAAACGATAAATAGCGCCAAGTCCCTCCTTTAACCCTTCTACCATTTTGCATTTTGATTTACAGAAATCGAGAGAGACCTTCCTCTTGCATTCTCAAAGTGGCAATCTCATTAGGCCATGTATTCACGTAAGGGACAAAGGAGAGATCAGGATCGTATACGCGAATCGCCGCCACCTTTGCGATCGCTACCCATGGATTCCAAAAACCATGCATTGTCGTTTTATTTGGTTCTATGGTGATTCAAGGCATGCAATACTACGATAAAATGTAATCATATAATCAATTTGTTCATACACAATTATATTTCATATAATTCAACCACTATGTTACACATCAATTTAGCATGCATCAATACGTTATCCTTCTACAATCCATGCCATATCCAATTCAAGAAAACTCATGGACATTTTTGGCCCAACAGGCTACATCGGACTATTTTTAACAACCCTATTATCATTCGTACCGTCCATGGATGCCCCTTCATCAAAATGGCCCTGCACCTAAACATGGGCGATGCCATTTTATGTTCCACTATAACATCAAGCACCTTACATGGACATTTTCAGTCCAAAATAATTTTCTCTGATCAGGTAAACATGGGCCTCCCATGGAACCAATGCGGATCCCAAGGGCGGGCCCCCACTTCCAAAGATGTAGTCCCCTTTTCTCGACTCAAATGCTTGGCCATTCCAGCCTCTGATATCCCAAACACCATTTCAAGTGGTACTTAAATAAGAATTAACCAAGCAGGAGACTCCCACCTTGAGTTTGCTGAAACTCCACAAAACAAAGCCTATGCGAGTTCTCAAAGGCAGAGCAACTTTGCTCTCGTCTAACGAGAACCGACTACCAAACGCCGAGAAATCTGCAGAGAAGTCGACTCCTCTCTCTAAAATCTTTCCTCCACTAATGGATTCCTCCTAAAAAGAAGAGGAAAATGTTCTTTTCTCTTTCATTTATTCTCTTTCTATATCGTCGATGATTACATTATCTCTCTTTATTCCACTTACTGATTTAATCCAATTAGGAAATGTCACATGTCCATGTGGGCCCCACATGGCTCTCATTGTTTGACTAATTCTACACCTGACACGTGATACACTGTGAGCCACTCACCTCATGCCAAGTGTCCCGCACCCCTCTCGGTGCCTCGAAAAACGTGAAATTCACCGCTTTGTTCACTAAATTGACAGAGCCATTTTTACGGTCGATTCCAAAGGAAGTCCGTTTTTATTATCCTGAGATCGAAATTTATTTTGACTCGAAATTACCATTTTACCCTTTTTCAGAAAATTAGGATTTTCTCGGGATACATTACCCGAAGCTCAAACTAGCCCATATCGTGATTCAAACCGTTAAAATGATCTAACAGTGTTAAAATGGTTGTTTAATCTTGACGTCCACATAACAAATGAAACTTACTATTTTCTCTCCTCTCTCTTCCCTTTTCTATAATCTCCTTTCTCTCTTCACCCACTCACCATTTTTTTATTTTCTTTTTTGACTCTTAATTTTTTATTATAATTTTATTTTTAGTTTTCAAAATCTACTAAATAAAAATTCAAATTCTTTAAATATAATAATTTTTATTATTTTAATTTTTTATACCATTTGTAGAATCATGGGTATTTACGAGATCATGGTACACAATAATTTGGGAGTTTATTAGGATTTAATTTAAGGTGAAATTCAAGACTCGAAGGGGGAAATTTATGAGAGCATGGGATGCCATCATGGAGAAACCTGGTCACTCATGATCACCCTCATAGTGCCGCAATGATGAGCTAGATCCTTTAGGACGTGGAGACTATGGAGGCGCTGGAACTGGATCCATTAGCGGACTACCTTTTGTTGTTGTTTGAAGTTTTTCTTCCATTCTCGAGGTAATTCCTCTTATCTGGGCTGTGAGTAGCCGATGTCGATTACGCATTTTCACCCATTCAGAGTGTCTGAAGAGGGTGTTTTCTCGACCTCGCTCGAGGTATGGTTGAGGTATCATTTAAACTGCTTCTTCGAACAACTTTTTTCTTTCGGGGCCAAGTATTGTTGATCTTGAAGCATATTAAAGAAGATATGATAACGGGGGCCTGATGGACAAGCCTTTGGATGGCTCATCTCTAGGGTGGAGGCTTTGCATTTCACAACAAAAGCATATCATTGAAGAAATAGGTGGAACTAGTGCGAATCAGTGAATATGGACTTAACACTCATCCCGCATCTTTTAAGAGTAAGACTTTGAATATGAAAAACTGGAATATCAACCAAAAATCTTCATTTAGTTTCAGTTATATATTATATATTTTTTAAGGAGTGGTTACTCTCTGATTGCATTTTGGTATTCTGGTCGTATACAAAAAGTATTAAGTTCTTTTTTATTACTTGAGTTTTGTCTAAGGGGCAATAGAATAGAGATAAAAATACAAAGGCTTGTAAAACCTGTTCTTGAAATGAAAGGAACATCAAGTCACTTTTCTGCATCATTAATTTTGAATTATAAAGTTACAAATTTATGTGCATAAATAAACCAAAGATAACTTTGATCCAAACTCAAAACTAAGAATTCCAATCTGCAGCAGTCAGTTTTTCAAACATGCTTCCATTGAGTACTTTGTTCGTTTGAGCACTAACTTTATTGAATGGGAGTCTAAGACCCTTAAAGAAGATATCTACGATTGATCAAAATTTTCCTAAATCAACATTGGTGTCTTTGTAAAATGGAAAATGACCAACATGTTGCAGTGTCACTGCTTATTTCATAACATAATATAATTTAAGTTTCAGTTCTCTCATCTACTTCTTTTCTTCTCCCTTTGATCTATATCTTCCAAAAATTGTAGAGCATCTCTAAGAACTCACTCTCAAATTTACCTAGTGATCTTGCAATGGACATTGCCAAAATGGTAAAACATGGGAAGTTTAATTCATAGGACTCGAATTTAGTCAGAGCACATGCAGCAGCCTTAAGAAGGTTCAAACTGCGTTAGTTTCTAGTAGTTTATTTCCAGATTCATCCTCACAACTAACCCCAAATTTCAAAATGCTTTAAAAAAAAGAGAAGAAAATAGATGTTTCTAGTGTTACCCCCTTTGCACCCCTTCCCTTCTTTTGGGTTTCTCGTGGATGATAACTGCCTTAATTGAAAATCCGTAAACACCCCCTCAAATACCAGTATGACGTATTATCAAGCACCAAACCATCCTGGTCTCAATGACAATTTTCTCACTCAAAAAGGTGCTTCAAAACTTGATGACCACACCCCACTGCCTCAACTGTTCAAATTTAGTACATTTTAGGTGGTATCTTATTTCCATTTTGAGTTTCCCTTCCTCCAAGGCCTGATGTGCATTAAGATCCTTCATATCACAAACTACATGGTACTGAAAAGAAAAACTCAATTAGCCATAGCTTAGTTTAGATGCTTATAAACATCTTTTTGGAGATATAATTAGAGTTGATTTTCCACAATGAATAGGGCCTAGAGTCCAAGATAATTCTTGCCTATTAGAATAAATAGCTTCATTGAAACTCAACAAAACAGGACTTTTATGTTCTTTTTAATAATTTACAGGAATGTCAAGAGCTAATTTTGATTTATGTCTGTCATGATTTATTGAGTTTGCTGATCAGAAGAACATCAACTGGTTTAAACTCCAATTCCTAACAATTTGTAGTCCTCAAACTGCACTATTTTATTATAAATATAATCCTACATAATATACTCAAACTCAACATCAAGTTGAGATAGTGGATGGTTAGTAGATTGTTGATTTATACAGTTTTTGTCTGATATGTTTATTTTTACTTCAAAACAGAAACTGAGGTCTGATAGTTGTGACATGATAAATATTATTAAAAAAAATAATTTGTTTAAAAGTTGGATAATATTTAAATAGAGAAAAGGGAAAAAAAGAAAAAGAAAATAAGTATATGAGATTCAAAGCGTTTTTGTTGTTTAGGTTTAGGTAACTTTGAGTTACACTTCATTCCTATAGGGGTGCGTTTGGGAGAGCGTATCTACACTTTATTTGAGCTTATTTTCTCACATAAGTACTTTTGACAAAAATTATAAATATTTGGAAGAACTTATGAAAATAACTTATGACCCCCCTATAAACCTCTTTTAGCTTATTTCAATAAACTTAATGGAGAAGCTTATTAAAAAAAACTTATACAGAAGCCTAAAACTCAATCGTTTTAATGGCAAAACTGTCATTATGAAAAATAGAAAACAATTTTCGAAAATTTATATAAAAAATGGGTAATTTTTTAAAAAATTTATAAAAAATATAGGTACAATTTTTTTGAAAAATTATAAAAAATAAATCAATTTTTTGAAAATTATGTAAAAAGAGATTTTTTTTTTTTTTTTTTTTTGGAAAATAATGAAAAGTAGAAAACAAATTCAGAAAAAATATATAAAAAGGTAAAATTTTTGAAATTTTTATGTATAAAATAGGAAAAAAATTATGACATATAATTAATAAATAGAAAAAAAAATTCTATTGATGATGGCAAGCATGATACTGATGATGATTTTCTTGATATAGAATTTGATGAAGATTCATGAATTTTTATTTAGTTTTGGAACTTAGAATTTGTGTGTATATCGGGAGTACTAATGATAACAAGTGTATCTTGTTTTGGAAATGTTTAGATAGATGAAGTGCATTAGTGATGCTTGATTTTTTGGTGTTTGATGTCCTTTACTTTATTGTATTTTTATTATTAGATAAAAAACTATAGACACATTTAGTGAGGATTGTTCATTTTATTTATATTATTTAAGGTGTAGTATCATTTAAAAATCCCATGACTCAAGTGCGCCTTTGCGCCAAGAGACTTTTACGCCCCTGGTGCGCCTTAAATAACTATGGAGTTCATGGTATTAATTAATTCTAATTTATAGAAAGCATCTCAACGATTTTAATTATAAAAAACCTAGAATATTTTAGTTTTATAATCTTTTTTTGATGCAGGAAACAAAAGTGAAGGAGAGTATGGTTCATTAGCTATTTTTTATACTAGAGATTACATATGAATGATAAATGTTTTCAGAATATATTGAATCTTTATTTTATTTTTAATTTTTTATCATGGTTTCATAATATACATAATATTAATTTTTAGTTCTTTAGATTTTTTTTTTTAAATTATGAAAAATGCTTATTTATCAAAACACTTCAATTTTATAAGTGTTTATGATGGTATTTTCAGTAATTTAAGCTATTATAAGTTATTGTGTAGTAATGCATCCAAACACCTTAAATTAATGCATAAGTGTTTTATAAAATATGCATCCAAACACAAAAATGTAATGCATAAGCGTAGTAATGCATATTTTATAAGTGCTTGTATAGTAATGCATTCAAACACCTTAAAAATAATGTATAAGCGTTTTATAAAATATGCATCCAAATACAAAAAGCTTATTGAATAAATACTTATGATATAAACTCTCATCTAATAAGCTCTTATAAAATAAGTGCTTAATTAATCCGTTTATCAAACAAGGCCTAAATGTTAAATCTCAAATATTGCATAAAATACTTATGACATAAGCTCTTATCTAATAAACTTTTATAAAATAAGTGTTTAATTAAATTGTTTATCCAAACAAGGCCTAAATGTTAAATCTAAAATTCCAATTGATATTTGTTTGAGAATCATAAATGATGTTAATTGGTAATTATATATAGTTATTTTCTGGCTTAAGTTCTATTGCTAACCGCAAATGCACGGATCGTACAAATATCTGATGGACTTCACAAGTCCGGATATGATCCTTTTTATAGAATGTAATGGTTTTAGTGAGAATCCAAGCACCACGACTTCTCGATCATTCACTATTTGAGCAACTCAAAGATTTGAGAAAAATGTTTTCTAATCTAAAATAAAAACAAAATATAACAAAACAAAACATGGTATGAACAATGCTCACTCACAAGGAATGGGTCGATTTCAAAGAAAGAACTCAAAGAAAAATATTATGGTTGATTGTTTCCATTGATGCATTTTATTTATACCCAATAAGCACGGGTTAAGTAAAAGTGTACTTGTGTTTATCCCAGGAAGCCGACATTAGGTTTGCACTTTCATGTCTCCCTAATTTTCTCACGCCAACTCAATATTCTCCTTTCGATCCATCTGGGTCATTAAATGTGATACTTTTAAAAGGCAATTCTTTCCTTGGGAATCCTATTGGTCACATATAGGTCCATACGATAGGATTGTCCGAACTATATTCGAATCGGTCACCTCTCTGTCCATACGATATGATTGTTTGGACTATGTTCGAATCGGTCACCTCTTGGTCCATACAATCCTCATAATGCTAAGGTGAAATTGTTTCCCAAATAATCCATTTAATCTTGAAGCATTTCTAATTTCCTAAACTTCTTTGACTAGGCTACGTTGATTTTGTCAATTGAGACACATTTGGGAGTAAAGGTCAAGGCCTAAGGATATACTTACGGTTCACTATGGAAACCCTTTGTGCACTAGGTCTTAAACTTACTTCCCAACATAGATCAATTAGGCAAAACCATAATAATCCTAAGAACTACACCAACTAACATCAACACAAACATAAATTTACAAAACCATTCTAGATATTATATAAATCAAACATCAATCTCAACAATCAACCATAAAGGAAAGTTTAGAAACTCATTACAACCAAGAAATCCAACAAAACCATGTTTAACATAAACATAATGATGAAAGATTAATAAAAAGAGTAGAGTTTAGAGATACAAAACAAATGAGATCTGAAAATCAGCTCAAACTTTGCTCAACAGTTGTAAGAGATCCTCTAGTGAGCTAGATCTTCAATATCAACCCCAAATCCAAAGTAAAAAGGAACAAAATTCAAGAACAAGAGAGGAGAAACCCTAAGGAGGGTATTTTCCCACAAAGTCGGAACCATAAACAAGTCTAAAAAACATATATTTATAGGCCTTGGAAAATAGGTCAATGATGGGCAAAAAATAGGAATGTTGTTGCTCAAGCTAGCCGACCTTTGTCGTGACGAAGGCTTTTTCGCCGTGGCAACACCCGTGTCATCTTCTGCTTTCTCTTCTCCTCGTTGTGGCGAACCTCTTCATTGCGGCGAAGGATAGCTTCACTTTGGCAAACCAATGGCTGCTATTATCCTTGGCTTGAGCTTCGCCGTGGCGAGGCACTCCTTCGTAGTGGCGAACCGCTTCGCCGTAGCAAGCAAACTGCTTCAAATTAGTAACTTCTTCTTAACTTGATTTCTTCCATCACTTTGCTTGATTTTCCTTCTAAACCTACAAAACATAAACAAATAGGGGATTATAGCTTTCCTAAGAGATAACATATGAAAATCACACTTAAAATGCTAAGAAGATTCACACCTACCAAGTTCCATAATGCATGTATTATGAACTACTCTACAACTTTATTTTTATCTTATTGTGATTTTTTACGAATTATCAGAGGCATATAGTTTTTTTGGGTTATTGACTTTTAATGGCAATCTTCAAACTTGTAAAATGACATTCAATGGTGTTTGTGTCATCATATTTAACGATATCTATTAGATTCTTTCGATATATAAATCTTTTTATTTGTTACTAAGTGTTTATCTTTGTGAAAAGAAAAATATAAGTACTTATGTCTGAGAGGTAGCAATTCTGAATAATTTTTTCTATTTATAATGATATTGAAAATTCATATAAAGCAGCTACTGTTTCAACTTTTATACTTTGGTACCAGGTATATGAATCTATTGATTTATTACTGAGAAAAAGTTATATTGTAAACCTAATAATTTTTAAACTTTATCTTTCAGAAAACACAAAACTGCAATTTTTGTTAATCTGAAGAAAAGTTTGGATTTTTGGATCCTGATGATGAAATGAATCTCACTCGCTAATTTGTCTTCAAAATCTCCCCAGTAGAAGGCTTTTCAATACACTTAATTTCCTCCCCTCCTCCTCTCCTCCCAAATGGAAACCGTAGTTGGCAACTACGACTTCTAACTTTGATTAAAAAAATTGAGCATCTCCCCTATGTGATATCGAGGAAGCTTAGCTCAATAGTTTCTGAATTTAACTAAAGTCAATATTTGTTAACAACAAGGGTCATTTTCACCCAACTCCTCGAAATCACCCATAGCCAAACAACTTGAATGTACAATATCTGAGTGCCCTACTTCTTGATTTCGAATTATAGATGCTGCATCAGAGTACTCAATATAGCAATGGGGTGGCAATGGGGTGACATTGTGGTGTATGGAAATGGGTAACTTTTCGAACAATTTTTACCTGCCTGCAACTCACATGTAGAATCGGTCTTCTGCCTCAATCAAAGGTCACAAGTATCTCACTCTGTAATGGAATTATGGATGAAAGGAGGGTCCATCTTTGGTCTCATTCATCCAATGAAAAGCTATGTGATTTCATGTGCTTATCCACAGTTGTTTCTTTAGCTTCACAGTACATGCCAGAAACAGAGGTGAACAGCATCTCTAACCTATTTCATAAAAGGAAAAGTTTGATTCAAAAGGTTGTAGATCAAGAGCTTATGGAAGAGCAAAGAGCGACCTACTAATCTTCTCAACAAGTTCCACATTGCCATGGACTCCTACGGTCTCAACAATGATTCAAGCAAGCTATGAAGGTGGTTATAACTTTAAATAAAATAATAACAAAATACTAAAACAAAGAAAAACACAAAGATTTTATGAAACTCAAGGAAAAACCACTATTATATGAGAAAACTTCACTACGACCCAAGAATAATTACGAAAGACAAAGTTTCAATAGATACTTAACCTTAGAATGTCAGAGGCTACAAAATACTGGACAAAAAGGCCCACACTTATCGGCCTAGCTCCTCTTCTATCACAATCGTCACTTTTTTTGCTCTCAACTTTTCTTTGCGTTTATTGTGGGCTGACCTATTGGAGCAAAGTTCTAAACCAAATTTAAGACACAAATCAACCGAAGGTTTGCAGGGTAGTTTCTTAAGAAAGTCGTGAGCCTCACTCAACTGACATGTTCTTCTAAGAAGGTCCGCCATGCAAGCACAATGCTCCATTCTCGATGGAATCCCTTCTTCTACCATTGAGTTGAATATCATCCACCCTTGATCGACAGAACCCCCATGGCTGCAAGCTGATAAAGCACTGGTACAATTACTGTCGTCAGGCGTCATCCCTGAAAGATTTCTTCTGTGGCAGAAGAGCAAGGGCAGCTGCACTATCCCCATGTAATCCATATCCATTAATCATAGCATTCCAAGAGACATCATCCTTTAAGGCATTGCTCATGACTATATGTTTGTCAAATCCCTTTTGTATCATGTAAGCCATCACAGAGTTTGAGAGAGTAGTGGTGCAGAGGAGAGAGGTAGAGGCGTTCAGCAAGCAGCTGAAGGATGGCCTTTTGAAAGTCAAAACATTCAAATTGAAACCTCCATTTGGAAATCCCCCATAGAAATGGGCGAGTAGTTTCATTATCTATTATGTCAGAATCCGATGTGGCCATGGCAGACTGAAAAACTCATTGCCAGCAAGATATGTTGGAAATTGACCACCCTAGTGGAAATTAAAACATACATAGTTACAATTAAAACATAAACAATACCTGACCTGTGTAATAACAACATTGTACTCTTTTCGAACTGGTCCATGAAAATTCTAATAAAGCATCTTTCCATGAGCCAATGAAGGAATTTTGTCTGCAATCACGAGCAATGCATAAGTGCAGTCCACAAAAATTTCCATCGTAGAGAAAGCAATGGGGGACCAAATGATTTAATTCGAGCCCCTTGTTGGGACCAGGGATATCGTTATCATAATTTTTGGCAGTTATGCCTTGGGACCAGGGATGTGTCAATATACAAATGCCAAGCTTCTTGATTTTGAATTATAGATGTTGCATCAGAGTCAAAAGAGTACTGCAATGTAAGGAAATGGGCCGCTTTTAAATAATCTTGACCTGCCTGCAGCTTGCATGTAGAATCATTCTACCTCAATCAAAGGTCAGATTCTGTTCTACATTGGAAGAAAGGATGGTCCATCTTCCTTTGTATCCTTATATGAAACTTCAGCCTCATTCAGTTTTGTGCTTAGCCACAGGTGTCTCTTCAGCTTCACAGTTCATGCCAGAAACATATGTGACTAGCATCTCTAACATATTTTATAAAAGGAAAGTTTGATTCAAGGCCGTAGATCAAGAAACAATACCCTCAGATGGAGAATGATGAATGATCCCCTCATCAAGACAAAAGGTACAAGCCGAAAACAGTAGTTCAGGGTCAATGGCTTTCTGATTTATGAATGTCAATTTCTGCATAGAGAGGATTGAGGAGACCGATGGGGAGCTACCATGATGTGCCTGAATGCGGAGTTCATAGTTGGGACTTTTATGAACTCTCTGATCTTCTAAATACTCTTTGATCTTAATTCTCCAGTCTTTTACAATATTTGCATCTGTATTGACGACTTCTAATCCGATTCCCCTTTCATAAATTGATGGATGATTCTTCTTTCCTATCACAATGAGCTTATGAGTCAATTCTTCGCTCATCTTCACACCTGAGGCTACTTGTGCTAGCTCATTCTCTTCCCAATTAGATTCTCTAAGCACGTATTCAAAATCCACAAAGTGAAAAGAATCTACCAATTGAGTGAAAGCAGTATAATAAGAAGCTAACAATAAGCTTTGCATTTATATTCCTCTGTTAGTTGCTAAAGCACTAATTCCCCAATGATGTGTACCTCTCGTGCTCCAAGTTCCAACAAAATCTCTCAAACCGATCACTAAAACCTCATATTTCAACTTGATTGTTGGTGCACTTGAAAGCCAAGTTGAAAGATAGCGTAGTCTTTATCCCTTTTGGTGAGATGATTACTATCTCAACTCCAGCGAATTTCTCCGTGCTAGAACCATCAAACTTAAGAACCTAAGGCCGCCTTTCTACTTCATATATCCTTAATTTCACATTCTTTTATGGTTTGATTTCTAATAAAGGATGTTCAGCTAGAAAGTTAGCTAAAGCTTGCTCATGGACTGATTTATGTGGAAAATAGACCAAGGTGAACTCTGACAAAGCAAGGGACCATTTCTCGATTTGTCCATTGATTAAGAGTTGGCTTAACATGTATTTCATCAAGTCGGTTTGGGAGACCACATACACTTGAGACTTGATCAAGTAATGTCTTAATTTCATACATGCAAAGTATAGGGCCAAACACAACTTCTCAATGGGTGTATAATTTGTTTCGTTTAATGACCCTATCAAATAGTAAATATTCGCTTCATGGCCTTCAACATTATTTTGTGCAAGAAGGCATCCTATAGACTCTTTTGCAGCGCATAGATAGAGTTTAAGTGGCCGACCCCTCATAGGTGACATTAAAACAGGGGGCTTAGAAAGGTAATTTGTGATTCCATCAAAAGCTGTCTAGTGCTTGAAAGGGTTTTTAGTCCTTCCACAAAGTAATAGCCAGAATAGCTGATTAAAAGTCCCCCTTTATTTTTCGTTCCTACCCCTTTTATACCCATGGGTCGAGGGTGTAAAACCCGAGAAAATTTTAATTTTTCTGAAAAATAGAAAACAAGTAAAATTGTCGAAATGGTTCAGGGAAGCTTGAAAATTTTTCTAGATCTCTACGACGTAAACGGGACTTCATCGCTGGATTCATCTCGCGAAATCTACACAAGAAAATTTTCGCTAGAATTAAGAGATGTCGGATTTTTTATTTTCGGGCGCGAGTGTCCAGGACCCTAAAATGGATTTTCCGAGAAAAAAAAATCTCGAAAGTGAAATGAATTAGTAAAGTTCATTTTAAAATAAATTCGAATTTGAAACCGAGACAAAAAATAAATTGTTTTCAGCGTAAACGACCCTGACAGTCGTGGGACATGGCACGACATGGGCCACATGTTCAACTTAAGTAAGTTAGACAAAAGAGGTTAAAATCAGATTGGGGCAAAAAATGAGCAAAATTTATGCTGGAGAGAAAACGTTAGAGAGAGAGAGGGAGAGAGCTCCAACTTCTCTCTACGATCTACGAAGATCTATTATCTAATTCATCGTGCCAAGATAAAGTTCATCTACTGATTATGTTATACAAGATTGAAAAGATGATTTTGCCAGAGAGAGAGAGAGAGGATTCAAGCAGGAGTTTGGGAAATTAAAGGTTTTTGGTTTAAGGTCCACGGATTTCTAGTTTCTGATGCCTTACATAAGAGTGATTCTTCCTACTTGGATTTATTTTCCATTCTAGGGGCTGTTTGGATGAGTTTTAATGCCCTAAGGGGCTGTATGGCAAATTAATGGGTTATGAGAATAGTGCCCTGTTTTTACTCTATATGATGTGTAGTTTTTGGGGCTGATTTTTGGTTATAAAAAGGGAGAATTTGGATAGTATCCTTCAAGGAAATTATAGCCCTATCTGAGAACTTGATGTTAGGCTTTTGAATTACCCAAATTGGACATCTATAACCAAGTTATGGTTCGTTTTCTAGGACTGCCACAGGTAGCCCTCATGGCCAAACTCACTATTAGATTTTGGGACTAATTTTCGTCAGGTAAAGTGGAGAATTTGGACTAGTATCCTTCAAGGAAATTATAGCTCTATCTGAGAACTTGATGTTAGGATTTTGAATCACAAAATCGGACCTCTATAACTCAAGTTATGGTCCATTTTCTGGGACTGCTACAGCTTAGGTTGTTTAATGATTTGTGCCCAGATTTTTGCCACAATTGGTATATGATTGTAGTATATCATTGCTTGAATCGGTGATATCGTTGAAATTGTAAAGTCAAAATGGTGTGTTCTAAATGGTTTAGCTTTATGATGTGTTTGTGTATGAACAAGGTCATTGTATTATTTGTCAGAGCTACTCATGACATGGTGTCACAAGCCTAGAGTATAATGTAAGTCATCAGTTTGATTGGTATCACTGTAGATGTCAATATATGTGTGTATAATATGTTGACATGTATTGTGTGGTTTATTTGGAATTGTATGTTAATTGATATGATTGTCCAAATGATGCATGATTTAAAATGTCCATATAGCACTCATCATATATATGGCATGGTATAGGCATGAAATGACATAATTGCATTTCATATGCACGGGGACATCGCATTAAATGGGTGTGTACATGGTCAAACTATCTCATCATTCTTGGTGAGTGCAGTGAGTCGGGGTACTTTGACTATGTCCAACAAGAGTCTCACGGTGCATTTTGAATGTTTTCTGAATAAAAGCTTCATGACACAAGACCGGCCCAATGCTTTTGAATGTGCTAGCTTATCGAAGGATGTCCTATGAGTTAAAAAACAAAAGCTTTTGGTTTTGGATAAAGGGTCATCAAGTGAAACAATGACAAGTTTTTTACACTTGGCATATGCATGTGAGGGAGTCACTTATGACCTGCGTTAAAGACATGCTGAGTGACACTTCATTCATGGCATGCAGGGGCATTCCGCAGTAGAAACTGCATTTACTTGAATGTTAATTGTGTGAACATGGCATTTCGGTACGTGCACTTAGTGGGGAGAGTCTCAGAGGAGTAAAACCTTATCAAGCATTGTTCACCTTTCTCAGAACCCTTTTCGCTGACAGAGTATGCAAGGAATTTACACTACTTGAGGTCAGCTATGAAGAAAGCCCAATTTTGGGTTGTAATTAATTTTTTGTAAAGAAGCTTGGAACAAACTAGTTCTAGCTTGTATTTTTGTATAAAAGAATTGTAACTAAATTCTTTTGAACTATTTCCAATATAGTCGGGTATGTAATAATGGTAAGACGGTCGTGGATCTAACTCTACGACTGTATTTATGTATTATTATCATATTTTCGCTTAAATATGAATGAATGGGTCCCTGAAGGGTCGTATCAAAGTGGTGTCGAAAATCATCTGATTTGTGCAATTGGTACCGGTCCGCACAAGACTATATGTTTTGTATAAGAGTGTTGTAATAAACTCTTATGGACTATTGTGATATAGTTGTATATTAGGGATATGGATATATCGATCCTGTGTGGTCACTTGCTTCTTTGTGGGATCTGAGTATGATGATCCTGGTTGCGTGTCATTGTTGAATATGGATTGACATGCTAATTGTGTATGCTATTTTTCTAGGTTGGAGACTAAAAATCCAGTTTGCATATTGATTGCTTGATTGAATAACATGTAGGTTGCGTGAAAATAATGTTGATATATGCATGCTTAATATATTAACATGGATTATGTGAGGGTATAAATTACATGCAAGAGATGTATACCTATGATGCTCGTGTGAAGGAATGATTCTCTTATATTGTACGTATTCTCAGTATGCATGTAATATGTAAATACCATGCGCTGGCGCTAACATCGCATGTAATACGAGACATCAGAAACTGTAGTGCATGACATGGTTTTTGAACAAAGTGGTTTTATCGGATGGTTGTTCAGTAAATTTCATTAGAGGGTTGTCCAATAAATTATATCGGAGGGTTGTCCAATAAATTGTATGAAAGGGTTGTCCAATAAATTTCATCGGAGGGTTGTCCAATAAATTATATCGGAGGATTGTCCAATAAATTGTATCGGAGGGTTGTCCAACGAATCTTATTGGAGGCTTGTCCAATAGATTTATGTTCGAAGGGTTGTCCAATGGAATTTGATATCGGAGGTTGTCCAATGAGTTTCAAAAACAAAAATATTTTGTTTTGAAAACAGTTTTCATACATGGCATTGCATGTGCACTTAGGTGGAGAGTAGCCCTTGTAGGAGCATTTCTCTACTGGGCATTGCTCACCCCGTCGTGGGAAAATATTTTCAGGTACTGGAGGTACACCCGAAGATGGACACATTTGAGGTTGAGTTGGGAAGAAGGCCAAATTTGGCTTTACTTGTGTTTTTGTAAAATTCTTTGTAGAAACCCAGTTTCTGTATATGTAATAAGTCAGAGTTGTAATTAAAACTCATTTTTGGTATGATTACAAATTTACAAGTTTTACTGTGATTCGACATGGTAATAAAAGGCTGTTGTATGACGATGGTGATTAGAAAGAAGAAACATAAAAACTGGAGGTGAAACGCCCAAAGAGGCTACTACCGCCGGGTTTTCGGTCACGACAGAGAATTCTCTATCACGGCTGCAGTTCTGTAAAGCCCAGGTGCCGCGACGGTTATGGTGTCGCGACACGCTCGTCTAGACCAGGTAGCCGTGCGCCAAGACGACCGACAAAGACAACGTCGCAATAGCACGCATGACCTCGCAGGCGACGACAATGCACGTGACATGACGTAGGTTCACGGCAGAAATCTCTCAGATAGACTGCCATAAATGCTTCCGCTACGACAAAATTTAGAGGTCACGCAGTTCAAAGCCATGCGTAGAAGCCTCTTGTCGCAATAGAATATTTCATGTCGCGATAGTGGTCACAAGGTATGTTCAATAGAGCCTCTCTTATGTCGCAAAGATAGTCGTCATAGAGCACTGGGTCACGACAGTTGGACATGCGAGGTCAATCCTGCGCACTGTGCACCAAAGACGTGCTATAGTGCTCGTGAATAAAGTACAAAGACGAGCAACACGTGCAGCACGTGACGCTACAGGGCCGAGGCATGCGCACAACCCGGGTGGATAGCATTCTGTCACGACGGAGATTTCTCTATCGCGATAGACTTATCCAAAAAAAAAAACCTTTGGGATTTGGGGTGTCACATGTATGACTACTTGGAGGATCCTATTAATGATGGTAATGAGCTTAAAGACTATTTGACTATAAATTTTTTTTTTTAACTTTTTAATGACTCCAAAAGTTACACATTGTTTTTTGCTTAGGCCTTTGACTCCCTCTTTATACGTCCTATATACATTGGTTAGGCTACATTTTAGGTTGTTTTTTGTTTCTCTTTGAATATATTATTTCTTCTTATCCATAAAAAAAAATACACATTGTTTTCATATTATGTTGTCATTATTAGTTATTCATTTCTATTCTAGAAAGTGCTCAATAATATTTTTATGCAACTGTAGTTGATTATAGTTAATCTTTTTACATGTAGGTTATCTTTTTGGGAAATTAACTTTCTACTTAGCCAAGCTACAATGAAGCAATTTGTTGGAAATCAAGGCACCACTGGGTTGAGATCGTTTTTAACACAAAAGAGTGAATGTTAAAGTTTTTTTTTTTGTTAAAATTTTTTGTTGTTTTTGTTTAGGAGACGTTTTTACTTTAGAAATACAAGTTACCCATTTGTGATTAGAAAATAAAATTTTGGCATGGAGCGGAACATATTTGTAATCTCATTTGCATGTACTATTACAATGGCAGGTGAAAAATTACGTGCAAAAATTATTAAATTGATATTTAAATTAAATTATTCTCTTCCTTGACACTTTTATAGAGTGTCATTGTAATCAAATAATGTGAGATTGCTAAACTATGTCATTTATGGAAAGCATCATGATTCGATATGGTTCTATTTAACCATGACGTTTATTAAAGTGTCAATGTAGTTTGATATGGTAAGCAATGAGCGTCATGGTTACCTTCAATGACGCTTTTAAAAAGCGTCATTATAGGCAAATACTTATTAGGGGATGACACATTCATTAAGTGACATTGAAGTTTATTCTTGACGCTTAAAAATGTCATGGTTAACCTTTTTTCTTGTAGTGTTTCCATTTGATTTGAGTACCAAATTTATTAATTAATTTTTAAAACTGGAGAGATTGATGGAGGCCACCTATAAATAGGTGCCCCTCCTCCTCATTTCACTTCATACCTTAAGCTCTCTCATCTTTCTCAAAGCTCTCTAATTAAGTTCTCATTCTCTCTTTCTCTAAAGTTCTTCAAGCACATCTTCTCTCAATTGCTTTAAGCACTCTCTTGCCCAAGTGCTTTAAGAACTTTTTTGTTCAAGTGCTTTAAGCACTTTTCTTTTGCTCAAGTGCTTCCATATATACTAAGTACAACTTCTTGGTTGTACCCTAAGATAAGATTTGAATGTTTAATCCTAGAGGTAGAGCATCAATTCCTTATTACACCGAGGTTACAAATAGATAAGTTCATTTTGCCTCCTTGTTCCTTGATTGTTTGTTTTGGGCTAAGTCGAATTCTCAAAACCCTTACACTATCTTAAAGACTTTCTAAAAGTGGTATTAGATCCCAAGGCAATATGTGGTAACTTGTTAGTTAAGGAAAGATATGTCAACAAGGTGATAAAAGCTTAACAAGTGGGGTATAGCGGACCATTGTGACCCTTCCACTTACATGGGGATTTTCTTGACGTACTTGACACAAACTCTTATTACTGTCTTGATTTCTATTCTCTCAAAAGAACAACGACAACCAACAATCAATTCATGTATGAATGTAGATATTCTGCCACAACTCATTTCAACGTAGAGGTAGAGGTGGCAATTTTAGCCTAGCATGTTGGACTAGCTCGATCCATCCAAAATTAGGCTGTTAATTTTGCCCAAAACATTAAATTCTAGCTCCTACACCCGATTTAGTGGTTTGACGGTCGCCATATTTTTTTAACTTTTTTGCCCAAAAAATCTAGCCGTGTCAATTTGGCCCAACTGCTTATTCGACTGCCACCACTTACAACAGAGAGTATAAATGTTTCCCTCCTTATTACTTCTTCTTCACATCCACGTGGGCAAGGCTGATCTCATTCTACTACCATTAGCTAGAACTCAGAGCCTCCTGTCACATTCACAACAAATTAAAGTTCTTGCCCTTGAACTAAGATTTAATTAAGAGGATTTTCTTGAAAAAAGAGGGGGACACCATTCAAGGATTATTACTTTTATTTTTTAAAAAAATATATAAAATTGGTCAAATAAAAATTGACCCATGACACATTATATTCTTTGTGACTTTCGACATGTTTTCTATCTCACTTGGCTTTTCCTATCAATAGTGTTGGGATTATGAGTGACCTATGGAATATTCTAACAAGTAATATTTTGGTGGCTTTGTCAATCCATCGTAAATGTTAACAATTGGGAGGCAAGGCCAATCCACAGGATAAAATAGCAATTGGGTAGCAATGTCAAACCTTCAAGAAATTAAACAACGATTGGGTAGCTGTGCCAATCCATATAAATGTAAATAAGCAGTTTGGAAGGTTAAGTCAATCCACATAATAAAAGCAACAAATGGGTGGCTATGTCAACCTTCGGGAAATGAAAGTGTAAATGGATGGCTAAAACAATCTTCGGATAATAAGAAGGAAAGACAATAATGACACCGATATAACGTAATAAAACCCTCAAAATGAGGGAAACCTCCATGAGGAAAATTCGAGAAAATAATCCACTATGAGAAAAACTGGTACAAGATGTCACACACCAGGATATGCTCATAATCCTCTCAGTTTTATTTCTCAGTACTCTCTTTGAGAAGTACTATGTTTTTTGTCACTCTCCCTAGTATGATAACCCCGACTGTTTCACACTTATCATACTCTGTGATTGAAAGAATGATCCTAGAACTTTTCCTAATCTCCTGAAATTCCCTATTTGATTTATGTTTCTCGAAACCTATTTATAAACAAAAATTTGATCCTCATATGGATTTCATTGGTTAATATGGAAATCAATTTCATTGGCCAAAACAATGCCAATTCTCAACCACAAAACATGGCATAATCAACTTAGCATCTATCGTGGAGAAAATTTCTCCTCAAGTAGTACTATGTTTTCTTTAATCTTAGCAAAGTTCCAACAAAAACCCATAACTCCAAATGTCTATCAATCATCCAACCTGGACGCAGTCTTACAACCAACTGCATCACTAAACCTCACCAAGTAGCAGGGTTGTGCAACAAAATAGTGATAAATCATAAAGAAAAAATTAGAAAAATAACTTTCATTATATCAAACCTGGGTTACATAAAAAAATACTTATAATAATCGTAGATATCACTCATTTATGTAGGAGGGTATTATTGAAGGGCGGCTGAAACTTCAGCTCCGCTTCGCTCGATGTGCTCCGCTCCCCTTGCTACGCTATTACATTTACCCATTTTTCTGCATAGATATAAGCCACATGGTAGAACAAAGTTCATTAAGTATATAATAAGCCTGGTGTGAAGGTTGAACCTTCATAATCTAGTACTGTTCCACTCCTTTCGAACTAGTCTCACCTGCCTCACTAGTAACTACGTACTACTGATGTTTGATTGATTGTCATTTTTATAGTCGGAGATGGGGAAGTTGAGCCTGGCTCTAATACCTCGGAATTCAATGGCTTTTCTATCATAAGCTCTAGCAGCCTCCTCTGCAGTGTCGAATGTGCCCAGCCACACCCGCTTCCGCCGCCGCGGGTCTCGAATCGCCGCCGCCCATTTCCCCCATGGTCTCTGTCGGACTCCTCTGAATTCACTCCCTCCCCCCCCCCCCTCTCCCCCTCGTCGCCGTTCCGGGCATCCCGGCTTCCACTGGGCTGGGCCAAAGGGCACACGCCACACCCAAGACATCCAAGGCTACCAGGTGCCGGCCAAGGCACTGGGCTGGGGCACACTACTGGGCGTCGTCGCGCCAGGCTCCGCCGTCGGCGGGCCAGCCGCCTCGGCCCCCTCCTCCTCCTCCTCCCCTCCTCCTCCTCCTCCTCCTCCCTCCTCCTCCTCCATGGCTGCAGGAGGAAGACACTTTCTCAGAGAAGGAGTGACTATGTGGTATGAGTCACTCTCGATGGCGGAAGAGGGTATTATGGCATTTTCCGGGTGATTGGTGGTTCCGGCGATGACGTGAAGGAGGGCGGAGACCATGATGGAGTGCTCCTCTTCCTTGTTCATTTGCTGCTTCACTGCTTCGCTTATTCACTGAAGTTTGAAGTGAACTCCTTTTGATCGTCTGCAAAATAGGCATAGAAAGAGATGCGTGAGAGTCAATGAGTAGCAGATGTATATAATCATCGATAAAAAGGATGGGACCGGCTGCCACACCAATCACACACGGTTTTTTGATTCGTCACGTGGGCTAGGTCTTAGCGGGCACGGTACAGGTGGACACGACCATTTGACAAGGGAGACAATAGTGATAATATCTCAAAACAGTTCACTCTTTTAAATTTTTATTTTGTCTATTTTCTTTTTGCAATATTTAAAAATAAATAAAAAGCAAATTATGTTGGGTAATTGTGATGCCTTTTTTAGTTTTTTGGTGATAACAAAACAATGGGAGATTATTATCAGATTCAAACCATTTTATAGATTATTATAACAAGTTTGAATATAGTAAAAAAACAGTGGAGGCAAAAGAAATAAAATAATATTTGATAAATTATGAAAATCAAAATTTATATAAATTCCAACAAATATATGATTACTGTCAAACCAAATTCTAATACTTTGTTAAACGAACAATACTATTAAAAGCGTAGGCTTGTAGAATTTGAATTTAATATGGATATCATGATTTCACAGTACAATTTCTAATAATTAAGAACGTACTTATTTCAATTTAAACAACGCTTTTACATATATAAATTTATATTCAATATACTCATTTAATATAAATACAAAATATATAACATGAATAAAAGTATATTACATTCCAATTTCTACAATAAATCCTTATAATATTAATTTCATATGAGTAAAAATATAAAATGTCAATACAAAATTTAATGAAAAACATATTCCAATATATTCATTAATCATTATATTTGTCATAACATATTTAAAAATATTATATCAACTAAGAATATAATGTTAATATGAAGCTTTAACAAAAATTTTTTTTTTCAATAAGAAAGTTAATTTTAAATATGACCGATTCTTATCAATAATAAAATATAGATTTATTATTTATTCATATAACATTCTAATAAAAAATTTTAAAAATAAATAATAAATTTCTCTTCTTTCTTGTTTTTGGTATTTTTATCTCTTTCAAATAGGAGGTCAAAGTTTTTTTTTTCATTAGGTTTCCTTTATCTTTCAAATAAGGTTTTCTTATCTGTAGGTTACCAAAACACTTTAGAAGATATGATGAAAGATTGGTGGGCTGCAAATGGCAAAGGATAAAATTCAGTGGCACGCCATATTAGAATAAAAAATTAATTCAATGACACACCATAGATAAAAAAATTTCAAGGGGGCAGACCATGTATAAAAAGTTTGAGGGGGGATATGCCCATTTGAGACTGTGCTTGCTCTGCCAGGCTCGAATGAGTAACATGTGACCCTTGATTATGCTCTTTAAATTGAAAATCACTTATTTAAGGAAAAGAGAATTCAAGTTGATTATGCTCTTTAAATTGAAAATCACTTATTTAAGGAAAAGAGAATTCAAGTCATAGAGGACAATAAATTAAGAATTTGAACTCAAGCATAAAGAAAAAATCAAGCTTATGATTCCTATGTAAGATGAATGCATTTGTGCATTCAGATGCCTTATTCTTATTTGTTAATCACTCTTAACTCAGTTTTAATGTTTATTGTGCATAAAATCTCTTAAAACCCAAGTTTGATAATCAAACTTTAGGCTTTTAAAGTTAAAAATATG
The DNA here is from genome assembly GCA_016808115.1 of Tetrastigma voinierianum. Taxonomy (NCBI): domain Eukaryota; kingdom Viridiplantae; phylum Streptophyta; class Magnoliopsida; order Vitales; family Vitaceae; genus Tetrastigma; species Tetrastigma voinierianum. The sequence continues at coordinate 741,365 of JAEQBH010000061.1, forward strand.
TTTTAATGAAATGCCAAAGTCTGAGTTTGAAAATAATTGAAAAAAGAGTGAAGAAGACCTTTGGAGGGGTTATCTGAATGAGGGACTTTAAGCTTTTAAAGTTAAAAAATATGTTTTAATGAAGTGCCAAAGTCTCGGTTTGAAAATAATTGAAAAAGGAGTACTGAAAGATGACTTTTGGAGAGGTTATCTGAATGAGGGAAAGGCCATTTATATGGCTAAAAGAGGAATAAGTCGCTCGATTGAGACCGATTAGATGAGGTTCAAATGAGATCATTTCGAGATCCAAAAGTCTTGCTTGTCTAGATGAGGTTATTTAAACGAGGTCTATATGCCGAATTAGAGATAAGTTATTTGGACGAGAAAAAGTGATTATCTGAACGAGAAACATTGGTCATATGAATAAGGTAACGGTCACATACGAAACAATAAATATTTTAACGGCTAGTTGTTTAAACAACACTCATCATGGTCATTTGAATGAGGGGTATTTGAGGTATGTTAGTTTTTTTCAGTATAAGTATACTACAGAGTTTATCAAAGTTATAATTGAATATCAACTTAATTTCCTTTTTCAAGTTGTAAAAAGTTCCTTTTGAATACACTCAAGATTCAGCATGCTTTTTTTTCCTAAATTTTGCTATGATTGACGTCGGAAAAGTAGGTTTTATTTAGATAAAAAAAAAACAATTATCGTTTGGCACCTATCAAAAAGAAATTACCATTTGGTAAATATACATATTATTTGAAATTAAACTTCAGTAAGAGTAAAACCTAAGGTGAAAAGAACCAATTATTGTTTTGTGCGCATGGTTTTCATGCGAGTTGAACTATTACAAAGAATTGACAACCTCTGCATCTCCAAGCAACCAGGAAAGTTGAGAAAAAGTATGTTGAAAAGGGATAATTCGATTGCCTATCTGTTAAAGTTTGGGCACCCAACTGGTCAACCCAAAGGCCATCACTGGAAAATTTTCCTTCTCTTTTTCTGTTCCATCACTGTCTCGTCTTCTTTTGACTTCTTCCACTTTTTGCATCTTCTCTGTTTGACATCTAATTTTCTAACTGCTTTCTCCATTGGAGACGTTTGTGGTTGATACTTGATACTTGCTATTACGACGTCGGCCAATGGAGTCGTAGGATTCGATTTACTAATTAATAATTAATGGTAAATTAGAAATAACTTTTGCCTTATTTATACAAGTGAGAGGCGCAAAATCCAAATGGAATCTAAGTGCCTTTTTACTATAAGCTAAATAATTCTTAACTTTGAGGCTAATTATTTTTTAAGTTTTTATTATTTATTTCTAAAATTTAAAAAAAAAAAATTTGAATAGAAAATATCAAAACATGAAAAGACACTTATGTTTTTGTATTCAAAGAGGTCATATTTCAAAATAAGAAGTATCTTCTTTGTTTTGCCTAACAAGAATCTAATACCTATCAAATTCAATGTTAAAAAAAAAAAAAGAACTTAATATTATTAAATAATATTTAACATTAAGGTGAAAAAAAATTATATTTAACATTCATTAAAAAAACAATCACCCACCTAAAAGTTTCTAACTACTTTGTTCTGATGGGGACGTTTGAGTTTGGTACTACGACGTCAGAAATTCCCATGGCCAATGGAATCTAGGATTTTACTTTTGTCGAATATAGGATTTGATTACTTCGGTAATAGTGGAATAGTAGAAAAAACTTTTTGCCTTACGTATATGAGTGAGGGCCACGAAATCCAAATCCATATCCATATCACGGCCAAACTGTGGGGAATCCCGCCCCCGCGGTTGTCTGTGTCAACAATCCAACCGGAAAATGAAATGCAGTGCAGTTATTTAAGGTTGGCCCTGTTTGTCTTTTTTCTTCTTTTTGTACGTACTTGTGGGGGCTTTCGTGGGCGGAGAAAACCCTCGTTCAAGTAATATATATTAGTTTACATAAAAATAATAACTTACATAAATGTTTCGAATCAAATTAATCATAACGGAAAAAGAAATCATCTAAATATAGAGAATTACCTTTTTCATCATGTTTTAAAATAAGGTATTGTTACATGATACAACTAGTGTAAAAAAAATCATTTAATTTTTATATTTTTTAAGTTTATCTTTAAAACCCACATGACAAACAAAAATTACGTCACATTGTAAGTACCATGGGCTTGGGCCCAACTACTCCGCCTAACAAACTCGGACCGACTGGAGTGACTACAGTGACGAATACTAATCGTTTCATGTCGTGCCTAAACATACATCCCCAACCAGAGTAAGATACACTGGACACACTCTTCCGCCAATTATCATTCAAAAGGCATCTTGATGACCTTCTTAAATGAACGAGACGCACGCGCATAACCACTATAAGGGTGGTCAAACATTTCAAGGTAGGAAACGCGATGACTTTACTTATCTAAAAGAAGCACAGTCATAACGCACCTATAAAAACGCCACTTTCCCCTTCCGTTTCGGAAGGAGATCATCTGCTTTTCATGGAAATATGATCATCGTTCTTCTGGATAAAAGAGGGAAGTAACCCAAGAAAAAGGTAGGAGACTCCAGACTGAATAAATGAATGTTTTCACCTCAGCCTAATTAATCTAACTTAAGATCTGAGAGGCTTTGACACACCATCAATGCGTCTCTCTCTCTCTCTCTCTCTCTCTCTCTCTCTCTTTCGTTTGTTTTGCAGCATTCGCTAGCCAGTTTACTGTGCTTCACGCATTCGACTCGTAAAGTTCAGACACCACAATCGCGCCGCTGCCTCTATGGAAACGCCTGCTAGTGCAAATCCCATAGCAGGCACGAGCTGCGCACCCAATCCCGCGATCTCCCATTCTGCTTTGTGGTTCCCGATCATTCCACCCATCGTCTTCTTCAGTTTATCGCTTCTTTCTCTTCTTTCATGTCTGTTATGAACTCAGCTTAACCAAAATTTATCGAAGACGGCTTTCTAACGGCGCCAAGAGATGGAGGCGGCTAAGAGGAACAGCCGTGTGCATGAGATGGCCGAATTATGCGAACACGCAAACCGCTTGTAGCAGGAGAATGAATTCCTGCGAACCCGTTTGGAGACTAACCGGGGTGAAAACTCACGAGGGCCTATCCATCCTGCACCCCCAACTCAACCAAATAAGGGTAAAGAGCCCATCCTCATGGGAGAAAGTGATCCCCCAGCAGACGACAAATTATCTTCTAGAAGCTCTCCGCTCCTTGACCGCTCACCACCCCAGAACAACGCAGAGGCTGAATCCAAAAGTAAAAAAAAAAAGCGTGGGGTGTGTGTGTGTGTAAAAGTAAAAGAGGCCCTTGTAATGATCTAGCTAATCTGGTTGTGTGGCGTGCGCCACGGTACTAAGAAGCTGCCAGAGACAGACGCGCCATTCCGACCGTTTCGAATATGTGCTTTTCTCTCTTCTTCGCTCAGCTGGGGTAAGGGTTTCTCAAGTGCCAGACACGGCTGAGGTGCCTTTCCTTCCTTCTTCTTCTTCTTCTTCTTCTCTCTCTCTCCCCCTCCTCCTCCTCCTTCCGTCCAAGACTGTTTCTTTTTCCGCCCGAGGGCTAGGAGGATATGTCAGTTCTCGCCTGTGCCTACATATTTAAGCTACGAGCCTCTGCAAGCCTACTATGTCGCTATTTGGTGTAATGATGACTCTATCGAATTACATTTAATTATATGCTAAGAGCATTTTAACTAAATAATAATAACAATGTAACAACAACAACAATAACACAAATAACAACAATAACAACAATAACAATACAACAACAACAACAACAATAACAACAATAACAATAACAACAACAACAACAACAATGATTCTTAGTACAAGAAATGACCGCCTCTTGTGCAAGGTATTCCCGGCCATCCTGAAGGGGCCCGCTCTGGCCTGGTTCCACAAACTCCCGAGAGGATCCATAAACTCATTCAGTGAACTATGAGTAGTGTTTATCTCCCAATACTTATGTTCGGTCCGACATAAAGGAAACATTAGCTACTCCGTGCCATCCTCGCGTGAAGCATTCACCTACCCCGATTTCACTCAAGATTTGGACAAGTCGCCCAACAAATTGATATACAGCATGACGTGGTCTGCGTAACTTCCAAGACGCCCGGGTCGACTACCCTTTCTTTCAATCTCTATCCCTGGATCCACCCACAACAATGGAAGAACTGGAGGATAATATCTGGGCCGCTTCCCAGACAATTATGATAATTGCCCAAAACAGCAAGGCGGCCACAAAGGGCCAACCTGAACAGAAAGGAAGCAAGAACAAGAATAAAAAGCGCTTATAAGAATAGTCAGAAAAAAAAAAAAAAAGATCCTCCCCAATTCACCCCTCTCAACATCTCTTATGACTGGCTCCTAGCTCTCATCCGGGATCACCTCGATTTTAAATGGCCCCGCTGATGAGAGCGAGTCGGATAGCGCAATCGATCCTTAGGTGCGATTACCCACGGGGGACCGCGACCGTGAAACTGACATTTGCGCCAAGCCTAAAGATCTTGGTAGAAAATTTGATCAATTTGGGCACCTCGGAGAAGGTATTCGGGGGCCGACGGGGGAGCGAGCGCCTCATAGTGGCGACAATTGTTGGTCTTGAACACCATCGAACCCAGACCCGCCCGCCGACTTCATATTGTGAGGCACGTCGATGATGATACCGGTCGAACAACGAGAGAAGAAAAATGCTCCGTGCGGCCTCGGTTAAAGCTACGGATAAACACCATCGATATCCGGAGCGGCGCGGTAATTGTGGTTAGCGGATCCATATCCTTTATGATAAACGACGAGTCATCACTCCTCATTATGATGCGCTTGTACTTACTTTATGTGTTAACAATTTTGATGTGCATATAGTCCTTGTTGATCCTGGCAGTGCGGCCGATTTGTTGCACCTTCCAGCCTTCAAGCAGATGAAAGTCTCGCTTGACCATCTCAGTTTGGCTAGTAGAATTTTGTCTGGGTTCAACGGGGCCACCACACTAACGGTGGGTGATATTGTTCTTTCCGTCAAGGCAGGGCCGGTAACACAACAAGTATTGTTTTCAGTGGTTGAGGACTTGGGACCGTACAATGCTATTGTGGGTCGGGCCTGGTTACACGCTATGAGAGTAGTCCTCGGCTACCACCAAGCTGATCGATTAATACGTACATCCAAGTAGGTCGACCTCTAGGGTAGCCAATTAGTTGCTCGTCAGTGTTATCAGCTATCAGTATAGGAGCGTGAAAAGGCGAAACCTCAGCCTTGACTCGCCCCTCGAGAATTCAACCCCTCGACATAGCAATCCACGGCTGTTGCCTAGAAACCCTTGTGGAAGACGGAGAAGCGGTTGTGATAGATCCTCTAGAGTCCATACTCATAGGCGGGCTCGGTAAGTGCACCTATGTTGGATTCCCTCTGTTCGAGGAAAGTGCACGGTGCGACCAAAATACTACAAGCTAACACCGATGTATTCGCCTGGACCCATTCGAATATGATAGGAATAAGCCCCGTGCATGCTTCCCACAAGTTAAATGTTGTCTCATTCGCCAAACCTGTTAGGCAAAGAGTAAGGCGCTCCCACCTAGACAGCCATCAAGTCATCCAAGTCGAGGTGGATAATCTTCTGAAAGCTGGGTTTATCAGAGAGGTCAAATACCCGGAATGGCTTGCCAACGTGGTGGTAGTTCCAAAGAGAGCCCAGTGGAGTATCGTGGGCTATACGGATCTTAATGACACGTGTCCTAAGAACTGATTTTCCTTTACCAGCATGGGTGTCGTTGATGCATCGTAGACGCTGTATTTGTCGCTCTGGATGCATTTCGAGGAGTATCATCAAATCCCCCATGTACTTTGATGCAAGAAAACCATCTTTTATCACCCCACACGGGCTCTTTTTCTATAACGTAATGCCATTCGGGTTAAAGAATGCCGGAGCCACCTACCAGAGACTGGCAACTAAGATGTTTCGGCCGATGCTTGGAAAAACTATGGAAGTATACATCGATGATATGTTAGTAAAGTCTAAGGAGCGCCCGGATCACACTATGCATCTACAACAGGCATTTGAGCTCCTCAGGGCATATGGCATGAAACTAAACCCTATAAAGTGTGCATTCGGTCGGCGCGGTCGGTTCTGGGATTCGCAGTGGCTCGGGAGGAGAATAGAGGCTAACCTCGCCCAACTTAAAGCTATTTTAGAATCTCGGCTCGAAGCTCGAGAAAAGTCTGACAGTTGTGCCGACCGTTAGTTGCCACAGGCGGTTTATTTCTCGGTTCACGAGACCCAGCCGAAGCCATTTTAGCCATCCTTAGGGAAGCTGACCGGATGGAATGAAGAGTGTGATTGGGCTTTCACGGATCAAGCATTAGTTAGCTAAGCCTCGATTCTTGCTAGTCGGATATTTGGCGAGACACTTTTCGTATGTTGGCAGTCTCGGAGGTAGCGTGCGAGTGCAAAAAGCCTATTCAAAGAAAATACTTGCTTGAAGATGATCAGTGTTCTTCGTCGGCAAATCCAGCCGTATTTGAAACTGTTATAGTCACCTGACGGCGGCCTTAGCCCTTAGGAATAGCGGCTAAGAAACTCTGCTCATATTTCTAGAGCTTTTACCAGGGTTGTGAATCCAACGACCTTCATCTCCGGAGCACACTCCATAAACTTGACTTCTCTGGAAGAATAGCTCACTAGGCGATCGAACTAAGTGAGTACGGCATCCAGTACAAACCAAGACGATAAAAAAAAAGGCCAGGTTTTAGCTGACTTCATAGAAGAAATCCCCCAGTCTGAAACACACCTCGAAAGCTCGAATTGGTGGACACTTAATGTAGACAGGGCGTCAAGACAAATTGGAGCGGGAATTGGTATGCAGTTGAAATCCCCGACCAGGGAAAGAATCGAACAAGCAATCCGGTTAGGCTTCAACGCCTCCAACAATGAGTCAGAATATGAAGCCCTCTTATCCGAAATTGAACTAGCAGCTGCCGTATTTGTCGACAAGCTCCTGGTTCAGAGTGATTCCCAATTAGTCGTCAGGCAAGTCAACGAAGAATTCGAATCCCGAGACCCCCGAATGGCAAAATATGTCTCCCGGGTAAAACAACGGTTGGGCAGTTTTTCAGTCTAGAAACTGGAACATGTTCCCAGGGGGCTATGATATTCATGGCTCCTTGGTCATTGTGGTGTACTCTACATAATAACGAAACAATATTCGCTTACATCTTATCCTTAGTTTTCCTCAATCGCTTTCTCCCAAGTAAGCCAAGTAGAAGAGATCCTCCCTTCATGGATGGACCACATGTCTACTTCTGTCGGCATGGAGAACTCCGCAGTGAGAAGGATAAGACCCCTGAGTACAAGTCTAGTCAGCTAGATTTTCCTTAATCGATGGGCAATTGTTCAAACAATCCCTGGGCGGTTCGTATCTGAAGTGCTTGACGCTTGACACCCAAACAGGGCCATTATGTGTTGGCTGAACTGCATGAGGGAATATATGGAAATCACCCAGGTGACAGAACTTTGGCACACAAGGCTCACACTCAAGGATACTATTGGCCGACCATGAGAGCTAATGCTACCAATTATATAAAAAAATGTGACCGTTGCTAACGACTAGCTCCCATCCACGGGAAATCACCGGTCACGGGCGATCTCGAAATCTCGAGCCCTTGTCCTTTGCCTAATGGGATTGATATAGTCGGGTCCGGTGCCCACCACCGAAGCTCGGAAAAATTATTGTTAGTTGGCGACTATTTCAGCAAGTAATGGCAGAAGCCAGGGGCCTTCTCATGTCCAAAATAGGGGATGTTACTCAGTTTATCTGAAAATAATTGTTTTCCGTTTCGGCATCCCCAGATCAATTGTATCCGACAACGGTCCCCAATTTGATAGTCGGGTTTATCAACACTTCTGCCATGAATCGAAAATAAAAAATCTGTACTCCACCCCCCGTTATCCTCAAAGCAATGGACTCGTAGAAGCCTATAATAAAATTCTATTGACTGCCCTAAAAAAACGGTTGGATTCGGCTAAAGGTAAATTGGTGGATGAACTCCGGAATTACTTTAGGCTTCTGAGAACTGCTGCGCAAATCTGGGGTATAACCCTTTGCGATTACTTATGGGATGGAAGCTATAATCCCTATAGAAATTGGCATGCCTACCATCCGGACAGGTATGCCCGAGTAGGAAAATGTAGAGTTAGTAATCAAAGAACTAGACACGGTCCATAAACTACGAGAATCAACAACAGTCTATATAACCTCCTACCAACGCCGCCTGGCAAATTCTTATAATAAGCGAGTAAAGCCTCGAATGTTCCAACCGAGAGACCTAGTCCTAAGAAAGATATTCGAAAATACTGTCGACCTAGCGGCCGAAAAGTTCCAACCCAACTGGGAAGGACCGTATCTCATAACACGAGCCGACGAATCCGGATCTTACGCTTTAGACAAGCTTGATGGAACCCCTGTGCCTAGAATGTGGAATGCCATACATCTTAAAAGGTATTATAAATTAAGGATGACTCGATATTTACACATATTTTGTCCATTTTCCTCATCGTATAGAGTAAATATAGAGTCGATGTGTGATAAATGACCCTAGGCTGATATAGATAACATCTAACCGGTCACGCATAAAAGTTCGAGGATGTATGATAAATGACCTATCAGGTAGATTATAGATAACATGCTTGGTCGCATAAAAGTCCGGATAAACATGATAAATGACCTATCGGCCCGAATTATAGATCTTGTCCTAGCCAGGTCCTTTATAAAAGTCAGGATGGCCCTTGATAAATGGCCTGACTAGGGATAGATAACATCTAACTAGTCCACATAAAAGTCCGGATGACGCAATAAATGACATATCTGGCTCAGGATAGATAACATCTAACTGGTCCACATAAAAGTTCGGATAGCGCAATACAATTAATGACCTATCTAGCCCAGTAATGGTTAACTCTTAGCTGGTTCATAATTAAAGCATGAATGATACCAAGTCCGGCCCAAAGCCTAGTTAGCCATCAATCTACACCATTTGGCTAAATTAGAAGAAACTATTTCATCCACAATGGAATTCGACATATTTGGTAAAAACATAAATTAAGAGGTCTTTCATAATGTCAAGATACAACAAAACACAAATGGATGTGGTTGGAGACGTTTGTGGTTGGAGACGTTTGTGGTTGCTACTTGCTACTATGACGTCGAAAACTTCTATGGCATCGACCAATGGAGTCGTAGGATTCGATTTACTAATTAATAATTAATGGTAAACTAGAAATAACTTTTACCTTATTTATACGAGTGAGAGCCGCAAAATCCAAATGGAATATAAGTGGCTTTTTACTAAAAACTAAATACTTCTCAACTTTGAGTCTAATTATTTTTTAAGTTTTCATTATTTATTAATAAAATTTCTAAAAAAAATCTGAATAAAAAAAATCAAAACATGAAAGGACACTTATGTTTTTGTATTAAAAAAAAAAATCATATTTCAAAACAAGAAATATCATCTTTGTTTTGCCTTTCAAGAATCTAGTACCTATCAATATCCAATGTTTAAAAAAAAAAAACTTAATATTATTAAATAACTTACATAAATGTTTCAAATCAAATTAATCATGCTTACATCTACATGGGAAAGGAAATCATCTAAATATAGAGAATTACCTTTCTCATCATGTTTTAAAATAGGGTGTTGTTACATGATACCATTGGTATTAAAAAAAAAGTTATCATTATTTTATAAGGGCAGTGATTTTTGGACGGATTACAAAAAAAGGAAGAAAATAGGTAGTTGATATTTATGTCATTTAATTTTTACACTTTCTAAGTTTATCTTTAAAAACTTTCTATTTTTGGAAATAGTGTCTGAATACCATAGTATCACCAAACATTTTCCTTTAAAATATTTATAAAGATTTTCTTAAAACTTGTGCATCTTTTATTACTTCATCATAAAGCATCTTTCTCATCTTTGATACCTTCACTTAATTATCATTTGTCTCTTTAACATATGTTGAATGTCCTTTGAAAACTACCATATCCGTATTTTTCTTTCTCTTGTCTTGTTCTTTCTATTCCATTTTCTTTAGGTAAGGAAAAGTGATTTTTTAGTCATTTTTGTCTTGAAATCACAAATTTACATCTCTTTCTTTTATTTTTTTTCTATTAATAAAGTGATTCTTAAAAAATAAAATATAGATTTTTAATTTGTTTTTTCGTGTTTTCATCGTTCTTATACGTCACGTTTTTGTAAAATGCTATGCGGCGATGTGATTTGCGTTGTTTATTACAAGGGTTTGATTTTAGTCATCTTGTTACAACGCTTTCTTGTATATATGTGAGTGGTTGTAGTTAGGGATTGACAATTTGTGTTTGCGTGTCGTGTTCGGGTCATGTCAACATACAAGTATTCCATTGTATTCACAAACCCGAATTAAAATTAACAAATTCAAACATGACCCAATTAGTAATTAGGTAACATGACAAGTATAACGTGTTTATTAATTAATTAGGTCATTTAAATTAATATAATTTATAATTCACCCGTTAATATTTAACAAAAATAAAATATTAAACGAATTAATCTAGGTTAAATGTTAATTTACATAATAATTAAATAAGTCAATTTCATGTTAAGTGGATTGACATGAATATAACCCCGTTTATTAAGAGTCATGCGAGTTAACATGAATTTAACCAAAAGACGATTATATTCAACTCAAACATGCAAAAAATTTGTCGTCTCACAGATTGTGTTAAATTTTTTCAAGTCTAATTCTAGTATTCATAGAATTATCCAGTGTGTATACTTTAAGCTGATTTATTATGCTATTAACCTGGATACTGCATCATTCTCTAGAGTTTTAAGTGAATTTGATTATATATTTATATCAAAACTCATTTAAAAAAAATGTCATTGTGCATGTGATTTTATTTATTATTTATTTTTTTACTATTTCCAGTGACGATTTAATGATCCAATAATGGTATTTCGGTATTTCCAAATAAGAAGTAAAAATTTATCATTTATTCCTTTCACCAACATAAGAGCACCTGACCCATCTTTTATTGCAACAAACAACCTTAATAGGTTTAATTATCATTGCCAATAAAATTAAATAACTCTATCCTATATTTCTGTAAAACTAGAATATGTTACATTCAATTGACAAAACCAAATATCTTATTATATTTAATAAAATTAAAAAAAAGAGAGTATATTTTTAGTCAGTTCAAATCATGATTTAATATGTTGATGGTAAAACTGTAAAAATAACAGATGAAATATTATTATATTTTTATTATTAAATAATGATGAAAATATTATTAATACTTAGGGGTTGGCAATTGTCAATAACAGGCCTGAACACAATACAAATAATAAACAGGTCAGAAATAATAAATTCAAATATGACTCAATTAATAATCGAGTAACACGATATGATGTGTAACCCGTTTAAAATAATATAAATTATAATTAATTTATCAATATTTAATATAAATAATATATATAATTGATTAATCTAGGTTAAATATTAATTAATATATTAATTAAATCGATCAAATTCATATTATATAGATTGACACTCGTTTATTAAACAAGTTATGCATGACAATATAAATTTTACTAAAATAAAATTCTATTGAACCCAAACCCATACAAATTTATCCAGATTGTTGACAGTGTTAAATTTTACTAGGCTTATTAATAATTACTCTAAACATTTGAAAAGAAACAAAATGGACCAGGGCCCACCATTGTTGTCAACCATTCAATTGTCTATCAACAATCCGGTCAACGCCTTTTCAATACACAAAAAAAAACTAGAAATAGAGAATGTATAAAAGCAGTCCTTTGTCGCATCATGATATTCAAATTGATTTTGATATTTTTGTAGAAACTTCAAACTTGTGTAGGGTTAGGATGCCGATGGAATTCCCAAACATTTAAAATAAGAATAAAAATAAATGAGTATTTAAATAAAACTATCAATTATGAGTATTTAAAAATTTGAGAGAGGACCCCGGACCACACTTTAATTAAAGATTTCCCCGCTAATCAAGCTAAGGTTTAAATAGGGATTTCAAATTCTATTTTTATTATTAGACTTGATTTTCAAATTTAAATATATAAAAGTGAATCACATTAAAGTTACAATTCAAATCACTTCATTAGTATATAAAAAATAATAATTGCATCAAATGGATTTTTTTATTTATTAATTTTATGCTTTTTCATAGAGTCAAATATCTTAATTACAAGTCATGTCCTTTTCAAATGTTAAAGGCTTTATCATAGGTTAGGCATGATGGATTATTAATATTCTTTTAAGATGGTAAATGATGTCCAATTGTCCAATAAAAATATGGGTTTAAATGAGTGTTATCTTAATTAAGTTTTATTAAATAAATTATACATATTTAATGATAAAAATTATATTAAAAATAAATTTAAATAATCAATAAAAAGGATTAATTAATTTTTAAGAAAATTTGATAGTTTGAAATTAATTTTATCAAATGATTTTAACATCTAAAATAAAAATTAAATAACAAATTGAAAACGGATATTTCTCCAAGTGAGGGTAAAGTCAGTCCTACCTCAACTCACCAAGCTCTTTCTCGTCGGTGTCGACTGATTCAACCTCCAATCTTTGCTTTTCTGTATCTTCCCATCTTCCTCACATATGGTGATTGATTTTTTTCCTCATTTTTACAGTCGGAAAGTGGGAAATTGAGCTCTAATTCCTCGCAACTCACAGTCGCGGAGATCGCCGCCGGTCTGGGATCTCGGCCGGCCATTTTCCCCAGGGCCTTCGTCGAATCCTCTGAACTTGCCCTTCCCCGTCCTATCCTCTGAACAAAAAAGTTACACCCAAGCCAGCTCTCATGATAGCAGTGCTGACGTTTTTCATGAGTTAAGCCAGCTCTCATGATAGCAGTGCTGACGTTTTTCATGAGTTGAGGGGATGAATCATGAGATCGTCAACCATCCCAGCCACATGGAAAGAAGTACTAAAGACAGCTACGAAGGGATGGGATGTTCTTTCTGAAGTCAAATCAAAATAAATAGTCAGACGGAAACATTCAAACTGGACCACGAAAATTCCCAAAAAATATCTTTTCCAGACCAGAAAACAATGGGGACCAAATTATTTATGTCTTCAGGCTCCGCCGCGTCTCCGGCTGTGCGGGGATTGATCAAGTCTCTGACAATAATCCCTTCTCTCCTCCCCACTTATGACATAACGATCTCTGAGCTGTACAATACAGTACCATAAGCCAAAATAGTTTCCTTTTTCAAAAAAAAATTACATAAAATATATTTATTATGAAAAAATTCATCGAACGAGTCTCCGCCTATACAAGCAAATATCCATATGTAAAACCGTGCTTGGTGATACTTAGTTGATGAATGCCGTTCTAATATAAATTTTTAAAATTGTATCCATTAATTATGATTTTAACATTTTACTTTAAAACTATACTTATCCTAAAATCATAATTGATAAATATAATTTTAAAATTTTACTTTAAAACCCTTTTACATTAATTATGATTTTAAAAATTTATCCTAAAATCATATTTGATGAATACCATTTTTAAAATTTATTTTAAAATCGTACTCATCTATTATGATTTTACACATGAATATCTAGTTATAATAAAAAAAAAACCAGATTGATAAATATTTAAAAAAAAACTATTCATGTATCTAAAATAAAAAAAAGAAATATTTTGTCACTAAACTCCACCATGCTCACTACTATACGGCTGACAGTAGAGTAATAAACATTATTACTTTTTTCGGAAACAAATTCCAATGAATTAATTATTTCATTCCTTTCTATATTTGAAGAAAATGAGAACAAAAGGGTTTCAATATTAAATAAAATTTGAAAACTGTAACAACAATATTCTCTAGGTTAGGGGGCTACGGCCAGTCTGAAAGGATAAAAAAGGGAATCTGATTTTGTGTGCAATAGTGCATGTAGCGTTGTAGTTTCACTCAACCATATCAACACTTGAGTTAGGGTTTGAATTTAAAAACAGATGGAAAGTAAGATGGAAATAACGTTAGGATTGATGAAGTCTTTACTTTTTTGCATAACATTTCAAAAGCAAAAAATTTACTTTTATAGAAGACTCGTAGGGTTGAAAAATATGATTATAAAGAGAAAAATACTTTTTATTTTTCTTAATCTCTTGAAATTGTAACATCTTAAAATATAAATATATGTTTAATTCATACATTAAACATATATTTAAACTCAAATATTACAAATTTATGATCTTGATTAACCTCATAAATTTTATAACAATCAAATACTTTACTCATATGTTTAATATTCACATTAAACATGATTTACTCTCAAATGTTACAAACTTATGGTCTTCCTCAACCTATAAGTTTTGTAAGATTTCATAGGTTTAATCCACCCATTTAACATGATTTATTCTCAAATGTTACGATCTTAATTCACAATTGAATGTGTAACTCTTTTTACACGCACTTAAAATATTATAAAAACTATAATTCTTTTTATATTTATTTTTAAACAACAATATATGAAAATATGTAACCTTGAGCCCAGAGCATGTGGACATAATCTAAGTTAGAAACGATTAGCAACTACGACTTTAGTTAAAGTAAACTGGCTTGATTCTTAGCTGAGACTTTATAATTCAAAATGAAGCCGTAGATACTAACTATGGCTTCTAACTTAGATTAAAAAATTTGAGCATTTCTCCCACATGGCAGAAAAAAGAATGATTAATAGTTTTAAAAGTTGTCTAAATCGATATTAATTTTAATAAAAGGGTTATTTTGACCTCTCGAAATCAAGTTTTGGATCAAAATGGCCTTGGTTTTGAACAAAATATTGCTTTCGACCATTTCTTCAAACATATGTTCAATCTAGTACTTAAAACTGTAGTTACTAACTACAGTTTTATTTTTGTGCTATAGCCATAATTGCGAACCACGGTTTCATATTTGTACTAAAGTTGTAACTGTCAACTACGATTTAATTTTGTTAAATCATAGTTCTTAGAATTTACGGGCTTTAACTCAAAAATGGCTTAGTATTTGTGACTCTGACTTCTAACTTTGATTAAAAAAAAAAAAAATTGAGCATCTCCCCTATGTGATATCGAGAAAGCTAGTTTGAATAATAGTTTTGAATGAGAACTAAAGTCAATATTTGTTAAAACAAGGGTCATTTTGACCCCAAACACCTCGAAATCACCCATAGCCAAACAACTTGAATGTACAATATCTGAGTGCCCTACTTCTTGATTTCGAATTATAGATGCTGCATCAGAGTACTCAATATAGCAATGGGGTGGCAATGGGGTGGCATTGGGGTGTATGGAAATGGGTAACTTTTCGAACAATTTTGACCTGCCTGCAACTGACATGTAGAATCGGTCTTCTGCCTCAATCAAAGGTCACAAGTTTCTCACTCTGTAATGGAATTATGGAAGAAAGGAGGGTCCATCTTCGGTCTCATTCATCCAATGAAAAGCTGTGTGATTTCATGTGCTTACCCACAATTGTTTCTTCAGCTTCACAGTACATGCCAGAAACAGAGGTGAATAGCATCTCTAACCTATTTCATAAGAGGAAAAGTTTGATTCAAAAGGTTGTAGATCAAAGAGCATGGAAGGCAAAAGAGCGACCTGCTAATCTCTTAAGTTCCATTGCCATGGACTCTACGAGCCCCCAACAATGATTCAAGCAAGCTTATGGAAGGTGTTGTAATCAATGGCACAATAATGAAATACTAAAACAAAGAAAAACACAAAGATTTTAAGTGAAAACCCTTGCGAGAAAAACCACGGACATAATAGATACTTAACCTTAGAATGTTGATATTACAAAAATACATGAGCAAAAAGGTCCATACTTATCGGCCTAGCCCCTCTTCTATCACAATTGGTCACTTTTTTTGTTCTCAACTCTTCTTTTACAAGTGGCCGTGGAGGGCTTCGAATCGGACCTGGCCAAACCAAATTTAAGTCACAAATCAACCGAAGGTTTGCAGGGTAGTTTCTTAAGAAAGTCGTGAGCCTCACTCAACTGACCTGTTCTTCTAAGAAGGTTTGCCATGCAAGCACAATGCTCCATTCTCGATGGAATCCCTTCTTCTACCATTGAGTTGTGTAGGAATAATCAGCGGAAGCTAGAATCATCATGTGATTTAGAATATTCAATTTAATTACTAAACTAATATAGCTTGATCTAGTTGCCTTGTGGATTTGCGAGAGAAGTATGCACACAAGAACATGAGGATGTTCAAACTATCCTCGAGGTGATGAAGCGCGTGTGGGCGAATCAGCAGAAATGATTCTTTTCTTTGGTTAATTATATTTATCTAGATTTAAAAAAAACAAAATTTAATTATGCACATGTATATCGTGCAAGATAATATGTATAGCCTAATCTATATGTCATGTTATCACAACTAAAGCATGTTATCAAAAATAATTTAATCATCCATGAATAAAAAAATAATATGAGTTAACGAAAAAAAAAAAAAGAGCCCCAATCCATGGTTTTCCTAAGAAAAGAAAAAGAAAAAAAATCACAAGCCCAATAACACTTGAGCCCACTAGTATTAATCTCGTCTAGCTTTGGTCAAGCTCGTCCATTTGGGTTCAATTTACCTGGGCTTGGAGGCCCAAAATTGAAGAGATTTGAGTTAAAACCCAAAAATCTAAACATACAACATGAAACCCTATTAGTCAAGCCATCATTATTTGTCTTGCCACACGACGAGCCACCCGTAAACCTGGCGTACGGAGGAGAAGTCTGAAAATCCATTTGCCAAAACCCTCTCCATGCGCTCTCACGCGTGGCAGGTGGGCGCATGAAGCCACGCCGCGACATGGGGGGCACATGAGGCGGTCCGATGGTGGTTCGACTGAAATTTGTTCGACAGCGTCGTCTCTTCCTTGCACTTCTAACCCCGGTGGCCGTTTTCATTTGGATGCAGCCCAGCCTCAGTAACAACACAAGCAGATCTTGCGTGTGCATTTGTTCTCCAGTGGGTTCTTCATCTTCTTAAACACATTCTTCATTAGTCTTCCAAAATTTATAAAAATAATCCTACACCTAATAAAATGGTATGCAAATTCTAGATGATTGAAAATAAATCAAGAAGGAAACCTAATCGCATGATTATTTTTAGTATTACACAAACCGATGAAATAAAAACTCTACCATGGATTGAAGGGCAATGCAGATTATTCGGTAGCATGTGACAAAAATCATATTAAAACATGAGAACATGCGAATCAACAAATATAAGAAAACCTAGGTGCCATATTGCTGTCCAAACACCCAATAATTGTTTTTGAATCGAAATGAATTTAATCCTGAAGGCGCTGATCGCAGTGTAGGAATATTGGCGGAAGCTAGAATCATTATGTGGTTTAGAATATTCAATTTTAAGTACTAAATTAAACACTTAGCCGATTAGGATGGTACCTTGTGGATTTGAAGAAGTATGCACGCGAGAAAGACAGCGGATCTTCCAAACTATCTCGAAGTAAATGAACGCGTGTGGGCACTTGAATCACTGAGAAGGAATTTCTTTTCTCTAGCTGATACTCTATGATTAATTAAGTTGATTTAGGGATTTGTATTATCTTTCTGTTATAGAGTACAAGGATCCTAGAACCTTGTATGTTCCCAGATGCTCCACCATAGGGCCCAGTCATGTGTGTGAACCCATTTAGTGTTTTAAACAACTTGGGTTCTTGTATGTGGCAAAAATCCAACCGAGATTTGAGATAATAGTACCCTTGATCGATGATAAGAACCCCCCCATGGCTGCAAGCTGATGAAACACTGGTACCGAAATTACTGTCGTCGGAGTGTCATCCTGAAAGTTTTTCTTCTGTGCAGAAGAGTAAGGGCAGCTTTATATCCCATGTCCATAATAATTAATCTTAGCATTCCAAAGGGCTTATCATCTTGCAGAGACGTTGCTGATGACTCACTGTGTTTGTCAAAATCCACTACTTTTGTATCCATATAGCCATCCACTGAGTTTTGAGTTCAGGCGAAGAAGCTGGGAAGGGATGCATTTTCTTTGTAGTCAAAACATTTAAGTGAAACCTCAGGTGAAATCCCCATCTATGAAATGATGGAAGAAATAGTTTCAATTATCTATTATGTCAGAATCCGATGTGGCCATGGCAGACTGAAAAACTCATTGCCAACAAGATATGTTGGAAATTGACCACCCTAGTGGAAATTAAAACATAAACAATACCTGACTTGTGTAATAACAACATTGTACTCTTTTCGAACTAGTCCATGAAAATTCTAATAAAGCATCTTTCCATGAGAAGGGGACAAACAATGAGGAGCCAATGAAGTAATTTTGTCTGCAATCACGAGCAATGCATAAGTGCAGTCCACAAAAATTTCCATCGCAGAGAAAACAATGGGGGACCAAATGATTTAATTCGAGCCCCTTGTTGGGACTAGGGATATCGTTATAATAATTTTTGGCAGCTATGCCTTGGGACCAGGGATGTGTCAATATACAAATGCCAAGCTTCTTGATTTCGAATTATAGATGCTGCATCAGAGTCAAAAGAGTAGTGCAATGCAAGGAAATGGGCCGCTTTTAAATAATCTTGACCTGCATGCAACTTGCATGTAGAATCAGTCTACCTCAATCAAAGGTCACAAGTATCCCGTTCTACATTGGAAGAAAGGATGGTCCTTCTTCCTTTTGTATCCATAGAAAATCTTCAGCCTCATTCAGTTTTGTGCTTAGCCACAGGTGTCTCTTCAGCTTCACAGTTCATGCCAGAAACAGATGTGACTAGCATCTCTAACATATTTTATAAAAGGAAAGTTTGATTCAAGGTCGTAGATCAAGAAACAATACCCTCAGATGGAGAATGATGAATGATCCCCTCATCAAGACAAAAGGTACAAGCCGAAAACAGTAGTTCAGGGTCAATGGCTTTCTGATGTATGAATGTCAATGATGAGAAAATATAAAGCTTTCTACATTGAGATGACTAAGGAGAACGATGGGGAGCTACCATCATGTGCCTGAATGCGGAGTTCATAGCTGGGACTTTTATGAACTCTTTGATCTTAATTCTCCAGTCTCTTACAATATTTGCATTTGTACTAATGACTTCTAATCTGATTCCCCTTTCATAAATTGATGGATGATTCTTCTTTCCTATCTGAGAATGAGCTTAGCAACGAGTCAATTCTTCACTTTTTGTCTTTACCAGAGCTACTTGTGCTTTAGCTCAGTTTCTCTTTAATTAGATTCTCTAAGCACGTATTCAAAATCACAAAGTGAGAAAAGATCTACCAGAATGAATTTGAAAGGTATCAAACAAGAGAGCTAACAATAGGCTGTTTTGCATTTTATATTCTCTATTAGTACGCTAAAGCACTAATTTAATGATATGTACCTCTTGTGCTCCAAAGTTTCAACAAAATCTCAAGCGAATCCACTAAAGCCTCATATTTCAAGTTTGTTCGATGGTGCGCCAGCCAAAGTTGAAAGATAGCGTAGTCTTTATCCCTTTTGGTGAGATGATTACTATCTCAACTCCAGCGGATTTCTCCATGCTAGAACCATCAAACTTAAGAACCCAAGGCTGCCTTTCTACATCATATATCCTAAATTTCACCTTCTTTTTATGGTTGAATTTCTAATAAGGATGATCAGCTAGAAGATTAGCTGCTGCCACTTGGGGCCGATTTCATGTGGAAAATAGACCAAGGTGAACTCGACAAAGCAGGACCATTTCCCGTTAATAGTGATTAAGTTGACCGCATGTACATTCCATCAGTCGGTTTGGGGAGACCATACTGAACGATCAAGAAATGATGCCTCAATTTTAGTACGGCTGCAAAGTATAGGACCCGAAACCGCGACTTCTCAATGGGTGTATCTTTTTGTTCTCTTTGAATTTGGGACCTAACCGAATGGTAAATAGTGCTCATGGCGCCAGCGTTATTTTTGTGCAAGGGAAAAATTCTGTAGACTCTTTGGGTGTAGATAGAGTTTAAGTGGTGACCCTAGGTGATCATTAAAGCAGGCCCCGAAGGTAATTTTTGATTCCATCAAAAGTTGTCTAGTGCTTGAAAGGGTTTTTAGTCCTTCCACAAAGTAATGGCCAGAATAGTTGATTAAAAGTCCCCCTTTATTTTTCATTCCTACCCTTTATACCATGGGCCTAGTAAACCCTGAAAATTTAATTTTTCTAAAAAAATGCAGGCAAAATACCAAATTTTCGAAATGGTTCAAGGAAGCTTGAGAATCTAGATCCGGATGATGAAACGAATCTCATCATGGATTTATCTTATAAATCTAGTTACCTAGAAAATTTTCTTCGACCAGATCAAGACCTAATTTTAAAGTTTCATGAATAGTAAATTTCGTCGACGTTAGGTATTTTGACTAGAAATGTAATAAATGAATAGTAATTTTCAAAACAAGCCTTCAAAAAAAGTTCATAATAATGTATCAGTCTAAAGAAACTCGAAATAGATTAAATCAAATGTTATGTGAAAAACAATTTTTATGAGTGCAAGGTGAACTGGTAATTTGCCATAGAAAATTCGAAAATTTTATAGATTCCTGATGGCTTAAACTGGGATTTCACCGTCAGACCTTGCCTCACAAAATCTAGTTACACAGTCAAATTTCGTTGAATTATGAGAGAGTCGGATTTTCATGAAATTCGAGACGATGGACGTCGAGTGGACCCCGAAAACGAAATTTTTAGAAAAATCCCAAAAAATATCAAATATTTAAAAAATGTCCACTTAAGATAGATGAAATTGAAATCGGGACGAAATAAATTATTTCGGGACAAAAACGGATTGAAAGGAACGTGACACATGGCGCGACGTGAGCCACGTGTCTCATGTATAAATAGCCTAAAAAAAATCTAACCTACCAAAAGATCTCATTTTTGGTCTAATCCAAACCGTAGAGAGAGAGAGAGAGAGAGAGGGAGAGAGAGAGAGAGATAGCCAAGCTTCTCTCTTCGAATCACGAGATTTCATCGGTCGAAACTCGACAGTCCGAGAATTAAAGCTGATCTACGACGAGGCTAAGATAGCGGGTACCAAATCACAAGATTCCGCTGCACAAGTCCGGGTTTTCACCAAACCGAGAGAAAAGGTGGTGGCCCAGTGAAATCACTCCTGCATTTGAAGTAGGCTTTTCCTACAAGCACTCTACTTCATGCATATGTGTATGTCCAAGGAGATGTCATTCCGGGCTTTTTTTTCTCCGACCCCATGACTATATTTTTGCCATAACTTGGCCATCACTTCTATATCCGAATTGAAATGATTCAAATTGTTAAGAAACTGTAATTGATAGAGAACATTTCTCTTAAATAGGTCTATCCAAATTCACCCATTTGGACTCAAAATGCATTCAAAGCGGAGCTTATGTTTAGGCATTTTTTATGTTATGTTTTAAGACTCATGATCGTATTTTGCCATAACTTGCCATCACTCATCCTAATTGAGTGATTAAAATTACTACAAATTAGATCGATAGGAGAACATTTCTCCTGAAATAGGTCAATCCAAATTCACCAATTTGGACTCGTAAATGCATTTAAAGTGAGCTACGTTCGCATAGCTTGCTATGTTCGAAACCGAGTACCCCGTTGTTTAGATATATCTTCGAAGTTTCTGGTGATCTGATCTGGGTGATTCAGCTGAGAAGAAACTCCTAAGAACTGTGATCTAAAATGAGTATAAGAAAATTGTCAAATTATGGATTAAGACCCTGAACGGGTATCACACAAGCTTTGTGTAACAGATTAAATTGACTGGTGAATGAAAAGGCTACACTTGCCTCACCTCCATTTAGGTGTTTCGATCCTATGGAGAGCTCATTGAGTCGGCATTTCATCCATATTCCCAGAGTACAGGGATGACTAGAAAATGGCTGAAAATATATGTTTTACACCAAGTGCGCAGTTGCTCAAGTTAAGTGTCGATGTGAATAGCTCGTTTGGGCATGACCATTTCATGGCATACAAGGGCTATCAGAATGGTAGTAATTGCCATGAGTTAGCATAAGAAAAATCATGCGTAACAAAAGAGGTTGAGTTCAATTGATTTTAATCAATTGGAAGTGATTAAATGCTTAAGGGTCACTGGAAAGTATAGTATAGTTAATGGTTTAATCTGAACAAGATTAAGGTATGGATGTTAATGGATTTTATGGATAATGTGACTCAGAGGGAGGAAGTGTGATAAAGGACAAGGGTGGAGGGGACAAGTTTTGTTTAAATAAGAAAAGGGCTTAAATAACTATGCAGGGAAAATGTAACAGCGCAGGACATATATATATATATATATATATATATATATATATATATATATATATATATATATATATATATAATGTTTACCATTGTATATGTTTTCTCATATCTATGTGTTACAAATGTTCAAATGAAAAAGAAATGTGGTTTTCTTGACTTTAAATTATGTTGAGAAAATGAAAATGATGATGGCTTCATAGTTTTATAAAGCATGATTTATGGTTTCCATATGAAATGAATGTTTATGGAATGTATATTTTATATATACATGTTTATATGAAATGTTTGAATCCATGGTTACCCTATGTTACAAAAATAAAGTTTAAAGGAAAGTCGACTAAAGTACTTTACGTGTGCATGGTACATGAGAAAGGGTTATGATTTTTTTTATAGAGGGAAGGGAAGAGTAATGCATATTGCCATGCACGTGAAACGTACGAAAAGTTTACCAACGCATAATATGATTTATTCCATAGTGCAATGGTATTTAAAAGAAAGACACGACGATCGGAGGTTCCTGGGGCTATCATGATCAGAAGACTGCTTTCCTCAGAAGTTCTTTCATGGCCAACGGTTAATACAAAGATAGCATGATTTTCTGAGGTTCCTTTTGGGCCATCGTGATCGTAAGATTATTTCTCGGAGGTTCTTTCTTTCATGGACCAACGGTGGTTAACGGTAGACGCGGTTCCATTGATATGACATTCAAAAGGAAAAGAAAGTATATTGAAAAGATATGTTGATACACTTGTTTTACACATTGTATTTGATCTATATGGAAAAGAAAGTAAAGTAAATGTTTATAGAAATGAGATCTCCAAGTTTTACACGTTGTACTTGAATAGAAAGGAAAAGAATGCAAAGTAAATGTTTATGGAAATGAGATCTCTATACAATGCTTTTACATATCAGATTCGAACTATATCCTGAAACATTATTTTCCTAGCGAACTCAGATTCCCATTGAGCCCTTTAGCCTACCCTTTTCCAAATGTTTTATAAACAAGTGTTTCAAAGGCAGACGGACGCGCGGGGGCCTGAAAGCATCCTCCGGCTAGTGACACTTCGGGCCACGTGACGGCACTCACCTTTGAAAAAAATGTATAGTTTTTATTGTAAATAACTACTTATACACCTTTTATTTTGTGTAATGTATATAGGTTTTAAAATAAGGAAAATGATTTTAAAGTCGTTGATTTGAAATTGGTTGTGGTGGACTTGATCCCATTGCTGGATGTGGAGTAAATTAAATTGTTTTATTACAGTGTTGTAAATTGGGGATATCCGAAAAATAGAGGAAACTCCGCCCACTTTTCTATAAAGGGTTTAATGTTTTAAAAAATTGTCCTACCTTATGTTTCATAAGATTTTAATGGAAAACGAATCGATAAATGGGTTCGCTCCACGGATTCACTTTTTAAAATGAAAGAAATGAAATGTTTTTTTTCTCGAACTAGAGCGCTTCTGGAGGGTCCCCCGAGTTAGGAAAAGGAAACTCGGGTTGGGTCCCTTCAACATGGTATCAGAGCCTAAGGTTTTGAAAATATTTTGGTTTTTTGAAAAGTCTTCACATCCTAAAATGATTTAATGTTTTATTTAAAGGTGCACGAGTTATTTTAATAATTTAAATGTCATATGAACTTTATAACATATGATATGTTTAAATACATGCAGAACAAGGCCATCGAGGCCGGCCCACCAAGAGAGAGTCTCTACAGAGTTGCCGTCCAAATGAGGAACACATGGGATGAACTGCTTAATGTTCTATTCCACCTCCCGTTCTTCAGAGTTTCACGTGAAGGACCATCACGTCCTCTAGAGCTAGTGGGCTTGATCAGATGGCTCAGATTTTAGCCACAACATTTTGTCACTCGAGCCGACAAAGGTCCATCAGAGAGTGGCAAGGAAATTAGGCAGAAATTATGACGGAATATGTGGATCTGAAAAGGCATGGTCGAGGCTAGAGGGTAATGAAAGGGTGTTCAATGTTATAGGATGCTCCGATGAGCGTATGGTGCCATATTCCTCGTTTCTATTGAGAGACGTAACACTTGACCGGTGGAAGCTCGCATAGACGATTTCCGTGAGGGGGTGTCCTGGACTCAATTTAAAGAGTAGTTTCTAGAGAAATTCTACCCCGCGGTTTATAAAGATCAGAAAATTGAAGAATTTTTCAAGCTTGAGCAAGGGACCATGTTCGTGACAGATTATGAAAAGAAGTTCTTGGAACTAGTGCGACATGTTCCTGATTTCTTTTGTGACCATGAGGCAATGTAAAAGTAAGAGGCTCAGGAAGTGGGCCTGAGAAAAGAGGTCAAGAGACTTAGCCGGGCCTCTACACCGTGATGGGACAAGTGATCGAGGCGCCATCATGATGAGGAGTTTGGATTAGCCTCGATTGCACAGATTTGCAATGGCTAAAGAGAGATGGATCTACTGACTAAAGATCCAAAGAAGAAGAAGGGAGGAAACCCACCACGGGCAAATAAGACAAAGTTGGGAGGCAACAGCCCAAATGAGTTCAAGAAAAACCACCGACTAGAACTTCTTCGACCCTAAGACAGCAATGCAGTAAGTGTGGAAGGTTTCATAGAGGGGAGTGCAGATGGGGTACTGATGTTTGTTACAGATGTGGACAGTCAGGACATTTTGCAAAGGAATGTCCACAGTTAGCCTCCGGCAGTGGGTCAGCTACAGTGGCACCAGTATAGAGGCCATTTTTAGCTGGTAGAGGTCAGGATCAGAGGGGGGCACCCGATAGAGGTTCTACTCCTTCTAGTAGACCTAGTGTAATTAGTTAGTAGAGGTCACTACCCAGAGGACCTGTGTCGACCTATGACCTGCACGTATTTATGGTTACCTACAGGATGTCGATACCGCTCCGATGTCAGGACAGTATGATTTCGTCGACCGTGATGCTCATATTCTTACAGACTCGGAGCCACACATTCTTTTTATTTTTGGCGGCTTATTTAAATGTTAATGTGGAGTCCTAACCTATAGATTGCAGCATAGTGGTATCTCTTCCTACAGGGGATTAACGGCTAGTAGAGAGTGTTTATATGGATAGCAGGGTGATTGTTGGAGGCCAGGAGTTTCTGGAAGATTTGATATTATTAGACATCCATGACTTTGATGTTATCTTAGGCATGGATTGGCTATCTAGACATCATGCCATAGTGGATTGTTATAGAAAAGAGGTTAGTCTCGCAGATCAAGGCATAAGAGGTTTTGTTCTGCATGGTTACTAAGACACTACCTAACAAAGATTATGACAATATGAAGGCTAGTAAGATGCTCCGAAAGTCATATCAGGGGTACCTAGCTTATGCCATTGAGGTGAGGGATAGTGGTACTCGACTGGAAGATATTCCTAGTCAAAGAATTTCCGGATGTATTTCCAGAGGATCTTCCAAGTATACCTTCAGATAGAGAGATTGATTTTCAGATTGAATTGGCCCTTGGGACAAAACCAATCTCTAAGGCACCTTACAGGATGGCTCCTTTAAAGTTGAAAGAATTGAAAGTACAGATGGAAGAGCTTGTGAATAAGGGTTTTGTTAGGCCGAGTACTTCACCCTCGGGGGAGCCCCGCTCGCTTTTGTGAAGAAAAAGGATGGAAGTTCGAGATCGTGGTATTGATTGGCGCAGAGTCGAAAGAAAGTGACAATAATAAATCAATACCCGCCTCCACGACTGATGATCTTTTTATCAATTACAGGAGCGCAGGGTATTTAAAATTTTGATCTGGTGTTTGTTACCATCAATTAAAGATCCTACGAGGATGTTCCTAAGATAACTTTTAACACTCAGATGGGCATTATGAGTTCTTAGTCATGCCATTTGGACTAACTAATGGTTTAGCTGTTTTTATGGATCTTATGAATAGGATTTTTCAGCCTTATTTAGATCAGTTTGTTATAGTATTCATTGATGACATTTTGATCTATTCAGGCAGTAAGGAAGATCATGAGGAGCATTTAAGAGTTGTTTTACAGATTCTAAGGGAAAATCGGGCCAGTATGCCAAATTCATGAAATGCCGCTCAAGTTAGATGCTGTTGCCTTTCTAGGACATGTGATTTCAGCAGAGGGGGTTTCTGTTGATCCTCAAAAGATTAAGGCAATTGTGAACTGGAAACCACCTATGAATGTGACAGAGATACGAAGTTTTTTGGGTTTGGCAGGGTACTATCGAAAGTTTATTGAGGGTTTTCGGGTTCATGTCTTGACTAAATTGGATGCGAGAAAGAGGAAAAGTTTGTATGGTCAGAGGCATGTCAGCAAAGCTTCGACGAACTAAAACGAAAATTGACCTCAACCCTAGTTCTTACACTTCCATCAGGGCAGGATGGATATACAGTGTATTGTGATGCTTCTAGGCAGGATTGTGATGTGTAAGTAATGCAACATGAAATGTGATGTTACGCTTCCAAGACAATCAAGAAGCATGAGCAAAATTATCCTCACACACGACCAGAGTCATCGCATTAGTCTCTTGCTCTGGCCGAATATGGAGGCATTACTTATATAGGGTTCCATGCGTAATTTTACATATCACAAGAGCCTCGTAATATTTATTCAGTTAATGTATGAGTTAAATACGAGACAGAGGAGATGGGTCAGAGCTCATTATGGATTATGGAGCGCATCTATCAGTACCATCCAGAAAGGCTAATGTGGTAGTCGATGCTCCTCAAAGAGGAAATCCACTGTTCCATATCTCACTTAAAGGCTGTATACTTCCCTAGACTTGTGGAATTGAGGTCTTTAGGTGTGAGACTAGAGTTGACAGATAATGGAGCTTTACTAGCTACATTTCATGTTCGTCCAATACTGATAGACAGGATAAGGGAGCTATAGACTCAAGATCCGACCGTGATTGCTGGAAAAGGAAGCCGAACCGGGGCAAATAAAGGATTTTCGATGAGAAGATGGCACATTGATGATGTGGGTCATGACATGTGTAAATTCTGATGTGGGAGAATTAAAGAGAGCTTCAGGAAAGAGGCTCACTTTTCGTGATATGCGATGCATCCTGGAAGATTTAAATGTATCATACTCGAGGGGAACACTTGTCAGCGGAGGGGTATGGAAGATGTTACAGAGTTTGTCTCCAAATGTCTCATTTGTTAGCAAGTCAAGGTTGAAACAAAGACCGCAGGTTTCATGGGGCTTCTTCCAATCTCGCTGGAAATGAGAAAATCACTTATGATTTTGTGGGTAGACTATCGCGCTGGCTTAGTGGTTTTGACGCGATATGGGTGATTGTTGATAGATCGACGAAATCACCCTTTACTTCCTACCCATGAAAAATAGTGACTAATCGAGAAGTTGAATGAGTTGTATGTAAAAGAGATTTGTACTTCACTGTAGTTTCAAGATCGATAGTATCGCATGTAGATCCACCATTTACTTCCCACCCGGCCAAGCTTACAGAGAGCTCCTAAGTAATTAGGTTACATTTCAGTACGCTTTCCATCCTCGACGATGACCAATCCGGAAAGAATCCATACATTATCATTGGAAGATATGCCTGTGGCTTCAGGTGTGTTAGATTTAAAGGAAGTCGATAGACATCTACCATTAATGGAGTTCATTTACAAATAATAGTTAATAATCACATCAAATGGCGCCCCTTACAAAGCCTTTATATGGTAATGAAGTGGTGGACTCTATTATGTTGGGACGAGGTAGGGCGAGAGAAATTGCTAGGTCCGTAAATTGTTCTAAACATGACAGATAATGTTAAGGTTATCAGGGATAGATTAAAGATAGCACAAGATCGACAGAAAAGCATATGTCGAGCAATCGGCGAGAGATCCGAAATTCTTGTGGGGATCGTGTATTTCTATGATATCACCGAAAAGGGTATTGCGATTCGGAAGAAAGGGAAGTTAAGTCCTCGCTATATGGGACCTTATGAGATTGTGAAAGTAAACGGAGGCAGCGTGATTCGCTGAGGTCGCGCACCGACCGCTGCACACAAAGATGTCTTTCATGTTTCCAAGCTTCGAAAGTATATAGTAGATCCTTCACATGTGTTAAGAGATCAACCGGTTGAATTGAAAGAAAACTTGACTTATGAAGAAAGACCACCCGTATTGTTGATCAAAGGATCGGGTTCTTCTGAACAAAGTGATTACTTTGCGCGAAGGCGCCGCGATTAACTCACTACAGTAGGAAGCAATACGGGAACGTGGAAGACGATGCAAATCAAGATTCACACTGCTTTAGTCGCAGATATTTAAATTTCGAGGATGACATTTTTATAAGGAGGGTGAATTGTAAGACCCTGAATTTAAAGTTTCTATGAATAGTAAATTTTGTTTTCGATCAGTTAGGTATTTGACTAGAAATAGTCAAATGAATAGTAATTTTCGAAAAACAAGCCCCGAAAATAAAAAAAAATGTTCATAATAATGTATTGAGTCTAAAGAAGCTGAAATAGATTAAAACGAAATTATGTTAAGGGGTGAAAATGCAATTTTTCTGAAAAAGGGCAAAACGGTAATTTGCCATAGAAAAATCTGAAAATTTTAGATCTTGGATGACGAAACCACTTCACCGTCAATCTGGCTCCTCAAGAAAATCTAAGAACTCAAATTAATTTCGCTGAATTGTGAGACTGGATTTTCACTAAATCAAACGACAGCGCCGAAAGTGGGACTTTAAAACGAGATTTTTAGAAAAATCCCGAAAAATATCAAATATTTAAAGAATGTCCACTTAAGATAGATGAAACTGAAACCGGGACGAAATAAATTATTTCGGGACGAAAACGGACCGAAGGAAACTTGACACGTGGCGCGACGTGAGCCACGTGTCTCATGTATAAATAGCCTAAAAAAAATCTAACCTACCAAAAGATTCTAGCTTGATCTAACTAAATCGTAGAGAGAGAGAGAGAGAGAGAGAGAGAGAGAGAGAGAGAGAGAGAGAGAGAGAGAGAGAGAGAGAGAGAGAGAGCCAAGCTTCTCTCTTTGATTCACAAGATTTCATCGACAAACTCGGTACCCGAATTAAAGTCAATTACGCCGATTTGTATTACACGTAGTAATCGGAATCACAAGATTCTGTCCATAGTTCGGGTTTCTACTTAAAACCGAGAAAAGGTGGTGTCCCGTGAAATCACGCCATTTGGGGAAGGGTTTTTCTCCTACTCGGGTTAATTGTTGAGAAAATATGAAATGACGATGGTTTCCATAGTTTTATAAAGCATGATTTATGGTTTCCATATGAAATGAAATGTTTATGAATGTATATTTTATATATACATGTTTATATGAAAATGTTTGAATCCATGGTTACCCTATGTTGTAAAGATAAAATTTAAAGGAAAGCTCTACTAAAGTACTTTACGCTGCATGGTGCTACGGGAAAGGGTTAGGATTTTTTATGTAGGGAAGGGAAGAGTAGATGTATATTGCCATGCAATGGAACGCATTTAAAAGTTTACCAAACCATAATATGATTTATTCCATAGTGCAATGGTATTTTAAAAAGAAAGACACGATTTATCTGGAGGTTCCTTTAGCCAAGGGTGATCGTGAAGATCAAGTTTCCTCAGAGGTTCTTTCATGGGCTAACTATGGTTAACAAGATAGCACGATTTCTGAGGTTCCTTTGGGGCTACCTGATCGTAGCATCAAGTTTCTGAGGTTCTTTCATGGACCAACTGCGGGTTAATCAGATGTTCCATCGATATGATGTATTCAAAAAAGGAAAAGAAAGTATATTGAAGATATGTTGATACATTTGTTTTACACATTGTATTTGATCTATATGGAAAAGAAAGTAAAGTAAATGTTTATAGAAATGAGATCTCCAAACAATTGTTTTACACGTTGTACTTGAATAGAAAGGAAAAGAATGCAAAGTAAATGTTTATGGAATGAGATCTCAGGCCAACGTTAATACTGTTTGAACCATATCCGAAACATTATTTCTATGAACTGGTACTCCTAATAGCTCCTTTAGCTCACCCTTTTCCAAATGTTTTATAAAATGTTTTCAAAGGGTAGACTGACGTGCGCTCGAAAGATATCCTCAGCCAGTTGATACTTCGCCTACGTGACGACCACCTTTGAAAAATGTATAGTTTTATTGTAAATAACTACTTGTACACCTTTTTATTTTGTAATGTATATAGGCTCTTTAAAAGAAAATGATTTTTTAAAGTTTGATTTGAAATTGTCATGGTGGACTTGATGTCCCATCATTGGATGTGGAGTAAATTAAATTGTTTTATTACAAAAGGTAAATCGGGACATATCCGAAAAACAGAGGAAACTCGCCAATTTTCTATAAAGGGTTTAATGTTTAAAAAAATAAAAATCGGGTCCCACCATGTTTCATAAGATTTTAATAAAACGAATCGTATAAACGGGTTCGTCCCACATTCACTTTCGAAGTGCTGCCAGTTAAAATTAAATGCTTGTTTTTTTTAATCCGTAGAGCGCTGTGGAGGGTCCCCCGAAAGTTAGAAAAGGAAACTCAGTCAGTCCCTTCGTAGACAATTGATTTTTATTTCTACGCCGAGTGTTCAATGGACCCTAAAAACGGGATTTTTGAGGAAAAAAAAAATCTTGAAAGTGAAAAATGAATTAGTAAAGTTCATTTTAAAATAAATTGAACTTGAATCGAGACAAAAATAAATTGTTTCGGGGCAGAAACAAACCCGGACGGGTCGTGGACATGTGGCACGACATGGGCCACATGTCCAACTTAAGTAATTTAGGCAAGAGGTTAAGAAAAAATCAGTTGAGACAAAATGAAGCGAATTTCTTTGGAGAAAGACAGAGAGAGAGAGGGAGAGGCTCCAGCTTCTCCTCATGATCTGATGATCGGTTAGTTGGAGTCATCGGGCAGAACAAGTTCATCTACTCGACTGGGAGCTATCACGTGGTGCTCGAATCTGAATTTTCAGGGTCAGCAAGGATTTTGGGAAATTAAAGGTTTCGGGTTTAGGAAGTGTCCACGGGACTTCCTAGAGTTTCTTCTACGCTCCAAGAGATAGGGATTCTTCCTACTTTGATTTATTTTCCATTCTAGGGGCTGTTTGGTTGAGTTTTAATGCCCTAAGGGGCTATTTGGAAAATTAACGGGTTATGAGAATAGTGCCCTGTTTTGACCTTATTTGATGTCTAGTTTTTGGAGCTGATTTTTGGTTATATAAAGGGAGAATTTGGACTAGTATCCTTCAAGGAAATTGTAGCCCTATCTGAGAACTTGATGTTATGCTTTTGAATTACCCAAATTGGACATCTATAGTGATTATGAATTAGTTTTAGGATTCTAGCTTTGTTTGGCCAAACCTGCATTCGGATTTTTGGGACTAATTTTTCGGTTGAAGTAAAAGTGAGAAATTTGGACTAGTATCCCTTGAGAAATTATACCTCTGTTGATGGCAGTGTTCTGATTTTGAATCACCGTCGGACCTCACATAACTCGAGTTATGGTATGTTTTAAGGGCCTTTCTGACTTAGAACATTTAATGATTTATTACTTATATTTTGCCACCATTGGTATATGATTGTAGTATATTATTGCTTGAATTGAGTGATATACTTGGTTGAAATTGTGTTTTCTAATAGTTTGGCTTTTGATGTGTTTGTGTATGAACAAGGCCATTGCATGGCTTGGTTGTAGGCTATTTGTGGACATGGTGTCACAATTAAGCCTAGAGTATAATGTAAGTCATTGCTTGATTGGTGATCACTTGTAGATGTCAATATATGTGTGTATAATATATTGACATGTATTATGTGGTTTATTTGGAAATTGTATGTTAATTGATATGATTGTCCAAATGATGCATGGGTATTATGCTTGGTTTAAATGTCCATATAGCACTCATCATATATATGGCATGGTATAGGCATGGAATGACATAATTGCATTTCATATGCACGGGGACATCACATTAAATGAGTGCGTGTACATGGTCATAATCATTCATCATTCTTGGTGAGTAGGTGGTGAGCTCGGTACTTTGTACTAGGTCCAACGGAGTCTCACGGGTGCATTTCATAGCTTTGAATAAAGATGTTTATCGAAGACTGTCAAATGCTTTTGAATAAAGCGGTTTATCGGAGGATGTCCTGTGAGTTTTAAAAAAAACAAAAAGCTTTTGTTTTGGATAAAAGTTCATTGGGTGAAACACCAATGACAAGTTTTTACACTTAGCATAAGCATGTGTGAGGGAGTCGGTGAGGACTCATGTTAAAGGCATAGTCAGGTGACACTTCATTCATGGCATGTAGGCATTCAGGTAGAAGCGCATTTTACTTGGAATGTTTGATTGTGTGAACATTGCATTGCATGTGCACTTAGGTGGGGAGTAGCCTGTAAGAGTTTACCACTATTGGGCATTGTTCATACGTCGGTAGGACCTGCTGTCTGGGGAGTATGTAGGTGGGCGACCTTTCGCTCGAGAACGCGAGTTATGAAGAAAGCCCAGTTTTGGCTTGTAATTAAATTTTTGTAAAGAAGCTTGGAACAAACTACTTCTAGCTTGTATTTTTGTATAAAAGAATTGTAACTAAATTCTTCTAGACTATTGCCAATATAGTCGGGTATGTAATAATGGTAAGAGGGTCGTGATCAGACTCTTACAGACTGTATTTAAGTGTATTATTATTATATTTTTAGTTTAAATATAAATGAATGAGTTCCGGTGAAGGGACATATCAAAGTGGTGCCGAGTAACTCGGTATCCACGAGTAATTGGTACCGGTCTGGTACCAAGACTATATGTTTTGTATAAGAGTGTTGTAATAAACTCTTATGGACTATTGTGATATAGTTGTATATTGGGGATATGGATAGATGGATCCTGTGTGGTCACTGTAACGCCCTAAAAATATCATAACAGTTTTATAACATGTTCAGGGTGTAAAATAAATTAAATTATATTTTTTTGGAGTTTAAATGACTAAAAACAAAAAATGATAAAAACCCGAAAATTTTATAGGAGCCAAATAGATTTGGTAAAAATGTCAAATGAGGATCTAAGGGTCATAAATGAGTAATGTAAGTGCCAAAGTATAAATGAGATGAAATGAAGAGGAAATGAAAGTGAAATGAAGCTTTAAAATGAAAAAAATGAAAAAGAAATGATGAATTAGTGTGTAGCCAAACATGGCTTTAGTCATGTAATGGACAAAAGACCAATTTTTGGTCCTTAAATGCCATAACCCACATTTTAGGCAAAGGGGAGAGGAGAGCTAGGGCACACTACGGTTGAGGAAGAGGAGAAGAACTTGGTTATTTTCCTCCATAAGATCAAAGATTTAGGTGAATTAAAGAAGAAAGGTGAAAGAGATTTGAGCTAAGTAAACCAAACCCCAACCCCATTCTTTGTGTTTGGGTTAGGAAAACCAAATTACCCAAAAGTGCTTTATTGGTTGCTCTAAGTTGTTTTTGGTTGTTTGATTGGTTGTGGTCTTGAATGAGGAATTTTTGAAAAGGAAATGTTGGGTTTAGGGAGATCTTTGTCAAAATTTTCCCAAAACCCGTATTTTTGTTTAATATAACGGCCATCACTCATCAGAATTAAGTGATTCAAATTCACAGGTAAACTAGGCACCTGGGAGAGACATCTCTTTGAAATAGAGAGTATATTCAAATTTGGACCCCATTAGACCCGGGGAGATTCGTCAAAGTGGGGCTCTCTGTTTTTTGGGTCAATTCTGGATTAGGATTTGATATGGTTTAGTGTTTGGAGAGCCGGTTTGGGTATTTGAGCCTTAGCAGTTTATCACTCATCGATTGAGTAATTCAATTTTACGAGGTAAATTAGACTGTGAGAACAAATCGTGCGAAATAAGTGTATCAAATTTGGAACCCACATTGAACTCAGAATATTCGGTAATGAGGCGTATCGATGCCTAAAAGAATATTAAGAATGTCGAGGATGAGGAAATGGGGAAAAATAGAGAACAATGTCGAGGAAAGGGAGTTGTGTAGAAATAAGATCTAAATAGAAACCTTAGAATATCCAACTAATATATGATTGTCATTTGTGATGGATTATGGGCTAACGAGGAGAAAAGCCCAAGTTGAGGTCGAGATTCTGAGGACAGGAATCGAAGGACGACAATCTTTATGGTTTGTTCCCCACTTCTCCTCTCTTTAATTCCAAAGTGTTTGAATGATTTGAATTGTTGAAATGATTTATAAGAAAAAGCATATTGATTTTTTTTAATTGATTTAAGGCAATTGATTGTGAAATGATTTGCATATGCAAAATTGCATGAGTATTGAAAATGAATTGTTTGTATAAATGTACATACTATATTGTATTTTTTCTATAGACCGTTTGAAAGAACGCCCTTAATAGAACGTTAACCATTAAATTTGAGTTGAAAATCGATTGGTATACGATAAGAGGGTCAATTAAGCGATCGCGTGAGCGAGCGTAATGGCGTGTCTGCCAGATCTATGGCAGGTGGGATAGTATGGTGTTATTCTGAATGGTTTTAATAACCGGTCCGGTAGCCCGGTCGTGCGAGTGATTTTACGTTATCACATTGCCGCCGAAAGCATAAGTTAAATTCAGTTTAAGGGCAGATTGAAATGATAGAAAATTGTGAAGCCATGATTTGTGTTTTGAATGATTTGTGCATATATAAGTGCATATTTTGAATGATCAATAAAATGTAAATGAATGTATACAAATGAATATATGTATTGTATTGCATTGATCATTCAAAAGGTTAAAAGCATTGTTTAGAAAGATTGCATGATTTGTATTAAAGCGAAATGGAAGAACTATATGAACCACTAAGCATGAATGCTTGGCGTGTTGTTTATCATCACGTAGGTGCAGGGAGGCAGTGCGGAGTGAGCCATGATGAATCAAAGTCATCGTCAAGGTCACACGGAGGATAAGTAAAGCTCCGTCACATGCATACATGAAATTATTCGACTCATTTTGTACAAACACTATTATGAAAATTGAACTCTGATTTTGTTTTGTAAATATTTGGTTATTGAAAACGGCTAATAATGTTGCATTGTAGGAAGGTGAGAAATGGACTAAGTGGGTATGAAATGCCATATCAAATGAAAAAGAGTTTTGTGATCAAATGATGGACCCTCTTTATGTTAAAGTGGTATTTACGTATATATATTTTCATTGAGTATTTGAAATGTGTTTGGAAAAGTAATTGTATTTGGATTATTCGAAATGATTAAAAAAAAAAAGAAAAAAGGAAAAAAAAAAGAAGAGTGAGAATTTGTCCTTGGGTCGGATTGAAGGCCTCAGGTCGGGTTAGATGCGGCGCGTGGTGTCTGATCACTATTATACATTGAGACCACTGGATGGGTCATGGATATCTTGTAGAGCTCCACAGAGACAAAGGAGACTTCTTAGATTTTTGTGAAATATGGATCACAATAAATGGGACCGCAACGATGTGGTATGGGTTACCCCGAAATCCCACGGGAATTCGCGGGTTGTGGGTTTTCCAGCGGGACACCGGGTTTTGAGGCATCACGACAGTACGGATCTTAGGTATACGAGTACCTAGGGCTTGGTGGGCATGAGTTGAGGACATGCAGTTATAGTACAGAGCTTAGGTTATGAATGCCTAGGGCTCAATGTTTGATATCAGTGTCATAGCTTGGTATCAAAGTATTCATTGTGCATTCTTGTGAATCGCTGTGTGATGATTGTGTTACACAATGTGTGTTACATATTGTGTGAATTATTTGCATGGTAAAATATATATGGAAAAAGACGAACACAAGGGTTAGAGAACATAACCTTAGGGGTTCGGGAAATGAATGAACTGTTAGTTCAGGATGTGAGGTCTATTAGTAGTTAGCACATGCACCACTAGTTAGACAAGGAGAGGGATCTCGAAGTTTATGGAGATCACCTCCGGTGCCACTAGGATAAGGCTAGTTGCATTCTAGCTAGAGGGCGAATCCACAGTGTGGTGAAGTTGAATTCGAAAGCCTCAGAACTGACATTGACATGGGAAGAGTTTCGTGAGCTCTTCATGGGCAAGTATTTCCCGGCTCATGCTCGACATGCAAAAGATCGGGAGTTCCTAAAACCAAAATAAGGAATAATGATAGTGTTCAGCATCAGTATCAGTTCCATAAGTCAGCCGTTCGCGGATGATTATGTGACCATAGACATGACCCAGTGAGAAGTCGAGGATGGTGCGAGTTGTGCATCAGAGGTAAGATTGTGGGATTTCTCCTACACAGAATATGGACTCACATGTTCGAGGATATGACCATAGAAAGAGAGATGACGCGCGGGCATCCATGATGCAGAGTCACAGTGAAGAAGAGAGAATCGGTCTTTTTCTGCTTTCGGGAAAGAAGCGAGGACTTTTGCTTGTGAGGATTTAGGGGACATGGCGGGGATATCAGGCCAGGCCGAAGTCGGGGCATCTAGACAGACGAAGCAGATGACATGCTATCACTGCCACCAGCTTGGACACATGAGACGGGATAGTCCGCAGGCGAGGATCCCGTAGTTGTAGGACATCTCGATCCTAATCCATTAGTGGGACATACCTGAACACGGTTGTCTCCTTTACCCAAACACGGGCCAAAGGGAACCTGATATGGTCCCAGTCGCAGCATAGTCATCGGTTATTTCCCAGACGGAGCGGAAGAGGCGGGAGAGCATGGTCCAGATGGGTACATGGCTCCTGGTGGGGCTTGGGGACAGGGCGTGTCTGCGCCATTACACCTCAATTGGTGAGCATATCAGTCGATTATTCGGGGTATGTTTTATATCTTTGCTGCATGGAGCAAGAGTATTGTTTAGTGTGTATATGCGTGATTGTGTGTGCTAGTGTGTGTGAATTTTGAGAATGAAATTTTGTTAAGGGGGGAAGAATGTAAAACTCGAGAAAAATTTAATTTTTCTGAAAAATGGCAAAAACTATAAAATTACCAAAATGGTTTAGGGAAACCTAAAATTTTTTCTAGATCTCGGATGACGAAACGGACTTCACCATTGGATTCATTTCGTGAAATCTAGTTACCCATAAAATTTTCGTTGATTTCAGAGACAATAAGATTTTTTCGATTTTCGGGCATTGGATGTTCGATGGACCCCAAAAAAGGGATTTTTGAGAAAAAAAAATCTCGAAAGTGAAAAATTAATTAGTAAAGTTAATTTTAAAAATCGATTGAACTGAGCTGAGACAAAATCGGAATTGTTTCGGAGTGGCTTGAACACAGGACGGTCGTGGACACATGTACGACATGGGCTACATGTCGACTTAAGTAAGTTAGACAAAGAGGTTAATCGAGATTGGGGCGGAAAATGGCGGAATTTCTCTTGAAAACTTCGAGGAGAGAAAGGAAGCTCTTCTCTCTACTATCTACGGAAGTCGGTTAGGTCAGAATTCATCGGGCGAATGAAAGTTCATCTTTCATGAGCTGTGTGGTATCGAAAACATTGGATTTCACGAAGATTCAGCGAGTTTAGAAATCAAGGTTTTGGGTTTGGAAGTGTCCGCGGGGACTTCAGTTTTTCTACGCTCGAGGTAGAGATCCTTCTACTTTGGTTTATTTTCCATTCTAGGCACTGTTTGGTTGAGTTTTAATGCCCTAAGGGGCTGTTTGGCCGTTTACCCTAAAGAAATTTGGAAGAATTCATGGGTTGTAGAATAATTATACATTATCGATACTATGTGATGTCAGTTTTTGGGGCTGCTTTTGGTTAGAAAAGGGAAGGAGTGCTGGACTAGTATCCTCCGAAAATTGTAGCCCTATGTGAGAACTTGATGTTAGGCTTTGAATCACCCAAATTGGACATCTATAACCCAAGTTATGGTCGTTTTTGGGACGCCGCAGGCTTCTGTTTCGTGAACCTATTGTCTAGATTTTTGCAACTGATTTTGGTTGGGAAAAAAGTGCGAATTTGGACTAGTATCATTCAAGGAAATTATAGCTCTATCTGAGAACTTGATGTTAGGCTTTTGAATCACCAAAATTGGACCTCTATAACTCAAGTTATGGTCCATTTTCCGGGACTGCTATAGCTTAGGCTGTTTAATGATTTGTGTCCAGATTCTTGCCACAATTGGTATATGATTCTAGTATATCATTTCTTAAATTGAGTGATATAATTGGTTGAAATTGTGTGGAAGTCAAATCGTGTGTTCTAATGATTTGGCTTTTGATGTGTTTGTGTATGAATAAGGCCATTGCATGGCTTGGTTGTAAAAATTTATTTGTGGACGTAATTCACGATTAAACCTAGAGTATAATGTAAATCATTGCTTGATTAGTGAAGACTTGTAGATGTCAATATATGTGTGTATAATATGTTGACATGTATTGTGTAGTTTATTTGAAATTATGTTGGTGATTATTAAATGATGCATAAGTATTATGCATGGTTTAAAA
Source organism: Tetrastigma voinierianum (assembly GCA_016808115.1). Taxonomy (NCBI): domain Eukaryota; kingdom Viridiplantae; phylum Streptophyta; class Magnoliopsida; order Vitales; family Vitaceae; genus Tetrastigma; species Tetrastigma voinierianum. The sequence goes on from JAEQBH010000061.1 coordinate 780,088, forward strand.
TGTCCATATAACTTACTCATCATATGGCATGGTATAGGCATGGAATGACATAATTGCATTTCATATGCATGGGGACATCGCATTAAATGGGTGTGTGTACATGGTCATAATCATTCATCATTCTTTGTGAGTGGGTGGTGGGCTCGGTACTTTGGACTACGTCTAACGGAGTCTCACGGGTGCATTTCATAGCTTTGAATAAAGCTATTTATCGGAGACTGTCCAATGCTTTTGAATAAAGCGGTTTATCAGAGGATGTCCAATGAGTTTTAAAAAAACCAAAAAGCTTTTGTTTTAGATAAAGGGTCATTGGGTGAAATACTAATGACAAGTTTTTACACTTGGCATAACGTAATGAGAAGTCGGTGAGGACTACATGTTAAAGGCATGTGGTGACACTTCATTCATCGCATGTAGGCATTCGGTAAACGCGTTTTATAGAATGTTTAATTATGTGAACATGGCCATGCATGTGCAGGTGGGAGTAGCCCACAGTGGGAGTTTCTGCTCTTGGCGTTGCTCGCCCCATTGTGGGACCACTTTTCGGTCGGGAATATCACGGTGGAGCCAGCCTTTCGCTCGAGGTTGCAGTTATGAAGAAAGCCGGGTTGTGGCTTGTAATTAATTTTTTGTAACGAAGCTTGGAACAAACTAGTTCTAGCTTGTATTTTTGTATAAAATAATTGCAACTAAATTCTTCTGAACTATTTCCAATATAGTCGGGTATGTAATAATGGTAAGAGTGTAAGCGCCCGTTCAGGCTTTCATTGGGTCTCGAGGAGTCGAGCAGGATCACAGATGCTACGATACCACTTAATCACTCTGAGAAAATTGAAGAATAGAGAGACGGAAAAACGTTTAGTCTCTAAATAGAAAGACGAGAAAGCCAGGTTTAGTCTCTATTTAGGAAGAGCAGTATTTAAGATCTCTGTTCCTTCTGAAAAATTTAATCCTCTAAATTTAGTCTCTGCAAAAATTATTGCGATATGTTCCCTCTAAATTTTGAGACCAAAAATAGAGACCGAATACTTTTCTGTCTCTAAATAAAGACGGAATATTTTTTTAGTCTCTAATTTTAGAGACGGAAAATAGTTACCGTCTCTAAATAGAGACGGAAAATTAAGTCTCAATTTTACGTCTCTAAAGCGATAGCTTCCTCGAAATTTTAAGGCAGAAATAGGGCCGAATAGAGACGGAAGCAAATCACAGATCTCTTTGTTTATTCTAACAATTAAATAAATGCTACTAAATTGTAAATAAAATTACAACAAAACAAAAACTGACATGTGGCCGTGTTGTAATTCTGACCCTTGTAAAACAATAATAATAACACGCGATCACATTGGTCGAAAAGGCATCTTGTGCACCATGTGAGAAACAACACAACATCACGAAAATATATCATGTTATCATATAGCATAAAAAATTTGGTAAATAAATAAATTATAATAGGCGTGTGTTTAAAACCAATTAAATTCATAAGGCGCTACCTTGGCTGACGGCGGTTCGCTAGTAGGTTAGCGACGGGGTGAGGGCCGCCACTCATCAGTTGTCGAGGGTAGCGCTGAAATTTTCCTTTTGAAACATTAGGTTTGTCTCAAAATTAAATTTTTATTAGTCTCATCAATAAATTTTGAATAAACCGAAAGCCATCAAAATCACATTAAGCGACATATTATGTAATCTCATTACACATAGGGACCAAATACTTTTCCATCTCTAAATAGAGGCGAATATTTTTTCGTCTCTAATTTTAGAAAACGGAAACTATTAAAGTCTCTAAATAGAGACGGAATTTTTTCCGTCTCTAAATGAGGCGATTATTTAACTAAGATCTCTATAGAGGCCGAATCACTAAAATCTCTATTTTTCGGGATATTTTTTCCCCCCTCTCCTTCTTTTCCTTCTCTCCTTTATTTTTTTCCCCTTTTTCCCCCTTCCCTCCCTCGCCCAGTGAGGTACATAGCCCCTCTCCCCACCGTGGATTAGGCAGGATGTTCCTCCAGCCCCTTGCCAGCATAGCCCCACCATAGGCCCCCTTCCCTTTTCCGCACCTGTCATGGTTGCCTCTCTTCCGCCGTAGACAGGTGCTCCTTTTCTCCCCGTGGGCACGATCAGGCCTCCCCTCCGCGGCCAGGCTCCGGCGTCATTTCACTCCCCTTCCTCCCACTTGCGTTGGTCGCCAGCGCCTAGCGCCACCACTCACCAGATCGGCCAGTGTCTCCCCGTCCTGCGCCACAGCGGAGTGAAGCATCGCCTCTCTTTCTGTTTGGTTAAATTTACGGATTTGGTGGCTTGAGATTTTTGAACGTGCATGTTTATGACAACCATGTTAGAAGAATATGTAGATGGTAATCTGACATCCATGTAAGCTGAGGGTTATCGATGTTTTGTGCTTGGAGGAACCTACGCATTGGGCGACTCATTGCAAATACGTGGTGAGGATGAGTCCATGGGCAAATATTAGGCCCCTTTGCGCTGTAATATAGATTGGCTATTAATTTAAGGAATTGACACGAGAAAATACGTATAAGGAAAGGTGATAAATTCAACACTCCCAAAGTGTACGATTGCCCTTTGGCAAATTATCCCCATTACCCATTTCTTTGCTCCATATGCTTGCCCACACCTTGTTTGCACTTGCCATCAATGTTTTATTTTCATCGCGAAAAACAAAATTGCCCCCACAACATGGTCATAGTCGTTGTGGAGTTCTTTGATTGGTTGATATTTTGCAAAAGTCGAAACAAAATTGCTAATGTTTGTGAGATAGGGACCATTATAGAGGAACTCTATCCGTTTTTTCTGAAATATTTATGATTTTAATTTAGGAAATGAATCATTATGTAAAACTAATTAGGATTAAAGCGAAATAGTAGGCTAAATTGAGTTCAAATAAAATACAATAGTGACACGTGATGGTACTAACTTATTATGATTTTTGCTAAGCGAGTTTAATATTAATGAGTAATATGGGCCAGTTGGATGTATTGAAGATTAACACCATATGGGTATATTAATTTAGAATTTCTTGAAGAGGTTGATACTTTATAGAATCATGACTCTAGCACACACGCATACATGGGCGGTTTGAAAATTAGGCGTCCATGCGAAGAGATGCAAACGGATATTTATGCGCGACGGAGGTGCATCTCCATATACTAAAAAATGGATTTGTGCCCAATTATTTTGAATGGACAAGGCATGGAGAGCCATTAATTAGTAGCTCGTCTAGAAGCGCGGAAGTTGGAACGGGTGTTGTTGGATCTGATGTTCTAGGGGGTCCGTATTGTATGACTGACAATGTTTGTGATACAGAGAATCCATATGTGCAAATGGTTTTTGACGCAGTCGGAAGTTCAATTCGGCCCAATTTAGGCAGTGCAGAACAGGAACCCAACCTAGATGCCAGTAATTTTTTAGGTTACTTGATGCGGCTGACCGGGAGTATGGCTTTGGATGTGATATGACCTGATTAGGATTCGATTACTCAAATTTTAAAATATTAAATCGAGAAGGTCATATTTACGTCAGTTTGAGCAATCTTGTCGAGTCTGACTCCTTACCCACGGACGATAATATGGTTGCGGAGTTTATGAGAAATGAAAGATTACTCACGGGGTCTTGGTTTGGCGATTGAAAAAATTGATTGTTAATCGGCTAGGATGTATATGATTGAGGAGATGATGTGGAGTTAATGAGTTCTGATTTTCAGCGATCAATCGAGATTGGCTTGACCCGATTCTATTAGGAAGCGAAATTAGTGCCGTAGGCCCGGATGTATTATTTTCCTGTGCTCGAAGACTTGAGGAGTTGTATTAGTCGGATGTGTGACATCTCACGTAATTGGCATAATGAACATGAACAGAGACGGATGGGTGTGACCATCCATCAGTTCCATTGCGACATTTTGTGACATTCACCCACGTATTTTGCTTATTTGGCGATGAAATGTGGTGGGTTTAAGCACGGATGGATTCGACCTTTTTAGGCGTCAGACGATAATATTCATCGTGGCGATCATCTTAATTAGTATAATTTGCCCCCCTGGATGTGCATGAAAGAGGCTTGTATTTCTTGGCGATGGTGTCTTGGGTCTAGAATCCCAGCGAGGATTGATGTTTTCTTGACCATTAATATCTGAATTGCCTTGATTATGGGGTGGTGTGCTCACATATGATGTGTCCACTGAAACAAAATTTCATGATGAAGCGACGGTATGGCCCGTTAGCGATTTTCCTGCATATGCTATGCTGTCGGTTTGGAGCACGGCTAAGAAATTGGCTTGCCCTTACTGTGGAAATGATTCAGATGCATTTTATCTAGCTAATGGGTGTAAAAAATATCGTGGTTTTGATAATCCTGAAAATTTCTCCTTCAAATCACCCCTTTTAGGCACTTAATAAGCAATTTCTTAAAATAAAGTTGTCCACTTGCCTCCTCCACGTAATAGATCTGGTGAGGATATTTTGCAAGGAGTGAGTGGAGTTGATAAGAAAGTAATAAAGTTAGAATGAAGAGAAGTCAGTAGTATCATTTAAAAAAATTTTGGGTGGTAGCGTAGTATTTTTGGGATTTGCCGTGTTGGAAGACAAATATAATAAGCCATAATTTGGACAGTGATGCACATAGAAAAAACATTTTCGACAATATTTTCAATACGATCACGAATATTGAAGGAGGAAGCGAAACGATCAAATAGCAGGCTGATTTGCAATTTATGCTGTAAAAGCGAGGATTGGATAGGATTCGCCTTTGGTAAATATCAAAAGCTTGTTATACTTTGGATGAGACAAAAAAGAAGTGTTATGTGATTGGTTGAAAAATATAAAATTCCGGGATGGATATGTCAAACTTAGCGAGGTGTGTTGATATGAAAATTGAATTGTTGGAATGAAAAGCCGTGATTGCCACGTTTTCATGCAAAAGGCGTCTGAGTCGCTTTGCCGTTGTTGCCTTCTAAAGTTTAGGAGGCAAATAAGCGAGTTAACGCGCAAAAAACTTGACTTCCTACGAGATAACAATGGCGATATGGAAAAACTAGAGGGGAGAAATTTGGTAATCATTCTTGAATTGGAGGAATATTTCCACTTAGAGCTTTTGACATTATGGAACATTTATCGGTACATTTAGCACATGAGGCCAAGCGCGGGACCATTAGTATAGATGGATGTATCCATTCGAGTAAATTCAATTCTTGAAATATATATATATATATATATATATATATATATATATATATATATCTGAGAGAGAGAGAGAGAGAGAGAGAGAGAGAGAGAGAGAGAGAGAGAGAGATATTTTCACAATTTATTGGTGATGTTAGTGATTAACAAATTTCATGTAGGTATCTGTATCATTTGAAAAAAAAATGTCAAAAATAAAGCTCGAGTTGAAGGTTCTATATGCAATGCGTACTTGGTTGAAGAAGCAAAGTACATTTTGTTCTCATTATTTTAGCGCATGTTATCCTTGAAATTTGAAAAATTCCTTGTAATAACTGATAATTGGCGGCCAAGTGCCCGATGAAGAAATTTGGATATTCCATGTCAATTACGATCACATGGACGTGCAACTATAAGAATGCTACAGTTATGAACTAGATCTTGCACATGGTTACATATTCTTGAATTGTGAAAATTCAACCATTTGTGCGATGGCGTAATTTATCGTTTGGCGTTGCTAATTTGTTATTGCAACTAAAATGGATATGTAATTGCTATGTAGTTTGGATACGGTTTATATGAGGAATAGTTACGGGGCTTATGCCACATATAACGCAAATGATATTATCAATAAGGAAGTCGAAAAACACTTCCTTCATGGTTCAGACATATGTAGTTTCGATTGCAAATTACAACACGTACCATATAATTTTTTATGTAAATGGATTAAATAGCAATTAACATTTTCGTTATGCAGGCGTCACAAAATCAATTGAAAATAATTTCATATCAGAAGACGTTCTTCAAGGACAGCTGCGTCTTGTTAAATCTTACCGAGTTTATTTATCATGACTTGAATATCATAATCGCATGGTAACAATAGAGGCGACTACAAACGGTGGAGTTTCCATTAAGGGTGAATTGATGGACAAGGTAAGAATTACGGAAATCTTGAAGTGGAATACCACTTTGCGATAAAACATTGTGTGTTATCATAAGTCGCAGTGGTTTGATCCGACACCCGATGTCGAGTCAAGTCATTTGTGCCTTACCACAACTTGGTGAAATCAATCAAGGAAGACTTGCTAATTTTGAACCTTTGTGTTGGCCATGCAACCTTCAGTGTATTATTATTCCTTTTCTAGCCTTAGGCGAGATAAAATGGATTGGTTGGTAGTTTGTGAGTAAAACCGAGGGCATTGTTGCTCAGACGAAACACATGTACTAATATATCACACAGTGCGAAAAGGACTATTAATAATCCGACTGTGGCATGCATAAAGCTTTGTGGTGAGACCAGAGCGTATACCTGAGTTTGTAACAACATTACGAAAAGGACTATTAAATAATCCCAAACGATGGTGCCATAAAACTTGTTGACGACATATATAAACCAAAAATATCCTAAGTAAATCATTTCAAATTTTGGTTTTGATGATGATACTAGCAGTGCAATTGACCAAAGTAATAAAATGGTTAAGTCCAGGATATCGATCCCACGAGAGATCTCAGGAATTTTAAATCAACTACCTGACCTACTTTCGATCTCCATACTTATTTGGACCGTAAAATGATAGTGGGATCCCGACTTAAGGATTTGGAAAATTAAATAGATACAAGGAAAATGAATGAGCAATCAAATAATACGAAATATAAGAATAAAGAATAATGAATATTTAAGAAAATAAATGGTCACGAATAGTTATCTTTAATTGCCCATCAAGAATCTGCTATAGTGAAGTATCGATTCGACAGTTAACAACTGATAAAATTGCTTGTGTATTTCGGTTTAAAATACGTCGAGGTGTTTAAGCGGTATAAATTTGGATCTCTCGAACTACACATTTCATTCTCTAATTTTCTACGATTCTCTGAGACGGGAAATTAAATAACTACTTTTAAAGGGATTTCCTTGTCCCAGGTATTTTCTTCTCGATACTTCATACCCGTTTATGGGCGTAAACCTTAGCTCCCAGTTATCGATTGACGGATATCTGACTTCGGAGTCTCTTCCTCAAAATTAGAATAAATCACCTCTCATGATTAGATCTGGTAACACGGGATTAGCCTCGCTATTGAGTGAGATGAACTCTACCTTGTTTAAATTGATAACTCATTCAACTCTTTCTTGATTTCAAGTGAGAAGAGATTTGCTCAGTAAACTGCAAACTCATTAGATCTCGAATAAGCGGATTAATATACCTTAGAAGTGACATAACTCTCAAGAATGCCTTCTCATTGTCCTCGGAGGGCCTCCTTGAAATCGAGCAATGAGGCAGAATCTTATAATGGGTATAGAAAGCGATATTGAGATAAAGGTAAACCCATAGCAAATAAATTCATGGCTGGAAATTCCAAAAGGCTGTTGGGAAACGACTACGGGAAAGATAAATTTTGACTATAACATTTACTCAATGGAAAATTTGGGTTCCTCAAATTCTTGAATTACACACTACGCTTCCTCGATGTCAGAATATGCATTGTAGGCTGGAAGAAGCAGAATTCGAAATTTTGTGAACTTCAAGCATTCGAGGTAAGTAATTTGAAAGAATTGAATTACAGTCGGCTTACGCTCAAAGCGATAACATTCCAGATCCGAGGAAAATTAAAACGAAAACTAGAGCAGTAAATCTAATCTAATCTCTAATTATCGACGTGAAGAAAAGAAAGAAAAGAAAAACAAAATAAAAGAAAATGAGCCTTTGGCTACCGGACCTCTCGTTAGTGTCGCATGATGCGCTTCACCGGTGGCTGGCGACTATAAGGGTTTCTCGGTTGGGCCCTAATCCCAGTGGCGTTAGGTTATTAGTTTCCCGAGTGGGTGGCGAGTTATTGTTCAGTCGAACCGCCGAATCCCTTGTCGCGACGCATCATCCAGTCGCGACATCGATCTCGAATCGCGACGTCAACAGAATCATCGACCTTGAAGCGAGTGCGTTCATGATGTCGCGACATCGATCTCTTGTCGCGACATCACTTTATGAATTCTCGACTTTTGTCGATGTCTTGATATCGCGACATGTCGGTCCCTTATCCTTGACATACTTGCCTTTGTAGGTTTCAATTGGTCTCTCACAGTGTCGCGACGCCGATAACTGCCAGCGACAATGATTCGGTACGTATGCTTTCATATGGCGGTTCACGATGTGCCAACATCAATCTTGTATGACATCACTTTGTAACTACGTAGCTTTGGGTGAGTGCGTTCCTAGTGTCGGCGACATAGCCGATTTCTTGTCAGCGACATCAGCGGATTCTCTGTAGGCTTCAAGCGTGTTCACGATGTCGCGACATCGATAACTGTCGACGATTCATTTCTTTGCGACTTTCAAGCGAGCAAGTCTCATCGTGACCTCGATCTGTCAGCGACATCGATTAGGTCTCTGGAGGCGCTGATTGGACCTTTTGGTGTAGCAGCGTCATTCCTGCAATCGCGACTCACGATAAGTCACATCAGTTTCTTCTTTTCAAACTTGTCATAGCGTCAAGGTGATTCTCTTGTCGCTACCTCCGTCGATCGCGACATCCACGATCTTTGTCGACATTGCAACATGGTTAATCCTCGGTTGCTTATCTAGTGATTCTATCAGCGACGGTTCTTATTTCCTTCACTTATCTGATGTCAGCGACCTCATAATCCCGGGTAATGCAAGCCAGCGCATCAATGAATCAACCATTTGTTCCATTCTGTGACCACTTCTTGCATTTTTATTCCTCATTCTTTGCATTTCTCCCCTTTGCATTTTCTTCTTTCTTTTATACTCACCAAATAACAAACTTGGTGAGTTTCTTAATATTCCATCTTAATTATTCCTTTTTACATTAAATCAAACAGAAAAATGGACTAAAAATAGATGACTTTTAAGCTCATCGAGCTCCCCCGAACAAAGTTTTGCTTGTCTCGAAGCAAAGAAAAGAAAGATTTGTTTGTCCTCGGAAACAAAGGACATTTTAATTACGTGGCACGGTGGCGGTCAATTTTGATTGAAATACAAGAATGCATTGTTTTTACTATACATCTAACTTGAGTCAGTTCAAGTTGGTTTCTACTCTTTATAATTATCTGCTAAAGCCCATTGAAATTGTTTTACAAACAACATAATCATTGGATCCTGTTGAAAAATAAATTGTTTTCCTTTCTCATCTTCATAATTATTCACTTCACTCCCTAGGTCCTTCACAGTTTTTTACTGTTTATTGCCTTTCCAAATTCCATAAGCTTGTTGTTCATATTGATCTCCACTAATGTAGGTAATTCCATCCTTCAAGATCAATCAGGTCTTTTGGGCTTGTAATGTTAGGCTTGAGTAAGGAGTAGGATGAAAGGAACTTTGGTTTAGATTATACTGAACTTTTCTCTCTCTTCTTTCTCTTCTTGCCTTTTTCCTTGGTTTCTTTAATAAACTCTGACTTCATTTTTGGGACATCTCCTTGATTTCCATTGAAGCGCTATCTTTCCCCATTTCTCATTTGTAATTGGCCCGGGAATTTTCTTTGTTTTGTATCTTCGAGGATAGTGCAATGTTTTACCTTCTTAGGCTTTAACACCCTTGGCGAACTTTGGGTTAGTAACTCCCGTACCGGATGGCATTAAGTCTTAGGTGTTGAAACACTACTAGAAGCTTAATAGTTCGAGAAATTAGGCAGCGAGGTAAAACTTATCCCATTTACGTTTTGACCCTTTTCCTTTCATTCCCCTTTTTCTGTCTTTTCTCCTTGAGTTCTTAAAAAAAAACCTCCCCCAAACTTGATTTCCTTCTTCTTCCTTCAGTTCTTGGGTAATCACTGGTTCTTTACTGGAAGATTGATTCTTTTGGAAGGTTTGGGGTTTAAATTGTTGATTTTTTTACAGAAATAAGCGATTGGCTCGATTTAAGGCCCAAGGTATATGCTTTAGCATATAGATAGGGATGGCTTGAATGACTCAAACTTTCCAAGAATGGCTGCATCATTTCTTGTCATTTATCACTGGGATTTCGCCTCGATCAATAATCCTAACAAGTTCTAGAATGCGGGTTAGCTCTTTTTGTTATTGACCATTAGGAGTTCGCGCTTGATTAATTTTGTTGATGAGTTAAACTCTTTAGTATCCAGGTTCCTTGACTTATTGTTCATACCCTGATCTCGAAAAATATGTTTTGTTCCTTGATTTCATTACTTTCCTCTATTCTGGACTGTGATTGAAACTTAGTCACTTTTGCACTTGTGTTTCAATCAAGCGCATTCATTTGGCCCTTATTCTACATTTCGACATTTAATCCTAAGCTTGCTTCATTGTGCGACTCATGACATCTCGTGATTTTATTAAGGCCCAATTCCTACTTTTATTTTCCCGACTATGCATCACGAGAAAGCAACACAACATTGAACGAACAAATTCAAAATAGCACCTGTGATTCCAATTCAAATTTCTTATTTTATTTAAGTTCAATTGCAACATTTGGATACAATTCAAATGGGATAAGGAGGTAGGGAAAGGTTAGAGCGGGAGAAGGTCTATTTTTTCTTTTGAAATAGCCGGGAAGCAGATGTTGGGGGATCTAGGTGCAATGTACCTAAGTAATTTTGGGAATTAGAATTTCAATTCTCTTCTTTCCTTTCTCTTCTTGGTTTCCCTCTCCATTTGTTCTTCAATGAAAATCTCATTAGAGAGATCAACCTTTTTGTTCGACTCATCCTGCCTCTTCCCCAAGCCATTCATTGTATTCTCCATTTCGGTCATGACCTCTCCCCAAAAAATTTGGAGAAATTATTGTTAATCGGATCCGAATTTTCTAATATTCTTTTTGCCTATAGGATTCGGTATCCTTTTGCTTCTTGTCTATCATCCGGTTTATTTTCAAAATCATGCAGTAGAGACTTGTATAGAACTTGAAGCCCTTGATTTGCTCCACGGGGTGGCTTCTTGCTCTGCTATCTCTTTTCTTTATCAATGTTAGGAGTTGAAATCACGCTCTCAGGCGATTGTTATAAAAAGCTTCATGACTTAGTTTGAGTTACATGTAACTGATTGTGATCTCTTTCCTTCATTCTTTCTTAAACTCTTCCCACTTCTTTGCTTCAAATTTTCTCATCTGTTCCTCTCTTGTTCCAGCTCTTCTCCCCCACTTCTTGGTCTCTTCTTTGTAGCTCCGTCTCTCATGCTCCTTTCCTTCTGTTTAGCTCTTCCTCCCAACTTTGTTGGTCTCTTCTTTTCAATTCTTTTCATAAATACCTTCTACGAATTCTGCTATAGAGTTCACTCCTTACATTTTCATCCATTCTCTTTTGCATGGCATTGAGAGCTTCAGTGTGACTGTTCTCTTGTGCTCCCCTTGAGCTTTCTCCATGTTGGAAATTTACGTTGCACTTTTGGGAGGAAGGCGGCTAAGGAATGGAGAAGTCTATTGAGTTGCCTTCATCACGCCCTTCATTATGCGCAAAATAAAATCATTGTTGTCGGTGGTACTAAGATTGCTTTCTGCTCCTTGTTCAATGACAAGGTCTCCTTTACGGTCTTTAGTGCAGGGCTTCATCTCTTTTCTCTACCGACCCCCTTTTCATACAGTTTCTTGGTCCTTTGCTAACTCACAATCGAAGGAGTGGTGAAATGCAGGTACTTCTTCTTTTGATTCCCATTCTCTCCTTTCACTGACCTTGAACATAGAACAGTGATTGTTGCTAGGTGAGGAATAAACCCTCTTTTATTCCCTTCATGATACCTCATGATAGAATTCTCAATGACAACTCTTACATTGATCTTGTATCCTTTTAGGATGGCATACAACATCACAGCTTCTTGTTCTCTCATTGTGCACACGTGTTTTGTTGGAACCAAAATAGAAGCCAGGAAGTAAAACCATACCTTCGCTTCTCGGTGGAGCTTCCCTGTTGATGTTCTTGGCATTCCTTCTCCTTGGTTAGGCGCCTTACCATTAGTGAGCTTCTTGGCAAATCTTTCCAAAATTTGGTTTTTCAAAGTTTCTTGAATTTGGAACCATGTTTGTGTCTTGCCATGCCGTAGGCCTCGTTGATGACCTTAGCTTCCTTATGAAACCAGAGACTCCTAACAAAAACACCGCTCCATCCTTCCGTCCTGCAAATTTGAATAAAACTCTTCTTTGTATACCTAATTTTTGGTGTGCGCTTGAGACTCTCCCCCACCATCTGCTGCTCTATCATCTCCTTGAAAGGAGTAACGAGATTTTTGAATCTCCCTGTATGGAGAGCCTGTTAGCATAATATTTTTTCCCTTTGGGAGATGCGGCCGTCGACACGAAATCTTCTGCTTCTTCTTCTTCTCTCCACCTTTCCTTTTCCTTTTTCTGCTCTTTCTTGGAGTTTGTGAGACCGGGTGTTTACGATGGCACCTCTCGATTGTTCTTCCACAGTGAATCTCGTCTAAGTGTTCTTCTTGACCCGAGTTTCGCTCTTACGGTTGTTCATGTTTCCCTCATAATCGTCTAGGTTAGGGACTAGGGTAGAATTTCGCCATTGGAAAACGGAAGAAAAGATTTTCAAAAAGGTTTGGAAAGCTAGGGTTTTGGGTTGAGATTCGAAGGAGAAGAAGGTGAATAGTTATGGTTTTAGAGTGAATGATAAAGTTTCAAACGGTTGCAATTCAATCAATGTTTGTGGGCTAATTATTCTTCTAGCTTAAAAACACGCCATGACTTCAATTTAGCCTCTTTCTATTTGAGATCTATTGAATTTGAGACTTTTAAAGTGAGTTAATGGCATTAAAACTCTTTTATGTCGCGACATGCTAAGTTTTATTGCGACATCGGTGGACCCCAAGGTGTTTGATTATCATGTTCGACATCCCTTTTATTCTGTTTTTTATTCCCCGGCTATTTCATACCTTGTTGGGGTTGTTCACGACATCATTTTCATTTTGAAACTTAATTCTCACATCGCGACTTTACGGTGGTGTCGCGACATATACCTTCTTCAGTGATACTCACAGTGCCTTTCAAAGCAGTCACGACATCGATGTTTTATCGCGACATCACTTATGTCGCGACACCAACCTTTACAGTAGCGACCTAAGCCCTTATCAATGATCTCAAGAACCTTGAATTCTCTTATTGTTCCTAACCCTTTTAGACATCTCTTGAGCATCTCCAAGCAAAGATTTAGCAATCCAATTCAAGTATATCTGTGAATTGGGTTAGGAGAAGGTTCTCCGCTTTTCTCATGTTGTGACTTCTCTTGCAAATTGTGGAATTGTTCTTGTGGTGCCTTTCATTCATGTCTTTAAACCTTACTTGAGCTCAACGCAATATTCAAGAAGAATCTAATTAAACTACAATTGATTTCTAAATTAAATCTATCCTTATAAAAACAAATCGACCTAATTTTCGGCAACTAAAGAAAATGTTTAAAACTTAAAATCGAAATTAAATCATATACGGTTGCCTCCCATTAGGCGCTCCCGGTTTTGAGTCCTTAAAGTTGGACTTGTTGTTGTGGTACTTCTTCTTTTTCCTTAAGAACCAGTTGGAGTTCTTCATTTCCCTCTTCCTGTTTAGATAATGCTTTAACCTCTGTCCATTGACCAGCCAGATTCTTCACGAATTCTCTTTGTCCTCGATATCCTTCAACCAGTCTTAGTACTTGACACCCTTTGTATATTTTACCATTTGGATTTTAATTTCCACAGGAAACAATTTCGATCTAAAAATTCATGTGAGAACACATTCCCACACTCTGAACTCTTCTCAAAATTCGTGTACCCATTTCTTTTGTCTTGTCTTTGTATATTCAGCATTTATCATAGGCTTCATTTCTCAATTCTTCGATTAGACGAGTTGGAGCAATCTTTCTTCCCTTACGACCTTAAAATCGAGTTTAGCTGTGATGGCCCACATTGCCTTGTATTCCAATTCGAGAGGTAGATGACATGGTTTGCCCGAAAACAACTGCGTATGGGGACATTCGATGGGGTTTTGTATGTCTGATCCTACGTAAGCCCGAAGTGCATCGTCAAGTTTGGAAGACCAATCCTTCTTCACCTTGAGCTCACCGTCTTTTCAAGTATTCTTTTGATCTCCACTGACCAGAATTTACCTTGTCCATTAGTGCAGGATGATAAGCTAAACTCATTACATGCTTAATCCCATTTTTGCTCATGAGTTTTACCGATATTTTTGTTTTTGAAGTGGGTTCCCCCATCACTAATGATAGTTCTGGGTGTTCCAAATATGCTCAAAATATTCTTTTGCAAGAAACTCACAACTGTATTAGCATTATTCCTTGGACAAACCACTGCTTCCACCCATTTGAAAACATAATCTACTGCTAGCAGTATGTATAGGTTTCCAAATGATGGTGGGAAAGGTCCCATAAAATCTATTCCCCATACATCAAAGAATTTGTATCACCAAAAAATACCTACGAGGCATTTCATTCCTGCTGCTGATATTTCCAATCTTTTGGCATCTTTCACACAATTTAACCCACTCAGCACAATCTCTGAATATAGTGGGCCAATAAAATCCTTATTGGAGTATCTTGTGAGTTGTTCTTTCTCCAGAAAAATGTCCCCCATAGGGTGATGCATGGCATTCATTTAAAATGTTGCCTTGTTCACTTTCTGTCACACATCTTCTTATTATCATGTCGACTACCTCTTTTGAACCAATAGTGGGTCATCCCAAATATAATACTCTTTCTTAGTTACAGTTCTCTTTGACTGGTATTGAATTAAAGGCATTACTCCACAGGCCGGATAATTCACCCAATATCGACGCCATGGAGTTGGAAGAGCCTTAAACAATTGCTCATAGGGTTCTCTGTTGGCTTTCCGTTTTCTTTCATCCTTTGCTTCTTTCTCTTGACAAGTGATCGGCTATCACATTTGTCACATCCTTTATCCTTGATTTCCAAATCAGAAGCTCACCTGCTTGTGACACCACATATCAATCTTAAATAGCTTCCTTTTTTGGCATCAGTATTTGATTCTTTTGCTGATGATTGAATTACCATAGGATCCTAAAATGTATTACTTTGAATTTTCTGAAGCAAATGGCTAGCATCTCCTTTTAGGTTGTTGAATGAGTTCTCTTGTGCTTCATTGAAGGTCTTACTAGCATAGTATATGTGAATACTTTCTCTTTCTTTTGCCCAGCCACGACCATGGCGAATCGCGGCGCGCCACGAACCTTCAAAATCCAGTCCCGTGCAGTGCGGTATTTATAGGTGCTTGTACCAATGCGATTTTGATTTTGTGACCTTGTATCTTTCCAGCAATCTGGGTATAGTGGTCTGGCTTATTTTGAAAAGTCTTTGATGAATCTCCTATAGAACTAACAACATGCCCCAAGAAGCTTTTACCCTTTTAATTGTGTAGGTGGTGCAAGAGTTTTGGATAATGGATACCTTGGATTGAATATCTACTTCCAAATTCAAAGAGTGCGTAAATTTTATGCCCAAGAATAATATTCTATGTCACCATAAATGGCATTTTTCCCAATTCAAGGCTAGAATATTATCTTGCATCTTTAAATCAAGCTTTCCGCATTGTTTAAACATTGATCAAAGCCGGATCCATACACGCTGAAGTCATCCATGAAAATTTCCATCACTTCTTCAACCAAATCCAGAATATAGACATCATACACCTCCTCGAAATGTAGCCGAGCATTACATGTGCCCAAATGGCATCCTTCAAGGCAAGGTACTAGGGGCATGTGATCGTGGTCTTCTCTTGATCCTCAGTGCAATGAGCAACCGATTGTGATCCAGTACCCATCCGTAAAACAAAAGTAGGGTGTCCTGCTAACTGTCCAACATCCGATCAATGAAAGGGAAATGATCTTTTCTGGTTGGGCCGAATCAACCCTCAGAATCTCAATACATACCTCCATCCTCGCCACACCGTTTTGTTGGAATCAATTCATTTTTCTCATTAAGTGATCGCAAAGAAACCCACCCTTCTTTGGAACCATGACCTGGTCACCTAAGGACTATCTCAAATTGCATGATGCGAAACCAGATTCAAAGAATTCGAGTACTCTCCTTCCCGACTACCTTCATCAATTGATCACCCCCTTTGATGTTCTACGCATGGCTTTGAAGTTTTTCTAGTAGAATTTTGTGCATGCAAATTGATGAATCATATCCTTCTGACCTCCTCAATGGACTAAGTTATAGATTCTTTATGCTTCTTTAAGATTTCAAGAAGAACCTCTGCCTCAACGTCACCGGTCTCAGCGTAGATAATCACCGTCTTCTTTGGTGATTCTAAGTAAGCATACTTCAAATGACTGGTAAATTTTTCTTCAACACTAGCCTCTTCACCGGTTTCGATTAACCCTTTTCATTATTTTCCCTTGTCATTTATGTTTTGCTTCGTGCTCAACATGCTTCTATAGAATGAAAACTATTGTATGGACACCGTGAGTAGTCATCTTCAAAATACTGAATTCATCTCTTCATCGATAAAATTTTAGCATTACAATCATTGTGAATATCATGTCAGAGGTATAGACATCATCAACTATACTGCACTTTCTCCGTCTATATCTATATTCCGCATGCTTTTGATCAAGTTGGAGGTTAAATGTTCTTCTCCAACCCTCAAGGTAAGAACCCTTTGCATGTCGATCGTATGTACCTCCGTAGCTAGAATGGTCTCCCCAATAGCAAGGGTAATGCAAATCTTCTTCTACGCCCAGAATGACGGCCCAATGAAAACAAACAACAAAGGACCAGCACATCTTCCAAGACCTCTTCCAGGCTCTACCATCGATCCGTTTGCCATTTGAAGAGTAACAGCAGGGGAATAACCTCCCAAACTTAATTGCTTGGCAAACAAAGAGTGCACTGTTTTATACTAGCTCCCGAGTCACGTGAGCTTTCGAATTCAACTCCTCCAATGATGCAAGGAATTGTAAAGCCCCGGTCCTTCTATCTTTTTCCGCAATCTTTCTTTTATCACAAAGACTGCAAGTATGTGAGATTCACGCATCCCTTCTTCTACTATCTTTCTTTTCTCGCCAAGATGTCCTTCAGAATTTCGCATAGAGCGCATCTGAGTCACCACTCGTGGAAGGCATACTGACTTAGCTTCCCGAAAGGTTTTCAAAACCTTGCAAACTACCTCTCTATTTTGGATTTCTCGCAGCCTCGTGAAATAATCGTGCTCCAGAGCCTTTTGATATCCTTCCCGTCTATACTCCTTCTTTCTTTTTCCAAAGGATTCTTCCTTTCTCGCTCTTTCTTTGCCGTCATTTTTCTTTCATCTTTTCTGTAACTCCTTTCCACTTCTGAAGCCGCACAACCATGCAAACTTTTGATTCTTTTCGTGTCACTTGGGAAGGCATCTTTCTCCTGCTTTGCGTGTTGGGGCCAAATTACCACTTGTGTCTCCGTGTTCTTCGTAGTGGATGCATTGGTGTTGTTTTGAAAAATTTGAGAATTGGTAGCAATTGCTTCCAATTCTGCAAACTTTTGTTCATGGAGGTTCAACAAATTCTTCTTATTATCCCCATGAAATGCAAAAGATCCGATCTTCAAAAGATCAGCCCTCCGACCCCGCATTCATTTATGTGCCCATTTCTCGATGCGTCGATGCCTGAACCCGTGGCCGTGATACCCTGTTGAGGGTTCCGTCCCCCGCCTTTGGGCCTTGAGAAGCCCCTCCACCTCATATGAGAAATCTCATGGTTCCGAAAGTGCCGGTGATAAATGTGTCGTTGTGTTGTGATCGGGTTTGAAATGGTAACTTCTCTCGCTTCACTCCCAAGTATTTTACCTCCTCATCAGAACCGCTTCATTAGCCTCTCAAAGCACTCTCTTAACAACTCTTTTTCAACTCCATCCTACTCATGGACAGCAGCCTCCTCTCTTGTTTGTCCATTCGATGCATAATAGTAGCATCCAACTTTGCTTCCATAGCATCTATCTGTCAATTCCATGATCCCTTTCCTCTCACTGCTCCCTTTGAAACTCGTATGGAGTTTTCAAATCACTTGCCAGTCCCCATCGCCTCTCTCTTCAGCACTTTTTCAATGTTCCACAACATGAAGCATCAATGATCCCTGATATATCATCTCAAGGCATGATATTACGATGTCCATCCGAGCCTCGATCTATCCTATGCATCGACATCTTCCTCAAAGAACTCGTCATCTTCCTGTGCCACATATAGGCTCATCTTCCCCGCGAAACAATGATTTCCTCCTCCTTTCTGGTGAGGATGGGGGAAGAATCACCAAATAAATTTCTTACCAGCCTCCTCCCAAGTATCGTAACCACATATGGCAAAGATTCATACCATGTACCGCCGATTCTTAGAGAGAAGGAATAGATGTAGTTTGATGACTTCCGGTCTCACCCCATTCAACTTCACTGTATTAGCCATCCTGAGAAATCTTCCCAGGTGCTCGTTTGGGTCCTCAGTGGGATGACCAGTAAACTGATGCTGCTGGACCATTGTAATTAGTGCTGGTTTAAGTTCAAAATTATTTGCATCAATAGCCGGTCATTCGATTGCGTATGTACTCATCTTGAATAATATTCCGTAAGTCCTCCATAGTATAAGTGATCGAGGCTTCTAGCCGCTTCTCATGTGCTTCATTCGATCCCCGTCTTCATCCACTATGGTGGTGTTTTCTGCTTCCTTGTCTTTCTCAAGTCGCCAAGTGTTTTCCAATCTCGTAATCAGCCGGAATCAAACCGCTTTTCCGTTTCTATGCATCAAAGTTTTTTCAAAGCAAAACACACTCCCATTAATAGATTGAACAAAATAACAACATATTCAATGTGGTTCGTTGTAGGTTATGTCAGAAATGAACCAACGCTTGAAAAATTATTTTGCCTTTTTCTTTAAATGTCCAAATTAGTATTTCCTTCTTTTTCATCGTCATTGATTCACTAAATTCTTTTCGATCACTACACCCACGCCTATAAAAACTTGTTTGCTCAGAACCAAAAACACAATACTAATATATCACACCAAGCAAAGGACTATTAATCATCTCAAAATCTAAGGTCATAAAGTTTGTTGAGCGAGACTAAATGACATATACATGCTCAGAATACATACTAAAGGATCATATTAAATAATCCCCGACAATGGTGCCATAAAACTTATATAATATACAATTATATAAACCAAAAATTTCCTGTATAAATCTGTTCGTAAATTTTGGTTGTATGATATTTCCAGTGCATTGAGCTCAAGTATTAAATGGATTTAAGTCCGCATATCGATCCACAGATCTCGCAATTTTAAAAATCTCAAACACCACCTGACTGTACTAATTCCATACTATCTGGACCATAAATGATAGTGGACTCAGCCATGAGCCGGGAAAATTAAAACTAATACAAGGAAAATGAATGAACAATCAAATAAACTAAAATATAAAGAATAAAGAATAATGAATATTTAAGAAAATAAATGGTCAATGGAAGAAATATTTTCGAGTACCATCAAGAATCCTCATGATGAAGGATAACACTCTCGTAGTTACACCGAGAAAAAATTGTTTGTGTATTTCCTGTGTTTTAAATCATTCCAAGGTGTTTAGCAAGTGATAGCCGATCTCTCCAACTACACACATTTCCTTCATTATCTAATTTTCCGATTCTCAAGACAGGAAATTAAATAACTACTTTTAAAAGTGGATTTCAACTGGGTATTTTTCTTGCAATACTCTTCATATACCATTTTATGGATCAGAACCCACCCAAGTTATCAAGCAAGGATATACACAACTCGTGGATGCTCTTCCTCGTAATAACAGAATCACCCTCTCCCTTGATTAGATCTCGCCTAACACGATTGGCCTCACTATTCGAATCGAGACGTAACTCTTGCTTGTTTAAATTGATAGGTCCATTCAACCCTTTCTTGATTCCCAAGTGAGAAGAGAGATTTCATCAAGAACTTGCAAAGTCATTAGATCTCAAATACTGTGATTAATATATCTTTCAAGAATTGTTCATAATCCTCAGGAATTTCTTCAATAACGAGGGCCTTCCTTGAAATCGAGCAATGAGACAAATCTTATAACGGGTATAAGAAACTGATATTCAGATAAAAACAAAACCTATAAACTGGCAAATTCATAAATCAAATTCAAAAGTCGTTGAAACAAATCACAGAAAGATAAATTCTCACTATAACATTTACCAATGGAAGTCGGGTTCACCATCGACTACACACTACATTCTTCCGATCATAAGAATAACTCCGCATTAAGAAACTCGAAGAGCCTTAATTCGCACTTGGTTTGAACTCAAACATTCCGTAGTAATGAAAGAATTGAATTTATCTACCGCTTAAAACGATAAATATCCGATCCGTAAAATTAAACGAAACTAGAACGATAAATCTAATCTAATCTCTAACTATCATCGAAGAAAAGAAAGAAAAGAAAAGAAAATAAAGAATGAGTTTTCGGGCCATCAGCAGACTCGCTGTCACCGTCGCTCCTCTTCCCGGGTAGTCGCATTTATGTGGTTTCTCGCTGGGCCCCTAATCCCAAAGCATCTATTGTGGATTTCCGCGGACCGCCTAGTTATCGCTCAAGTCATGACACCTCAAACCTCTGTCATGGCAGGTCATCCGTGTCGCGACATTGGATCTCAAATCGCGATATCAACTTAAGTCTATGCACTGAATCGGTCGTTCACATGATGTCGCATATCAATTCGGGCGCGACATCACTTGCGGCGAACCGCAGCTTTCAACTGATAGCCGCCCGATGTCGCCACATCTGGCCCTCGTCATGGTTATCACTTTTATGCCTTTGCGTTTCCTCAATTGTCTTCCCATGTCGCTGACATCGATAACTTGTCGGGTAGTTAGCCATTTTCTCGCTTCATGGCAGACGTTCTGATGTCGCAACATCAATCTCTTCGTCGCACATCACTTATATCTCAGCTGGAATCTGTCGCCTTAGTGTCGCGACATCGATTTCTTTTGTCGCGGCATCAATCCTTAGTTCTTCCGCAGTTTCAATCGATGTCTCGATAAACATGATATCGATAACTCGCCGCTGGCAGCGTCATTTCTTTGCAAACTTTCAACCGAAAGCGTCTCATGTCGCGACCGACTTCTCGTCACGACATCGACAGTTCCTCTCGAGGCTTCAATCGTTGCTTTTTGTGGCGACGCTATTCCTCCGTCACGCACTACGCTAAGGTCACCGCTTTTCAAACTCGTCATAGCGCCAAGGCATTCTTTGTCACTACCTCCATCCCGGTCGACATCACGAGCGCCGCCGCGACATCATTCCCTTAGTCGCTAATCCTCGCTTGCTGATTCGCGCGATTCCCGCCGCAATTTCGCGTTCTATCCTCACTATCCCCGCTCGCCACCTCATAACTGACTGCAAGTCTGAAACCGTGATCATTTCGAACTCAACCATTGTTTCCATTCACCAACCACTTCAGATTTTTTATTCCAACTGCGATTTCAACGCATTTTCTTCTTCTTTATACTCTCGCAAATAAATAATCCCAGAGTTTATCATTTCAGATCTTTAATTATTCCTTTTTACATTAAAATCAAACAGAAAAATGGACTAAAAATAGATGACTTTTAAGCTCATCAGGCATATTTGAAATGAAAGCCGCAAGACAAGACAAACGAATTGAAAGCGAGGCCTTTCAGGAAGAGGAGGTAGAGGATCATGAAGAATGAAAAACCTGCCATATGTGATAATGCAAACTTTGAATTACACAAAAGACAATGAATTTGTTGACATTGATCCGATTTGTGAATCCAAATTCACATCCGAATTTGAAAGCGAATTTGATCAAATACTTGGAAGTGAAAGGAAATTGTGATAATAATGCCGATGATAGCACAATTGTCATTTCGTGTGAGTAAAAACGCACAATTTAATATCATTAGTTATTTATGTTTCAATTAATCTTATATATCAGATACTTGCATTATCGACGCAGATAATCATGTATATGAATAATTTAATGTGTCTAATTATATTTGTTAATATTTCAGTCAAACATGATAATAATAATAGGAATGCCACTTGATCGATGCAACCTCCGAGAGTCGGTCGTGCTCTGCCAGCAATGATGACAGGATGGATCATCTCCTACATCGCAGACCCTCCCCACGCGCACATGGCATCTTCATCTCCAAAGCTTATCCATGTCACATCCGCCTTCCGCAGAACTGCTTTTCCGCCAGCCCATGTTCGTAGAACTGCTTGAACCATCGCAAATGATCACCCGACAATCACAGTCATCCATTGTCTGTCTTGCCATGCGGATTCAAGGATATATACTGTCATCACGAAAAACAATGAGTTATAAATTTTTTTTTTTTAACATACCGTCATAGGTATCCATCGCACAATTACATTTCGCTTCATCCGATTTATCCTCTCGGTACGTGCTCACGACAATGACCGGTACATCTTAGAAGGAGAGATTAGAACTTCACTGGAGTTACTAGAAAAATATCTCTAAGAGACAAAGATGTTCTACTTAGAGTTTCTTAGGTGGGTCAACTTATTTAAAGTTATTTTATTCTTTTAGATGTTAATTACTATATAATCTAAAATTAATATATAGTGAATATTGGGAATACATATATTATGTTCATCCGTTTTTGTTCATTAAAATCCTTCGTAAATCTTTTATTGGTCCTTCCATCGATCACCTCGTCACGACGTCAGAGAAATGTTCCTGTTCGCTAAGGATTTTCTTAATAAGTCGACGCAAAGGTGAACGACCAAGGTATATAAGTGAAGACATTTGGGCAAATCGGATGCAAGACGTCATCATCCGGTCGCTACCATCGCCAACTGCCTTACCAAGAGGAATAGAGGACCGTATATTAGTGTTTCCATACACAATCGAGGAACATCGTCTCCATCAAGAGCATGTCGATGTATTTGAAAGTTCTCACATATCTATCTTCTTAAATGATACTATTTAGTCCATATTGCATTAGCTTGTTATCAGATGAACAATTATTCATTTAATAGTTGCAACTCTTGGATAATGAATCTATAACGCTTGATTGAATGAAGGAGGATGAGCAAATAAATCAGAAAGAGTTTGATATGGGATTTCCTTTATATGATAATATAAATTAAATGATTTCTGATGTTTGAATGAGGTTTGTTAACATATAGGGAAATTCTCAATAAATTTTTAAATTATGGACAATCAAGTTAGTGTTGGGACTCATAATCATAACGCTTGATCGAATTTAAGGAGTGATGGGCACAAATCAGGAAAGGAGTTTGATATGGATTTTTACGGGTGATATATAAATGTAAATGTATTTTCTTGATGTTTCAATGTGATGTTTGTTAACATATGGGAAATTTCAAATTTTTTAAATTATGGACAATCATAAGGTGACTCATAATCATAACGCTTGATTGAATGAAGGAGGATGGGCACAAATTGTGAAAGGAGTTTGATATGGATTTTTATGGGTGATAATATAAATGTAAATGTATTTTCGATGTTTGAACAGAGGTGTTTGTTAAATATATAGTGGAAATTCTACTCAATTTTTTTAAATTATGGACAACTGTTAGTGCTGGGACTCATATTTCTATTATTGCTGGCGTTAAAACAATACATATTCACATGTATTCTTGTTATTAGAGTCTTCTATGGCCGGTCACCTTATCCTCATGAGTTGTTTTTACATACTCATACGCAGAATCATGATTCGCAGTGACATTCGTCAGCGACGTGCTAGACACAAATTCATGTACGCTACCCCCAAAACTTAATATTCATTTTCTTTTAACTCCTTAGTTTCATTTATTATTTACATAACATTCAGTTAATTTTTATTACAGGAGCGAGTAGTAGAGAGTCTTCAGAGTCAGCAGATGAACGACGATAATGTTGATCATGCTCGCGTATATTATGAGGCTGTTGGCGGTAGGGATCGCCGTGGACGGGTCTTTGGTTTGGGCTCCTACGCGAATGTTTGTTATTCGCATGCGTCCTCCTCCTCCTCGCTACGCTAGTAGTCATGCAACTACCACTGAGGCTACCGAAGATCTGCATTCGGCGTACTCAATGGACCGACGATAGGCTGGAGGACTTCATTAGCCGAGATTACCCGCGGACCCGCAAGTAACGCCTCGTCGACGTCCGCATTCCTCCATCTTAGTTATTACTTGAGAATTATTATCTTTTTTTTTTTTGTGTCTCACTACACTTTTTATATATTAATACATTATATAATACAATATTTTCATATTTATTTAATTTTTCATTATATAAATTAAGAATAATTTAAATTTATCATTATTTATTTAATATATTAAAAAATTCCAATAAATTAGAGATCAAAATTCATTATATCAAATTAAGGGAAATTTAAATTTAATATTATTTATTTTAATATATTGTAAATTCAATAAAATAGAGACTTAATAATTCATTTAGTCTCTATTTTGTTTTACGAGTCTGATTTTCCGTCTCATTTTTAGAGATCTGACACTCATTCCGTCTCTATTTTTGGGAGATCTTAAGGGACATTTCGGTCTCTAAAAATAGAGACGGAACTTAAGATTCCGTCTCATTTCTAGAGACCTGAACCCACCCGCCTCTAAAAATAGAGACTGAATGAATTATTTCGTCTCTAAAAATAGAGGATCTAAACATTTTGGGGTTTAATTTTAGAGATCGACAAATAGAGACGATTTCCGTCTCTACTGGGCCTCTATTCTTCAATTTTCAGAGTGAATGTAGTGCCCCTTTCCCAGCCGACCTGACTGGGTCCAAACTGGATTTGGGATGCTCTGTTACCACTCAATCACTTTATCAAGATCATTTATCAAAAACGCGCGGAAGCAATTTCAATTTAGGGCATGCCCATAAACATTTACAAATTCAATGCAATTCTTTTACAAAGGCCCATTAACATTACATTTATACAAAAGTACAAGTTCTATAAAGTCATATCAAGCTTTTCAAAATGATTTACAAAATGGATGTTCAGAGTTCAAATTGTTTTTACAAAATATCAATGTTCAAAAGAAATCGAGTGAATGCATATGACGGAGCATACTCCGTGAACATTCTAAATGACTCGAGCCCTCGACCTGGTCCGCCAACTTCTATCAATCACTTAAGACTGGCAAGATTGATACCGCAAAAATAATACGCTAAACATTTTCATGCTTAGTGGTTCTATACAATTTCGTTATTCCGTTTCAGTTTAAGTCAAATCATGAAGTTTTAATGAACAAAACTTTCATATCTTTTTGGATGATCAATGTCAATACAATACATATACATATTTCATACACAATCATTTCTGGTTCATTGATCATCCCAAATATACACTTTCATATACATAAATCATTTATAACCAAATCATGTATTTCACAATGCTCTTTTCATTTCAATTTACAATCATGCTTTTCAATTCCAATATGTCAATAATCTCAAAATCAATTCAATTATGCCCTTAATGAATTTAACCTATGTTTCTATACAGATATCTAATCACCGCGCATCTCGCCCCGCCGGGTCGCAGGCCTAAGATAAAAACATTTGTTTTATAACACGCCGGTCCTCGCTAGGCCGTTGGATCAAGTTATTAAAATCAATTTAGAACACTATCGACATTGTCCCACTGGTCGAATGGAGGACACATCAATACGCTTTGTTCTCAAAGACGCTTAATTCGGACCTTATCAGTATACCAATCTATCCTTAATGCGACTAAATGGTTAACATTCTATTAAGGGTGTTCAAACTTTATAGCAAAATACGCACACATATGTACATTTGTATAAACAGTTCATTTTCAATACTCATGCAATTTTCATATGCAAATATTTCACAATCAATTGCCTCAAATCAATTAAAACAAATCAAGATGTTTTTCTTATACATTTAGAACAAGCATTTCAAATCTTGAAACGAGAATAGGAGAAGATAGAACAAACCAGTCTGTCTCTTTCTTTTTTCCTTGCCTTCAATCTCGGTCCTAGGTTAGGTGATCCTCACCGGCCCCTAGCAAATCACACACATCACATTTGGTGAACTAGCACTAATCACACTTAATGAATATTGCCTCGGTGTACGGTACGTTTTTCACTTAGTTTCATTCTTATTTGAACCATCATTAATCATTTATTAGGGTCCTTAAACTATCGGTGTACGAATATGAGACTTTCATAAACAAAAATTCTCGTTGTGAATAGTGTTTACGCCGCGGCGTACCCAAGGGGTGACCTTTTGGGCACCTCGGCCTCACCGCGGTGAGGGCATCCCACGTTGCAGCGTAGGGGCCCG
Source organism: Tetrastigma voinierianum (assembly GCA_016808115.1). Lineage (NCBI taxonomy): Eukaryota > Viridiplantae > Streptophyta > Magnoliopsida > Vitales > Vitaceae > Tetrastigma > Tetrastigma voinierianum. The sequence continues at coordinate 806,496 of JAEQBH010000061.1, forward strand.
AAATGCCCAGTTTTCAATTTTTTGCTCTTTTGTGATTTTTTCTCCAAAATCCTTAAAATCCCAAAATAAATCATGGGAATCACTCCAAAAAGCATTCTAATATCATCCTAAACCAACCATGAGCAAAACCCATGGATGGATTAGGGTTTTTCTAACCCAAACATATTTAAAGAAATCTAGGGTTTGGTTCTTACCTTTAAATCCCTTTGAATCTTCTCCACCCAAGATGCTTGATCATTTAGAAGCAATAAATTGGAAGAAATCACACCAAGATCACTTATTCTTGCAAAACCCTAGCTCCTCTCATTCGCTCTCCAAAACGTTTTTTGCACACGGCTTCAAGACCAAATGTGGTCTTGTTACTCATTTCTCCTAAGGCAATGTTCTCTCAAGTACATCGTTCCATTTTTGGATTTAAGTTGCCTCAATTTACCTTATAGAACATATATCACTTCTATTTGCACTTAAACACAAAAATATTTTCTCAATTGATCCTTAGGTCCTCATTTTACAAAATTCCAAATTTGTCCTTTATCACTTGGGTTTATTTATGGGTTCAATCAATTTCTCATTTTAGCATATAACATTTAATCATATGCTCACATATTCATTTCAATTTTCAAAATTTAACAATTTATTAGTTTTTCTCGGAAAAACCCAAGTTTGGCTCAATTCATACCCGAAATATATAATAAAATTATTATAAAAATTTTAGGGTATTTTTGGGGCGTTACAAAGAGGGTTGTGATCGGACTCTTACGGAATTTATTTTAGTGTATTATTACCATATTTTCAGTTTAAAAATGAATGAATGGGTCCAGGTGAAGGGACAGATCAAAGTGGTGCCGAGTAACTCGGTGTCCACGAGTAATTAGTACCGGTCCGGTACCAAGACTATATGTTCTGTATAAGAGTGTTGTAATAAACTCTTATGGACTATTGTGATATAGTTTTATATTGGGGATATGGACAGATGGACCCTATGTGGTCACTACTACTTCTGTTGAGACCCTAGATGGGTAATGAATATACTATTATACAGGTTGTATATTTGGCAGAGCTCCCCGAACAAAAAAGACTCCACCTGATTTTTGTGAAAATATGGATCCCGATAAATGGGACATAACAATGTGGTATCGGGTTACCCGAAATCCACAGAAATTCTACTGGTTGACTTGTCAACGGGACCCCCGAGTTTTGGGGCGTCACAAGGGGTTATATGTTTAATGCTGATAATTGAGGCATTTATGAGTGCCCCTTTATTTTCTTACGTTGCACATTCATTTGTACATTAATTGTCCCCTACTAACTAGAGCGTCACGCCTACCTAGGAGGATTGTAACGTACACACTGTTCTCTTCAACTTCATACCCGATCTGGTTGTCCAAGGTGGTTCGCTTGCCTTTTTCCAAGGTGGTCATTTTAAGCTATCATCCCCCCTCTATCCTTCTCTACTCGAGATCAAATGCTTATAACTGGGTTAGGTCCGGATCACGTGTATTCAATCGGATATGGGCCTGGCTCCCAATAAACGCTAATTGCATGATGAAGTTCTTTTTTATTTTGAGCAATCTTGGCTGAAATGATGACCTTAGCTTTGTTTTGATCCACTTCCACTCCTCTTTGGTGAACCAAAAACCTTAAAAAAATTCCGGCTTGAACTCCAAAAGCACATTTGAGTGGATTGAGTTTTGGTTGATGGAGTCTCATTCTTTCAAAACTTTTCCTTAAATGATTCATATATTCGGCGACCTTCTTAGATTTAACCACAATGTTATTGATATAAATCTTCATATGGTCGCCTAACATATCATGAAAGATGGCATTCATAGCCCTTTGGTAAGTTACACCAACGTTCTTCAAACCAAAGAGCATGACCAGCCATTTAAATGTTCCTAAGGAACCAAGACATTTGAAGGCAGTCTTAGATATATCATTAACAACTATTAGGATTTTGTCATACCCAGAGAAAACATCTAAGAAGGACAATAACTCATTATTTGTAGTAGAATCAACAAACATGTCAACAATCAACAATAGACATTATATACATGTCTTTAGTAGTGATAGCATTTAAATCCCTAAAGTCTACACAAACTCTAAGTTTCCCATTCTTTTTCATCACAGGGATAATGTTTGCTAACCACTGCACATACCTTGTAGGTCTGATGAATTTGGCCTTCAAAAGCTTCTCAATCTCCTCTTTCACCTTCAGCTCTACCTCCTCGTATATTCTTCTAGGTGGTTGCTGAAAAGGGTGGAATTCCTACTTGATAAGCAAGCGGTGTTCCACCAAGCTTTTGTCCAACCCTGGAATCTCGTCATAATTCCAAGTAAAACAAGCCTCGAACCTCCTGGGCAAAGATTGCACAATTCCTTCCTTCGCTAGAAGGCACAAAGAACTAATATAAGTAAATCCTCTGCCCTCTATAGCAAGCGAGGTTCACTTCCTCCATGGGGTCATGTACTTGAGGTTGTGTGTCTTCGAACTTAGGAGGGGCTTACCCCAAATCTTCCATATGTATTTCTTCATCTTCTTCATATGCATCCTCTTCAAAATCATCTCATCCCCACAAGTATCCTAGAGGTGCTCTTCTTCAATCATTTGCACGGTTTGCTGAATTTTCATTATGAATATGGCAGTTGCAGCTACTATCTTTTCCTCTTGAGAGTAATCAGTCATCATCGATCTCCTCAATGATTGGACTACTCATCACCTTGTAAGGCATGATTGTAGTCACCTTGTGAGCCTGGGCCGTTTTTTTGGATCCAAAGAGCCTATTCATGTAAAAGCTCCAGACACCATCTTCCTTCGTTAGCGAACTTGATCAAACCGAATTCGTGATCATAATACCTGGCTTTCACATAGCATGTAGCCGACATGAAGGGTTTCTTATTTGCCCACACCACTTCCAATTCATTACCCTTCCACAACAATAAGAACTTGTGAAGAGAGGATGACACACACCAGTTGACATGAATCTAGTCCCTCCCTAAAAAAATGTTGTAATTTATAGTAGAGTCTATCACAAAAAAGGCAGATAATGCAGTTTTGTTGCCAATGGTGATATCTATAAGTAGAATCCCCAGGGTCTTGGATATTTTTCCAATAAAGGCAAACACAGCCACCTCTGTTTCTATCAGATCATTAATGCTCCTTCATAGAGCTCCCAGCATCCTTAATGGCATTACATTTTCCGTTGATCCATTATCTATCAGTACCTTGGATACTAGTCTGCCATTGAGATGGGCTCTTACGTACAAAGGCTTTATGTGCCTTGTCATTTCCAAAAAGGGTTTCTCAAGTATCATCTTATGGGGTCTAAATTCTTTATAGGATTCTATGGTAACCCCATCGTGGCCCACATCTTCCTTTGTCGTAGGGTGCTTCCCTTCTACCTCCACTAGGTCTTCCTCTACCTTTTTTGACTTGAAAATAGTTGTCAATGTTAAATAAGCAGTGGAACAATTTAAAGAAATAGGGGTTTCACCTATTAATAAGGCCTCCAATTCCATTAGTTCATATACACTGCTCATTGACTCCATATCCTCTATAGCTTTCCTCCTAAATTTTGTTTTTTCCATGCTAGGAACCATTCCTTCCTTCATTTTCTCTAATTCCATAACCTTTTCCAAGAGTGTTTTATCAGGTACATCAATAAGTTGTCTTTTATCAGCTACTTTTTGCCTTTGCATCCTCTTCTTTCGAGTCCTACATAGCCTTTGGGGAATTTTTTTTGTGTTGTACCACATGCCACCTTTGACTCAGGAGAAACCCGAGAAGGAATGATAGACCTCACAGGCCTTGCCATCTATGCAACCTTCTCCTTAGAAAAAACAGGTTTATTTCCCACCATATCTTTTGGAAAAGTGAATTTTTCCTTGGGAGATATTATTATTCTGCACTCCCAGAGAACTAGGGTCTCTGTCACGCCCTATCCCCAGCCTGACGGGCAGAGGGGCCTCGCAGATGGACTCGGGACTCTTAACTTTTCTAACATTGGTGGACCCATTTCATATATAATTTTATAATGAAATACAACTTGTAATTCAACCACTGTAATGGTGTTTAAATGTCCTGTACATATTCCTGAGTCCCATTTACTTGTACTTACACAAACTCCACTATTACAAAAACATTTACATTTACATTCGGCAAATCAAAAGCAAACCTACATCGTGGACTCATTGCCGTGTCGTCCCGTTATATGTAAATGCCCCGATACCTTCTTCAAGCATTCCACACCTGATGAAAACACCTAAGCAAACTTATAGCTTAGTAGAAAACAGATATCGTATACGACCAATTGGGCGGTCCACAATTACAGGATACATATAACATATTGCATATGTCGTAGTTTACGCATGACATAATTCTATAACCAGTTTTCATATAACATACCCCTTTAGTAATGTGATTTTCATATCTCCCGTAGGAGTTCAGAATAGAGATCTTGTACACCCGTAGGTACAATACAGAACAGAGTAGAATGGATTACTTATGCTTTCTTATTATACTTTATTCAGATTATTTTCATATAAAATTGCTTGTATGTACAAAGAATAAATGAATGAGAGGGACAGCAGCAATAGGGTACCAAGGTACCGTGACGCATCAACAGAGTGTGTCGAACACAATACGTGCCTACCCACGTAATACAAGTGTCGAAAGACCAGCGTGGAGTGCCGTAGACCGGACGAGACGTGGATCGCTCAATGCATTAGAAGTGCCGTAACACTAGTAGAAGTGTCGTAGCATTAGTAGGAGTGCCGCATCAAAGGATCGAGACGTGCCTCGCCCATCGCAATGCAATGTATGCCATATACCATGGGTGAGGCCGGGGCTAATTCCCACAGAGATGTGTCTGCCCACGTAACAGAGGTGTCGTAGCATAATGCAGGAGTGCCGTCACACTGAATAGTCGTGCCTATTCATTCACTATCCGGTCTTCGACAAGCATACGATTATATGTGTTACCAAGTTTGTTATATCATTCTTAATCCCATTTGCAAATGAGGGCAAGGCTTCGCTTCGACGACGAGGTACATAACATTTTTCATATGACTTTTATACATGTAATCGAATTTTCATTCGAATTAACAGAAGAACATAATGTAAACAAGGTTGCGCACCGTACCAAACTTTCAAAGATCGGTACTTTAACATCCTTAGACCTTAAACCACTTTTAGTATCTGGGTGATTCAACCTTCGCAAGATCGGGTAGTACTTAACATCCTCTTGACCTTAAATCACTTCTTTGAGACTGCATTTAACTCAAGACGGTGATCACCCTGACTGGGTGCGACTTTGAGATTCCAGATTGTCCTCAAGACTCCAGATCAATTTTTAGTACCTAGATTCACCTGCGATTCAAAGGTAAATGGCCAGCTCTTTCCCATTTCACTCAAAATCTTCCAACCAAAACTAAACCAACTCAAAACCAACCACAAAACTGACTTGAACCAACCAAAATACACATGTGTTGAAGAGTTAGGGTTTTCCTAACCCAAACATAGACAAAAAAAGAGTTAGGGTGGTTTCCTAACCAACAAATCCAAACAAAAGAGATGTTGCAAACAAAAGTTCCAAACATGAATTCCAAACCTGGATTTTCTTCTTCTTATCTTCTTCCTTCTTCCTTCTTCCTTCTTCTTCTTCTTCTCTTCTTCCTTCTTCCTTCTTCTTCTTCTTCTTCTCTTCTTCTCTTCTCTCTTTCTCCTTCTCCCCATCGGAATGCCCTAACCTTCCAACACCAAACAGAGATCTTTTTGGTCTTATCATAAGGCCATGTTTTCATTATCCCAATTTTTGACTTACATTTTGGCTTTTGCAATTTAGTCCTCCAACTCCCATCTATTTGCAAATGAACTTATCATAATTTCTATTTTAATATATACTCTTCTTGTTTTATGACCTTTAAGTCCTCATTTTACAATTTACCAATTTAACCTTGACTTTTGTATTAATCTCGACTTTATCCTTTTTCACAGTTAACACTTAAATTCCGAAAAAAATACAAATTTTACTTTTCTTATACTACAAAACTATAATAAAACTCCTAGGGTCTAATTCGGGGTGTTACAAGGTCCACCTCTTGGAAAAAACCGGTATGACTAGAGGAACATCCACCTCTTGGAAAAATAGGTATGACTAGAGGAACATGTCCTTCCCTTGTCTTTTCCCTTGAAGAACTGAAGTTGTCTGCAAGCTTCTATCTTGGGGGAAAGAATCACCCATTAGAAGAGTGAACTTATCCCTTGGGGAAAATGCTCTACTTCTTGAGGAATATTTTCTGAATCTGCTTGTATCGTTCTCCTTTGAAGTATTGAACCTACCCCATGGAGGGATAGGCCTTTCTACAATCTTTTCTCTAGGAAGAACGAATTCATCTTCTGAGGAATTCGTCTTGCCTTTTGGTGAAAACTTCCTTTCCTTGGAGAATTGGTTAAACTGCTATGTTTCCCATTATATCCCCTTCACTGAATTACATCTTGATGGAGGATCTATACAAACTGCAACCCACTCTTTTTTTAGCCTATTAACACGAACCAGACAATATTTAGGGACCCATACCTTCCTTGGAGAGAGTTTTCCCGCCTTCTTGGATTCTATCAATGCTCTTAGGTCAAAGCTGGCAATATTGATTGAGGCCATTGGGAAAGGATCTTCATCGATTGCCATAGCCTTTTTCTTGTGAGGGAACTTGAGTATCCCCCTTTTGATCTTGTCATGTATGACATTTATGAAACCCCAACATGCATTAGTAGTGTGGTACTTATAGTAAGTCTTTCCCCTTAGTTCATTTTTGCTAGGAATCCAGTGGTCTTTAGGGAAGGTAATTAATTTTTCTTTCACTAGGAAATCGAATATTTCTCTGTCTTCACTACCTTAAAAATATACTCAACCTATGTACCGACAACTTGTGCATTCTTCCACAAATCAAGTGTCTTTTCTACCAAAAGAAGACAGGTGAATGTCCTTGTAGTAGATAGATCTGCCATTGCAACTTTCTGGTTCACTTCTTGACAATAGGTTCCCATGGACTTTTCCTCCGCACTACTTCCCTGAGTGTTCTCATATCCCGCCACCTTAGCCGCAAGTTCATAAAATATCTAAATTCCATACTGAATTTTTTCCTCAACTCAATGTCCAAACCTCGGCCATTTACATACTCTATCTGGGAAGATGGATCTTGCATCATTTCTCATCTTCTCTTGAACTCTGGAGATAAACAACCGTCCCAATTTCTTTGAGTCACTCTTAGACAGCTTAGTAATGCATTAATTTCAAGTTTCAAATTTCGAAGAACTCGAGTATGAATCGCCCATTTCTTGCCAACTTCGAATGGATTTCCTTGGCAATGTTGTATACCAAGTTAATGCTACCCCTATCAAAGAGTTAGGAAACAATATAAGCTTGAAATTATATAAATTCTCATAGTTATCCAATTCCCCACATTGCACAATGAATCTAGCAATATGTTCCTGGGTGGATTGGCCATCTTCTCAAGAGAACAAGGAGAAATCAGGGATTCGGTACCCCCTTGGGTAGGGGGTTCTCCTTGTCTATCATTTTTTGGATAAGGTTTGTTGAACTTCGGGTAGCTAATTTGCTTGAGGCATGTCTCATATAACTCCTGCACCACCTCTCTGATTGCTCCTAAATATGGTATTGGGGTTGGTTGCCCAAAAGGCTATTGAGGAACTTATTGAACTTGCTGAGGAACTTGTTGAACTTGTTGTCCCTTGTTACCATTCACTCCTGCAGGTGGCTGGATGATGCCCCTTAGGCCTCCATTGAAAGAAAAGCCCCCTTCATATGCTCCATGCTATGTAATTGGATTAGTCTAAGCAAAAATGCTCTGAGGGGTTGTGGCTCTAGCTGCATTAGGTCTTTCTCCTGCTACATTCTCTAGAGTACCACACTCTCTCCTATGAGGAGGAAGGTATATAGCCTCTGCCTAAAGAGGTGATGAAACGTGAAATTCACCAGCTTCATGTAGGTTCTTAGAATGTTGCTCCCGAGTTCGTTAGAAAATTGCCTTTCAAGTTTTGAAGCAACTTCTTGCCTTGGTTGCCTCCTCTCTAAGGTTCTTTAGGATGGATTAAGATTAATGCTTCATTTCTTCCATAAAGGCAGTCATGATCACTCACTGACTCTTTATTTCTTGCATGAGAGTCTGAAATTCATTAAAATAATTAGAGAAAAGAATAGGAACATTCATATTGCCTACATCCCTTCCTTCCACTTGTTCAATAGGGTTGTTAGATGGATTCCCCTGTTGTTGTAATGGAGAATTCATCAAGTTTTCTATATGTTCCACCAGGGTTGGAACTCTTCCTTCTTATGCTGCTTCTTCAACATCAGATCATCAGTTCGGAGACTCTATAGTTGTCTTACTCCTCAATTTTGGTGGCATTCTTCAGCAAAAATCTAGTCCCACCATGGAATATGCACAACTATATAAAAAAACAAAAAGATGTGTCCCATTAGGCATGCCGAAAATATGTTTCGTTGGTGGATTTTTTAGTGGATTCACCAAAACATACAAAAAGCACGAAAATTAGTGCATGTGTGGGCATGCCAAGAAATTATAGTATTTCCGAAATGAAACTGTGCCAAAATATAACTTTTGATCAAACGAAAAATAAATCCCCTAGTTCCCTTGACATTTCCTTATATTCTAAGCAAAAAATACCTTGAAAATTAAATTGCATAGACTAAATTGAAAGTTAAGAGAAAAAAATGAACAAGCTAGCTTGAAAAATAGCAGATTTCATTATAGAATTTGACTAAAAATCAAATATTGAAGCAAGAAAGCTTTGAAGTAACAAAGTACTTGAAAAGAACTCATAAAACTAAGTTAGGACTTTGAATAAAAACGTTGCTAAAATTGTAGAAGAATAAAAGAAATATTGAAATGCTCCTGCATTGGTTTTGAGTGTTTGAAAAATGTATGGTCTCTTCTTCTGATGCTTTGATTCCCTTTAATAGGTATTTCAACAATCGTCTGTCCATCTTTCCACAACTATCTCATGTTTCTACTAAAGTCTTGTTCCCTGGCAACTTTCCACCACTTCAAGTAATTGCTCACATCGCTTGCCATGTCTTGACTTTTTAGAAAAAAGTTCCTCCCATATTCTACCTTTGAGACAAAGTGTCAATATTCTTTGTTGATAGCTTTGACAAATTTGAAAATTCTAGAAATGGCCTAAACCTTTTCATGGGTTGATTATCATAGGCTTGGGCTTTTTCGGATTAGGTTGGGCTCGTACGGGTTGGGTTTGGCATATATATTCGGCTCATTCCACTACCATTTGGGCTGAAAAATTATTTAAAATTAACAACTCAAAAAATTTATTTTTGGGGCCACAATAAGTACATAATTTTTCGGTTGATTTTAATCCTGATCCCTTCCCATCCTAGCCTTTAACCACAGAGCTAGATCTTATTGGTATAAACTGTATCATTAAAAATCACCAAGTAACATATTATTACAGATAGAGTTTCATTGTATGTATTAGGGAGTCCTATGATATATATCCTAAATATATATATATATATATATATATATATATATATATATATATATATATATATATATATATATATATATATATATATATATATATATATATATATATTTAGGATATATATCGCATAGGATTAAGCTCCTATGCATACAATTGAACTTATAATACGTAATATCAATAGGCTATATATTTAGGATATATATAGGCTCTATAATATCAATAGAGGGCAACCAACAGAACAACATTAATAACTCACAAAAAAAATGAAATTTATCTGACTAGAGAATACTTATATGCAACTAAGAGTTTAAATAGTAAAAGTTACTATAGTTTCCTCAGTTACCTGTTATATGTAGCAATCTAGTGACCTTCGCATCTTACCGACAACAAATCCCTTCTTCCCTAACGCCCTCCTAGCTTCACAATACTGGGACAAGTCAATATCAAAGACCCTCAATGTATAGATTGACACACAGAAAAGATATATGGAGAAACCTCAAACTTTTATTTCATAAAAACACTCTTTTATCTTACATACAAGATTCTCTAAGGAAAGCTTAGAATTCCATTACAAACTATGGATACAAAGATGGATATGGTTTTTCTCTGATGATCCTCTAAATGAGAAACATTCTCAATCTATGTAGGAGCTTTTTTATCGTGACGGATTCCTTCTTATCTTTATGAGAAACGTGTCATTCTTCTTTTGATTTTGGCCATAAAACTGTCTTTCTTATCTTCTGTCATCTTGCTTTTGTTGAGACGTGCAACTCTTTTTTTCTTCTGTCTCTTCCATCTGTCATCTGTATTTTCAAAGACAAGTGTCCCCTATTACCATATTTTCGATTCCTTGTCTTTTGTCTTTTCTTCATCAGAAACATGCTTTTTGACTTTGGTTCTGCTGTTAGCTTCAACTTCATCCATGCTATCATTGTTCCTTTTTTCCATATGTTTATTAAAATTATAGTGATAGACATTCATTGTCAAATCACTTTATTATTTACATTATAGTGGCAGACATGTCCTGTCAGGCCACTAGGAAAGTTAGGATTACATTTTCTTCTCAAGAGTTATCCAACCTTCATCATTACTTTTTGTCCTTTTCACAAACTTTGCAGCTTCATTTTTTGTCATATGACTGGCTGGCAATAATAGCTGGTCCAGCTCATTGATTTTTTCTATCATCATTCTTTATCCTCTGGCTTTTCCATCGCTTATGATTATCATCCAAATGCTTTGTCGTGATACTGGATCGAGCAATTTTCTCAACTGGCTATTCTTCCAAGCATTGCCTTTATCCCCAATGCTCTTCTAGTCTTTGTCCATTGTCTGTTATAACATCCTTGTTTTTTGGGTTTAGAATCATTTATTTGAAACCTTGATTCTTCACTGCTATTTATTGTGATGAGATGATAGGCTTTGATGCATATTCCACTATCTTAATTAAATTATAGACCGATGGTAAAGAATTTTATGTAAAAGCTCTAATGTCTTGTCATGGTACATAATTGAATTCTAAGGGTGTCATTAAGTATTTCATCACAATTAGGGCTTAAATAGATCCGGTTAACAAAATCGAAATCCATGGCATCTTGGACAAATAAAGGATCGGTCTTTTTTGTGATTATTATTCTTGGGTAGATAGACTTAGTAGAGGTTTGGTAATACCCATTACCAATAGGGTTGTTATAGATAAACTCGGAGAAAGTCAAATTCTTTCTTTCCATTTCAGACAATGTTGTTGAAGAGATTATGGATATGTTTTCTATTTTTTCTTCAGGAAAGAAGAGGGTTTCATCTAAATTTTCTCCTTTTGAGAGGAGCCTATCATTTGGGGGACTGTTATTGTGACACCCTAAAACTCGGGGGTCCTGTTGACAACCTGTCAATGCACGGAATACATAGGTATCGCATATCGCGATACCACCATATCACGTCCCATTTATCGGGATCCATTCATGCCTATATATTTTAGAAAAATATAAAAATTTATCAAAACAGTTTATAAGAGTTCAAGTTACAACTCTCTTATATTACATGTAAAATCTAGTTTATTTTACAAAAAGGTTTCTCAAAGCCATAGTTCGACTTTTTTCACACTTGCGGTCCTGGATGAGGGTCAGCTTCTTGTACATAACTTGCACCTAAAAGGGGGTCCCATGACGGGGTGAGCAATGCCTAGTAAGGATAACTCCTAAAAGGTTACTCCCCACCTAAGTGCACATGCAATGCCATGTTCACATAATAATACATACATCAACATTCCACTGAAGAATATGCCAATTCTACATGGAATCCTACATGCCATGAAATGAGATGAGACTCATCATGCCCCAAGTCCTCACCGACTCCCTCACACATGCTTATGTCAAGTGTGAAAAACCGTCATTCTAGATAACATCCAATGATCATTTTCAAAACCAATTTCATTTGTTTATAAATCATTTTTTTTTTGGATGATACATTACAACGATCATTTTATATTCAAAATCCATGCACCTTTTTGTGGGTAGCGGATTTTTGGTGTCTCACCACGGGCTCCGCAAACCCAGACCTTTTTACGACCTTTCACCATCAGGGACTATATCTTACCATAATTGGCGGGCGGGTTTTTCACCCGAGGGGGGATCTATCCCTTCTTGCTAATACCCGTCACATATTTTCATTCTCATATATAAAACCGTGCGACTTTGTTGGACGTTGTCCCATTTAACCGAGCCCACCCAATCAAACACCAATGCAGCGTCGATTCATTAATCATGCACTTACACACATTTAAGGCGATGTCCCCGTGCATATCCAATGCAATATGCCATTGCCTATTTGTACCATGTCCCATTGATGAATGCGAGATGGACAATTTTAACAAACATGCTTATCACCAATGCATCTTGGGCAATTGTATGAAACATGCATATAATTTCCCTACAATAACTCATTCATGTCAATGTATCACACAAGCATATATCAACATCACATACAAATCATTACTTAGTCAAGTAATGAAGAACTGATCCTCTGAAGCAAATTGTTTACATAACATGTCCACAAAATAGCCTACAACATGCCATGTAATGGACATGTCTACACATACAATTTATCACATGTCAATATATTATTACACATATTAACATTTCATCAAACAAGCATGTCATGCCATGCAATTAGTACACTTGGTATTATGATCAAAATTTCGACAATGAAGGATATTAGTCTAAATTCTCATTTTTCCCAACCGAAAATCAGTCCCAAAATCTGGACAATAGGTTTGGCCAAAACAGGGCAGCTTGTGGCAGTCCCGGAAAACAATCCATAACTTGAGTTATAGAGGTCTGATTTAGGTGATTCAAAAGCCTAACATCAAGTTCTTAGATAGAGCTACAATTTCCTTGAATGATATTAGTCCAAATTCTCATTTTTTTTCTAACCGAAAATCAGCCCCAAAAACTGGACATCATATAGGACCAAAAGAAGGCACTATTCCCATAAACCATTATTTTTCCAAACAGCCCCTTAGGGAAAAAAACAGCCAAACAACCCCTTTAGGGCATTAAAACTCAACAAAACAGCCCCTAGAATGGAAAATAACCAAAGTAGGAAGAATCCCTACCTCTTGAAGCATGAACAACAACCCGAGGAAGTTCAGCGAAAACTTCCTAAACCCGAAGCTTTCGACTTCTTGAACCTTCCGTGCGAACCTTGGAGTTTTTGGTATCTACGCATAGCCCTCGCCGAGGACTCCGACTTTAAACCTTGGCCAGTCGGAAGACAACCACTCGATCTTCGTAGATTGTAGAGAGAAGTTGGAGCTTCTCTCTCTACACCTTCTCTTCTCCTCTCTCATTGCCGGATACCAGCTTAAAAAATGAATTTTTTTTCCTTTTCTCCCTCCTTTTGTCTATCTTGACTTAAGTTGATGAGTGGCTCTTAAAGCGCCACATGTCACGCGATCCTTGCTCGGATCCGTTCCTATCCCGAAACAATTTATTTTCAGTTCCGGTTTAAGTTCAATTTATTTTAAATGAACATAACTTGAGTTATTTCCCTAACTCCCCAGATTTGTAAAATCTCGCCCTGGGAGTCACTAGACATTCTCATACTTTCGAAATCGTGAAAACCGACCGTTCCTCGCACTAAACGAAATTTTCTGGGTAACTAGATTTTGTGAGACGAATCCAACGGTGAAGTCTGTTTCGTCATCTGAGATTTAGTGAATTTTCCAAGCTTCCCTGAACATTTATGGCAATTTATTATTATTATTATTTTTTTTCCCATTTTTCTTGAAAATTTCTAATTTTCCCGGGTTTTACTATGACACCTCGACCCTGGGGTCTTGTTGACCACCATTAACCCGCGAAACCCGCTGCCAGACATATCACGAAAGACTTATACATGAGTAAAAATGACCCAATAGGGCCCATCATACATACTCATCCATATAGTTACAAAAACCATACAGATGAGAGTAGATTTCTAAGAGTTATTACATCACTCTTAATACAAAACATATATTAAAACTAGTTCATTCTAATATATACACAAAACATGAATCAAGGCTACAGTCCGGCCCGCTTCATAATCCCGGCCTCTAAGGAGCGCCGTCTATCTGAATAGTCCTTATACCTGAAAAGGGGGATCCCACGACGAGGTGAGCAATGCCCAGTAGTTGAATTTTCCTACTTAGGTTACTCCCCACCTTAGTGTTCATGCAATGGCACACCAAACATTCAAGTAAAACATACAAGTCCCGACTCAAATGTCTACATGCTATGGATGAGAATGTGACTCACCCATCCCCACATCTCGAGCCCTTACTGACTCCCTCACACATGCCTAAGTCAAGTGTGAGAAACACTGTTTTCAAAACAAAAGGTTTTTGTTCTTGAAAACATAATACCATTTTCCGATAAAATTATATTGGACAACCCTCCGAGGTGAATTACTGGATAACTCTCCGAAACAGTCATGGGTCTTCCTCCGAGATGAACTGTTGGACAACTCTCCAAGGCAATTCTTTGGAAAATCTTCCCATCAAATTCATTTGACAACCATGTTTTTCATGTCATGCACCCATACCTACTGTTCTAGGTTACCCCGGTGCATATGAAATGCATTATGTCATTTCCATACAACACATGTTAATATATCAAACATGCATATATTAACAAAAATTAACACACAACAACATGTTATTCATTCATAGCAATAACACATGAAATTAGCTCACATGGGCTAACAAACAGTTCGGTAGCCCATCTTGGACCCACCCAAAGAATTACACAAATAGCACACAACAACACACAAGGTCACATGAACAGTCTAACCCATGGTCTCGGGCTGTCCACGACCACCTAGGGATTTCCTCACTCAGTCCCAATCTTTGGGACTAAAAACATGGCCATCTAGGCCTCAAGATATTCCCATCCATTCAAATGACTCTTAGCCAAAGAATAAAGCAAGTAGGAGAAAACCCCTACCTCCTAGAGTTGTCGAAACTCCTCAATATCGGTTCCCATGCACCCACGTTGATGATCCATCCCACCCTTCTGTCCTTCCTAACTCTGTCTATCCTGGAAATTTAGAGAGAATGTAGACTCTCTCTCTCTAAAATCCTCTTCTTCTTCTCCTCTTTCTTTTCTCTCTCTATTTTCCCTCTCTTTTCCCCCATCCAATCCGGTTGGGTTAAGTTGGGTCAAGACAACTTGTCCTCTCATGCTACTTGTTCACTTTCCCATTCTGCATATAACACATGGCACCTCTTGAGCCACTCAAAATGTGCCAAGTGTCCTGCACCACTCTCGGTGCCTCGAAAAACGTGAAATTCCAACTGTCTAGGAATTTGATGAAATTAGACGTGGTAGCTAGATTTCATGAGACGATTCCAACGGTGAAGTCCGTTTCATCATCCGAGATGTAGAAAAATTCCGGATTTTGACCGAAATTACCATTTTATCATTTTTCAGAAAATTAGAACTTTCTGTGGTCTTACATTACATTCTTCCCCCTTTAAAATAATTTTGTCCTGAAATTCCCACACATACACCCAATCCCATGCATATGCAACCGTACATAATCACATGCATATAAACTAGTCATTTAATCACCAAACGACTAAACCACGTACCTTCATCCTTAAACAAGAAAGGATAGGTGGCGCGCATCGTGTCCTCGCGTTCCCATGTTGCCTCCAATCCTCGGTGTTGCCACAACACCTTCACTAGCCTCACAGTCTTGCGTTGTAAAACTGGATCCCGACTATCCATGATACACACCTGTTCCTCCTTAAAGGTCCCATCCGTATCAATAATAATCCCTCCCCAATCCACTACATGAGCTGGATCTGGAGTATACTTCCGGAGCATGGAGACATGAAACACCTCATGGACACCTAATAAACTCGGTGGTAACGCTAACCGATGTGCAACTATGCCTAGTATCTTGAAGGGCTTGATATACCTCAGCGCTAGCTTCCCCCGCTTGCCGAACCTGACCACTCCTCTCTTAGGCATCACCTTTAAGAAGATGTGATCACCTACCTCAAACTCTAGAGGTCGTCGCTGTTTGTCGGCGTAACTCTTCTGCCGGCTCTAAGCCGTGAGAAGACGTTTCCGTATCAAATCCACCTTCTCCGAGGTGTCTCTAACCAAATCAGAACTAGTGGTGGATCTCTCTCCCACCTCCGTCGAACAAATTAGAGATCGACATGCCCTCCCATACAAGCCTCGTAGGGTGCCATCTGTATGCTCGCTTGACAACTGTTGTTATACGCAAACTCTACCAAGGGCAAGTGCTCTTCCCAACTACCCTTGAGATCAAGGACACATGCGCGTAGCACGTCTTCCAAAACCTGTATAGTTCTTTTGATCGACCGTCTGGTCGGGATGAAAAGTAAAGGCTCATCATCAATTGTGTTCCCATGGCTCTCTAGAAACTCTTCCAAAAGTGAGTCGTAAACTTGGGATCCTAGTCCGATACGATAGAGACTAGTACTCCATGTAACCAGACAATCTCTCAAACATATATCCTACAGAATTCCTCCAATGAAGGCTGGCCCGCACAAACTTAAATGTGCCAACTTACAGCGTGTCCACAATCACCCACACCATGTCATGCTTTTGTGATGTCCGTGGCAAGTGAGTCACAAAGTCCATCGTGATATACCTACTTATACTGCCACTCTAATGGTTGAGTAGCTCTTACTAGCCTCCGGGTGCTCACTTTACCTCCCGATGTGAGAGGCATCATGGACTAAGTCCCCAACGTGCCCTTCATCGCACCACGCATCGACGAAGAAGATCTCCTTACATCTTCGTGCCACCTGGATACACTACAAAGCGAGAGTAGTGAAACTCCTTGAGGATCTCCTCTCTTAGATCTGTTAACCGGGGAACTACAAACCGTCCCCTATATCGAAGATTACCATTTGTGTACTCGCCTAGTCAGCACCCGCACTGATCAGACTGATTCCCGGGATGGGACGACATTCCTCGTGTCCCACCGGGACTCAATCACCCCGTCGCATATGATGACGTGAGCTCACTAAACTCCCCAAAACAACTTGAGCCCGTTCATTGTACTACAAGATAAATTGTCCTAATAACCTAGAGCATCCGCTATTTCAAGAAGCTACACTCATTACAATACTCCCATGACTTCCGACCGAAAGTGTATCGCCAATTAATGCTTACCTTACCAGGATGGTAATGCAGGGTGAAGTCATAATCCTCTAGATACTTCATCTACCTACAGTGCCTCATGTTGAGGTCCCGTTATGTAAAGATATACTTCAGACTTTTGTGGTCTAAGTATACCTCAAACTGTTCACCATACAGGTAGAAGCGCCAAATCTTCAAGGCAAAGACTATGGCCGCCAACTCCATGTCATATGTTGGGTAATTCCTTTCTTGATTCTTTAGCTGCCTAGAACCATAAGCTACCACCCTCCCGGATTACATCAAAACACATCCCATTTCGTCCTTGAAGGCATCATAATACATCGTGTACCTCTGTCCCCTTTCCAAGACTATCAGAATATGAGCTAAAGTAAGCCTCCTTTCTAATTCCTGGAATGCTCCCTCAAACGGGCCATCCCACTCCTACCCGATCTCTTTCCAGGTCAATCTAGTCATAGGCGCAGCTAGTCGGATGAAGTCCTCAATGAATCTTCTGTAGTACCCTTCCAATCCCAAGAAACTGTGGATCTCAAAGACTGACTTCAGTCTCTCCCAACTCATAACTGCCTTAACCTTCTTCGGGTCCACTGACATACCTAAAACTGACACCAAGTGCCCCAAGAATCTCACCTCAGTAAGCCAAAACTTGCACTTATTGAACTTAGCGTACAACTGATGTTTTCAAGGCCTAGAGAACAATCCTCAAATGATCTTCATGCTCCTCCTCAGACCTGGAGTAGATCAAGATGTCGTTAATGAAAACCACAACAAACTGATCTAGATAGGGTTGGAATACCCTATGCTTGAGATCCATGAATGTCGCTACGCATTCGCCAACCCACATCACCACGAACTGAAGAGTTCCAGCGCACGCAATCTTGGCGTTCTCTTTGAGATCATCACGCGTCACTAACAATGATGGTAACCGGGCGAAAGTCCGTCGCGGGTAAGCTGTTGCCTATCTTAGTTGATCCGACAAATCATGATCATCGATAATGAATCTAGATTCTTGATTGTAACCACATTCAGCGTCGATAGTCACATGCATGATTAAAGTGTCTTGTCCTTTTTCTTTGCAAACAGAACCGAAGCACCCCAAGGTAAAGTGCTCGGTCGAATAAAACCTTTGTCCAACAATTCTTGTATCTGGACCTTAAGTTCCTACAACTCAACCGGTGCCATCCTATGCGGAGTCATAGAAATGGGTGATGTACCAAGGTGTAGCTCAATGATGAAGTATACATCCGCTGCTTGGAGCCCGTCACGTGCTCATCTGAAAAAAGTCTCATTGCTCGCAAGAGCTGCCCGAGAGTGGAGTTCATTACCTGTCTTAACCTCGTCCTCCCGGGGTAAGGCTTGCTGGCGTACATCATTTGTCATCTATCTGAGGTCACTTACATTTGTGTTAACATTGTGTATCTGATATAAAACCAGTACCCATCCACGTATTGTGTGAGGCGGTAGCTTTCTTTTCTGATCTGAGAGTCGTGGGTGACTCAGGTCGTCAACATCAGCTAGATCCATCCTGAAGGATGACCTCAGGCTCAGAGCATGTCAGCTGACCCTTAGGTCCACGGTGAATAACCCGAAGATCTCAACTCACAATCCCGACATATCTGATCAACACTTTCTGCCATGTTACAGGGAGAATTCACATTCAACGGCTTTTCCAAAGTTCAGCATCTGGCCCATTAACTCAGATTTCTCTCTTATTTATTTGTGGTGCATATGTTGCAATGAGCATCAACATCTGACTATTATGTTCATCCATTTTCCGAACTCTTAAGGTTATGTTTTATAACCTTAGTGTTCATCTTTTCCTATATACATTCTACCATGTATATAATGCACACAAATCATAACACACAATCACGCAATCACAATCATGTAGCACACAACATGAAAATTTACAATGCATGCAATGGTCTAAACCCAATGCCTATCATTTTCCTAAGCAATCACATACCTATTTCCTGATACTAAGTTATAACGCTAATATCAGACACCAAGCTCTAGGCATTCACAACTAGCTCTATAATATAACTACATGTCCTAGACCCATGCCCATCGAGCCCTATGTATTCGTATAGCAATGCTCTAATGCAGTATGACTTGCCCAGAAAGCTTCGAGGGTGGGTTGACAACCCGTCAACCCGTGAAAGACTTCGTGGATGTCGGGTAACAACACCACACTGCAAGTGTCCCCTTTTCGAGGACCCATGATTTGCTCAAAAAATCGGGATAGGGTCTCCCATTTGTATGGGAGCTCTACCCCGAAATACAAGGCATGCAAAACACGGAAACATGGCCTAATATAATACAATGACCTAGTGGGTCCAATTGGAGTGAAGAGTGGCTCTTGAGGCCCGTATCCACACTCTGAGAATATCTGGGACCTAATTACTATAGTCCTCAAGAGTTTAATTACAACACTCTCACAATTATTACAAATTAGAACAAGATTATTCCAAAGTTTTTTTACAATTCTTTTTACACAAAATACAAGCTAGAACTAGTTTGTTCCATGCTTCTTTAAAAAAAAAAAAAAAAATTATAAGCCAAAACCCGACTTTCTTCATAACTGCGGCCACGAGTGAGCGCCGTCCACCTGCATACTTCCTGTACCTAAAAGGGGGTCCCACGACGGAGTGAGCAATGCCTAGTAGGGTAAACTCATACAAGGGTTACTCCCCACCTAAGTGCACATGCTATGCCATGTTCATACAATTAAACATTCCAAGTAAAATGCAGTTTCTACTATGGAATGCCTACATGCCATGAATGAAGTGTCACTCACCATGGCTTTAACACGAGTCCTCACCGACTCCCTCACACATGATTATGCCAATTGTAAAGACTTGTCATTAGTGTTTCACCTAATGACCCTTTATCCAAAAAAAAAAAGGCTTTTTTTTTTTAAAACTAATTGGACATCCTCCGATAAACCGCTTTATTCAAAGCCATTAGACAATCCCCGATAAACAGCTTTATTAAAAAGCATTGGACAGTCTCCGATAAACAACTTTAATTCAAAAGCATTGGATAGTCTCCGATAAATCGCTTTAATCAAAAGCATTAGACAATCTCCATAAACCGCTTTATTCAAAGCTATGAAATGCACCGTGAAGACCTATCGACGGCATACACCCAAGGGTCAAATGATATTAAATGCTAATGTAAAATAAAATGATAAAATGAAAGCAATGAAAAACCAATAAGTGAGAAAAATGCCAAAATGAGAAATGGATTTACGATGTAAGCCAAACAAGGGCTTTAAGGAAAACAGTAAAGAAGACCACATTTAGTTCGAAGAAAGGCATCTGGGTAAAATGTGTGGAGAGCTTGAGAGAGGAGAAAGCTAGGGTTTTGTGTGAAGATCAACAGAGTGGTGTGATTCTTCCCTTTCTGCTCAAGTCTTGCAAGAAAGAAGAAAGAAGAAGCTAGGGCAAAAAGTTCCAAGTGATTTGAGGTATGTAACTAAGTACTAGAAATCTCAGATTTGATGTTTGTTAGAAACCCTATCCATCCATGGGTTTTGCTCATGGTTGGTTTAGGGTGGTATTTGGATGTCATTGGGAGTAATTCCCATGATTTGTTTTGAGTTTTGAGGATTTTTGGTGAAAAATAGCAAAAATGAGCAAAGAGAAAACTCGCAAAATCGGCCTTTCACCACAACAGTGGCACCTCGCCATGATGCAAAGAATTCTCTTTACGCTGTAGAGAAGGTTCCTCACGTGACAGGTCGAAGGGCCAAAAAGGCCCTCATGCCACAGTTGTAGCATGCTGAAACCTAACGTCGCGAAGGTAGTAATGCTACGTCGTGGCGTAGACATTGTTCATAGAGGCAAAATTTTTGGATTTTTGCTCCGAAAGTCTCGTATTTGTGCACCGATAGTTTGGGGACCCTAATAAATGATTAATGGGGGTTCAAATAAGAATGAAACTACATGAAAGTACCAGATCTTGCCGCCTCTCGGCGGTTTAATATTTGTTTAGTACGACACTGCTCA
Source organism: Tetrastigma voinierianum (assembly GCA_016808115.1). Lineage (NCBI taxonomy): Eukaryota > Viridiplantae > Streptophyta > Magnoliopsida > Vitales > Vitaceae > Tetrastigma > Tetrastigma voinierianum. Next base: position 827,714 of record JAEQBH010000061.1, read on the forward strand.
ACCACTAAGAGCGAGGATTTAGGATCACAAAAGTGTGAAGATGACAACCTGACCTAGGACTGGTATCGAAAGAGACTAGGGATCGATAAACTGGTTTGTTCTGGGTGACTCAATTCCCATTTCAAGTTCTATATATGTTGATTTGAATTATTAGTATTAGAAATGTTTGTCAAATATCTACATATGCACATGTATTTGAACTATGAGTGAATTTATGGATGTGAGTAATTTGATTTCAAATGTATTGTTGACGACCAACATGACGATTCACCACTGAATTCATGAAGGTAACTCTATTTGTTAAATGAAATCACATTACTACCGAATGACAACAGCATGTGATTCACCAACCGAACTGCCGTGAATGTTGACTTCTATAATTATATGTGATTGTAATATTAATGTGAAATCACATTGCTATCGAATGACAAATAGACAAGATTCACCACCCGACCGCCGCTAATGTTAATTTATAGCTCTTATGTGAAATTTACAAACCGAAAATCGAAAAATGATTTGAAAAGTGTATTTGTGTATAAGTATCTTTACATTGCCACGCATTGTATTAAAGACATTATTTTGATAAACGCATGATTCGTATCAATGGAAATGAATAGAATCGTATAGAACCACTAAGTATGAATGCTTATATTGTTTTATCAATGCGCAGGTCGGGAGGATAGACAAGTGATCAAAGCGACCTGTCGAGGAGTCAGTCATCTAGAAAGTTCGCGGAGTATACTCCGTCACATGCATCCTCACCATTTTTTTTATTATTATTTTTAACATGATATTGTTTTGTAAACAAAAGGGAGTTCAACTCTAAAATTATTTTTGTACCTATATCTGAATACGATTTTGGATATTATGTTGCAAACGCCATAAAATGCCATTTTTGGTAAATGCATATTTTTTAAAGGAATTGCATTGAATTGTAAATGTTTACGGACTTGCCCCAAATTGAAATCGCTTTCGCAAAGATTTGAGAAGGAAAATGCTTGCATTAATGAAATGTATTTGATAAACTGATTTGACATCGGCTTGGCCTGACGTCTCAATCTGGCCCGATTCAACCGGTCGGGTCAGCTCGGGGGTCACACATATATAGCTACGGTCAAATGGAGAGATGGCGAAACAAACTGGTGGACCCATGTGGGACATGTGTCACAACTTAAGAGGAAGGAAATCCAAAGATGTGGATAAGTGGATAAGGTGTAATCAAAGAGAGCCAATGAGAGGGTGACACGTGACAAGAGATGACATCCCACTTGACCAAGTTGGACCAAATTTCGGTGGAGGGAGAGGAAATTAGAGAAGGAAAAGAGAGGGAAAAGAGAGAAGAAGGAGGAGAGAGAAGCTTCACATTCTCTCTAGGTTTTTCAACCATCGACCGGCCGGTTCGGTCGGAGCAAGAGGTGCTGGTCCACGACTGAGAGCCACGCCAGTGTACCAAAATCGCTCTGCTCAAACAAGAGGTAGGGCTTTTCTCCTGCTCCTGCTTAATTCTTATCTAAGAGCCATTCAAATGGTTGAGGTGTTTTGGGTCAGATCGGCCATGCATTTCAGTCCCAAATATTTGGGATTGAATGCTGGACTTTGGGACTATTTTCGGACAGTCCGGGGTTGAGTTTTAGGGACTGTTTCTGACAGTCCGGACTGAATTTATGGATTATTTTCGGACAATCAAGGGCTAAATTTTTGGGACTACTTTGAGCAGTCCTTGGACTGATTTTCAGACTATTATTAGTCCATGTGTGTCGTTCGTGTGTTTTTGCTAAAATGAATAACATATTGGTTGTGTGAAAATCATGTTGTTACATGCACAATTGATGTATTAACATGGATTGCTTGATGATGTAAATTATATTGTAGAAAAATATAATTGTCCATGAATCATGAATGTTGTATACATGAAATGGCATAATTGCATTCATATGCACAGTCACATCGCGTCGAGTCGGGTGTGTGTGCATGGTAATGGTTATTCACCATCCTTGGTGAATGTGTAGTGAGCTCGAAAATAGGACAACATCCAAAATTGAGACTCACTGGTGCGTGATAAGAACAGAATAATAGTAATGAAATATCGTGTGTTTGGGCGAAGCAAGATAGGGTTGATCCCCCGGGTGAAAGACCCAAATTCATGCGCGGTTTGACATGATCACTAGCAGTGAAATACTATAAAAATGTTGAAAAGGCGTGTGACAATCTTGCGGTGTAAACCCAAAAAATGACGTGTCCCACAAATACAAAACACACGAGATTTGGAAAAATTAAATAAATATTGGAGGGTTGTCCAATAGGTTTAGTCGTTGGGTGAAATGCCAATGATTGGTTTTCACACTGGCATTAGCCTCGTGCGTAGGAGCTCATAGACTCTGCCAGGGTACGGTAAGTCTCATCTCACGCATTTATTACGACATATTCCATTGATGATTCTATTTTTTGTATGGAATGCGGTATGATCTGTGTGTGCCATTGCATGTGCATTTAGGCGGGGAGTAACCCTTGTAGGAAAATTTATCTATTGGCCATTGCTCACCCCGTTGTGGGAAAATATTTTCAGGCATTGGAGGTACATCAGGGGATGGAACGCATCCAAGTCCTTAGTGGTGAAGAAAAAACTAGATTTGTCTTTGATTTGTATTTTGTAAATTTCGGGTGGAAAACCCAGTTTTGTTATTTAAAAAGAACAGAGTTGTAATTAAACTCATTTCAATACTTTTTGGCTAGTTTTCCAGGTTTCGTGTTGCCTTTGTAATAAAAATGCTAATGTGGTGTCGAGATTGGGTGTAATAAAGGAAAGAAAAAGGAAAACCGGAGGTGTAGAGGACCGCAGAGGGCACGCCCATTTCAACGTCCCCACTACGTGGTTTCTTCACCTGGCGTCGCGACAGGTTCGAAGCGCATGACCCGCTCTAGGTGCACAACAAGCATCGGCTGGTCAGACGCGCCATGACAACGCCAGCTTCACGCCAAGACCGATTACGCCGTAGTTTCGCCCCATCACGACGTGGATCTCGCCGTGTCGCGAATAATCGCTTCTAGGCATGTTGCGGTTTGGATGGCTAATGCAGGCCTTCTCTCACAATAAAGAGTGTTTGCCTATGCAGTGTCAAATTAAGTAGAAATTTAGTGTCGCGGATGTGGCTCGGGTCAGCAGCCTTCTGGAGCCGCGATATGGTCTCGTCTCTACGATAGAGCTTTCCCAAAGGTGGATGATTCTCGGCGGGCGGCTGCAAGATTTTATGTCGCTGATAGGTTTTCCAAGGTGGTGTTACGATGCAGCGCGTTTTTCCGCTGCACCCACGCAGGCCTCCCGTGCGCACGGTGTCGTCAACGACAGTTCGGCAAGCGCATAAGCGCGTGTGTTAACGGCAGTGTCATACAAGTATTAAAGTTTGTGCACACAATGCTTCACGATGCGACAGCATCGACTACATGATGATAGCGCGATAGACTTTGTCGCGATGTACTTGTACATTAGCCAACGGTGCACTATTTAATTCCATCGTCACGGACACCGTTAAAAAACCTGGATTTCGGCATCACATTTCGTTAGACATATGTATCCAAATGGCGAAAGTTTGCAAAAGTATTAAGGTAAAGTGCCCGTGTGAGACTCGAAAATTCTCACCGCGAAACACATAGAACTTGGTAAAAATGTTGATATCGGAGATCGGTCTAATGGATTTTGGATTTATAAAACAAAAAAGCTTTTTTGTTTTGGGAAAATGGTCATTGATTGAACATAATGACGGTTTTCACACTTGGCATATGCATGTGTGAGGAGTCAGGAGGACTACGGACATGGGATGTGGTGAGTCACATTCTCATCCCCTCGCATGTAGACATTTGAGTAGGAATGTGTATGTTTACTTAAATGTGTGAATGATTATAATTGCATTTCATAAAATGTGACACATCGCGATGAAATGGGTGTGTGGGCATGAGCGTTGTCATTCACCATACTTGGTGGAATGGGTGTGGACTCTGCATCTCGGACGACGCCCAATAGAGTTCCACGGTCATATGGTTGTAAATTAACATTGCGTGTGTTTGACAGGCGGGTCTTCGAATGGGACAATGTCCAAATCGAAGTTGTTAATGCATTTGAAAATGGAAAATGAAATTATGTGCTCGTGAAGTTTCATATCTTTTTGGTTACAATAATATATGGATCCATCGATGAAAATCCGTAAAAGTGTGGGAAGGTTTGGCGGCTCCGTGATGAGACTCCTAAAAATTCCGCCACCCATGTTACGAAACCCGGAAAATTCAATTTTTTCTCGAAAATGGCAAACAAGAATTTCTATAATAAGACGTTGAAAGCCTAGAATTTTTCTAGATCTCGTGATGATGAACGGATTCTCACCGCTGACCTTCGTCCTCGCGAAATCTAGTTACCTACCAAATTCGGGTCGAATTCCGAGATAGTCCGACTTCATATTTTTCACACATGCTCCAAAAGACACATGGAGGGAAAGATGGTATGACCATGTGGATGCCACATGGAACCTTAGGAGATGGACACATGGCATGATAGCTATGTGGTGTAGCAAGTGACACATGACACTTGGTTGAATGGCTTGTGTAGAGCCATGTGTCAGGTTGTGAGGAGAAGGAAGGAAGGTGAGAGGAAGCTTCCGCCACTTGGGATAAGACAAAAAAAAAATGAGGGAGAGAGAAAAACAATTCGGTGGGGGTGAGAAGCATAAGGAGAAAAGAAAGAAAAAAGAAAAGAAAAAGAAAGAAAATAAAAAATGATGGAAAAGAAAAGAAAAAAGAAGGAAAAGTCAAAAAGGGGATTTTTCCTAGTTCTTCACGCGAGAGAGAGAGAGAGAGAGAGAGAGAGAGAGAGAGAGAGAGAGAGAGAGAGAGAGAGAGAGAGAGAGAGAGAGAGAGAGAAGGAAAAGGGGTTCCGCTTCTCTCTACGATCTATGGAGATCGGGTGGTCGGATCTCGTCGGGCCAAGAGTTAAAGCTCATCTACTTAGTGAGGGCTACACGTGGGCATAGAAATCAAGGAGTTTCGACGTAGTTCCATATTTTGGATTTTTGGGAAGTCAAAAGTTTCGGGTTTAGGAAGTGTCCATAGGACTTCCTAGAGCTTCTTCTACGCCTCAAGAGGTAGGGGTTCTCTCCTACTTTGTTTATTCCTTGTCTAAGGACCATTCAATGATCATGAGGCATAGTCCCAACCGTGGGGCTGGTTTCACAATAGTTTAGATTAAACTATTGGTGGAAACTATTGGTGGGTTAAGGAGCAATTCTGGTTCTTTTGTTATTGGAACCACTGTTCTGGAACAGGGTATGTTTATAGAATAACATGGAAATTAAGTATGATGTTTCGGTGTAACATGTCTTTTCCGAACATGGATTGACTTGTGAAATTGTTTGTAAGATTTCTGGGTCATAACTTGAAACCTAGGTCGCTGCGGTCATACTTGTAACAACAGCTGGTGTGTGAAAATCATGTTGGATATATGCTTTACATGATGTATTAACATACAAATGGATGAATTATATGTAGAAAGTATAATTATCCTTACCATTTAAAAATGTTTACATGTATGGAATTGGCATGAAATGACATGTCAGACTCATATGCATGGGGGACACCGCATGTTGTCATGGTGTGCAGATCATGGGTCATCTACCATTCTCGCAGAATAGGTGGTGAGCTCGGTAATGGGACAACATCCAAGAAAATGAGTCTCACGGTTGCATAGCAAGAAAAGGAAAATACGTGTGTTGGGCGAAGCAAGATGGGGTAGATCCCCCTCCCATAGGGTGAAAGACCCAATTCATTCGCAGTTAGGCATGATCACCGGCGGTGAAAGACTGTAAAAATGTTAGAAAGGGGTGTAACGTCCTGTGATGTAAACCCGAAAATTCGTGGCCAACAAATGCATAAACGCACGAGATTTGATCAAATCAATTGAACACTTGAGGTTTGTCCAATGGGTTATGAGTTTTAAAAACAAAAATATTTTGTTTTGGAAAAAAAAAAGGGTCATTAGGTGAAACACCAATGACAGGTTTTCACACTTGATATATATGTCTGTATGAGGGAGTCGGTGAGGACTCGAGACATGGGATAGGGTGAGTCACATTCTCATCCATGGCATGTAGACATTCGAGTAGTAATGTACATATTTTTACTTGAATATGTGTGTGGTTTGTTATTGCACGGCACTTAGTGCCGGGAGTAGCCCTCAGAGAGAATCTATCAGCATTTCTCACCTCGTCGTGGGAAAATATTTTAGGTACGGGATGTACATCAGTTGAAGGAACTCATCTGTAACCATAGTGGTGAAGAAGAAGGCCAGATCCTATCTTATTTTCTACAGGTTTGGTATGACTGGATAGAATATCTAGCTTTATATGTAAATGAGAAGTTTCAAATAAAAACTTATTTTCGACTTGGTCTGCTGTACTTGTTAATAGTTTTTCTCATTTTATATTGCTCAGCCAGAGCAGAGGCAAAGAGGGATGGAATTTACCGCATTTGTGTGAGTTGGAGGCGTAGAAAAGGCCTCCCGAAGGCTAATGACGCCATGTCGTTCGATAGAGGCTTTCCACGCTACAAAGCTTCGTTCGGTCGCATGAAGGTTTGTGGTCGCGGAGGATTGGTTTTTGGCGGTAGATCCGGTCGCAGTCGTGGTTACTCTCTATCGTGACAATGTCACGACAAAGGTTCCCTTATCGCGACCGAGACGATCACAACAAGAGGTCTGGGTTGCGACAGAGCTTGGTTATGGCCAAGAGATTTCATGTCGCAACATAAATGTGTAGTGTCGCGATAGGATTTCACGGAGTTGTGTTGCAACAGGGTATTCTATGTCGCAACAGGAAGTGGCCTTGATAAAAGGATTTAGGTTGTGACAGAGTAAATTATGTCACAACGGAGTAGGCCAAGGTGAGAGGAAATCATGTCACGACATAGCCTTTTTATGTCGCGATAGAGTTTTGGCCAAGCCTAGGAGGGGGTTTCTTTTCGCGACATAACATTTTATGTCGCGACAGAGTTTGGCCAAGACAAAAGGGTTTTGTGTCGCGATAGCGTATTTTATGTCGCTACAGAGTGTGGCCAAGATCAAGGGGCCTTGTGTTGCGACAAAGCATTTTGAGTCGTGACAAAGTTTGGCCAGGTTAGGAGTTTCTTATCACGACAAAATGTTTTTATGTCGCGATAGAGTTGGCAATGGTTGAGAGATTTTATGTCTCGATAGAGTGTTTCCAAGGTTAGGAGATTTTCCGTCGCGATGGAGTTTGGCCAAGACAAAAGGGTTTTGTGTTGCGACAGGGTATTTTATATTGCGATAGAGTGTGGCTAAGATCAAGGCCTCATATTGCACAACCATTTAAGGCGCGACAAAGTTCACTGTGTTAGAGTTTTCAATGATATAATGTTTTTATGTTGTGACAGAGTTGGAAATGGTGGAGAGATTTTATGTCACAAAAAGCAAAAATTTATGTCATGAACAGATGTTTGCTAAAAGTTAGAGATTTTTTGGTTGTTAATAGTGGTTTGCTTCTGCGATGGAAGTCGCAAGGTGCGAAATCACGTCATGACAAAATAGTTTATGTCTCGACAGTCAGTTTAAGGAGCGAATTGCCACTGCCATCGTTATTATGTCGTGACAGAGTTGTCCAACACTGGGAGAATTTAGGTTGCGACTAAGTATTCTTACATCATGACAGAAAATCTCAGGACATAAGGTTTCCATGTCGCGACATAGCGCTCTATGTCACGACAATGGGGTAAGACACTACATCGCCAACAAGGCGAGATGCGTGTGCGATAGAGGCGCTCTACCTCACATGACAGAGGAGCTCTATAGCCCACGATAGAGCCGGGCGCGGGAGATTGGGATGCTAACACGACAGAGGTGCGAGTGCTTATTGCAGGTATTCTCCTCGTTACGATGAGAAATTCTGGTCATGCTGTACTGTACAAAGCCAAATAAATAAATAAATAAATAAAGACCCCTAAAAATTAGGGCGTCACAAAAGACACACGGATTTTGAAAACAAATTATCATTGAGGTGAACATTCAAAAAGCTTTTTCTTTGAAAACAAATGAAATTTGTTTTGTAAATGACTCATTATAACTAAGAACACGATTTGATCACGCACGTGGTTTCGAAGCACGTTATGATGTGAGCTCATTGGGACTCGTTGATGAAATTGGTGAGGACTCTGACATGGGACATGATGAGATCTATTCATGGCATGTAGAATTCTTACTAGGTTGCAAAATTGATTAGAATGTGTTTTTTTGGTGATGCTGACTATCAGATGTCCACATGAAAGGAGTCGCTCTGTAGAGTTTACTTACTGACATTGCTCACCCCGTCATGGGACCCCCTTTCAGGTACAGGGAGTGTACAGGGAGACCGCGCTCACTTGAGGCAGCCATTATGAAGAAATCTGGGTTGTTGCTTTGGTTTTTACTTTTGTAAAATATATTAGAACAAACTGTTTTGATATATGTTTTTGTGTAAAGAGTATTGTAATTAAACTCATAAGGACTATGGTATTATAGCCTTGTGCATTATATTTGAGTACGGATAAATGGACCCTATGTGGTCGCTTTATCAGATGGACCCGGAGAAGGTCATGATATGATATTTGGCCCTCGATAGGTCATGTTGTTGGCATGTTGTAATGTGCTGTATTTTTGGGTAGATCACCCTGTACAAAGGAGACTATGTCCGATTTTTGTTAAATTATGGATCCCGGTAAAAGGGACACAATAGTGTGGTATCGAGTTACCCAACATCCACAAGTTTTCCGCGTGATGACGGTTGGTCAACGGACCCCCAGGTTTTGGGGCGTCACATTACTGTAATGTCCTAATTCTCCACATTTCTAACATTTGCATTTGCTTTTTTCTTTTGTTGAATTTTGCGTAACATTTCTTCTTTTATAATTAAATATTTTCTTGTAATATTTTTTAAATGGTTTTCTCCATTCTTTTCTAAATCTTTTATATTTTGTAAATCTTTTCCTTGACTTTCCTAATTGTTTTCCAAATTTTCTTTTCTTATACTCCTTACACCCCCATTTTCCTGGGATGTTATCTATCTTATCATAGAATATATTTTCTCCATTTCTCGCACCTTTTATAATATACCTTTGGATGTATAATTTTGTTAATCTTTTCTTTAAAAATTCTATTATGGCTCCTAGAGTATCAGCATCTTCTGTTCTTACTTTTTCATATTCTTCTTGGAAATAATTACTCCATTTTCCTGGTAACTTCTCATAGTATGTATTTGCTAAGACTCTCATATTCATATTACTATCAAATGCATCATAATACCATTTTCAAAATTCACATGTATATTCATATATGTTTTTCATTTTACAAATTTGTAACTGTGATAATTTATTTCTAGCTTCTCTTATGTCATTTCTTCTTTGCTCTATACTGTATATCATCCATAATTCTCCTAAAAATTCATTTATGATGTATCTAATAAAAGTATCTACACCTTCAAATATGCTATTTTCAAAGGCTATAATAGTGTTATTTGTAATTACATTGAAACTAGGGGCTGATAATCCTTCCCACCATTTTCTAACATATCCTGTTAGTGTTCCTATCATATTTGGGTTTTAGTATTATTATCCCAATTTGTTCCTTGTGTCATAAAATATAATGTCATTGCTTATGACCATTTATTTAACATTGTTTTAATATTTTTTTGACAATTTATATCTAGGTATATTCTTGTATTTCCTAATTGTTCAATTTTTGTTTCTCTTGGTTCGTATTTAGGTATTCTATATTGTTTTATAAATGTATTTGGGTGTTCTTCTTTTATTTTACTAGGTCCTCCTACATGTCCTATGGGATTTACGTCTTTTGTGTTGTTTAAATCCATTCTCTGTATTTCTATCATTATATCTTCTATTTCACTTTCACTTATTTGACTCATTCGTATATAGTTTTTTCCTATGTTATTTGTTTGCCTTCTTTTATTTTTCTTTTCTTTTATAATTCTAAGTATTGTTCTAATAACTTTTCATCTAGGCTTCCTTTTTCTTTGTCTTCTCTTTTTATTGTTCTTTCAAGATATTTTCTAAATATTAATTGTTCTACTATTTATCCAGTTGTTCCTCTAACATATTTTAGGTCTTTCCCAATATTAATAAGAGTATTTTGCTGTATTTCTATATTTATCATTCTATTTTCTAATTTGTTCATTTTTTCTTCGATTTTTTCTAATTTATTATCTATTCTTTTTACAGCCTTCAATATTTCTTCCATTATTATTTCCATTTTTCTAGATTCCATGTTATTTAGGTTCATATCTCTTTCTTTTCTACAAAATTCTTCCCTAACCTTTATATAGTCCATATTCTTTTTATTTTTATTTTATCTTTGATATAAATTTCTTATTTCACTTTGCATTAGATTTTTAATTATTATTGGAGTGTTTCCTACTTACCAAGTTTTATTTTTTCTATTACTTTTCTTGTTTTTTCTGGATCTAGATTAACCCTGAAGGGTAAATATTTATTGCAATTTCTACTATATTAGGTATTATTATATCTATAAGTTCTATATATATTTTTGGACTAGCTTTTATAGATAAAGGTAAACTACTCTCGAAACATTCCATAACCATCTTATATATGATGTTTTTTATTCTTTCCATTTTACTATTAGTAAAGTCTTTACATAAATTTTGTTTTTTTTTTCTAAATATTTGTCTATTGCTTTTTGTACAAACGTTTTTATTGCCATTTCACTCATTTTAATTATCTTATATATTTGGATTTTCTATCTATTTAGATTACTATAAAATATTTTATTGAGATCTTCTTCTTGATTATAAGCTTCTTGAATATTATTATCAATATTATTATTTATCAAATTTAAATCTAAAGTTATAACCACTAAGTCTATTTTTGTTTTAAATTTTCTATCTAGCTTATTGAATATTTCTTTCATTTCTTGAGGGAGATTTAGTTGTATAATCGTCATTGATTCTTGCATAGATATTTGAGGCTTAGAGATATAGAATGTTTTTAATATCCAATCATTTGTTAAGAATTCTAATTTGTAATCAGTTAAAGATTCTATTAACACTATGTCAATTAGATCATAATTATCATGTTCTTTTAAAAGCTTCATGTTATTGTTATGATAAAGACTTTCCTATTTTTACTATTCGCTTTTGTATTTCTTCACGTTTTATAAAGACTTTCAACTTTTGCCAAACTTTTATTTTAACTTATGTAATATTTTTTCAACTTTGTACTTTTTAGCAATTAATGTGAATACTATTCAATATTCTTTACTATTAGACACCAAACCCTGGTTCGTTGATCAATCGTCACCCATGAAAACTATAATACAAACATAATAAGAGATCACAATATGTCTTCTTTACTCAATCTATAATGAAAAACAACACTTATAGTCCTCCCTTACATTTTGTTTCCCACCAAAACAATCTCCTGATAAAACAGAAAATAAGGCCCATCTTAAAAGTTCTAATATAATACAAAATTAATCCTACAGTCCACTATGAAAAACAATCACATAGGTCTATTTATCTATGTTCATTTAAAACATACAAAATAATATTTAAAATAGTCCCATAAGAATTTAATTACAATTCGTTTTATACAAAAATACATGCTAAAACTAGTTCATTCCTAGCATCTTTACAAACAGCCATAAAGCCACGAACCCAAATTTTCTTCTCACAATTGTGGCCTCAAGTGAGCACCGTCACAGGCAGTACCCTCGCACCTAAAATGGGGGTCTCATGCGTGAGCCACGCCCAAAAGAGAGGAAAATTCCTGGCTGAGACTGGCTTCTCATTCAGCATGCAATGTTCACAAATATTTCACACCACAATCTCCATCAAAGATTATAATCCTAGGTTGGAATTCTACATGTCATGCCATGAAATGAGATGAGACTCACCCATGCACCATGTCCCGAGTCATTACCAACTTCCACCACACAATGCAATGCCAATGTGTGATAAACCGTCATTCTAGATGACATCCAATGATTATTTTCACAACCAATTTCATTTGTTTATAAACCCAAATCTTTTTGGATGATACATCACAATGATAATTTTATATTCAAAATTCATGCGTCTTTTTGTGGGTAGCGGATTTTTAGTGTCTCATCGCAAGCTCCGTAAACTCAAACACTTTTACGGCTTTTCATCACTAGGGACTATGTCTGACCATAATTGACGGGTTTTTCACCCGAAGGGGGATCTATCCCTTCTTGTTGATACCCAACACATATTTTCAGTTTCATGCAACCATGCGACCTTGTTTGTAGTTGTCCCATTTACCGAGCCCACCCTTCAATCACCCAATGTGGTGATTGATTTCAACCATGCACTCATACCCATGAAATGCGATGTTTCCCATGCATCTGCAATGTGATGCACCATTGCGTGTCTATACCATGTTACATATATGATGAATGCTATATGGACAACTCTACTCAAGCATATCACCAATGCATCATGAACAATTATATCAATAAGCATATAATGTCCATACAATGCTTCATTCATGTCAATATATCATGCACGCATATATCAACCTCAACATACAACGTATCATTCCATATTATGCAACAACACCCTCACAATCAAGCCATAATAGACCACAGAATAGTTCCGAACTAAGTTCAAAAACTAGTCTCCTAACAATTCCAAAAACTAGACACAAACTGTTAAACAGCCTAAGCTGTAGTAGTCCCGGGAAATGGACCATTACTTGAGTTGTACATGTCCAATTTGGGTGATTCAAAAGCTTACATCAAGTTTACAGATGCAACTATAATTTCCATGGAGAAAACTAGCCCAAATTCCCTCTTTTTTCCCAATCGGAAATCAGTCCCAAAATCTGGACAGTGTATGGTGTCAAAACCAGCTTCAAAACAATCCCAATTTAGCCCAAAGGTAGGAATAAAATCAAAATAGGAAGAATCCCTACATCTTGGAACATAATAGAATGGTAGGAGGTCTCGAGAACACCTCCTAAACCCGAAAACTTTGATTTCCCCCAAATCTCCTTTTGATATCTGGTGAAATCTCTCCATTTTGTGCCTCACGCTAAGAGTCTCTGGCCAAGGTGATGAACTTTAGTTCTTAGCCCGACGAATTCCGATCGAAAAAATCCCATGAATCGTTGAAGGAAACCTTCCTCTCTCTCCCTCTCTCTCTCTCTCTACGTTTCAAAAATATGATTTTGGGAGATCTTTTCCCAAAAATCATTTTTTTTTCCTATTTATACATTAATTATGTGGCTCACATCGTGCCACGTGTCCCACTTGTTAAGGTCCGTTTTCGCCCTGAAACAATTTATTTCGTTCCGGTTCAAGTTAAAATTATCTTATATGAACATTCTTTAAATTATTGCCCAACTTTCAAAATTGGGTTTCAACAGGCACTTGTCGCTCCGAAAAACATGAAAATTTTGACTGTCTAAAAATTTGAAGAAATTGGTCTGTGTAACTAGATTTCCTGAGATGAATCCAATTGTGAGGTTCATTTCATCATCTGAGATCTAGAAAATTTCAGTACTATAGCAGTAGTTTACCGTTTTTCCATATTTTAGGAAAATTTAAATTTATTCAGGTTTTACATTCTTCCCCTTTTAAAAGAATTTCGTCCCGAAATTCATACACACATACATCTTCTCATTCACAAGCATATGCAACTGTCATTTAATACCAAATGACTAAAAGCATACCTTCATCATCAAATAGGAACGGATAATTGACATGCATAGTGTCTTTACGTTTCCATGTTGCCTCCTCCACTCTCTGCTGCCGGGCCAACACCTTCATTAAATTTCACGGTCTTTCTTGAAAACCCTGATCCCTTGCTTATCCATGATACGCATCGCCCCAAAGGTCCACTTTCTTCAATAATAGTCAGCTTCAATCCACTACATGGAGTAGGATCGGCGTATTTCCGAGTATGATACGGAATATTGCATGAACACCCGATAAGTTTGGTGGTAACGCCAACCGATAAGAAACCATACCTACCCTCTCGAGTACCTTAAAGGGTCTGATAAATCTCGGAGATAGCTTTTCCCGTCTGTCGAACTTGACCACTCTTCTCTTAGACATCACCTTCAAGAAGACATGATCACCCACCTCAAACTCTAGAGGTCACAGCCGTCTATCAGGGTAGCTCTTCTACCGGCTCTGAGCCGTGAGAAGTCTCTTTCGTATCAAGTCCACCTTATCATAGGTGTCTCTAATCAAATCTAGACCCATAGAGGGTCTCTTTTCCTCCTCCGTCCAACAAACCGGAGATCGACAAGGCCTCCCATATAGTACCTCATAGGGTGCCATCTATATGCTCGCTTGGTAACTATTATTATAGGTGAATTCCACTAAGGGTTAATGCTTTTCCCGTACTACTCCTCAGAAGACCGGCAAATTCCAATTTTATGAAAAAGGCAAATCGTACTCGTAAAAATCCAAATTTTTCGGGGATATCGGACGACGAAACAGACTTCACCGTTGAATTGTCTCGTTGTAAATCTAGCTACCACGCCGATTTTTATCGACCGAGATAGCTTGAATTTACAATATGAGAACGAAAGGCCGTGTAGGACACTTGGCGAGATTTTAGTGCGTACCGTGGGTGCCACAAGTCAAACACGTGTTCAAATTAACTTGAGCTCAAGGTGGGGCCTATGGACAAATGACATGATGCCATTGGTGAAAAGCCGGTGGTTGGGTTTGGAGCTGGATAAAGGAAACTTAAACCAAATTATAAGGTGACAAGTGGAAAACAGGGGACTAAAGAGAGCTTCTTCTCCATTCTTTGGTAGAGACGTGCAGAAGGTGGGAGAGAGTGCTGATTTTTCAAAAATGGAGGATTTTAGTGAGAGTGTGCAACTTCTCTCTAGGATTCCGGCCGATCGGATCGTCGAATTTCTTCTGCCAAGAAGCAAGTGGTTCTATGCGAGACTACGTTGCAAGCATCGTTTCTGGAGTTTCTTTGACAAACTCCGTGAGGTAGGGTCACCCTACTTGCTTTAACCCTTGCTTCATGTTTTGTTAATGGTTGATGATTTGAGGCCTCGACGGTCGCTTGATCGGTCCCAAAACTTGGGGGCAATTGTGAGACTTCGAGTTGCTACCCACCTGACCGTTTGATTTGCCATAATTATTCAATAAATTATGTTTTGGTGTGTATGAGGTAGGAAATGGCCATGGAAATCGGTTTCAAAAAGTGGAATCAGATGGGGTTGAGCGGCTGCCTATGGACAGCCCATCATATGTTTTGAACTCATGAAAACAGTCCCTTGCCAGATGATTTGACCAAAACGTCCATGTGTATTGTGCATGAAATTGTTTGAATTGAATGGCTTGTGTTGTGTGGAAATTAAGAGGTTAATGCATGAACTTAATGTGTTAACAAGAGGCCATAATTATATAAAATATAATTATGTGTGTAGGCCATTGGAAATGGAATTGTGATTGGCTCAAGTGAGCTAATTTGGGTGATGGTTGACCAAAATTGATATATTGGTGTAAATTGCGTTGAATTTGCATAACATGTTGTATGTGATTTAAATATGTTTATTATATATGCATGTGAATATATTAGCATGCATGTGAATATATTAGCATGAATGTATTGAAATGGCATAATGCATTTCATATGCACCGGGGTAACCTAGAAATTAGGTGTGAGTGCATCACATGAAATTGAAAGAAAAACGGAAATGTTTGTGAAAGGAATTTCAAGGATGATTTTCCGGAGAATGGGGTTGGGAGACGGTCCAACAGGTCATTTCGGATGAGGACCATGACTGTTTCGGGAAGTTCTCCAACACATTAGACTCGAAGGGTAGTCCAATATTTTTACCAAAATTCGGTAGTGTGTGTTTTCGAGAACAACAAGTTTTGTTTGAAAATCTCCATTATTTTTTCTCATACATGGGTTGGGGTATGTGAGGTTTGAGGACTCTAGATGGGAATGGGCACAGACATTCAAGTAGGATCACTTATTTACTTGAGTGTGTGTTTAAACTGACTACTGTGATATGCACTTAGCGGAGTAACCCATTTAGGTAACTATCAAGATAGCGCTCACTCCCTGTCGAGGGAATATTATTTCAGGTACAGGGAGCGTTCGAGAAGACGACTTGTTATAGAGGCCGATTTTGAAGAAAGTCGGGTTGTGGCTTTGATGTTTTTGGTATAACATGTATTAAAATTGTAAATTGTAATATGTGTTTGTATTAAGAGAAATGAAATAACTCTTGAACTATTGGAATATAGTTGGGTGTATTTTGATGAGAATTGGTGTATGGGCCAAAGAGGTTATTTTTACTCAGGTATGGGTCTCGCGGTACTAGACGTATAGATTTTCCACGGGTTGACGGGTTGTCAACGGACACCCCGAATTTGGGGTGTCACAATGTTAACTGGATTAGAGTATGTACACAAGTGTATAACACAATTACCAAAAGATTATTATCTAATCCTTCAAAGAACGCGCCATAAAACTTGCCGCTTAACCCCACATCGTAGAGTACACAAGTGTATAAACACAATTACTAAAAAGATTATTATCTACCCCGCAACGGCGCCATAAAAACTTGTTAACTCTGATCATGTACACAAAACACACATTATCACTCTGAAGGACTATTATCTAATCCTCAAGAAATAAACCATTAAATTTGGAGGTGAGTTTCTTTAAGTATCACTTGATTAAGATATTTTTTGTAAGAGTAAACCATTTTTGTGTGGTTTTGATCCAAAGATAATCGCAGCAAGTGCACAAATGACAAGTAATAAAATGGATTTAAGTCTCGCATATCGATCCTTAATGTGATCTCAAGAATTTTTCAATCAATCCACCCTAACTACTTGCCACATACTATTTGACGATACTACGATAATGAGATTTTGCTTTGAAAGCTTGAAATGAATGATGTAAAGAAAATGAATAAACAATAAATGAATTGAATATTGAAATATCAAAATAACAAATTTAGATTTAACAGCTTATTCTAAAGAAAACATTGAATAATCGCCATTGTGAAGAATCAATTCCTACAATTCGTATCGTATCTTTGGTTTTCAACTGGCGTATCTTTAAATCTAGTCCAAGGGATTAATATAGTGACTGGATCTCTCCATACTACGCTCATCATCTCAATTCAACTATTTCTCTCGAACACTGTGGGGTGAAATAACTACTTTAAACTAGTTGCCTTTGCTCTGCATTTTTCTTTCTCAATACTTCATACCCACAACATGGACCGGTATACCCGAGCTCCTTCCAAGAAGGGGTCATTGCCGAGGTTGTACTATACCGGTTCTCACCCTCAAAATTAGAATAGCTTACTCTTTTCCTTGATTAGATCCTGTTAACACTCGATCGACCACTGGCTCGACCAGGTGAAACTTCAGCTTACTTAAATTTATAACCTACTCAACTCATTCTCTAAGCATACAGAAGAGGATGTATTGATTTAAATATACAGAGCGCATTAGATCAGCAATATCAGGTTCAAATACCTTCTCGAATTGTTTTTACCTCGTGAATGCCTTCTCTCGCGGTCACCCAGGGCCTCCTCGAAATCGAATAAACAACCTCGTTATGGTACAAGAGAGACTCAAATTGAGATCAATTCCAAGAACACGCAAACCGAAGCAAGTCGACGCACGGACTGTTCAGCCATTATGAATGAAATGGTCGTTCATGAAAGATTATTTCGACAATAACGCTAATTCACGGAAGCCGGTTTCTAAATTACTGATTATACCATACAATGGCTTCATTGGATCAAGAAACCATCAGAATCGGAAATCGGGTGTTCGAATCCTGCATTTGTTCGAATTCAAAACAACCAGATAAGAATTTTAAGAAATATACATCTACATTCGCCAATCCTTATAGCTAACGCTCAAATCCAAATTAGAACGAAATACAACCAATCTAATCTAAAATAAAAATGGAAAAAACTAAAACAAAAGAAAGAAAAGAAAGAAAAGAAAATAAAAAATACAGAGCCTCAAAGAACCCAGATCTCTCTTCCAGCTCAAGAGTCGCTTCTTTCGCTGGTAGCAGCCTTCGTATTTATGTGGTTCCGTCACCCTAATGCGCCTTTCAGGGATTTCCGCGGGATCGCCTATGTTATCGCTTTCAGGTCGCGACTTCAAATCCCTTGTCGCGACATCGCTGAGAATCGCACCAACCGGAATAAGTTCCCGATGTCGCGACGCTACCCTTCCGTCGCGGATATCACTTCATGGCTCCTACGTGTTTCAACTGCTCGTCTCGATGTCGACATCGATCATGTCTTTGCACTTTTCAATCAAGCCGGGCGTTCCTCGATGTCGCCGCATATCATCTCTTTGTCATGAAGCATCAACTTTAGGTTCTCGTAACTCAATCGAAAGAAGTCTCATGTCGCTGACATCAAATCCCTACTGCGACATCAACTTTAGTCTCTCGAGGCTTCAATCGGTAAAGCCCCGATGTCGCGACATCAATGTCTTGTCGCTGACATCACTTACGGGCTCAGCCGCTGAATCGTCGCTCTGATGTCGCGACATCAATGTCTTGTCGCGACATCACCTTATGGCTCTGCAGCTTTGAACTGGTAGTTCCTGGTGTCGCGACATCACTCTCTTATCGCGACATCAACTTAAGGAACTATCCTTCAATCGAAAGACGCTCTTATGTCATGACATCAATCTTTGTCGCGACATCAACTTGCGTCTCGAGGCTTCAATCGTTGCGGTGTCGCGACATCGCCGCGCCTGGTCGCGATACAATGCTTTCCGGCCACAACAGTTCAATCTTTTTCAAACCTGGCTATAGCTTCAAGCCGCTTCTTCGTCGCGATCTTCCTTGTCGCGACATCAACCTTTGTCGTGACATCACGCTGTCGCTGCGGATATCTTCCTTAAGTCTCGGTTAGTCCTCATCTGCCTAATTTGTGATCCCTGCCGCGACCTGCATCAAATTTCCTTCAATTTTCCTGATGTCACGATCTTCTTCGAAATGATCTCGTCGCGGACTTCTTTTCTCAGACGCCGATGTCGCGACTACTTCTAATTCGCAAGGATGTCGCTGACGCATCCGCATGTCGCGACATCAGGCTCCTTCTTCATCAATTCCCTCGTTGCTTGACTTTGGTGCCTTTATCGCTCAACCCGCCTTTGTCTTCAATTAAGCTTCTAAGCTCGATCGAGTTTACCGCGCAACCCGGATATGCATTTCATTGTCAGAAGACTTCACGACATCGCCTTTCTTTCATTCTCAGGCGCTTTTCCGTCGCAACTTGCTTCACTAATTATGTCATTAACGCTCATCCACTCATTTCCTTTTCTCGCAAAATCTTCTTTTTCTTGAATCTCCCGTCATTTGGTCAGCTGTTATTCCATAATTCAAGCATTATAAATCGATTGTTTAAATAAAAATAGATCAAAAAAATGGACTAAAAATGGATGACTTTCAAGCTCATCACACAACCCTTAAGATCTAGGATGCATACCCGTAGCATGTCCTCCAAAGTCTGGATAGTTCTCTCTAACTGACCATCCGTCTAGGGATGAAAGGTTGTTCTCATTATCAACTGTGTCCCTATGGCTCTCTGGAAACTTTTCCAAAAATGTGTCGTAAACTTGGGATCCCTATCCGATACTATGGATACTGTCACTCCATGTAACTGGATTATCTCTCGTATATCCAACATATTGAATTCCTTCAGAGTGAAGGTCATCCGCACAACCAAGAAATATGCCAACTCAGTAAGCTGGTCCACGATCACCCACACCCTGTCATGTCCTCGCAATGTCTGTGGAAAGTGAGTCACAAAGTCCATCTTGACATGTTCCCACTTCCACTCAGCCATTTCCAAGGGCTGGAGTAATCCTGCTAGCCTCTAGTGCTCAGCCTTTACCTGTTGACATGTGAGACATCGACGAACAAAATCTCCAACGTGTTTCTTCATCCCACTCCAGTAATATTGGCGACGAAGATCATGGTACATCTTCATGCCACCTGGATGCACAGCAAAACGAGAACAATGTAACTCCTTAAGGATCTTCTCTCTCAGATTTGTTGACTGGGGAACCACAACCTGTCCCCTATACCGAAGACTACCATTTGTGTGAATGGCCTAACCTTCATCACTTGCACTCGACCGTACCCGGTCTCAGATGGACAACATCTCCGTGTCTTGTCCTTGAAACTCGATCACTCTGCTTAGTAGGGATGGCGTAGCCACTAAACTCCCCTATGTACCCTGAGTCTGATCGCTGTACTGCAGTCCAAACTGTCCCATAATGTCAATCATATGCCACTCCAAGGAAGCTATACTAGCAAACACTCCCTATGACTTCCGGTTGATTGCATTAGCCACCACATTTGCCTTATCGGGGTGATGATGTAAAGAGAAATAATAATCCTCCAAATACTATATCCACCTGCGTTGCCTCATGTTGAGGTCCCGCTGTGTGAAAATATTCTTCAGACTTTTGTGATCTAAAAACACCTCAAACTGTTCACTGTATATGTAGTGGTGCTAAATCTTCAAAGCAAAGACAATGGCTGCCAATTCCATATCAAGTGTGGGGTAACTCTGCTAGTGGTTCTTTAACTGTCGAGAACCATAGGCCATAACCCTCTCGGACTGCATCAAATAAATCATTAATCTTCGGTAAGGGTACGTATTCTTGGTAGTAACCCTATTCAACTGTCAGACAACCCATACATGTCAAGGTCTCTGGCTGGGCTGTTCTTGGAATACAATACCGTGAGCCATGCAGAAGTGCTTAGTCTATCAAAGCCTTTGCCCACCAATTCCTATAATCGATCTCGAGTTCTACAACTCAACAAAGCATTCTGGCGCAGTCATAGAAATAGGCGATGTACAAGGGTGTAACTATATAATGAAGTCTACATCCCTATACAAAGGTAATCTTGGTAGTTCTTCAGGAAAAACATCATGTAAAACCCGGGAAAAATGCAAATTTTCTAAAAAAAGGCAAAACGGTAATTTGTCGTTGTAATATAGGTTGAAAACCTGAAATTTCTAGATCTCGAATGACAAAACGGACTTCACCATCGGAATCGTCTTGTGAAATCTAGCTACCTAGTTGAATTTTGTTGGATTATGAGACAGTAGGAATTTCACATTTTTCGAGGTATCGGGTGTCGGGTGACACATGGCAAGTCATGTGTCAAAATGCATGTTCTTCTAAGACACATGGCAAGCCATGTGTGTGAAACATGCAAGGGGTTTGAAGTGTGTATAAATAGGGGGGGTTCACAACCAGTTGAGAGCAAAACGAAAAGAAAAGAAAGAGAAAAGGGAAAGGGAGAGAAAGGAAGGAAAGAGAATAAAGAAAGATAGAGGGAAGGAGAAGAAAGGGAGAGAGAAAGAGGGAGAAAAGGAAGTTGCTCCAACGGCCTGAACTCGTTTGGACCAAGGAGTGCAAGTCCGAGATTCGACTAGGTTGCTTCAAGAGGTAGATTCTTCCTACTTTGTTTACTTCTAGCCTCGCTATTGTTTTCGTTGATTTTGGAATTATGTTGTGCCATGTTAATGATATGGGACGGGTTTAGGTTGAAAATTGCATTTACAGGAGTTTCCAAAATGCTCCTGCAACCCTCGGGCACGCTATTGCGTGGATTGGCGCAATAGTGTGGCTCTTGGTGTACTTAAACTTCGGATGACCATATATTTCTCATCCGAACTCCGATTTGTGCGTTTTTGGACTCTATGAAAAGTTTTTTGAGTCTAGAATCTAGCCATATGCTAGTGATTGGCATTTGGTGCTCACATCATTGCTGAAATTTTGACTTCGCACACCAAGTGTACTAATTATGGCATGACATGCTTGTTTGATGAAATGTTGATATGTGTAATAATATATTGACATGTGATGAATTGTATGTGTAGACATGGCCATTACATGGCATGTTATAGGCTATTTTGTGGACATGTTATGTCGAAATTTAGCCTAGAGGATAAAGTGCTTCATTACTTGACTAAGTAATGATTTGTATGTGATGTTGATATATGCTTGTGTGATACAATGACATGAATGAGTTAATGTAGGGAAATTATATGCATGTTTGATACAATTGCCCAAGATGCATTGGTGATATGCATGTTTTATAAAATTATCCATATAGCATTCATCAATGGGACATGGTACAAATAGGTACGGTATATTGCATTGCATATGCATGGTGGACATCACATTAATATGTGAGTGCATGATTAATGAATTGGTACCGATTGCGTTTGATTTGCGGCTCAAGAACGGGACAACGTCCAACAAGAGTCACACTGCTTATACATGAGAATGAGGCCAGGTTCGCATTAGCAAGAAGGATAGATCCCCTCGGGTGAAAAACCCAGAATTATGGTCGCACATAGTCCCCGGGGCCGTGAAAGGCTTTTAAAGTGTCCGGTTTACGGAGCTCGCGTTAGACACCAAAAATCACACCACAAAAGTGCATGGATTTCAATATAAAATTATCATCAGGATTTATCATCCAAAAATTTTTTGGTTTATAAACAAATGAAATTGGTTTTAAAATGATCATTGGATGTCATCCGTAATGATCGGTTTTCACACTCGCATAAGCACGTATGAGGGAAATGTAAGGAGGACAAGAAGACATGAGGCATGATGAGTCTTATCTCATTTCATGGCATGTAGGATTCCATGTAGAATTGACATATTCTTCAGTGGAATGTTGATGTGTGTATTATTATGTGAACATGGCATTGCAAGTGCACTTAGGTGGGGAGTATCCCTTGTAGGAGTTATCCTTACTAGGCATTGCTCACCCCATCGTGGGACCCCTTCAAAAGCGTGTTATGTACGTAGCCGACCTCATCCGACCGCAGGTGAAGAAAGCCGAATCGGGCTTTGAGAAACGCTTTTTGTAGAAAACTAGATTTTACATGTAATATAAAGAGAGTTATAACTTTAACCCAGAACCATGGATAAATTTGTATATTTTTCGAAAATATATAGGCATGAATAGATCCCAGTGAATGGGACGCAATATGGTGGTATCGCAATATGTGATACCTAGGTATTTCGTGCGTTGATGGGTTGTCAATGGGACCCTCGGGTTTTAAGGCCACACACTTTCAGCGACTACAAGCCACCCGAGGCGTACTCAACTCCTATCTGCCGTCTAGTAAGTTGCTAGCCAACCCATCAACTACTCGTGCCACCTAGAGTAGTACATGGCTTGGGGTAAAACATCATTCTTATCCCCTTGAAACATAACACAAACATCATCTGGTGTAAAGGCAGTAATCCTCCTACAATCACAATCAATGACGACTCGGTGTGTTGTCAACCAGTCCATGCCAAGGATGACATCAAACTCCGACATTGTAACACCCCGAAATATACCCTAGCAGTTTTCGGACATGTTTAGGGTTTAATAAAAGCTAAATATTAATTTTCGGGAAATAAAACGCGAAACCCGAAAATTAATATGAGAGCAAAGGGTAAATATGTAATTTACTACTTGAGGACCTAGTGGTCATAAAAGGGAAAGACTAGGGGTTAAAATAGAAATATGCCTAACTTGATTTGCAAAAAGAGAAGAACCTAAGGACTAAAGTGAAATAATGGAAACTTAACCCAAAAAAAATGGGTTTTTGGGAGCCAAACATGGCCTAAGGAGAAATCTTGGATTTAAGACCAAATTTGGTCTCATTTTGGGGGAGAACAAATCGTAGAGAAGAGAAGAGAAGAGGAAAAGAGAGAAGAAGAGGAAGAGGAAGAGAAGAAGAAGAAGAAAGGAAGAGCAAAAAGGTATGGAATTCTAAAGTTTTGTATGGATTCTAGTAAGATTTTGTATGGATCTTTGGAGTTTTGTATGGAACTATGACTATTAGTATGGATCTTTGGATTTTTGTATGGAATCTAACATTGAGTATGGATTACTTGGATTTCTTGTATGGATACATGTTTGTGGGTTGTGGGTTGTAAGAAACCTAACCCTAGAATGAATTCTTGTATGGAATCAAGAGTATGGAAAGTAAGGACTTCTATGATTTTTGACTTTGAATATGAAATCATGTATTGACTGGTAGGATCTTGATGGTTCCAAACCTGGTGGTTTAGTTAGGAATTGATTCTAACTCCTAGATTTGTATGAAAGTTCTATTGAAAACTCTAGCTTGATTAAAATACATGGAATCCCACTTAATTCTATGTTTGTATAAAGATGGTGGACTTTGTATGGGAACGGACTTTTACCTAGGTTTGCATGTGAAGTTCTAAACCACCATTACAAGATGAATATGAGTGGTTTTGAGGTGTGTATCGAGTATTGAGTTGGTTCAGAAAGATATGGATAAATGGGAGAAAAACCACAATTTATGGGCATTGGGAAGGTACTGCACCAAATAAGAGGTACCAGCACTATTGGCTCGGGTCGACCGGTACCAAGACTCAAAAGCTCAGACACCTAATGCTCTATTTGAACCAAGAGCACAGCTCTTTGACCATAACTTGGTCATTTCTTATTCAATTTGAGTTATTCAAGTTTATGGTTAAACTAGACTTCAAGGAGAACAAAACATCCTGAAATAGGTACCTTCCAATTCTGACTCTATTTAGCCCAGAAATTCACTCGAAGTGGGGCTATGTTCAAGCCTAATTTCGCTTCGCTTAATCATAGAGTAGTCCTGTTATTTAGACATACTTGAGTTTGATGTTCTATTTGGGTGATTCTAGTTGAGAAGAACCCTTTAGCACCTTAGCTTCAAAGTAAGACAAAGAACCAAAGGTCGACATGGAGTTAAGACCCTCGAAAAATGAGTATTACAAACTCCGGTCTGCTGTAATATCTGCAAACCGACTAGTTTGGCATGAAATGCACATAACTTTGAAGCTTGATGATTCAATTGGAATGATTCCAATTTCTAGGTAAAGTAGATTCATAGAGGAACAAGAATACATGAATGATGTGTGAATACATAGGCATCATATTGTACAAGTATATGAAATGCCATATGTACTAGGCATGAAACAAGAAAAGTATAGGAAATGCAATATGTATAGATGTGTTCATGAAACATGAATATGATATGAAATATAAAAACAACCTAAATATGAACATGAACATGAACATGGAATGACAATATGTCATGAACACATAATGTGGTTGTTATATATGATTATTATCACATATAACTAGTAAAAGATAATTAATGATATGAAATACATGAATGAACAAGACAGCCAATTAGCGCTGCGAATACATAAAGCGCCTAGAACCGGCGAATGAACAGAGTGCACGTTTCGACAGGTGCGCTGGCACTCCTTCTATGCTACGACACTTCGCTACGGGCAAGCATGTTCGATTCATTCCATAAATCACACGCTATCGAATGACAAATGACAGATTCAACAATCGAATCAAGCCGTGAATGTCGATTTCTATAGTAATATGATTGCAATATTAAATGTGAGATCACATTGCTACTGAATGACAAACAGACAGATTCAACAATCGACCTATCGTGGAATGCCGACTTCTATAGTAATATGAGATTGCAATATTGAATGTGAGATCACATTGCTATCGAATGAAAACAGGACAGATTCAACAACTCGAATATGTCATGAATGTTAACTTCTATAGTAATATGCAGATTATAATATTGAATGAGATCACATTGCTAATGAATGAAAAACAGATAGATCTACTAATTGAATATGTCGAATGCTCACTTCTATAGCCATATGTGAAATCCATAATGAAGCCTTGAAAGAAAAAAGAAAGAAAATGATTCGAGAAAAGTATTTGAACAAGTATAAGATCCGAAAGACAAGAATAAGTTATGTAATACAAGTATAAGATCCGAAAGACAAGAATAAGCTCTGTAATACAAGTATAAGATCCGTAAGACAAGTATATGCTCTGTAATACAAATATAAGATCCAAAACATAAGAATAAGTTTCGTAATACAAGTATAAGATCCGTAAGACAAGTATATGCTCTGTAATACAAGAATAAGATCTGAAATACAAGAATAAGTTCTGTAATACAAGTATAAGATCCGAAATATAAGTATATGCTATGTAATACAAGTATAAAATCCGAAGTACAAGAATAAGCTCCGTAATACAAGTATAAGTTCCGTAAGACAAGGATATGCTCCGTGGTCTGAGTATAAGATCATTACAAGTATAAGTTAACGGTACCTGTATGGGTACCTCAATGAAGTCTAAGCTCTTGTAACTCCTCACGAGAGATCACGAGATAAGTATTAGTACGAGAAAGAAGTTCAAGTAGATGTCCTTTGGGAGATCACGAGATAATTATAAGTCAGAAAAGTATAAGAATGGTCGATATATATGTCCATTGGGAGATCCCGAATGCGTATCGTCTGATACAAGTATAAGTCGTCTGTGAGAGACTTGAACAAAATCGTTTATAAGTACGAAAATGTGTATAAGTTGCTGTATGAGTTGATGAAAATTTTTGATATATATATATATATATATATATATATATATATTACTGCATATCTATTACTGTTATATGCTCCTTATAAATGAGTAATAGTGCATGTGTTTCTGTATAAGTCATCTGTTTCCACTACTTAAGTAAAGCTTAGCATGGGTTTTTTTAATCGGAGTGTAGGTACAAGAGAAGATGTCAGAAAGCTTCGCATGCTTCAGGCCCGGCTACCTTGGTAGGGGTTCACTACATGTAGGTTATAGTTGTAAATGTAAAAGTACAGTTTTTGTATATGTAAATGGGACTTAGTATATGTGTATAGATTTTGATGGACACCACTCCGGTGGTAGTTCTTTTGTGTATGTAAATGATTTTTGTTATTACATAAATTGTTTGTATTCTCACAGGTACAAGTTTAGCTCTGAGAAAAGAAAAGAAAAAGGTAAAGAGTCCCAGTATATAGTCTCGCGCCTTGAACTCGGTTCGGATCCACCATTTGGGGTCGGACCGGGAATCGGGGTGTGACAGACATTTCCATGACCCTAAGGTCCACTGTGAGTAGAATCCCTGAGATATTTATCTCACAATCCTGACATATCTTATCAACCCTCACCTTAGTTCCTAGGGGAGAACTCATCTACATCGGCTTTTCCAAGGTTTCAACCACTATGCCCAAACCTTTCACTTAACTTCAATACTTGCCTCATAGATGTTCCATGCGTCATCTACTTCCCTCTCAATGGCCATAGATGTCTTCACCATCAAGTCCATATCTTGTAGGAGAAGTAACACAATTTTACCCTGGTTGGACAATTTCAGACCATCCTCAAACTTTCTCACTTTGGCTATGTTTGTGGCCACATAATCATCAGCGAAACGAGCTAATTCAAAGAACTTAGCCACGTATTAGAGCATTATTATCATTCCTTGTTTCAGTTCTAGGAACTCCCGAGCTTTTGCATGTCAAGTAGATGTCGAGAAATACTTGCCCATGAAGAGCTCATGGAACTCCTCCCATGTCATTGCCTCCAAGTCTCTTGAGGCTTTGACCCAATCCCACCACACTTGGGATTCACCCTCTAGCTGGAATGCGGCTAGTTTTATCTTGATGGCATTGGAGATGACCTCCATAGCCCTAAAATATTTTCGACTTGTTGGAACCAATGATCAGCTTCCATTGGGTCCCCTCATCCCTTGAGGGTTGGAGGATGATGTGCCTTGAACCTCTGGAGGTCACTCGACCCTCCCTGGCCTATGGTTGCACTAACTTGTGCAATAGTGGTAGCTAGAGCACTCGCCTGTGCAATGATAGCAATGGCAGTACCAATAGCCTCCATGAAGGCTTACTAATCAAAGGCCGGTGGCATTCAATTGTTGCCCCATCCACCGCCTTTACATCCTCTTCCTCGACTTGCCATTTACACATGTCAAATAGCAAGTTGAGATTCCTTTTATAGTCTAACTAGTAGTGCATAAGCCAACCACTAATAGACATTAACAT
This sequence comes from Tetrastigma voinierianum, assembly GCA_016808115.1. Taxonomy (NCBI): domain Eukaryota; kingdom Viridiplantae; phylum Streptophyta; class Magnoliopsida; order Vitales; family Vitaceae; genus Tetrastigma; species Tetrastigma voinierianum. The sequence continues at coordinate 855,717 of JAEQBH010000061.1, forward strand.
CTTGAATTATCCCGTTCGTTCTGTTCCGAACCCCTAAGGTTATGTTTTCTAACCCTAGTGTTCCTCTTTTCCTATATACAAATTACAATGTATATAATTCACACAACACAAAGCAATTGGTCATGTAACACGAACATGAACTCACAATGTATGCAATGGTCTAAACCCATGCCCATCAAACCTTAGGTAATCACATACCAATGTTCTGATGCACAAGCTGTGACATCAAAACTCAATGAATCTAATGACCTGACTCATATCCATCAAGCCCTAGGTATTCATATACCTAAGCTCTGATACCAAGCTTGACGATGGTATTAGATGCACCATAAACGTCCTGGCCTAGGCCCATGCCCCTCAAGCCCTACGTACTCGTATACTTATGCTTTGATACCAAAGTATGACACCCCAAAACCTGAGGGTCTGTTGACCAACCGTTAACCCGCGGAAAACTTTTGGATGTCGAGTAACCCGATACCACATTGTTGTGTCCCCTTTACCTGTACCCATTATTTAAAAAAAAAATCGGATAGAGTCTCCTTTGTACGTGGAGTTCTACCTAGAATACAACATGTACAAAACATAGTAACATGGCCCTTCCGAGGCCCAATCTAATACAATGACCTTACTGGGTCCACTTATGAGTAAAAATGACCACATAGGGTCTATTTATCCATGTTCATTTAAAAAATACAAAATTACAGTTAAAACAATCCCATAAGAATTTAATTACAATTATTTTTATATACAAATACATGCTAGAACTAGTTCGTTCCTAGCATCTTTACAAAAATGGTTACAAAGATAGAACCCGGCTTTCTTCACAATTGCGGCCTTAAGTGAGTGTCGTTTGCCAGTGTACTCCCTGTACCTAAAATGGGGGTCCCATAAAGGGTGAGCTACATCCAGTAGAGAATAATTCCTATAGAGACTACTTCCCACCTAAGTGCACATGCAATGTTCACAACACATTTCACACCACAATTCCAACAATATTATGCAATCCTAGGTTGGAATTCTACATGTCATGCCATGAAATGAGATGAGACTCACCATGCACCATGTCCGTCATTAGCGATTCCTACCACTGTGCAATGCCAATGTGTGATAAGCGATCGATACGGGCTGACATCGATGATCATTATCAAAACCAATTTCATTTTTTTATAAACTAAAAGCTTTTTGGATGATACATCACAATGATAATTTTATATTCAAAATTCATACGCCTTTTTGTGGGTAGCAGATTTTTTTGTGTCTCATCGTAGGCTTAGTAAACTGGAACCTTTTCACGACATTTGATGGGGACTATGTCGAGCCGTAATTAGGCGGGTTTTCACCCAGGGGATCTATCCTCTTCTTGATACCCGGCATATTTTCAGTTTCATGTAACGTGCGACTCTGTTGGATATTGTCCCATTTCGAGCCCGCCTCGATCGCGATGTGGTGATTGATTTCTTTCATGCACCCATGTGAAATCACGATGTTTCCCATGCATATGCAAGGTGATGCACCATTGCATGTCTATACCATATCACATATGTAGTGAATTCTATATGGACAGCTCTGCCGAGCATATCGCAATGCATCATGGTGATTATATCAATAAGCATATAATGTCCATACAATACTTCATTCATGTTAATATATCATGCATGCATATATCAACATCAACATATAACGTGTCATTCCATATTATGCAACAACACCCTCACAATCAAGCCATAATAAACCACATAATAGTTCCGAACTCAGTTCAAAAACTAGTCCCCTAATAGTCCCAAAAACTGGACACAAATCGTTAAACAGCCTAAGCTATAGCAGTCCCGGGAAATGGACCATAACTTGAGCTGTATAGGTCCAATTTGGGTGATTCAAAAGCCTACATCAATTTTACAGATGCAAATATAATTTCTATGAAGCACACTAGCCCAAATTCCCTCTTTTTCCCAACCAGAAATCAGTCCCAAAATCTAGACAGTGTATGGGGTCAAAATAGGGAAGGCAACCTGTGGCAGTCCCAGAAAATTGACCATAACTTTAGTATAGAGGTCTAATCTGGGTGATTCAAAAGCCTAAAATCAAGTTCACTGATGCAGCTACAATTTCCATGAAGGAAACTATCAAATTTCCCCATTTTTCCCGACCAAAAATCACTCCCAAATCTGGATAGTATGTGGGGTCATTTTCACATCACATGTCACTACAATAGAACACTTGGTGGAACAATCAAATTTTCAGTAAAAATTTGAGCACCAAATTCCATCCACCAGCATATGATCAGATTTTAGACTCAAAGATCTTTCCATAGAGTCCAAGAACATGCAAATCGGAGTTTGAACGAGAAAGATATGACAGTTTAAAGTTTGAGGCTTAAAGGGGTGCAGGGGCTACGCAATTGCGCCAAAACCCACGCAATTTCGTACCCTAGGCTACAGATTTGAAGCCCATATAGGTAGCTATTGTACACCAAATTTTGACCCAAAACAACTCCTTAAACATGCCCTTAACCCGTCCCAAGTAAAACTACTAAACCGTCTGAATTAAAGCCGCAAGCATGCCATAACGTAGCGCAAAAAGCCATCCCAAGCTTCGGCCCAAAATCGGCTTCAAAAGCGGTCGATTCAGCCCAATGGTAGGAATAAAATCAAAATAGGAAGAATCCCTACCTCTTGGAACATAGTAGAATGGTAGGAGGTCTCAAGAACACCTCCTAAATCTGAAAACTTTGATTTCCCCCAAATCTCCTCTTTTGGATCTTCGATGAAATCTCTCATTTTTGGTGCCTACACATAGCCCTTGTCGAGGTGATGAACTTTAGTTCTTGGCCCGACGAATTCCGATCGACAAAATACCGTGAATCGTTGAAGGAAACCTTTCTCTCTCTCTCTCTCTCTCTCTCTATGTCTCAAAAATCTAATTTTGGGAAAAATTCCATGGCTCACGTCGCGCCACATGTCCCACTTGTTGAGGTCCGTTTTTGCCCCGAACAATTTATTTCGTCCCGGTTCAAGTTCAAATTATCTTATATGAACTTTCTTTAAATTATTACCCAACTTTCGAAAATGGGTTTCAATTACGACCTTACTAGCTTGTGAAAATTAGATTGTCTCGAATTCGATGAGTCGCCTAAATGTAGATTTGCCAGACCAAATCCAATGGTGAGGTCCGTTTCGTCATCTGAGATCTATAAAATTTAAGTATTGTAGCGGCAATTTACCGTTTTTCCATTTTTAAGAAAAATTTAAATTTACCCGAGTTTTACAACTATTCTTTTATCCGATTCATGTTTGATTTTAATCTTATCATAAAGATTCTAAAAAGGTTTTTATATTAATTAGTAATCTTATCATTTTATCAAATTCTTCACAATTACAAAATTCTTCTAAATGATAATGAATGTGATTTTCTGTTAGATTTATGATTGTTTTTCTGATTTCAGTCTTAAATTCTTCTATTTTTTGTTTTTTAGTTAGATCTATCATACTTATGTTATAACAAACTTTTTTTGCATAACTTATGTTATTCATCACTAAACCAATATTCTGTATCAAATTGTTCTAAATCATAAACTTCGATATTATCATATGAAATTCTTGGATAATTTTTTTTATATTATTTTTAAAATAAAATAATATTAATTTTCTAATTTCTTTGAACTTTGTTATTCCTATTTCTTTGAACAAAAGAAATTTCATCATTATAATTATATTATCATATGATTATTGCTTTTTATTTTCTCTTATTCTTTGGAAACTATTTCTCCTTGTATTATTCATAATATACTATTTTTGGCCGTAGGGGGTAAAATGGTCATTTCTTTTTTGGATTTTTCTTTAAAAGTCTCAGCTTAGGACCTCAAGAGAGTGTTTTGTGGTGAGCATTGAATTTATTACGCATCATAGCAAAATTTGAAAATTTTTGAGCTCTCTTGGCCAAATGGTATGTGGGGAAGAGTCGGAGGGTAGTTGATCATTTTGACTTGAATTTTAGGCCTCCCGACTCGTAATGTGGTCCCCCATCGAATTTTGTTTGAAACAGATAAGGATAGCTTAGGGTCACTTTGAAAATTTTTGCCAAAATGAGTGGTTTTTAAGGGGCTTTTTGTGCTCAAGGGTAATTTAGTCATTTTGGATTTATATAAATGTTGTGTGACCCTAATGTGACTTTCATGTGAAGTTTCATTAAAATCCGAATCCGTTTCAAAATAGTCGCCTTGTAAGCCTATGTTAAGTTTTACGCGATTACGCAGACGATTAATGTTTTCGCCGTTTTCTCTTGCGTGTGTAGGGTAAAAGCGGAGTTGGAAAAATTGTGAAGTCGTGCTCAACTATTGTAAACGGAAATGTGAGTGTTCTAAACTTCATTTTTCAATACTAGTGTATTGTTTATAAATCGTTTTACGATTTGTATGTTATGGTTTTAATTGTTAAACCATATTTTAAAGCTTATGGTTTTTATTTGTTAAGCCATATTTTATAAAGCAAGCAAGCAATATGTTTTATTAAGCAAGCAAAAATTATATTTTATAAGTTAGGCCTTAAGAAATCCCTAGTCTTAAGAAAGCATTACTGGTCAGAGGTATTCCGTACGTGCACGGGGAACTTAAGACATGATTTCATTGCATTTTATATTTGTATGGTCGGAAAACTTAGCTCATGCATTAGGGCATATTAGAGGAGGACCGTAGCACGTACTGGAGTATATAGGGTTAGCGAGCTAACTTATTATGTGGTGATGGAGCATTCCACCATATTTACTGGAATAGGTGATGTGGACACGAGGTCCTTCCGCCGGCACGGTAGAGACACAAGTTTCCGTGTTTTGGGGTATAATGCAGATCTCTAGTGGTTCAAGTCATTATATTATAAATACACATAACAAAATTAATAATGTTGTAAAAATATTTTAGAAAAATTATTTAAACTTTGCCAGCGTGAGTTGAAAGTGGTATGTAAAAATATAGTTTTACAATTTTGAGACATTTTCAGAAAAAGCAAGCATTTTATAATGCATATACTCACTGAGCTCTTTTAGCTCATTATTTTCCTATTTTAAAATTTATCTTCCAGGTACAGGTACACCAGAGGTTGGGACATATCAAGGTCCTCCTAACTTCTAGATATTTGTGCTATATTCACTCACTATTGTATAAATTTATAAAGAAAATGTAACTAACTGTTGTTAGAAAATACTTTGAACTTGTATAGTTGTGCATATGTATGTACATAGTTTTGTTTTATGAAAATGTGATGAGACTGAGGCTCTTTTGAAGAAGTGTTGTTGGTTGTCATATTTTAGAAGTATCATTTGTATTTACAGGTTTTGGGACATGTTCTATATGTAAATGTTATGCTGCCGAAATTTTATAAAATCACAAGTTTAGAAAAGAAAATTTTGCCTCTGAGGTTTTCGACCCAAGCAATAAACCTTCACAGGATTTTCTAGTCATTGGAAGTATCGGTTGGGAGTTTTTGTGGGGTCGCCGGCACATCGCCTACTAGTAGGGGTGGGGTGTGTCAGATACTGTCCACTATTTTTAATAAAATGGTTTATCGGAGATTGTTAATGTTTTTGAATAAAATGGTTATCGGAGACTGTCCACTGTTTTTGAATAAAACAGTTCATCGGAGATTGTCTAATGGCTTTGAATAAAGCGTTATCGGAGGTTGTCCAGTGGATTTGATTTATAAAACAAAAAGCTTTTGTTTTGGATAAATGGTCATTGGGTGAAACACCAATGACAAGTGGTTTTCACACTTGACATATGCATGTGTGAGGGAGTCGGTGGGGACTCGGGACATGGGATAGGGTGAGTCACATTCTCATCCATGACATGTGGACATTTGAGTAGGAAACAGCATGTTTTTGCTTGAATGTGTGTAATGCCATTGCATATGCACTTAGGTGGGGAGTAGCCCTTGTAGGATTTTACTCTGTTGGGCATTGCTCACCCAGTCGTGGGACCCCCTTTCAGGTACAGGGAATGTTCAGGGAGACGGCACTCACTAGAGGTCGATATTGAGAAGAAAGCCGGATTGTGACTTTGATTTATATTTTGTAAAACAAGTATTAGAATGCTTAATTTTGATATATGTTTTGTAAAAGAGTGATGTAATTTAAACTCTTATGGACTATGGTTTTATAATCATGTGCTTATATGTTTGAGTATGGATAAATGGGTCCTATGTGGCCATTTTTACTCGTATGTGGACCCAGTGAAGTCATTGTATAATATTGGGCCATGTTGCCATGTAATTGCATAGGTTGTATTTTAGGTAGAGCTCCCCGTACAAAGGAGACTCTGCCTAATTTTCGTTAAATCTTGCTCGGAAAAATGGGACTCAATGGTGTGGTGTCGAGTTACACAACATCCACAAATCTTCCGCGGGTTGATGGGTTGTCAACGGACCCCCGGGATTTGGGGCGTCACATATTTGACTATTCGTTTATAGTTTTTTCCTCTGTTATCTGTTTTCCTTCTTTTATTTTTCTTTTCTTTTCTAATTCTAAGTATTGTCCAAGTAACTTTTCATCTATTCTTCCTTTTTCTATGTCTTCTATTTTTATTATTCTTTTAGGATATTCTCTAAATATTATTTATTATACTATTTTTCCAGTTGTTCCTCTAACATATTTTGGCTCTTTCCCTATACTAATAAGAGTATTTTGTTGTATTTCTATATTTATCATTCTAGTTTCTAATTTGTTCATTTTTTCTTCGATTTTTTCTAATTTATTATCTGTTCTTTTTACAGCCTTCAATATTTCTTCCATTATTATTTCCGTTTTTCTAGATTCCATGTTATTTAGGTTTCATAACTCTTTCTTTCACAAAATTTTCCCAATCTTTATATAGTCCATATTCTTTTATTTTTATTTTATCTTTTGGATATAAATTTCTTATTTCTCTTTGCATTAGATTTTTAATTATTATTGGATGTTTCTCCATTTCTACTAAGTTTTATTTTTTCTATTACTTTTCTTGTTTTTTCTAGATTTAGATTAACCTTGAAGGGTAAATATTTATTGTAATTTTCTACTAGATCAGGTATTATTATATCTATAAGTTCTATATATTTTTTTGGACTAGCTTCTATAGATAAAGGTAAACTACTCTCTAAACATTCCATAACCATCTTATATATTGTGTTCTTTATTCTTTCCATTTTACTATTAGTAAAGTCTTTACATAAATTTTGTCTTTTTTCTAAATATTTGTCTATTGCTTTTTGTACAAACGTTTTTATTGTCATTTCACTCATTTTAATTATCTTCTATATTTGGATTTTCTATCTACTTAGATTGCTATAAAATATTTCACTAGGACCTTCTCTGAAGGATCCCGACCCGGATTAACCTTATGAACCCGAGGGGACCTCCGTATCAGCGGATATAAGAAACTTTCCTCAGAAATGTCGAATAAAATCCATTGGCGAACCCCTTTACAATCTTTAACATATCTTTAGAAAATAATGCGGAAGTGAAGTGGTAAATTTTTTTTTTTTTTTCAAACACTTAGATTTTTCAGAAAATCGGCCAGAGTTTCCTCTGTTTGTCGGACTTTCCCAAATTTACAAAACCCCGGTAAACATTTAAAAACACTTCTAAACTTCAAATTCAATTTCCATATTAGACTCTAGTCCACAACCCAATCAAACACAATAGACATACATATACATTTATTTACTTCAAATCCATCCAAAACATTCAAACCTTCTTCTATTTCATGCATTTTTATCAAAATATTGGGCTTGGCCAGGAGCTTAAGCCGGCCTTCTGATACCTCGTCCATTGAGGATCAAAGCCCACGTAGTTCCTTTTCAAAATATATACATATATATACATTTATACATGACAAAATATTCAACATATACAATATACCAAAATATATATACAATGCGGTCACATCGTACGTCTCCTCGATGACCGACTCGCGAGCGGGAGGATGCCTAGGCGCACTTGTCTCGGTTCCTGAAAATGGTTTTGAAACATACGAGAAGAATAGGCTAAAGGCTCGGTGAGTGTATATTTTATTTAGATAACATTTTCGATTATATAGCAAAGTAATAAATACTTATACAATTAAAAATCAATTTATGCCTTAAACTCTTTCTTTCTTTATTTCTTTCTTTACGATGGAACCCTAGGGATAAATACAGAGCAGGTTTAAGATGCGACGGTGAGAATCAGTCTCATTCAAGTCATAACCACTCTGACTGCGGAGAAACTCACGCTTTGCATAGGGTTCAGTCATAACACTTTATCATGTGTAAGGATATTACTCCTAAACACCTATTTCCTAAAGCTCGATTAGTAACTATAACTTTTACCCTCTAAATCCTTACACGCTTAATACCTCGGCCTATATTAGTCATAACAGTCGTATAGGGTTAAGTAGCAATCGATAAAACATTTCTTCAAAAATACATTTATAAATCCATTTTAAACACTTTACTTTATTATTTATACATTTATGCATTCTTTACATTTTAAACTTCCATAATGCCTTAACACATGCATACATATATAATTAATATAAATATATATGTTGATGCAAGATAAAACATTTCCATATGCCTTAACATTTATATAAACATTTCATTAAACTTTTCAATTTAACATTAAAACCATTCACTTTTTAAAACTCAATTGTCAAAATATCATTTTACACTCACAGTCATAGCTCAATCCCAGCATTTTCTGAGTCGAATTCCCGTTTCAGTCAGTAGTCATTTCATTTTTCAAGAAAACCACAACTACACATTAACCATAACTTCCATTTAATCCACCATACACATTCATTTTCACCCAACCACATCACATTCATATAAAGCCAAATTAACAAATTACCCTTGAGCACTAAAAAAACCACTCATTTTGGCCAACCTTTTTCCAACAATACTCTATAGACTTTATGACTAAAAAATTATTCAAACGGTCTTCAAAAATTATGAAACTCTCCAGATAATTCCTTTATATATACAATGACATCTCTTTAAATTTTCAATTTAAAATTCCTTCTCTAAGGCCATCAACCACATAACACAAGTTACAGCATGTTTTTATGCCAATTTAGTTAACTCAGCTGAATCACCTCATTATCCTTGATTTATGGGCTCTTAACTCCACATAAATTGGAAATGGTTTCTTCACTCATTTGAAGCTATGGTTCTAATGTTTCTTCTCCAATTGGAATCACCCAATTTGGATCACCAAAACTCAAGTTATTGTATTTTACATCTAGATGACTCAATTTGGCAGAACAGAATCTGCACATAGCTCCACCTTGATAAATTTTCTGGGCGCTTTGGGTTTACATTTTGCATGTACTTACTTCAGATAAATTTTTCCCTTAGAAGTCTATTTTACCCAGAATTTTGAATCACTCAATTTGGATGAGTGAAAATCCGCATAGCGAGAAACACCACAGCCATACCCAAAACAGAGCATAATGGTGGGCTACACAGGCTCACCTTTCAGTCCGTATTTGGGAGCCTTAGAGCTACAATTTTCTCTTGGTACCTTCTATACATTTGTATCCCTATCTCTTATGGTTATTTACAAATTGGAATCAATTCATTTGGATGATTCTAACTTAATATATAGTCAAAACAAATACAGGGGTTTTACAGAAATTTTGACAGCAATTCCTTTAAAAACCCAACATTCTCCTTTTTACAACAATTCCTCAAAACCAACATGGAATTCATCCAAAACAACTTCACAACACTTGAATTGGTGATTTGGAACTTCATAAAACCAAACCCTAGGTAAAAATCCTATGAATTCAACCCAAGGTCCACCAATTCCTACACAACCATATAAATAAGAGGATTTCATGTTTATTGTATACCAATTAAGGTTTTACCCACATGAATTCAACAAATCTATGGTTAGGATGATCTCTCACCAAAACCCTAGGTTTGGAACGACAATATCCATAGAAAAACCTAGCAATCACACAGTAACCTAGACATCAAAGACACTTGATTCCATACAAAAAAAAAAAAACATACCTTTGTTCTTCTCCTTGCTTCTCCTTCCCTCTTCTTCCTCTCTTCTTCTCCTTTTCTCCTCAAGTAGCTCTAGTTTGAGAGACAAAAAAATGAAATGTTAAGTTTGTCTTATCTCCTCTTTAGTCTCAACTTTCCTTTAATTAACATTTGGTCCCCATCTCTTTAATATTGCCAATCAACTTATGTTATTTCATTTTGGCATCTATCTTCTCAAGATCTGCACATCAACTTTTGACATTTCTATTATGACCCATCTCTACTTATTTATGATTTTCCTTATCACTTTATAAAATTACAATTTCACAGCTTTCTTCTAGTATCATTCGGGTTTACTAATTTATCATTTCAATTTCATCTCCAAAATATTACAATGTGACACTTAGTGCTCATATGTGCCCCAACAGTTACATGTACTGTACATCCTCTCGGGACGGGGCGTTACAAAATCCTCCCTCCTTTAGAACATTTCGTCCTCAAAATGAATAAACTAAACTCCAAAAGAAAGGGAAGGAACATACCTCATTCGGAAAATAGTGAGATTAACGAGCATACGAGCCTACGGCTCCCAGTAACTTCCTCTCTTGTATGACTCCTCACAATACCTTCACATTGGAATAGTCTTGTTCGCGCGAACTTGCCTCTCGGCGGTCAGTCACGCACTAGTTCCTCTTCGTATGTTAAGTTCTCCTGTATTTCCACTAGTTGCTCTGTCCCGATACATGTGAAGAAGTGGTATGTACTTGCGGGCATAGGAAACTATGGAAAACATCGTGAATGCGATCGAGTCGGATAGCAGCTCAATCGATATGCCACCTCCCAATCCTCTCAACAATCTGTATGGTCAATATACCGTGGACTCGACTTTTCCATGTTTCCCAAATCTTATTAGCCCTTCCATGGGTAATCCTCAAAGCCACCACCTCCTACCTCGAACTCTAGGTCCCTATGGCGATTATTCGCATAACTTTTCTGTCGGTCTTGTGCAATTTTTAGTCTATCCCTTATAACTTTGATCTTACCACAAGTCACTTGGACAATTTTCGGACCTACTAATTTCCTTTCGCCTACCTCGTCCCAACGGTGAGTTATTTCCGTCCATAAAGAGCCTCATAAGGGGCCATACTATCTTGGCACGATAAGCATTGTGTATGCAAGCTCCATCGAGGGTAGATGGGGTGTACGACTCCCTCTAAACTCCATAACATGCCTAGCATATCTTCTAAAGTACGTATAGTCCTCTCAGTTAGCCCATCGTCTGTGGATGGAATGGAATCTTGAAATGTAGTCTAGTGCTAGGGCATTACGTAAGCGGGCTAAAACCGTGAGGTAAACACAGGATCTTGTCTGAAACAATGGAAGCGGCGCCACCATGCGGTATGATAATCTCTCTATAGCATTATAATTGGGCCAACTTATCAATGAATCACTATTCTGATAGGTAGGAAATGGGATTTCGTCGGTCTGTCTACAATCCCTTATATCATTATCATGGCCACTCTGACAGCGTGGAAGTCATACCACAAAATCCATAGTGATTCTCCCATTTCGAGGATCGGAATTATTTGTAATAGTCTGCGAGGCTTACGTGCTGGCTTTCCTGTGACATGAGACATACGGAGGCAGACTCACAATATCCCTGCTTCCTGCTTCCATAATAGTGTTCCTTTAGGGTATGATACATCTTTGTGCTTCCTGGATGCATAGCATAAGCGGTGGAATGGGCTTCCTCTATAATCTCTCTCCTCACACCACCTACATCTGGTACACACAACCTCTGTCCCATGACCACGGTACCATCCTCTCATTAATGAATCCCTCGTTGCCCAGGCTTCGACTTCACCTCTCAACTTCACTATCTGTAGGATCTGAATCACGAAGCTTTTCCTAATCCTGTCTATCAATACGAGCGTACATGAAGTATGGCTAACGAGTACTCCACGAATGCATTAGTTTCAGTCTCTGCAAGGACCTCAATTCTATGAGTCGAGGAAGAAGCCACGACCACCAGTGCGATATGGAACTCATGGGTCTCCTGGAAGCATGCGCTACCACGTTCGCCTTTCTAGGATGATATTGATAGGTACATTCATAATCCTTGATCAGTTCAATCCATCTCCTCTGTCTCATGTTCGGTTCATGCAACGTAAGCGAATCTTTGTAAGCTCTTATGATCGTAAAAAATCTTACAGGGCCACTCCGTATAAGTAATGCCTCCATATCCATAGAGCCAAATACTACGTTTGCTAGCTCAAGGTCGTGTGTAGGATAATTATGTCATGCTTCTTCAATTGCCTTACAAAGCATATGCAATCACCTTGTCATTACGCACGTGCCTGACCTAGGCCTTGCACAGAGGCATCCTGAAATACCTTGAAGCCATCACATACCCGATGGAAGTGTAATCTTTTGGAGGCCCAGGTTAATCTCCTTTTCAGTTCATCGAAACTCTGCTGACAAGCCTCTAACCACGCGGTTCCTCTTTCCTTGTCAATCTAGTCAAGGTGCGGCTATCTTGAAAATCTCTCGGCAGACTTACGGTAATACTGCCAAACCGAAAACTCCTTATCTCTGTAACACTTGCAGGAGGTTTCCAATTCAGTATAGCTTCGACCTTCTGCGGATCCTTTGGGGCCCCTCTGCGAAACTAGCCTTGTGTCCCCAAAGGCAACACTATCGAGCCGCCGGCCTTGCGAGTTTGGCATAGCAGATATTTCATGATGTTTGCGGAGAGAACTATCCTCAAGTGCTCTGCATGTTCTTCTCCACTACCCGAATAGATCAATATATCGTCAATAAACACAATAACAAACTGATCTAAGTAAGGCCTAAAAATCCTGTTCATGAGATCCATAAAAGCGGCTGGGGCATTCGTAAGTCCAAATGGCATGGCTAGAAACTCAAAATGCACATCTTTGTGTTACGAATCTTTGTCTTGGAAACATCCTCATCATGAACTCTCAGCGTGATAGCGACCTCAAATCAATCTTGGAGAATACATGGCTCCTGTAACTGATCAAAGAGATCATCAATCCTCGGAAGCGGATATTGATTTCGTATTGTTACCTTATTGACTCTTAATCAATACATAATCGCGTAGCCGTCTTTTTCTTCACAAAAAAAACCGGTGCTCCCCAAGGAGGCGTGCTCGATGCAGCGAACCCCTTGACCATTTCTTCCATCTGCACCTTAAGTTCTTTCAGTGCAACGGGGGCCATCACATGGCGCTCTGTCGGTTATGTCGAGGGCTAACTCGATCCTGAAAATCAAATCTCTATCACGGGGGTAATCCTGGAAGATCATCTGGAAACACATTCGGAAATTCTTTGACTACCGGAATGTCTTCCAATCTCATATCATCATCTCTCACCTCAACTACATAGGCTAGATACCCTGGATATGACTTTCGGAGCATCTTCCCAGCCATCATTACAGACATCATACTCGAGGACAATATCTTCCTTACCCCATAAAAAGTAATCTCTGGTTCCCCCGGTCTACAGAACTTAACTTCTTTCCTAAAGCAATCCATGGTGGCGTGATGTTGAGACAACGGTCATCCTAGATCACATCGAAGTCACGGATGTCCATGATACCAGGTGGCCACTAAACTCATGGCCCTCAAATAATCACTCTACAACCCGTGTATACTCTATCTGTATAAGTGAATCTCTGTAGAAGGAGACTACCCTACGCAATCTATAGGTTGTATCTCTATGTTCACTTATTGTGTAATAAATTTCGCGAGAAATAAACGAGTGGTAGCACCGGGATCTATCAGACATAAAGCGAGTATCAAAAACTTGGATAGTACATCGTGACCTCTGGTCTTGCATACGCACTCCACCTGTGGGTATTCTGTGAGCCTACCTTTGTGTGCGAGGTCTTCCCATCGTCCTGGATGGGCGACCTCTACTGTTTGGTCTTCGGGTCTAGTAAATGTAGTGGGGCCTCTTGCTGGGAGCCCCTCGACGACCACGACCTCTACCCGGCTAGCTAAGCGCCCCTCTGTCTGTCTGTCCCTCGATCCGCGCCCGGAAACTATGCGCCCAGGCACTCTATGGCGAAGTGTCATTTGTCCACACTTAAAGCAAGCTGTCGTACTTGTCTGCCACTCACCATAATGGTTCTTCCCACCGCAGAGCACACTGCGGCTGGACCCTTGGAGCTACACATGCGTGGCCTCACTTGAACCTTGGCTAGGCTTGTGCCCCCTTTGTAGAGACTGCTTTGCCACCGGTTCAACGTGTCTTTCCTCCTCTTGAGCGCTGCCAGGAACCTCCACAGACCACGTCGACCAGCTCAGTTCTGTCCCTTAGCGGGGCGTAGCACAGGTTTCAACCACAGTGCTCCTCTCGACCTTAAGCTGCGGCCTTTACTACTGGCCGTGCTGTGTGTGGGTTGTCGGCCTTCCCAATGGTCTAATCATTTGGACTAAGACCTACAACAAACCTCTTGGTCTTCGAAACTTCATCATCACTGATAAATGGAACATGTCTGACGAGCTCAGAAAAACTCCGCTCGCCAATACATCGCAGGAGAGTATCCTGCTCCCGACTAAAGAACTCTCGACCTTTGCATCTCTGTGGCCGTTGGAACAAACTTATCTGTCATTCTTCCTAACTGACTGTGCCCATGACACTCCCTGCGGGCATCTCCTCGAACTTCTACCACCCTCCCACCACTCCTAACGCTGCATCAGTAGGAGAAGAGCGAAAAAGTGACCATCTGCTTATCACATTACCTTGATCACTGGTGAACCAGCTCATTTCCTCTAACCATGGCCAGAGAGCCTTTTCGGGTCTCCCAATCCATCATAGTTCCGTGCCCCTAGCTTTCGCCCCCTCTCTATAGAAGCTACCGGCTCTCGGGGCTGTCGTAATGCAGTGGCTAAAAGCTGAGCCATCTGCTCTAAAGGTATCTGTCCTCCCACGACCTCAGGAGGCGGTGGCGGCTCTACATGCGTAGTGGCTCACGAAGCATAGGGTCACTATGCGTGGGTGGAGGAACATCACGCGACTCATCAACATGTTCCTCGGGTGGTGGTACTAATGCCTTAGGAGCTCTCCCGGTGGCGGGTCGGCCTCGACGACGCATTTTCTATGAATTCAAAAATTTAATATGTCATGTAATGCATATATGATTTTAAGTCACATAATTAATTTATGCAATTTTAAAATAAAACATTAAAACAATCATATGAAAATAAAATTTTCAAATCTTTATAACATTTTCAAAACCTTGGCTCTGATACCACGTTGAAGGATCCCGACTCAGTTAACCTCCTTGAACTTGGGGACCTTCGGCGCTCAACGGATATAGAAACTTTCCTCAGAAACAATCAAATAAAATCCATGGAGGCGAACCCTTTACAATCCTTAACATATCTTTAGAAAATAATGCGGAAGTAAAGTGGTAAATATTTATTTATTTTTTCAAAAACTTAGATTTTTCAGAAAATCGGCCAGAGTTTCCTCTGTTTGTCGGACTTTCCCAAATTTACAAAACCTGATGAAAGCATTTAAAAACACTTCTAAACTTCAAATTTTCAATTTCCATATTAGGACTCCTCGTCCACAACCCAATCAAACACAATAGACATACATATACATTTATTTACTTCAAATCATCAAAACATTCAAACCTTCTTCTATTCCATGCATATTTTTATCAAAAGATTGGGCTTGAGCTGGACTTAAGCCGACCGCCTCGATACCTCGTCCGCGAGGATCAAAGCCCGCATGATTCTTTTCAAAATATATACATATATACATTGCCATGACAAAATATTCAACATATACAATATGCAAAATATATATACAATGCAGTCACATGCGTCGTCTCCTCGATGGCTAGACTCACTGAGTAGGAGGATGCCCTACCGGCGCACCTGTCTCGGTTCCTGAAAATGGTTTTGAAACATACGAGAAAGAATGAGCTAAAGGAGCTCAGTGAGTGTACATTTTTATTTAGATAACATTTTCAGTATATAGCAAAGTAATAAATACTTATACAATTAAAATCAATTTATGCCTTAAACTTTCTTTCTTTCTTTATTTCTTTCTTTCTGATGGAACCCAGGGGATAAACACAACGGAAACGATTTTCGAATGCCAGCGGTGAGGGCCAGTCTCATTCAGTCATAGCCACTCTGTGCAAAGAAACTCACGCTTTGCATAGGGTTCCCGATCATAGCACTTTATCACGTGTAGGATGTTACTCTAAGCACCTATTTCTCTCCCTCGATTAGTAACCTATAACTTTTACCCTCTAAATCCTTACACGCTTAAAATTACCTTGAGTGAATATAGTCATAACGGTCATATAGGGTTAGGGTAACCATCAGTAAAACATTTCTTCAAAAATGCATTTATAAATCCATTTAAACACTTTACTATTATTTATACATTTATGCATTCTTTACACATTTTAAGCTTCCATAATGCCTTAACACATGCATACATATATAATTAATATAAATATATATATGTTGATGCAAAGATAAAACATTTCCATATGCATACTTGTTTATATAAGCATTTCATTCAAACTTTTCAGTTTAACATTAAAACCATTCACTTTTAAAAACTCAATTGTCAAAATATCATTTTACACTCGATTCACGCTCAATCGCGCTTACTTCCATTAATTCCCGTTTCGAATCCGATAGTCATTTTCACATTTCAAGAAAACCACAACTACACATTAACCACTTAACTTCCATTTAATCCACCATACACATTCATTTTCACTTAACCACATCACATTCATATAAAAGCCAAATTAATAGATTACCCTTGAGCACTAAAAAAACCACTCATTTTGGCCAACCTTTTTCCAACAATACTCTATAGACTTTATGACTAAAAAATTATTCAAACGGTCTTCAAAAATTATGAAACTCTCCAGATAATTCCTTTATATATACAATGACATCTCTTTAAATTTTCAATTTAAAATTCCTTCTCTAAGGCCATCAACCACATAACACAAGTTACAACATGTTTTTTATGCCAATTTGGTTAACTCACTGAATCACCTACTGTTATCCTTGATTTATGGGCTCTTAACTCCATAAATTGGAAATGGTTTCTTCACTCATTTGAAGCTATGGTTCTAATGTTTCTTCTCCAATTGGAATCACCCAATTTGGTGCAAAACTCAAGTTATTGTATTTTACATCTAAGATGACTCAATTTGGCAGAACAGAATCTGCACATGGCTCACTTTGATAAATTTTTCTGGGCGCTTTGGGGCACCTGGTGCATCACTTCCTTCAGATAAATTTTTCCCTTAGAAGTCTATTTTACCCAGAATTTTTAATCACTCAATTTGGATGAGTGAAACTCCACATATGGCCAAAACACTGCAACCATACCAAAAACAGAGCATAATCAGTGAGCTACACGAGCTCACCTTTCAGTCCAGGGCCTTAGAGCTACAATTTGCTCTTGGTCCCTTCTATAAATTTGTAGCCCTATCTCTTATGGTTCTTTACCAATTAGAATCAATTCATTTGGATGATTCTAACTTAATCTATAGCCAAAACAAATACAGGGGTTTTACAGAAATTTTGACAGCAATTCCTTTAAAAACCCAACATTCTCCTTTTTACAACAATTCCTCAAAACCAACATGGAATTCATCCAAAACAACTTCACAACACTTGAATTGGTGATTGGAACTGAAAACCAAACCCTAGGTAAAAATCCTATGAATTCAACCCAAGGTCCCACCAATTCCCTGCAACCATATAAATAAGAGGATTTCATGTTTATTGTATACCAATTAAGGTTTTACCCACATGAATTCAACAAATCTATGGTTAGGATGATCTCTCAACCAAAACCCTAGGTTTGGAACAAACCAATCTCCATAGAAAAACCTAGCAATCACCAACCAACCTAGACATCCAAAAGACACTTGATTCCATACAAAAAAAACATACCTTTGTTCTTCTCCTTCTTCTCCTTCCTCTTTTCCTCTTCTTCCTCTTAACTGCCCTTTTCTCCTCCAACCGTGAAGCTCAGTTTGAGAGACAAAAAAAAATGAAATGTTAAAATTTGTCTCATCTCCTATTTAGTCTCAACTTTCCTTTAATTAACATTTGGTCCCCCATCTCTTTAATATTGCCAATCAACTTATGTTATTTCACTTTTTGGCATCCTATCTTCTCAAGATTTGCACATCAACTTTTGACATTTCTATTATGGCCCATCTCTACTTATTTTATGATTTTCATATCCTTTATGGAAATCACAATTTTCCTTTCTTCTAGTATCACATTCGGGTTTACTAATTTTTATCATTTCTAATTTTGTCTCAAAATATTACCTTTGTGACACTTAGTGCTTATGTAATACTAGCAGTTACATGTATTGTACATCCTCTCGGGACGGGGCGTTACATTCTTCTTGATTATAAGCTTCTTGAATATTATTATTTATCAAATTTAAATCTAAAGTTATAACCATTAAGTCTATTTTTGTTCTTAAATTTTTTATCTTAGCTTTTATTAATATTTCTTCTTTAATTTCCTAAGGGAGATTTAGTTGTATAATTGTCATTGATTCTTGCATAGATATTTGGGGCTTAGAGATATACAATGTTTTTAATATCCAATCATTTGTTAAGAATTCTAATTTGTAATAAGTTAAAGATTCTATTAACACTATGTCATTTAGATCATAATCATCATGTTCTTTTAAAAGTGTGACGCCCCAAAACCCGGGGGTATTTTTTTTTTTTTTTGAATGAACAGTGTTAGTGAACAATGTCCATGAACATTGTTGACCCAAGCGGTGCCCACTGACGATTGCCGCGGCATAGATGGGTCGCGTAGCACTAGTCGTAATCCGCAGGTGCTCCATCGGCGCATGCCTGGCACTAGGTCGCGGCTGGCGCCCATGCACCGCTGCGGTCGCGACGCGGGACCGTCCGCGTGCCGCCAGAGGACCGTGTCGCGTAAAAACCGTCCACGCGAGCTGGTCGGCGACACCACATCTGGGTCGCGACCTCGATGAGACGAGCGTGTCGCGGCGTAGCGTGGTCAGCGACCACGAAATGCCCACGAGTCGCGATAACCGTGTCGAGACGCGCAAGGTGTGTCGACTAAACTACCTAACCCATGTCAGCGGCGCCAATGGGTTGTCGCGACGCAATCAGCGCAAGCTAGGTCGCGACACCAGCGACGTAATCGCGGCATCACCTACCCTATGCTACAGTGGCATGCGCTCGGCGCGATTAATCGTGGGCCACTTGTATTTGGCGTTGTCAAAAGTGACTGCTTTGAGAAGCGCCTGTGGCCGTCGTCCATGCGCCTGCATACCCAGCCACCCATGTCGCGACACCACTTGCTGTGTCACGACCTGGTGCTGGAAATGTGTAGTAGCCCATTCCAGTTTCTCTTCTGCATTTTCCTTTTCCTTTTCTTTTGTTCTACTCATGTAAAACCACCAGAAATCAACCTCATTTCTATAAAGGCTACGAAATCATGGAAAACTCACCCAAAATGTATATATTACACAAAATGAGTAATTTACAATTTCTATTGAATTACAAATTACACAAAACTGGGTCTTCTACCTAGAATTTACAAAATACAGAAAACATAGCCAAGTTTGACCATTTTTTCGCTTCTAAGACTTCGGATGCATCCCATCCCCAGGTGCACATTCAGTACTTGTAAAGGTGGTTCCCACGACAGGGTAAGTAATGCCCAGTAGTTGAATTCTCTTACCAGGGCTACTCCCCACCTAAAATGCACATGCAATGGCACAACACAAACATCCACATTCCATACAATTTACAATTCAGACATGGAATGACCTATATCATGCATGAGTTGTTTTCATGCCCATATCCCGAGTCACTCACCGACTCCCTCACACATACCTGTGCCAAGTGTGACAATCGTCATTGGTAGTACCAATGACACCATATACCGAGCCCTTGTCGGCTCACCAACGCAAATGCTAGTGCCCGATGGGTAGCTAATCCCAGTCGACCACAGGCTCCTATCCTTGACTAGAAGTCTAAGCGATAACCATGACCGTATGTTTTATTTTGGGCAACATAACTTTTTGGCTTACACCGCGGGTCTCTCACACCCACACATAACTTTTCAAATGGCACCACGGGTCTCTCACACCCATACAGAACTTTTCGGATATTACCACAGGTCTCCTACACCAAAATTCTAGGCTTTTCACCTGAGGGGATTAACAATCCCCTTCTTGCTCCGCCCAACACACCTTAATTCTATTTCATTTTATGATTTAAACCATGACTCATTTATTGGACGTCATCCAAAACACGAGCTCATCATACATTCACCAAGAATGGTGAACAACTCCACTGTGCACCCACACTCGACTCAACGCGATGTAACCGTGCACATGAATGCAATGATGCCAATTCATAAATTCCATTCTTATACAATTATATTCCATATAATTCAAACATCATGTCAACACATCAATTTAGCATGAATTAACATATCATTCATGCCACATCAATTCAAGCATACATGCCCATCACAAGTCACTACCACTCGAGTAATGATACACATGAATCCCTAGGCTTAGTGGTGACATAATTTGTCCACGACTAGCCTCCAACGAGCCATGTAATGGCCTCAATCATGCACAACTATGTGTCATTCATTTGCCAAACAATGGCACACAAACAACTCAATCACGTTATTCAACTACCAAGCAATAACATGCAAACAAAACACATGGACAATTTCAGTCCACAAAGCGGTTTCGGACTGTCCAAGGATGGTCCCCATCAAGCATTCGGTCCTCCTTCTTTGAGAACAAAGTGCATGGCCATTTCCTGTCTCACAACTCCCAAAAACCATTTCCATGGCTTTTTAAACAAGAAGTAACCAAGTAGGAGAAAACCCATACGTCCGGCACCCACGTGTAGCTCTTGCAGTGGGGATAAACTTTGCCTCTTGTATCGCCGAAATTTGACGGATCGATAGTCGGAAAATCTAGAGATAAGGTAGACTCTCTCTCTGTAAAACTCTCCTTCTTTCCCTCTTTCTTTTTCCCTTCTCCCCAAACCGGTTGGGAGAAAATAGTGGTCAAGTAAGATGTCATCTCACTTGCCACATGTCCATTTCTTATTGGCCCATTGGATTTCCTCCTTATTGATTCGTGCCACGATAGGGTGATGCGGAATCAACAAAATTTATATTCCTAAGTTCCTCCTACTGCCTTAGTCAAGCTACTGCAGTATAGCGGTCTAGGGTCGAACACGGGGATGGGTTTTCATCCCACGTATGATTAGCATCAGTGTTTGAAAATGGTGAGGCTTTTGTTTGGATTTTCGGATTTTGTTAAAAACAGTGGGGGTTGTATGTTCCTTTGACTAAGCTGTAATGGCTTAAATAAGTAATGAAATGGTAACACCAGGTAGGTCACTAGCTTGACAACATGGGGGTATTACAGTGTCCTCGGGTTCTTTATCGCATTAGGGCAAATGACATATGTCAAGCCAAAGCCCAGAGTTCTTTGTTTAGCTATAAAACCTAACCCTAAAACCACTCCTATTTGAGTCAACCCAAGTACTAAACATTCAAAGTCCCACATTCAGTTTGAAACCACACGGCATTCAACCTCGTTTCAATGGCTCGTAAATGACATCCTAAAGAATGTCGATTGCATCTTACCATTAAGAATGCCTTTGAACCTAAAAACATGGCAAGTGACCAAGGGAAAGACATTAAATGGCATTAAACCCTAGTTTGGAAGAGTGGGAACCATAAATGCGATTACACAACATTCAAGCATGAGGACAACTCACGGTAACCCCAGGCCAAACTGCTGACCCTCTCTTCAAGGCTGAGGCTTAGCCCAGGCATCCCACTTGAGTTGTCATCCTCAAGGGGGGTGTTTGGTAGCCGAGAAAATGAAAGAAAGAGGAGAGAGAAAGGAAACAAATAGATGAAAGCCGGGAAAACTCGTGATAAATTCCAGTGTCGCTGGTGGTTACAAAAGGTGGGGGCTTATATAGTCCAACCCAAAGTGTGAAAAATACAAAAATACCTAAAATATGAAATTACATAAGGGTCAAAATGGTAATACATCAAAACGCATCGCTTCGGGGATCGGGCATACCAAAACACAAGGGCAACAATTCTCACTATGTAATTTAGCATAGCTTAAAATTGGGCCATGCTTAGCTAAATCGCTAGCCCAGAGAAATCTCCCACAGAGATAGCGTAAAATGGGAAATCTCGCTATCAACGCTGAATTTCGCTAGTTAGTAAATTCGCTAGCCTAAATAAATTTTTGTGAGATAGCGAAATTGAAAATTTCACAGTAAGTAGTTCGCTTAGCAATAAATTTCGCTGGGGCTACGAAATTTCGCTTAGCCTAGCTTAAAATTCTAATTTCGCTAGGATTGCGAAATTTTCGTTATGATTGAGTGAATTTTCAAGAATCCTCCAACGAAATTTTCGTAATCATAGCGAAAACTCGGATTGCCCTTGCCTGCTTTCGCTTCACCGCATCCTTCGCACTCTTATTCATCATCAGCTTCACACATTTCGGTTGAAAACACCGTGGAATCCTCAAAGATTCGGCACATATCTTGACATCAAACTTGAACTTAATTGGCTGAGGCACGCAAACCTGTGAAATTACCAGCAAACAATCTCGAAATGGAATTAGTGAAACTAAGTGGACCCGCATTACCATCAATCACACCGATATGATTAAGGCGTTAAAGCACTCAAAACCTATCTTGAATAGGGCTCAAAATAGCACTTTTTGGCAATTAATCACACCCCCTAACCGACACGCTAGTCCCTTAGCAATGTTAAAACAAAATGGGATGTATGTCGTGCTTTTACAAAAGTGTATTTGGGTCAAAGCGCATGAATGTAAGCTTTACCTTTAGCATGAATAATTTACACCCTGTATGAAAACCGGTCATGAGAGAACAAAAACCATATAAGAATAAGTTTTAGGGCAACACTGGTTCTTAGGAGGCCAACCTGAATTTCCACCAAAATCTAATTGTTCCTAATATAACCAGCTTGAGCCAATAAAATGCAAAGCTATTCCCTCCCCCCAACCTAGCTACTGCCATACGGCCTTAAACCGTCGACCAACCTAAATAGGGCTAATGACGCCTTATTTCTTCCTTGATTGCTATGTAGGTGCAATGTTAAAACCTGACTTCACCAAAGTCCTGTAACGGGGTCCACCGATAACTCCCAACCAATTAAGGTTTCAGTGCATCAAGCCAAAAGGATCACTTGACCACAAACTCTGCAGGCTTCACCCTGGACTTCAAATGACTTTGAGAATTAAGCACCTACAACACGCTAAACTTCACCCATCCACCCTTGTAGCGAACACAAAGTCGATGACTCCCAACCAATTAAGGTTTGTAGTGGCATCTGGCTTAAAGGCTTTCGGCCATATACCCCCTGACCGTGTTCGTTTCAAGGCAAAGCTACTCGCTTTTATTTTTTTTTTTCTTCCTTTCTTTCTTTTTTTTTTTTTTCGCTTCTTCCTTTTCATTCGAAGTCTACATCGTCTTCATGCACCTGCAATAAAACCTATTGTGGGTCACAACAAATTTAAGGCCGACTTTTGCAAAGTGGAAAGAGGTACAAAGCTTCAACCTATTGGTACAACTGTGCAAAGGTGTGAATTAGCTAGTGCCGGGAATGTTCAAGGTTGAACATGCTGAAACTTCAATTGACCAAAAACCAAATCATGCATGGAAATGTTCTGTAACATTATGTAACATTCAGGGCTTCAATTTTTCAGCAACCAGCAAGAGAAAATACACACAAAAATGAAGATACAAAAGTGAATTGAAAAAGTGTAGTAAGATGTAAATATGCTATAAAGCTTTGATAAAACCAAAATGGCTAATACGTCATTGATATACTAAACATAACAAAGTACCACTCCGCCTACTATCAAGCAATACATGAATCCTATACAAAATTAGTAGGCAACTGATAAAGCCGAATCAGACGAAAATATATTAGAACACACTCCTAACTCTAACTTTCCTCCCAACCAAAGTAGAAACCCGTAATAGGTAGAACGGAGACAGGAGCGCACTCGCCCCAATCTCGCGGTGGTGGATCCAAGTCGCCGCCGCCGTGGCCAAGATATCTAAGGAGTACGCCAGCCGTTGTCGTGGGCTCGTCTCGTTGGGCAGGAACATGTGGGAGACCGAGGTGACTCATGATCCGTGAGGGAGCAATGGTATGACAAGGTTTCAAAGTGGTCTCGCCAAGTCAACTCGTCCATCGATGCCCGTAGTGGCCAACGAATAGACAAGATCCATAATGTACCGCAGCTCCTCGAACCGACATGAACGTTCCAAGAATGCCGCTGTATATGATGGGCCTGGGGTGCCGCTAGGCCGTGGCCGGGCTGTGGAGGAGGGTATTGGTGGGAGGAGATGGAGGAGATAACCTGCACTGACTCCCTCTCCATCTCTACCCGGGAGCCAGGATCACCCTCCTCCGGGAGTCCTCCGCCTCCCTCATCCGGCACTCCTCCCGGTCCCGGAGGAGAAAAGAAATAGGCATCACCATGGCCTCTCCATAAACAGACTCGAGGCATCCGATCCTCCTCTCGGCTACCTGGCCCTCTTAAAGCCCAAGTGCTCCAGACCTCGGCCCAAGAGCGCGGCACTCAACAGCGTATACTCTCAGCTTGCGCCAGCCCTCGCAGACCCATTCAAATGCATGAGGAGAGGTCATCACCAACTCGTGAGGACTGGAACTTAATCCTCCGAGATCTCTATGAGCCGAGTATGGATCCCCACGCCGTAGCACAGAGCTGGAAGAGGCTGTCCGAGCAAGTGATCAATGAGAAGCTAACTGAGGCGGAGCCGCCTCCTAAGAGCACTGTGTCCCGCCAGAAGTCACGGCGAGAATGCGACCATCCCCTCCGTGTCTACCGAGGCCAACTGATACCCCCTCCAGAATTGGGCTCACTACCGGGCAGGCCTAATGCAAGCCTGATATGTCCGTCGCTTCTGAGTACCCTACGATCATCAATACCGAATCTGAGTCTAAATGACTCTACGCCTCCCGAAGTCATAGAGTGGTGAACTCGAAGCACCACCCGGGGATAGTATAACTAATTTCTGTCATGTACTGAAGAAGGAGTAATGCGAATCGGCCTCTGGGCCGGAGTACCTTGAACCGAGGTCGGGTCAGCGCCCCAGACGTCAGAATACGACTCTCCATGGAATCTCCGGGCGTGAGCCCGACGCCTCCTAATCGGTCCCTCAGAAAAAGAGGTCGTCTGATCCTCGACAGCGATGAACCCGGGCGCACGAGGTCTCCGCCGCCGGTGTGGGAAGGCGACTACCGAGGCTCAGATGATGAGGACCCCCATTCCTTTAGCGTACGGTCCGGCTTCGGGAGGACCGGCCCTCCGGATAGTCTCGAGGCACCGGGAGGGCCCGAGGTCCCATCCGAACCGACATCTCCCGAACCCCGAGGCTCCTCAGACCGGCTCAGTGGACCGGCACTGAACCTGGCCCCGCTCCTCCCGCCTGGAGTGCCGAACCCGACTGGGCCTCAAAGGACCTCCGGCACGCACTACATCTTATAATCGAAAAGGACACAAGGTAAGGTGCGGGTACCATACTGGGAGAAATGTAGCTGCAGGTGCACACACAATAAGTCGACCAGTACTCACCGGGACCACACCAAACTACTAGGGCCAGTGGAGCTTGAGAACAAGGTTAGTGGAAAATAGTATGTGGCAAACCTGTGGGCACGAGTGGCACAGCAAGGGCACTACGCGACAAGTGGTGACCACAAGTGCTGTGTGGTCCAACCAGTGGCTCAACGCCGACGCAGTGGCACGAGCAGGAGGCTCAAGGGACTAAGCAGACACGTCCCAGCAGTTGGATCAAAGGCGCTGACCGGCAGCGCGGAGAAGGCGCTCGACCCGGGCACGAGCACGCATAGCGGCAGAGACAGTGCACGCATGAGGACACCATGTCGTCACGCTACGGCGCTGTGGGTAGGGGGTGGGGAAGGCTTGAATTGTGGACCGAAAATGAAACTTCCCCCCTCCCTATAAATAAAGCCTCGAGGAAGACGAAGAGCCACCGGGCTGATTTCGCTATAATAGCGAAATTGAGCCAAAATTGGGTTCACCTGCAATAAAAAAATAATTTGATTTAAACATATTGAAAACAAAAATCAACAAGAATTATTATTCTAAACAAAAATTTAAAAATAAAATAATAAAAATAAAATAAAATTAAACGTAGGCTACTTAAAAAGGAAAGCCGCTTAAACTGAAATTAATAAAAAGGAAAGTTACTAAAAATAGAAAAACTATCGAAATTAATCAATTTTTAAACAGTGTTTGAGTCGTAAATTTGGTTTCATTTGACACCAAATCAAATTCTCAATTTTACTAACTCCATTCATTGGGGGTCAAGGAGATGAGCCTCTAACCCCGAC
Source organism: Tetrastigma voinierianum (assembly GCA_016808115.1). Taxonomy (NCBI): domain Eukaryota; kingdom Viridiplantae; phylum Streptophyta; class Magnoliopsida; order Vitales; family Vitaceae; genus Tetrastigma; species Tetrastigma voinierianum. Next base: position 882,207 of record JAEQBH010000061.1, read on the forward strand.
TGGTCAGGTCATGTTCCTCTCATGCTCGTCCCTTCTTCGTTGATTTTCTTCTTCTCACAAGGTGATTTTGGGCTGACCAATTGCTCTGTGATGGACGACCGATGGTAACCTCCTAAAACAACTATTTCATCTTGGTTACTAATTCTTAAAATTTATGATCTTTGGCTTCCCGCATTATGACCAACCGAGCAAACTTCATTCTTCCTTCCTCATCACCTCCATCGCTCAGGCTTGTGGCTCAAGTGAAAATGTTGAGCTCCAATGTCATGCTGCCAAACGGAGTTGCATGACTCCATTTCGCAAGTAATTGATAATTGCATTTCTGCAAAGGGCCAAAAATGGTCTTCCCGTGATAATTGGCACGTGATTTGGGCCTTATAATTTGCAATCGGGTTCTGAGATCAAGCACTACAAAGTCTACTGGGTAGTAGAATTTGTCTACCTTCACCAACACATCCTCAACTATTCCCTTGGGAATCTTCACTGATCTATCAACCAATGATAAAGTGATGTTGGTAGGTTTGAGCCCTCAAACCTAACTCAAGTATACACCGAGTATGGCAAAGAGGTTTACACTGGCCCCCAAATCGAGCAATGCCTTATCTATGCAAGTCCCTCCAATGTTGGATCAAATTGTGGGAGACTCGATCCTTATATTTGACCGGTTCTTGCTTTTGGATTACATGGCACCACTTGCCTTGCTAGGAAGGCTTTCTTCTAATGCCCAACTTCTTTTGATTGTACAAAGATCTTTCAAAAACTTTGCATAGGCAGGACTCGTTTGAAGGATGTCCAAAAAAGAGGTATGTCAATCTTCACTCATCTTAGACTTCCAGGATGCCCGCCCGTCGCGATTCCTTCTTCTTACTTCTAAGGCCTCGGGAAATGGAGGCATGCAAAGGCTTCATCGAGTCCCCACCCGATGATCACCCTCCTCGTGCCCACTTCTTTTCTTTGCATGTCTCTTTCAAGAATTGCGGCACGGTTGCTCTACTTCCCTCCACCCCTCGAGTGATTATGGATTCACTTCATCCATCCCGAATTACTGGATGAACCTAATACCTCATGTACCCTTGGATTTGGCAATGTCTGGGAAGCGGAACCTTCCTCTCCCTGTACCTCCATAATATTGTTGATCTTTTTGTGATTGAATATTATAGTTGTCTATTTTCATTAAGATTACCTCGCTTCTCCATTTTTGTTTAGTGTACTTTCTACAGTTGTCAACTTTGTGCCAATTGTGCATTGATCCCTTTGTTCTTCCAATAAAATTGCCTACCACCTTGCTCAAATTCAGAATTGCTTGCTCAACAGTGAAGAGTAATGATGACGCTGTGGTCGAGAAGTAGAGGAACCAAACTCGTTGTTTGACACCGGTGGCACATAGGCGGGATTGAATGTGAGAGGTCAGTGATTCTTCCAGCTTGGAATTGTAGGTATTACCATACGGGGCATTGGGTTGTGGCTCAGGACACCTACAATATTTATATCTTCACATCAAATCCTCTTCACCGATGGGATACTGGATGATGTTCTCCTCGATTAACAAGTAGTTGACAACTCGATGAATGGTCAGTCTGTAGTGTTTTCAACATCGTCGCACTTCATGGGAGCCTCTTTCCTTCTAGCTCCTCCACCTTCCTAGCTAGGGTCAGATTTTGCTTTCATTTCCATGTCCTCCAAAGTGCAAAATTCCTCCCTGTGTGCCCCTCAGTGGCCTCATTTTCCTCCACCTCTGGTTTGGTCTATCCCATCCCTTTGGAAGTTTCAGCCACATAACTCAAGAAATCCATAGCTTAATCTGGATTTTTACTCAGAAAATCAGCTCCACACATGGTTTCTAGCAATTGCTTCATGGCAGGGGACATACATTATAGAAATGATTCATCAACATCCAGTGCCGAAACCATGATGTGGACAAGCACCGACATGGTCTCCATGAATCTCCTCCCAGATTGGTAGAATTTCATTGTCAAAGGCCGAGTAGAAGATCTGCCTCAAACCGTTGGTCTTTGTGGCAATCAAGAATTTCTCTGTACCAGCTCAAGATCGCCCACTTCTAATCGCGTTTCTACTCAAAGTGAATTGAGCCACTTAGCTTTGTATCCTTGAGTGTCAGTGACAAGTTTTCACTTTGAGCAACTCCATGTCGGTTATTCTCCTTAAAAGCATACTTCCTCAAAACTCGTATGTGTGAATAGCGGATTCATTCCATACCATGAAATGTGGGTAGCTAAGGCACTCAGTAGGTCTCACCGCTACATCCTCAAGCAGTGAGGTATGACGCAGTGAATAGGAGCACTCACTCAGGAGGGTGTATGTGTTCCCTCATCGACCAGAGATGCCGCTTGATTCCATGGGAGGAGTTTGTTGACTTTGTCAGTTCCTCGGTAGACTATTTGGTCACCGGTGGCACACCGATTTCACAGCCTCACTAATTGGTGACTCACTCTTGGCAAAGCCTACCCATGTCCTCCGCCCAAGCACGCATAAACACCTCGTTACACAAAATGGGACACAACAAAGCAATACAAACAACCTGCAAAAAAGGTCGTTGTTAGATAAGTCAAAATCGATCAGAAGAAACAAAATACAGCAAGAATCGAAGCAAGAAACTTGTAGTTCCCTGCACACTTAATTCAAAAAAGGACTGAAGCATGTCACCACTCAGAATGGATTACAAGTACACATCAACTCATCATACGAGTTTAGCAATTCATCCGTTAATCGCGCCATTTGATCTTCGTACTACAAGTAAGGTGATGCGAATCAACAAAATTTATATTCGTTCCTCCTACCGCCGTAGTCAAGCTTACCTAAAAGTAAAGATAGCAGTCTAGTGTTCAACGACGGATGGGTTTTCATCCCACGATGATTAAAGTACTCCGTTGTTCAAAATGGTGAGGCTTTTGTTTGGGATTTTCGGATTTTGTTAAAACAAGGGGGGGTTGTATGTCACTGACTAATCAATGGCTTAAATGAAAGTGTGAAATGGTAACCTGGAGGCTTGGGGTCACTAGCTTGACAACATGGGGCATTATGCGTTGTCCTCCTGGTTCTTTCCTCGTGATTAGTAAGCAAATGACATATAGTCAAAGCCAAAACCGGTTCTTTGTTTAGCTATAAAACCTAACCCTACCCCTAAAAACCACTCCTATTTGAGTCAACCCAAGTACTAAAACATTCAAAGTCCTATTCAGTTTGAAACCCTAGCATCTCAATCCTCATTCCCATGGCTCGTAAATGACATCTAAAGAATGTCAGTGCATCTACCATTAAGAATGCACTGAACCCTAAAGCATGGCAAGTATTGACCAAGGGAAAGACATTAAATGGCATTAAACCCTAGTTTGGAAAGCTGGGAACCATAAATGCAGTACCTGTAACATTCAAAGCATGAGGACAACCTGCAGTAACCCCAAAACCAAGCTAGCAACCCTCCTCTTCAAGGCTATGAGGTTTAGCCAAGCATCCCTTGAGTTGTCATCCTCAAGGGGGGTGTTTGGCAGCCGAGAAATGAAAGAAAGAGGAGAGAGAAGAGAGCAAATAGAACCCTAAATGAAAAGCTGCGGAAAACTGTATTAAATGAAAGTTGCTTAGGGTTACAAAAAGGTGGGGTTTATATAGTCCAACCCAAAGTGTGAAAATACAAAAAAATACCTTAAAATATGAAAATTACATATGGGTCAAAATGGTAATACATCAAAACGGTCGTTTGGGATCAAGTATACCAAAACATAAGGGCAGCAATTGGCTATGCAGGGAATCTCGCAGATAATTAAAATTCGCTATGTTAATAAATTTCGCTAGCCTAGCTTAAATTTACGTAGATACGAAAATGGAAATTCTCGCTATCAACAAAGTGAATTTGCTATTATAAATTTTCGCTTAGCCTAGCGAATTTTCGTGAGATAGCGAATTGGAAATTTCGCTAGCACAGAAATTCTCTAGCTAGCTAAATTCTTCGCAATCACAAAACCCGATCGCTTCCCAGCTCCTCGTTTTGCTCACGTGATCCTCTCTCGCACTTTATTCATCACTTCGCTTCATACTGGGTTGAAAACACCGGTGAATCCTCGCATTCTAAGACATATCTTGACATCAAACTCAACTAATTACGAGGCACGCAAACCCGTGAAATTACCAAAAACAATCTCGAAATGGAATTAGTGAAACTAAGTGGACCTGCACACATCAATTGGCTTAATTGATATGATTAGTGAGCAAATAGCACTCAAAACCTATCTTGAATAGGGCTCAAAATAGCACTTTTTGGGCACTAATCACTTATCCACTTATCCTTAATAGTGGATTTCCTTCCACTCATGAGATGCCACATGTCCACATGGGCCCCACCTGACTCTCATTGTTTGACTTGCTCAAGACTCGACACGTGGCTTAATGTGAGCCACTCAACACCTGCCATGTGTCATCCGACACCATACGCCTCGAAAAACATGCAATTTCGATTGAAACTTTAATCCAAACGTAAATTCGATGTGACAATTTAGATTTCAAGAAACGATTTCTACCCATGAAATCCTGCCTTCATCAATCAAGACCTAGAGAAATTCCAATTTTTCGATCGAAATTACAGTTTTACATTTCTAAAGAAAATTTGGATTTTTTTTTTTCCAGGGTTTCACAAAAAGCTTCATATTATTGTTATGATAAAGACTTTTTCCTATTTTTTACTTTTGCTTTTGTATTTCTTCTTGTTTTATAAAGACTTCCAAGCCAAACTTTATTTTTCACTTTTATTTTAACTTATGTAATGTTTTTTCAACTTTGTACCTTTTAGCAATTAATGTTTGCAAAACTCGAGAAAATTCAATTTTTTAAGAAAGGGTAAAACGGTAATTTTAGTTGAAAATCCAAAATTTTTCTAGATCTCGGATGACGAAATCGACTCCACCGTTGGAATCATCTCGCGAAATCTAGTTACCCACCAAATTTCATTCTGGATTCGAGATACTTCTGGATTGCTGAGGCACCAAGGGAATAAATAACACTCAATTGCTCGATGGCTCATAATGAGCCATGTGTCAAATGGAGAGGATAAGTCAAAAGTCCAAGGAGTGGCCATGTGTCACAACTTGATAGGATGGAAATCTAAAGTTTTGAATAAGTGGATAAGGGAAATCCAAAAAGAACCAATGGTGAGGTGACATGGAGTGCGGGGGCATCCCACTGGAAAGATTGTGCCAAACCGAAAGAGAGAGGGAAAGAGAGAAAAATAAATAAATAAGGGAGAGGGAGAGAAAAGAGAAAGAGGAGAGAGAAATCTAACTTTCACGATCTAAGAAGACGGTACGGTTGCCGTGCCAAGAACAAAAGATCATTTGCTCGACAAAGGCTACGCGTGGATACAAAAAACACGAGATTTCGCAGAGGATTCAAGTGAAGAGTTCGAGAAATCAAGGGTTTCAGGTTTAGAAAGTGTCCACGGGACTTCATAGAGCAACTTCTATGCTTCAGGATGTAGGTCTTCTCTTACTTTGGTTATTTTCTATCTTAAGGGCTGTGTGGTTATGTTTTGCCCCGAGGGGATGTTTGGTTGCATTTTGAACTATGGGAAGTTGCCCAATTTTGATCCCATTCATTAGCTGGTCCTTAGGACTGGTTTTCGGGTAGGAAACAAAGGGAATTTGGTCATGTGTCCTTCAAGTAAATTGTAGCCACATCAGTGAACTTGATGTTAGGAATTTGAATTACCTAAATCGGACCTTTATGGCCGAAGTTATGGTTTGTTTAGCTCGGAATAGCTTCTGCTAAAGCCCTACCTGGGGCCTAGGTTCTCGGCTTGGTCTGGTCTCGACTAGTTTGTTTGGTCAGGGTTTGCCTGGGCTGGTTTGCCCGACCGGATTCACAAACTGGCTTGTCCTAGCTTAGGTGAAAGTTTTCCAGCTGGGTCTCAGCGGCTAGTGAAAGTATTTTCTACCGGGTCCGTCCGCCTAGGTGAAAGTCCGGGTCCTACTGGTCTCGACTCATTCATAGCAGGCCTCCAACGTTGGAATCCATAACTTTCAGCCCAAACTGACGGTGGCATTCTTGACTCCTATGGAAAGCTCTTTGAGTCTAGAATATGACCATATGCCTGTGAATGGCATGTTGTGCTCACGTATTTTTTCAAAAATTGATTATTGCACTAAGTGTGCTAATCACTTGAATATGGAATGACATGTTGAATGAAATACACTGTTTGTGCGTCATTGCTTGATAATTGACTAACACGTTATTGCAGAGAATGAGGGCCATTGATATTGGCTTGTTGTAGGCTACTTGTGATTATTGATATGTCATACCTAGCCTAGAGGTTAAAGTAAGTCGCTAATTGATTGGTAACGGCTTGTGATGTCAATATGGGTGTATTTAGATATGTTGACATGATGAATGAAAATTATTAGCAATAAATTGGAAATGAGACATGTAGTACTATGTGTCATACTTGCATTCCATATGCATGGTAACATTGCGTTGAGTCGGGTGTGGGTGCATAGAAACGGTTAATTCACCATTCTTGGTGAATGTGTGGTGAGCTCAAATACAGCCATTCAATCAGGATCACAAAGGGTATATATATATATATATATATATATATATATATATATATATATATATATATATATATATGTAAGTTAATATAGAGTAAGATGGGGTAGATCCCCCCTCCCAAGGTGAAAGACCCAAATCTATACCCGATTAGACATGATCACCGTCGATGAAAGACCATAAACATGTTGAGAAGGCGTGCGACGTTCCTGTGGTGAGAACCCAAAAATACGCAGCCCACAAATAAACACACGGGATTTAATAAAAAAATTCAAATGAGTATTGGAGGTCGTTCCAATGAGTCAAGTCTTTGGGTAAGACACCAATGACTGTTTTTTCACGCTTGACGTTGCATGTGTGAGGGAGTCGGTGAGGACTCGATACATGGGCATGGTGGGTCACATTTCATTCATGGCATGTAGAATTCCATTCTAGGTTTCCATAATCTTGATTAGAATGTGTTTCTTTCTTTTATGACATGACCATTGCATGTGCACTTAGGTGGGGAGTAGCCTCTGTAGGAGTTTACTCCATCAAGTATCGCTTCACTCCACATGGGACCCCTTTCGCTAATGTGAATGTGCAGATGTCGCTCACTAGAGGCCGATATTAAGAAGGAAGCAGGATTGTCGCTTTGATTTATAATTTGTAAAAAATGTATTAGCATGCTAAATTTTGATATATGTTTCGTATAAGAGTGACGTAATTTAGACTCTTATGGACAATGGTTTTAATAGTCATGTGCTTATATGTTTGAGTATGTGTAAATGGGCCCTACGTGGCCATTTTTACTTGTATGTGAAACCGGTGAGGTTGTTGTATAATATTGGGCCATGTTGCCAAGTAATTGCACAGGTTGTATTTTGGGTAGAGCTCCCCGTACAAATGAGACTAAGCCCGATTTTCGTTAAATCTTGAGTCCCAGAAAAAGGAGACTCAATGGTGTAGTGTCGAGTTACCCGACATTCATGAATCTTCCGTGGGTTAATGGGTTATCAATGGACCCCCAGGATTTGGGGCGTCACAATGTTAATACTATTCAATATATTTTTACTATTCTTTTATCCGATTCATGTTTGATTTTAATCTTATCATAAAGATTCTAAAAAGTTTTTATATTAATTAGTAATCTTACCATTTTATCAAATTCTTCACAATTACAAAATTCTTCTAAATGATATTGAATGTGATTTTCTGTTAGATTTATGATTTTTTTTTTTGTGATTTCAGTCTTAAATTCTTTTATTTTTTGTTTTTCAGTTAGATCTATTATGCTTATGTTATCACAAACTTTTTCTGCATAACTTATGTTATTCATCACTAAACAAATATTATGTATCAAATTGTGATAAATCATAAACTTCGATATTATCATATGAGATTCTTGGATAATTTATTTTTATATTATTTTTAAAATAAAATAATATTATTTTTCTAATTTCTTTGAACTTTGTTATTCCTATTTCTTTGAACAAAATAAATTTCATCATTATAATTATATTATCACATGATTACTGCCTTTTATTTTATCTGAACCTAGGGCTCTAATACCATTGTGTGTGGTGCTCTATAAAATCAATAGAGGGTAACCAGTAGAACAACATTATGTGTGGGGATCTGATACCATTATGTGTGGGACTCTATAATATCAATAGAGGGTAACTAGCGGAACAACATTAATAACTCATGTTGAATACACAATTGAGCAATAATTATATTGGAATTCAGCATCTTCAAGTCATACTTTGCTCACATATTGCATAAGAATAGGTACTTTTAATTGTTTCCGTGTTTTTGGACTTGTACAGGTTTTTCAGGTTTCATACAATAATATTATAAAGGATTCGCGGTCCGTAAAGTGATACGGGTTATCGAGAATGATGGCAATCGCAGAAGTTTCGAAGTGCAATAACTAGGAGACAAGCGCAGGACTGCACTTGCAGACAGCCCAACCCGCACTGGGCACACCCAAGCCGTAAATCACCAGAGAGTGAACCTGCACCGATACAGCCAACTGCACCTGCACACCTAAGCTAGAAATTACCAAGAGCCAACCCAGACGCAGACAAAGACTGGTTCTGCACTCTACAAGACTAACCCAGACCGGTATAAGCCGCAGGAGAGCTATGGAATTGAGCAGAATTCGATTCTAATGCAAGGGCACGCTCATTCAACTGTCAATGCGGGATCACAAATGGAAAAGTAAAAGCCAGCCGATAGAGGGAGAAGGCAGCTTTTTGATTGTTAGGGTTAGGTTTTCATAGAAGGAGTGTTCTTTTCCATAGTTTCGGCGAAGGTTTATAGATTAGGGTTAAAGACTTCATTTTTCTGGAGATTTTGGATTTCAAGCGCATGTAACCTTTCAGTTAGACCACACATCTCGTTTTATCTCTCAGTATTTTGTATTTTTCATTCCTGGGTTTTGCACTTGAATTCTGATTTTCTCAAAGTTCCTTTTATGAATAAATTCTCTTCAATTACGATTTGCTTTATAATTTCCATGGAGTTCTAAACTTTTATGTTGGGGTTCTATGATGGAAACTCACCCTGATCAAGGTAAAATCCTCACCTCTTTTATACTTCAATGGATTGCAGATGTTAATCACTTGTAGAGAAACTTTATAAAACCTTAGTTGGGCATCCTCTTGACAACGTGTGAACGAGAGACCCTCGGTACACGTTGTACTTGATTTCAAATACAAGCTAAGAGTCTGAATTAATTGTTAAACAAGTGCTTAACATTCCTCGATCGTTTTTTATTCTAAAAGAGCGTTTAAAGCAACATCTTCCATCGAAGACCATTCATCAATGGCTCTTAGATGAGACTATAAACTAAGAGGTGGGAATTACGTGAGTAATGGTGAGTGGAAACCTAAGAATCCCAAGAATCATCTTTCTATTTTAAAATAGTTAATTTAATCAATCCTTAAATCAACCAACCACAACCCCATAATTTTTCAAATACACACTTTGAGAATAGCTCCTAAGGATCAACAATTAGACCACTCCCTGTGGAGATGACCTGTGGACTCCCACAGTATTACAATGCTAGACAACAAAATTCAGCATACGAATAAGAATGAAGCATTTTTGGCGCCGTTGCCGGGGAGTGGCGATCAATCCATTTGATCTGAAGAGAGCTAGAGGTAATTTGCAATTGCATTGCAAATCCAGTATGTTCTCTACTTTTCTTTTTAATTTGTTTTTGTGAGAAATCTAGGTGGGTGTTTGCTTGGAAGGGGTAGGATTAGTGCATGTCGGTTTGGACTCGCAACGAGCAACGCCGACTTGTAAGAATTGTACCTCCAAGAGATTCTGAAGAACCCATATTAAGTCCATTGTTTCAAGAGAATCTTACACCTTAAATGGACCACCCCGGGAGTCAACAACCAATTTTTAATCAAAATGCTCAAGGGATACCCGTTAACCCACAAGGACTCCATGAACCTCCACAACATGGAGACGGTGGAGCCGCACCCCAAAGAACACCCGCAGAGGGGGAAATGTTAATCCTCAAATTAATCAATATCGAGCTCCCCCTGCTCCTTTACCCAATGTGGAAAGAACCCTTCGAGAAATTTTGCAACCTCAAAGAACCACAACAAACTCATGTATTCGCCTTCCTGAAGAGGCTAATCAATTCCTCATGAAGTCGGAAATGATCCGTCTTCTACCTGTATATCAAGGGGTCGAGTCTGAGAACCCCTATTCATTCATGAGAGACTTTGAGGATGTTTGCAGTGCATTTCTCTCTAGTAGTTCACCTCTCCACATAATCTGTATGGTTCTATTTCCTTCTGCTCTAAAGGAGAAGGCCAAAATCTGGTTTAATTCTCTTGCACCTAATTCAATCTTTACATGGGAAGACACGCGAATGAATTTCACAAATTCTTCCCTCCAAAGACGCACTCAATGCTCTCATGCGAGCAATTCAGAACTTTTCTGAAAAGCCGGGTGAACCTTTGCCATGGTGGCCGAAAGATACAAGGGATCTCCTCCATGCTATCCTCATCATGGCCGGATGTGGGACAAATCTGTGCATATTTTCATCAAGGGCTATCTTTGAATAATAAACAATACATCCAAACATGTGCAGAGTTTTATGAAAAGAAAGATAGGAGGCAATCAACTCTTTGACACCATAGCAGAAATACTCAACATGGGAGACTAACACTCAGACATTGCTAAAGTGCATAATACACCTACAGGGGGAGGAATCCATCACTTAAGAGAGAATGATGATTTGCAAGCAAAAATCACCAATTTAACAAGGAAGTTGGAGGCTATAGAGTTGAAAAAGGTGAACGAGGTAACTAGTGTGCCTCAAGTACCCTCGGTACCTATTGGACCCAGAGTGGAGGAGCCATGCATCATATGCGATGATCCTACGCACGCAACTATTAAACCTTCCTCAAGTTAAGGGAGCTATTCAAATAGAGCAAGCTAATGCCCTTAACTACCAAAGGAAACCTTTCAATTCTCCATATTCTGAAACATATAATCCAGGATGGGGTAAGCACCCTAATTTTAGTTGGAGAAATGAGGGAGGCCCACATAACTTGCCAAACAACCAAGGCACCCATTATCAAAACCAAGGTTTTTCAAATCCAGTTCCTCCATTTCAGAATCAAGGTCCCCAAGGATTTCCTGTGAACCCTCATCAAGGTTTCCATCCATCGAATCAAGGGAATCCAAACCCACAACATTATCAGCCTCCACATAAGAGAAGTTTGGAGGATATAGTGACACAGGTCGTACAGACCTAACAATCCACAAACACTGAATTTCGAACTACTTTGAATGACGTGAGATCCCAAATCACTAAGCTAACCTCTTCTATGGGCAATTTCCAACAAGAAAAAGGGTAACTCCCTTCTCAAACCATCCAAAACCCCCAAGGTCAAAATAGTGTCGAGTTTCAGCCTGGGCCGAGGGTACCTTGAACATTGTAAGGTCGCCACCACTCTTCGGGCTGCAAGGTAATCACAAAACCATTCAAACCAAGGAACCAATACAAAGAGTCCTTCCAAAGTGAACCACTGAGATGATGAGGTGTCTGGACAAGCCTCATGCTCCCAAAGCCGATATTATCGTAGGGTGAGCCAACAAGACAAGGCTACCATATCCTCTTAGCTCCACACCTCATAGGTTGAAAGCTCCAAAGAAAGTGAACAATCATTCTCGGGAATCTATGAGTCAGTTTCAAACAAGTGAAATCAACATTCCTTTACTAGATACCATTAAGCAAATTCACATATTAAGCTTCTAAAGGATCTGTGCACGGTAAAAGGAAACTAGGTGTCAACAAGGAGGCATTCATGACTGATACCACTCACGATTTGAAACAATTCCGCCCCAAAATACAAAGACCTGTAGTGAAGCCTACTATTTCATAGTAGTAGTGGAATTCAAAGCTAGGACATGCTTTAGTGGATTTAGGGGCAAGTGTTAATTTGTTGCCTTACTCAGTATATGCCTGGATCTAGGTTAGAGAATTAGAGCCAACCAATATCACCCTCCAATTAGTTGACCGTAGTGTAAAAATTCCTAGAGGATAAGAAGGATGTATCAGGCCAAGTGGATAAGTTCTATTTTCCTAGAGATTTTGTCGTGCTTGACACTACAACCGGTGGTGAACCAAGGAACCAGCCTCAAAGTGATTCTTGCACTATCTTGGTAAATTGCTAATGCCATCATACAATCGTAGGGGAGGCCTCATGACACTATCATTTGTAAATATGGATCGTTAATCAATATCTTTAATGTTATCAAGGGAATGGGGATGAGGAAGATGTTTGTGAGGTAAATATGGTTGATTATGTGGTACAGAAATACTTAGATAATGTCTCACATGATGACCCTCTCATGTCCTTTCGCTTGTGTTTTTCCTAGTTGGGTATAAGGACCACATTAATTCCAGTTCCTACACTCCATAATTGAACACAATGAGGTATTGGAAGTTAATGGACGGGCACCTAAATTCGAATCCATTACCACCAATCGAGGATGTGGCATTACCCTCTCGAAGAGAGACCACCTAAGCTTCGAGTTGAAACCTTACCATCACACCTCAAATATGCATTCTTAGGGGAAGAAGAAACGTTTCCGGTAATCATATCTTCGTCTTTAGAGTTAAACCAAGAACATAAAATTTTGGAGATATTGAGAACCCACAGAACTGCCCTAGGATGGACAATTGCATATATTAAGGGAATTAGTCCCTTGATCCGCATTAAATAGAGTTAGGATTCACTTGGAAAGAGGATGTTAAGCTTCAGACAACCACAAAGACGACTGAATCCAATAATGAAAGAAGTGGTCAAGAAAGAAGTCTTAAAACTCTTGGACGTAGGTGTTATTTACCCCTATTGCAGATAGCAAGTGGGTCAGCCTAACACAGGTAGTCCCTAAGAAATCCTGCGTCACTGTGGTAGCAAATGAAAATAATGAGCTACCCCACTCGTACACCCATTGGAGGTGTGCATAGATTATAGGAAATAATGCAGGTACTAGGAAAGACCACTTTCCTCTCCCGCTTGTTGATCAAATGTTAGAGAGAGTTGCGGTGGCATGAATTTTATTGTTTTCGATGGCACCAGTGGTACAATCAAATTGAGATAGCTTTGGAAGATCAAGAGAAAACTACATTTACTCCGTCCTTTTGGTACTTTCGCTTGTGGAAATGCCCTGATTATGTAATGCACCCGGAACCTTCCAATGGTGCATGATGGGAATTTTCAGTGACATGATAGAAATCATTTTGGAAATCTTTATGGATGACTTCTCCGTTTTTGGTGACTCATACGAGGGATGTTTGGAGAATTTACGTAAGGTTTTAGAGAGATGTCAAGAGAAAAACCTTGTGTTAAATTGGGAAAAGTGTCATTTCATGGTAACACAAGGGATTGTCTTAAAGGCATAGTATCGAAAAATGAGAGTGAGTGGATAAGGCCAAAGTCGAGTTGATCTCCACTTGCCTACTCCTAAGTGTGTTAGAGACATAAGGTCATTCTCGGGGACACTGGATTCTATAGAGATTCATAAAAGATTTTAGTGCTATAGCTCGCCCCTTATAAATTTGTTTACAAGGATGTCCTTTGCATGGTTAGGAAGCTCAGGAGGTCGCTTGTAAACCTCAAACTATGTTGGTGTCGCTCCCATCATGCGATCTCCTAATTGGAACCTTCCAGATCATGTGATGCTAGCTGATTATGCTATGTATCGCTTTAGAAGGGTGCCGAAGATAAAAGGCCTCAGGATCTACTATGCCAAAGAAACTCTAGATTCCGCTACAAATTACATATAACCACTAAAAAGAGTTTTTAGCCGCGCCTTGCCTTAGAAAAGTTCAGCCATACATCAGAGGGTCTCTCAGAACCATTTTCATTGCATCACGCACATCGAAGTACCTACTTCTAAGTAGATACCAAGCCTCTGCTTGACTAGGTGGATCTCATAATGCCAAGAATTCAACTCCACTTAAAGATAAAAGGTCGAACGTGGTCACGACCATTTATCTCTAAGTATAGTCTTAATCCATTTCATGGCGTACCCATAGGCTTACGCTTTCCTGATGAGCAGCTTTTTTCTCTTGTTCATTGCCCATGGTACGCGGACATAGTAAACTACCTAGTGACTGGTCAAATTCCACCCCAATGGCCTTCTCAACAAAAAAGGAAATTTCTGGTGGACATTAAGAAGTATTATTTTGATGATCCATATCTATTTAAATATTGTCCAGACCAATTGATGAGAAGATGTGTACCCAATGATGAGCAACTTGGGATACTCACCTTTTGCCATTCCTGAAGCTTGTGGAGGGCATTTCTCTGTAAGGAAAATAGCATATAAGATTCAAAGTTTTGGCTTTAATGTCTACACTGCTTAAAGATTGTTTCGAATTTTGCAAACTTGTGCTCTGGGTACAACAATTAGCTGAGTAACAAAAAGGAACCATGATGCCTCTACCCCGATTTTAATCATCGAGATCTTCACCGTTGGGGTATAGACCTACGGGCCTTTTTCTCCTTCTCAGGGGTACCTTTATATTATGTTATCCGTTGATTATGCCGTATGGGCTGGAGGCTATTCCAAACAGAACTAATGACCAAGGTTGTTTTAAAATTTATAAAAGAACATATTTTTCTCGATTCGTGTACCTGCGGCAATTATCGCTGATGGTATTCCATTTTGTAACTCCATCTTTGAGAATTTATGTTGAAAAGTATGGAGTCACCCACAAACTTTCAACGGCATACCATCCACAAACCAATGGTCAAGCCGAATTAGCTAATAGGAGATCAACACATTTTTTGAAAAACTCGCTGCTCCAAATCGCAAAGATCAAGTCGCTCGACTTACCGATGCTCTGGGCTTATCAGATCGCTTTTAAACTTTGGTATGTCTCCCATAGGCTTGTCTATGGAAAGGCTTCTATTATCCGCTCTAGAAATGGAGACAGGCATATTGGGCTATTAAAACTTTTAATTCTGATTTGACTCATGTAAATGGGCCATAGTGAACCGAATGAGCTTGAGAATCGAAAGGAGTCGTATGAGAGCTCCCGGATTTACAAAAAGAGAGGCTCGCTTATCCCATGATAAGACCATTGCACGGGAAACTTTTGAACCTAACTAAAGGTAAGCCGCTTACGCCTCACGAAGGTATTACAAGTCTGCGTAAACTCGCCCTGGATCGCCCATTCATGTCAAAGTAGTTTACCCATATGGTGTAGTGGAGATTGAAAATCCAGAAAATGGGAAATCCTTCAAAGTCAATGGCCAACGTCTAAAGCCATTTCTCGAGCACTTTGACCGACAGGAGAGTCGTGAGGACCTGGTAGATCCGCTCTACCAGGATACTCCGTCAGAGTAAATTCTACCCAACCTTGTTGTCTAGTTTTCCTTTTCTTTTGTTTTTCTTTCTTGAATTTCCTTTTTTCTTTCTTTATTTTAGTTGTTTTAAAAAAAATAAAAATAAATAAAAAAATAATGATGCCACTTCTGGTAATTTCTATGTGCATTGAGGACAATGCTTGTTTCATATGGGGTGGGCATACAATCGGTTGGACCTTAACTATGCTCTTGTTACATGTTCAAGGTATGGCAAAAAAATTTTGAATCAGGGTTCTTTTGCATAGTACTTGACTTGTAATGTATGTAGCCGCATGATTTTATATACACACTCCATCGCCATTCTAATGCATCTATACAATAACAAGCATGCACAAAATTTATGTTCATATCAGGACCTTATTACCCCGAATTCCCCGCTCTAATTCCCTTACACAAACCAGTCGGACCTCTCTGCTCATACTCTTGTTGTGCCTACTTGTGCTCCCATCTGTGCATTAATTTGGCATGTCATGTTAACTACATGCATCATATTCTCTGAGGAACACTATGCATAACTGGGAAGTGATTTAAGGCCATTATTTATGTGTTACACCTTGTGAACTCATTTTAACTTAACCCTGCAATCATTTTCAGCCTCAGTTACTTAAATTTGGTCTGAAACCCTAGGAACCCGATCACGAAACGCAAAGGGAGCTCCATGGTAGTGGAAAGTACAAAAGAGTTATGAACACTAGAGTGCATATGAGCAGGGAGAGAAATGAGAGTACATGCCGCGGAAACTGGATAGAAGGCATGCGAAAAGGATATTTTACACCGGCACTATTGTTCCCAACAATAAAAAAAGAAAAAAATTTGGATACCCGTGACTGCAGATAGGCCCAACCCTGCACCTGCACCGCTATTGCAAAAAGTGGTAGTGAAGTAACCTGCACGGCATAACACTAACCTGTACCGGTACAGCCGGGCATATTTCGGGCAGTTAGGGTTTTTAAACCCCTTTTTGTCATTATTTCCATTCCCCTATCCTCCCCTCACCATATAAGAACGACCCTAGCCCTTTTTGTCCTCTCACACAAAGTGAACTGAAGCCTGCACGCTCTCACCAGCTGGATTCCATCATTCCGATTCAGACTCGGGCCGGTACAGACGCAGGCCCATCAATTCCTCGAGAGCGTTTGTTTAGTGATATCATTATACATGGATTTGTTTGGTTTGTTTGGGTTGGTGGTGTTCTTTTCTCGTGGATTGTGTATTACAAGGGTAATGTGGAGAAGGTTTTATCTCGATATGCACGGCCACTTGATTCTTCTGGAGACATACCAGGATGTCATTTATATGTTCGGGGCCATCTTTTCATTATCATTTATTCTTTCCATACCTATGGCAAGATCTAAGAACACCGGAAGGGCAAAGCCCGCTCCTCTATGGAGCGGATGTGAAGAAAAGAAAATCTCGACACCCCACGTGCCCGATAAAGAAAGGAAAAGGAAAGAGTAAAGAATATCTTCCGAGAGTTTATGAGGCATCTGAGAGTCGAGGACGAGATCGAGGCCATGCTCAAGCTTCGATCTCGTATCAGAAAATGGGCCCAATCGACGCTAAGAGGGGATTTCATTGTGAGCCGGGGGTGAAGGGATACATTTTGTTTCTGCTCCATCATATCGTAGGCCATAATTCAAGAACAGAATTTGCGCTTGTGGGTACCAAGTTCAAGGATATCTACGATTCTCGTTCGGAGTTTTACACTAATCCGAGAGAGAATCAAAGGGTGGTACTACTTCAGGAGACCACCTCGGGGTGGATGGGTAAGCAAATTGAAGATCACCTCGATTGATAGCTCATTCCTCTACAAGATGTCCACTTCGCCGGATCGACCTTACCCCCTTAGAGCCATTATTGATTTTGACGCCCAAATATCATCGAGGCTAGCTGCACTCATCCTCAGGGCCATGAGCGATTTATACGTATGAATTTATGCTGTGGAAGCCTGCCAGAATATGCGTTGATGAATAAGATTATTCATGATAGAATCGCCAAAGGGTAACGAAATATCCAAGCCAAGAAGAAATCTGTAGCTCTTATATGAGGATGACCGAAGCTTATCGATTATGCCTCGTCATATGGTGACATGAGGATTTTCTGCTACCCCGACCGGGAAGTAGGTATTCCATTTCCATCACTAGTGACTAATCTTGTGGAAGCCACGGGGATGAAGGGAGTGGTTAAGGAAAAGAGAGTTCTTCCTAAGCTGGGGCCCATTACAAGCCAAACGGAGGCTAAGAGCCGAGCTGCATCTATGAGACCCCAGCCTTCACATCCCCCGGTGGCTATTCCCGGGGCCTCTTCATCTTCTGACTGCTGTGAGCACGTCCAGTTGAAAGAATGGAGCGTGAATCAAAGTGGTTGAGTGCATTTTTAGGAAATAGAAACGACTTGACCACAGGCTCTCGGTGGCTCGAGAGTCATATTTATCGAGAGAGCACTGGCACGGTAGATGCCCCTCCTCGACTTGGAGGGGTCGGAGGAAATTTGGATAGGCTAGCACGGCGTCGATGAGGGCGATGTTTTCTTCGGCGGGACGATGAGGAGGGACACATCGTGTAATAACATAGTAGAATTTAGATTAAATTGGTGTTAGCGATTGGGTAGAGACCTCGGCCGTATCATGCCAACACCCGTTTTGGTATTCTGTGCCACTGTTGTGTAGCCTATGGTCATTACAAACCTTAAAGACCTTTTTGATTTCAATTGTGTTAGTGTTCCTCTGGACTTTTATGCATAGTAGTTGCGTGGTTATGTTAAACTGTGCCTCTATAATATAATTCATTTCATTTAAGTGCTTGCATGGCAGCTCTTCTGTTCTCGATTCCATGTTAGCCTGTTTGAATAAGCTTGGTTTGTGATAGCTTGTTATGTTTATTGGCAGGATTGTGGTTTTGGTTTAATTGAGTCGGAGGTGCACCAATATCGGGTTGAAGTACTATGTTTAATTTTTCCGCTTTTGAGAAACAGCTTAAGCACTTTAGCGCGTTTGTTGAATTCTCTTAACCGTTAGGTATCCTGGTAAATCTTGCTAGGGGCTTGTGAATGCGAGTTGAAGTGTATTGAATACCTGATTGGCTTGATAATTATATTGGAATTCAGCATCTTCAAGTCATACTTTGCTCACATATTGCATAAGAATAGGTACTTTTAATTGTTTCCATGTTTTTGGACTTGTATAGGTTTTTCAGGTTTCATACACAATTATTACAACAAAGAAATGAAATTGATCAGACTAGAGAATACTTATATGTAGATAAGAGTTTAAAAAGTAAAAGTTACCACAGTTTCCTCAGTTGCCTATTATATGCCTTGATCAATGACTGCATCACCAGCAGCAAATCCTTCTTCCTAGCACTCCCAAAAACTACGATGCCCGGGACAAGTCGATGCTCGAACCTCCTTTGTATAGATTGACACACATAAAAGGTATATGGGGAAACCTCAGACTTTTATTTCATAAAAACACTCTCTTTTCTTACATACAAAACTACTCAGGGAAGCTTAGAACTCATTCTAAAACTATGAATCTGAGATGGATATGGTTTTTCTTTGATGTCACCTCCAGTAGAAACATTATACGATTTATAGAGGAGTTTTTATATGTATTTAGATTTTCTTCGCCTTCCGAGAAGCGTGTCATTTTTCGCTGCTTGGCCGCTTCTTCATCTTTCTTATCTTTTTGTCATCATAGTTTTGGGAATGCAGCCTCTTCTTTTCTTCTGTCTCTTCCCTCTGTAAATACTGTATTTTCAAAACGAGTGTCCCTCTTTACCATATTTTTATTCCACATCTTGTGCTTTTTCTTCATCAAGAACATGCTTTTTGACTTTGGTTCTGCTATCAGCTTCAACTTCATCTATGTTGTCATTGTTCCTTTTTACCATCTATTTATTACAATTATAGTGATAGACATTCATTATCATATCACTTTATTATTTACATTTATAGTGGCAAGCATGTCTGTCGGAGCCACTTGGAAATTTGGGATTGTTTTCTTCCGAGAGTTATCCAACCTTCATCATTACTTTTTATCTTTTTCATAAACTTTGCAGCTTCATTTTTATCATACGAATGGTAGTATGTCGTAGTCGACTCATTGATTTTTGTCATCATTCTCTATCCTCTGGCTTTTCATATATGATTATCATCCAATTGTTTGTTGCATAATGGATAGAGCAATTCTTTTTTCTCAAATCTGTCATTCTTCCAAGCAGTGCCTTTATACCCAATGCTCTTCTGGTCTTTGTCCATTGTGTGTTATAATATCCTTGTTTTTTGGGTTTAGAATCATTTATTTGAAACCTTGATTCTTCACTGCTATTTATTGTGATGAGATGATAGGCTTTGATGTATATTCCACTATCTTCATTATATTCTGGACTGATGGTAAAGAATTTTATGTAAAAGATTTGATGTCCTGTCATGTTACATAATTGAATTCTAAGGGTGTCATTAAGTATTTCATCACAATTAGGGCTTAAATAGATATGGTCAACAAAACAGAAATCCATGGCATCTTTGACAAATAAAGGATCAGTTTTTTTGTGATTATTATTCTTAGGTAAATAGACTTAGTAGAGGTATGATAATACCCATTACCATTAGGGTTGCTATAGATAAACTCGGAGAAAGTCAAATACTTTCTTTCCATTTCAGACAATGTCATTGAAGAGATTATGGATATATTTTTTGTTGTTTCTTCAGGAAAGAAAAGGGTTTCATCTAAAATTTTCTCCTTTAGAGAGGAGCCTATCCTTTGAGGTATTATCTTTCGGGCTTTACCGCACGGAAGGATAGGCATTTCTTGAATACAACTTTAAGATATTTTTTATGGCGCCACAAAACCGAAGTCCGGGTTGACATAACTGTGACAGCGATATTCTGGCGATTTCGGGTCCGTCTGCTTGTTAGTGTCCCGTTGTGGGATCCATATTTTTACAAAAATCGGGCATAGTCTCCTTTGTTTGGGGAGCTCTACCCAATATACAACCTATATAACCATATATCCATGGCTTTATCCGGGGCCTCGACATATTAGAAATGGCCAATAGGGAGATTAAATATCAATATCTCAATATCTGACTATCACAGTAGTCCGTAAGTGTTTTATTACAACACTTTTTAGAAGTAACACATGTAGTCACAGTGGAATGAGGTACCCGATGCCCATGGACATCGAGGTTACTCCAGCACCATCTCGATCAGTCCATAAAACCGAGGACCCGTTCATTCATATTTAAAATTTGAAAATATGGTAATAATATACTTAAATACGAGTTCATAAGAGTCAGATCCAAACCCTCTTACCATTATTACATACGATTTATATTGGCAATAGTCGAAAATTTAATTACAATTCTTTATACAATACATGCTAGAACTAGTTTGTCCTAAGCACTTGTTACAAAAATTATAAAGTACATAACCGGCCCTTCTTTATAATCACGGCCTCGATAAAACACCATCATCGGTGTAGACAGCACTTTAAAAGGGGGTCCGATGGGGTGAGTAATACTTTAGTAAGGATAACTCTCTGAGAACCTCCCACCTAAGTGCACATGCAATGTCCATTTCACACATTAGTAAAAACATACACATTCTACTTTCGAATGTCTACATGCCATGGATGAAAATGTGACTTCATACATCCCGATATCGTCACTCCGCAGACTCCTCGCTTGCATTACGCCTTGCAGTGTGAAACTTCATCTTCGTTTTATGTTCCATCGACCCGTTTCCCAAAACAAAAGCTTTTTGCTTTATAAATTAAAATCCATTGGAAAATCTCCGATATCAACTTGTTTTTACCAAGTTTTGTGTTTATTGTGGGTAGAAATTTTTAGATCTCACGATGAGGCTTTGCATGCCTTGATACTTCATGAACTTTCATCACATTTGGATACATATGTCTGACGAATCTTTGGGTTTTTCACCCAGGAGGTATCTATCCTCCTTGCTATATGACATATGTTTTTCATTTCCTTTTTCTTTTATACAGCAGTGAGGACTTATTTTAGACGTTGTGTCCATTTCTTAGAGCCCGTCGTGAGACACCCGAACACAATGTCGATCTACCATGTACTCACGACATACCATCGAACACGAGTAGTATCGATCTCTACCGCACATGCACTCACACCAGTCATGCTGAGATGTCCGTGCATAAAATGCAATGCAATGCCATTGCATGTATCTCATGCTACATGCACAATGAATGCCACGTGCAACAATACAAACCATACTTCATGCCAAGTATCATGGATAATCATATTTAATACATATAATTCACATCCATTCAATTCAATATGCTTATCACACATATTTCAACATGCTTCCATACAATCAACATGTGATTCATTCTTCATGCACTACAAACGTATTACATCACACACCAGCGTGATCATATACGTAAAGATAACTTGGTATCCCTTACCAATTGTGGCGTAAACAATGCCCACAACAATCCACACAACTCTTTAAAAAAATTAGGAAACACCTAAAACTGTGAGAAACAAATGTCATTCACTAACATATATTTAAATTCTAGACTCAAAGATCTTTTCATAGAGTCGAAGAACACGCAAATCAGAGTTCGGATGAGAAAGTTATGACCGTCCGAAGTCAAAACTACTGATTCACATGGGTGTGCAGAATTGTTCCAGACTCCCAAGGCAAACACACCACCCCACAGGCTAACACTAAACTGTGAGCAACCACAAACGATCCGATTTCGGACACCCAGAATTTGGTCATTCCTTCAACTCTGGGTAAAATTTGGATGCTGATTACACTCAATTGTAACCAAGGCTACACACTGGTAGCTAAGAAGTCTAGAATTTCAGTCTCGAAACATTGGGCCTAGTCCTTGACCGTCAATAAACACAGCCCTAAGATTAGAGCTGAACCAAAATGGCCCTTACATGGCCACAAGGCAAGAAATAACCAATGTAGGAGAAACCCCTACCTTTTGGAACGTGACAAAAAACCACGGTTTACGGTACCCGTGTAGCTCGTCGGCGTGGACCCGGCTGTCTCTTGCCACGGCGTTTTATTGTGATTCTTGAGGTCGTGAAGGGAAGTGCGGATTTCATTTTTATTTTTCTCCTCCTCCTTGTCTCTTTTTCCTCTCACTCTCCCGCACTCTCCCTCCTTTTTGTTTTTCCTTTTCTTTCTCTCTTTCCTTTTTTTTTTTTTTTTTCATTTTCTTCCTTTTCTAATTTATTTTTCTTATTTCCTTTCTTTCTGCCCTTACCCACTGAAATTTTTTGATTTCCTTCAAGTGATAGGAAGCTTCCTCTCACTCTACTATTCATCTTACCAAGTGTCACCTTTTCCATGGTCTATGTGTCACATGGACACATGTTCTAGGTGGCACTCTCCATACCACATGGCTCTCATGCCATGTGTCCTTCTCCGATGATGCCATGTGGCGGCCTGATCATGCCATGTGGCGCCAGCTCACATGTGTCACGAGCAGGATTGCTTTGAAAAGCACATTGAAATTACAGTCATCTCGAATTCAGCGAGAATTTGACTAGGTAACTAGATTTTGTGAAGAGCGCGAGGAATTCAATGGTGAAGTTCGTTTCATCATCGAATCTAGAAAGATTTCTAAATTTCCACATGCATGACGACGAATTTACCATTTTCACGTACTCAGAAAGAATTTAATTTTTCGAGTTTTACATTCTCCATTTAAAAAGAATTTTGTCACGAATTCCACACACTAACCTGAGAAAATCACACATGCATATGCTATAGAATCAAACAATACTCTTGCCCGTGGGCATAGGTAGAAACATACACTGAATAATCGTTGATCTGAAACCGGTTGAGGGAGTATAATGGCGTAGACACTTACAGGTCCTCAGTCGACCTGGAGCCATATTCAGACCTCGACCATGCCACCCCAGCCTCTCTGGCTGTGCATGAAATAATAGTGCTTTATTATGGCACCCCACCAGGGCGATCTTGGTTTCCCCAGCGTGTTGGGGTAAGGAGAGACAAATTGTGTGCATGTATGTCCCAGCCCGATGATTGGGCGGGTGATAGTAACCACAGGATCCACCGCCTACGTGGGCTTTCCCGTCTTAAGTGTCTAGGCTGGTGAAAATGATAGCACGTCATCGGCCCTGTCTGGCTAGTAGCCTTGACTTAGTCTTGGCCCTGATAACCTCGACCCTGTCCTTGAAATCCTAGTGAAGCGAGAGTCTCTGTGGCACCCTGAAGCTAGAAGAAGGCCGAGTTCTCCTGCTTCTTCTCACTAGCAATCGCATCCACGGATGCTCACGTAGATCATCGATCTCTCTCTGTCTTTACATGGCCGTAGTTGTCTTGACCATAGAGTCCGTATCTTTACCAAAAAGGAAATCCCACGATCTTGCCGGATGAACTGACTTGGACCATCCTCAAATTTCCTCACCTTAGCCATGTCGGTGGCCACATAGTCATCAGCAAAACAGGCTAACTCAGTGAACTTAGCCACGTACTCTAACACTGTCATCCTTCCTTTCTTTAGCCTAAGAACTCGATCCTTTTTGCATGTCCACAGCCGATTCTTAGAAAAATATTTGCCCGCTGAAGGAAATCATGGAACTCTCCTGTGTCATTACCTCTCTGTGTCCCTTGGAGCCCCTTGGCCAATCAGAGCCATAGCTAGAATGCGACCTGGAGCATTCTCTCCTTCGTAACTAGTGGCACATTGTACTTGACCACTAATAGACCTCAATGCTCGAACTTTTTTAGTTTCGCTGTCTCTTACAGAACCACACTGAGGTTATGTTTTCTAACCCTAGTGTTCCTCTTTTTCCATATAAATTTTACCATCTATATAATTCACACATCACACAACACACAATCGTGCAGCATATTACGCACTAAACATGAAAATCCATAATAAATTCAATGGTCTAAACCCATGCCCATCAAGTCCTAGGTAATTGCATACCTACGCTCTATACTCCAGTATGTCACAGACCGGTACCCGTCGAGCCCAGTATTCGTATACCTATGCTCACGATACCAAGAGCTGTGATGCCCCCAAAGCCGGGGGTCGTTGACAACCGGTCATCTCACGAATTCCATGGTTTAGATGACTTGGAAATACCACCTTTGTTGTGTACATTATTGGGATCCATATTTTCTACCGAAGTGGAGCGAGTCTCCTTTGTTCATGGAACGCTACCCAATATACAATCTGTATAACAGTATATCCATGACCCATCCACGGCCTCAATATAAGTAGAAATGACCACACGGGGTCCATCTGTCCATATCTCCAATATACAATTATATCATAATAATTCATAAGAGTTTATTACAACACTCTTAGACATAACATATAGTCTTGATCGGGGCCAGGTACCAATTACTAAGTGGACAGAGTTACTTAGCACCACTCGATAAAGATCTCTTCAAGGACTATTCATTCATATTTAAAAATTTGAAAATATGATAATAATACATAAATACATTCTGTAAGTAGATCCGACCCTCTTACTATTATTGCAGCCAAGACTATATTGGCAGTGATTGAAAGGAATTTAATTACAGTTCACATACAAAAATACATGCACTAGAACTAGTTTTATCTGCGGCTTGTTACAAGGTTTTATCAAGGCCACATGTCGGCCTTCTTCATAATCACGGCCTCGTTTGAGCGTTGTCCATCGGTGTAAACCCTGCACCTAAAAGGGGGTCCCACGACGAGGTGAGCAATGCCTAATAAGGATAACTCCTACACGGGCTACTTCCCACCTAAGTGCACATGTAATATCATTTCACACATTCAAGTAAAAACATACATATTCATACTCAAATGTCTACATGCCATAGATGAGAATGTGACTCACCCTATCCATTTCGAGGTCCTGCCCGACTTCCTCACATTACATATGCGAGTGTAGCGTCGTTATGTTCCATTAATGACGTTTTCAACAAAGTTTTTGTTTTATAAATAAAAATTCATTGGACAATCTCTGATATCAACTTGTTTTTATCAAGTTCCGTGTGTTTTTGTGTGTAGTGAATTCCGGGAGGTCTCACTTGCGGGCTTAGCATGCCTTAGGCACTTTGCGAACTTCGTCGTTGGATCATATGTCAGCTTGAGAATGGTTTTTCACTTGAGGGGGTATCTATCCGCTTCTTGCTATACCCGACACACATATTTTCATTTCCTTTTCTTTTTTATGTATTTGAGACTCATTTTGGGCGTTGTCCCATTTTAAGAGCCCCACCATCAAAAACCAAACGCGGTGTCGATCTACCTGTGGCACTCCTGACATACCACTTCGAACACGAGCACGATTGTCAATCCTCTACTGCATGCACTGGCGCCCCATGTCATGCAATGTCCCATGCATAAATGCAATGCAATGCCATTGCATGTATCTCATGCTACATGCACAATGAATGCCACGTGCAACAATACAAATCATACTTTGTGCCAAGTATCATGGATAATCATATTTAATACATATAATTCACCGGAACTCAATTGATATGCGTATCACATATTTGACAACATGCTTCCATACAATCAACATGTGATTCATTCTTCATGCACACTATAAGCATACATTACTAGCTTGCTCCGATCATATACACAAAAATAACTTGTATCATACCAATTGTGGCGTATGATACCATAACAACTTTTCAAATCTTTGAAAAGAGCAGGAACCACTTGAAACTATGAGCACCAAATACCACTCATTGGAATATGGTTAAATTCTAGACTCAAAGAGCTTTTCATAGAGTCCAAGACCGTGCAAATCAGAGTTCGGATAAGAAAGTTATGGCCTTTCGAAGTGAGCTCTGGAATTCACATGGGTGTGTGAAATTGTTCAGGAGACTACAAAAGCAAGACACTACACCTGACTGACACTCGGCACTTGGAGCCCTGAAACAGTCGGGTTCGGTCCAGGCGGTCATTCATTCCCTCTTGGCAAAAGCTAGATGGCCAATCACGCCCAGTCGTAACCAAGGCTACACATGGGTAGCCAAGAGGTCTAGAATTTCATTCTTGAAACACTAGGTCTGGTCCTTGGCCAGATTAATAAACACGATCCTCTAAGATTAGGGACCCAGACAAGAAATGGCCCTTACATAGCCACTAGAGCGAGAAATAATGCGGTGTAGGAGAAAGCCCGCCCACATTTTGGAGCGACAAAGTAGTTTACGGTACCCGGGCGTGGCTTTCGTCGCGTGGACCCGACTTTGTCTCTTGCCTGACGGCGTTTCATTTTAGCAGGTTTGCGGGAGATTGAGAAGGGAAGTGTCATTCCCTTTTTCTTTTTTTTGTTCTCCTCTCATGTCTCTTTTTGTGGCGCCCTAATTTTCGGGGGTCCCGTTGACTTGTTGTTAACTGTGCCGATTTCTATTTTGGGTTTCGCTAAGTCTTGGTACCCAGGAGCCAGGTACCCGACTACTCGTGGACACGGAGATTTTCCTTTTTTCACCTACGATCGTCCCTCGGCGAGACCCATTCATTCATATTATTTAAATCTAAAATATAAAGAATAATACACTTCATCTGATGTAAAGTTACGATCATGACCATAACACCGCCAATTACATACCCAGTATATTAGCGATAATCGAAAGAAAATTTAATTACAATTCTTTTATACAAAATACTTTTTACAAAAGTTTTATCAAGGCCACATCTCGACCTTTTTCACAATCATGGCCTCGTCTAAGCACCGTTCGGTGTCGACCTTGTACCTATAAGAGGGTCCCACGACGGGGTGAGCAAAGCCTAGTAGAGTAAACTCCTACAGGGGTTACTCCATACCTAAGTGCACATGCAATGCCATAATCACATCATATCACATGGAATACTACATGTCATGAATGAGATGAGACTCATCTTGCCCCATGTCCCGAGTCCTAGCCGACTCCCTCACACATGCATATGCCAAGTGTGAAAAAGAACCATCATTGATGTTTAATCCAATGACCTTTTTCCAAAACAAAATCTTTTTTTTGTTTTAAAAATAAAAACCCATTGGATAACCTCCAATGTTCATTTATTTAGTAAAATCCCGTGTGTTTATGCAATTGCTTCTGAGCCCGCAGATTTCGGTTTTCCGCCGGGGCCGCGCCGCGCCTTCTTAACATTTTCTGGGCTTTCATCGTGGTGATCATGTTTAATCGCAGCTCACGAGTTTTTTTCACTAGAAGTGGGTATCTATCACTTTCTTCTTTATGCCCAAACATGTATTTTTCATGCTGTACGAACCCTTATATGAGACTCGTTTTTGGACGTTGTCCACAATGTAGATCTCCTGCACCCATTCACAGAATGATGAATGATCATAACCATGCACACAAACCCAACACGATACATTGTCACACGTGTATGTAATGCAAAATACTTGATGATGTACCTGCGTATTTATGTATAAGGAACAACACATGAAACATTTACATTCCATACTTTATACTAAATATCATGGATAATTATATCAAACACACATAATTTACATCAATTCATGCTAATATATTTAAACACCCATATATCAACAAATTTTCAACACATTCAGCATGTTATTCAATTTCAATGATAACACGCAGCAGTCCCACCTGGCCCAGTAGTTTCTAGGCTAATAATCTAGCTTCGGTTCGAAATTTCGGCTTTTTGGGAAATACTTGCAAAATCGACATGTACATTTCCGGCGATCCGGAACCAATGGCCTGAAATGCATTTCAGGTAGTTTTGAACCCATGTAATCGGCGGATATCGACCTTCCCTGACCCGATCCTGAGCTTGTCCAAAAAATAGTCTGATGTTTGGCTTCAGTCCCATGGTTGGGGCTGTGCCATGTCTCTGACCATTCGGCCCTTAGAGTAGGAATCGGTGTAAGAGAAAACCCTTACCTCTTGGATAGGGGATGGCAGGATTGGCGAGACAAATTCGGTGCAGCCGAATCCTTCCCCGTTTGGGACGGGTATGGAAATATTATATTCGGGTATGGGACGGGTATGGGTACCTTCACAAAAACCCGAATCGGGTTTGGGGAGGGTATGGGATTTTAGTTACTACTTAGAATAAGTACTAATATACCTATTTATATTTTTTAGATTACTTAGTAATACATATATATATATATATGTATATATATATATATATATATATATATATAAGCTCAATATTTAGTTTTGCCACAACCCTTATCACGCCTCCACTCCATTCTCTCTCCATCAACAAAGCTTTCTCATTCCTCGATCAGAACCCCCAGCTCACCTCCGCTCGGATGATCCCAACCACTTAAACTTCATCTCTTTGCCTTTGGAATTTTAGTTTTGACATAACGGAACCTGTGATTCTAGTGAAGGCGGTGAAGACTAAAGTTATTGCGATCTGGCCGGAAGGCGATCTGCAAAAGTGAAAGTGATATGAACCCAACTCCACCCTCACTCACTGCCAAAGCGAAATTTTCCAAAAGAAAAGTAAGAAACTAAAAGCCAGTGAATTTCAGAATTGCATCAAAATGAAAAAAAAAGAAAAAAAAGAAAAGAAAGGTGATTTACCAAAAATGCCATTCGTTACGCCTCGGTGCTCACGTGAGAACCACTACATGCAAAGGGGCCGATCTCGTCAATACGAGAGTATTTGGAGTCAACTCAACCATGCTGGGGAAATGGCTTCCTTCTGTTGCCCCATTCGAAAACATGCTCTTGGAATCTTGAAAAACATTTTCCTTTTATTTTTGTTGTTTTATAAACGGTACTAATTTACGAAAACAAATTATTAAATTTTAAAAAACATGTCGGGTAAGAATCAACATGCTGGATTCCGGCACCTAACTGGATAATGAATAATGAATGATGAATAATGAATAGTGAATACTGATACCCACTTTCGTGATTAATATTTGCATTCAATTTTCAATATTTGTCTATTAATACCATAAAGCAATTTTTGATCAAAGTGTTTTCAAATTATTTCAGAATAGCAATCAAATGGCATCAGAAGAAGTAGAAAATTTGTCCATGCCAAGAACTTATTCTAATCAAGCTACAGGTATAGGTAGTAACTCAACTCTTTTGGTGTGACATGCGCTATCTAGAAAAGAAAATTAACATCGATTGTTTTGGAATAGTTTTGAAAGTCCTTAATTGGATGGACAAAGTTATGCTATTTGTAAGCATTGTAATTTTCTGAGACTAAGTGGGAGTAAGAATGGGACTAAGCAGCATTTGCATGTCCGTTTAGATAGGTGCATAAAAGCGAAAAAATGTTGATATTAGCGACAATTGAAGTAGAGGTTGTGGGCAGTGCAAATTGGAGAGTTTCACATTTGATCAAAATATCTCGATAGAAGCTTGCTGTGCAATTATATTGCATGGTATCCTCTTTCAATTGTTGATCACGTGGCATTTAAGATTTTCATTAACGCAACCCCCTTATTTAAAATGGTCTCCCGTAATACAATTAAGGATGACATAATGAAAATTTATGAGGTTGAAAGGGGAAAATGAGCAACTACTTGGAAAACTTGAAACCAAATTGTTATAACTTAAGGTGATATGTGGACATCCAGCAAAGAAAGGCTACATAGCTGTCTGCGCATTCGTTGATGAATCTTGGTTGCTGCACCATCGTATTTTAAGGTTAGATATGATATTTGTTTAACTTTCAATTTTATTTATTTTTATCATTTGATGATATGACTTATTTATACTATATTTCCTATATTATTTTTTTCTAGATTTGTCTATCTTGGCTCTCCTCCTTACAAAAAAATTCTTTCTGATGTGTTATTGGACTTTTTGTTGGATTGGAATATGGATAGAAAAATATCTACAATAACTGTTGATAACTGCTCAAGCAATGATGGTATGATTGATATTCTCCGCGAGAAATTATCCTTGAACAATTCTCTTTTATTGAATGGAAAAGTCTTTCACATGCGATGTGTAGCACATATTTTGAATTTGGTTATGAAGGGAAGGTGCTGAATGTCATTAGTTGAAATTGAAAAATTCGTAACTCAATGTTGCATTTTGAAATTAACCCAACACCATCGAAAGTGGAAAAGTTTGAAGATGCAACTCGTCGATTACAGTTCCATGTAATAAGAAATTATGTCTTGATTGTAAAACACAATGAGATTTGCTGTACTTGATATTTGTCAATAGCTATAGCCTATAAAGATGTCTTCCCACGTTTTGAAGCAAGCGTGAGAAGCTACACTGTATAGTGCCATCGGAGGAGAATGGAATCTACTTGAGAATTTGTGGAAGATTGAAAATTGTTTTATGGCATAACTAACAAAGTTGTTCTTGGGACAAAATTATCCAACTACAAATACTTTTTTCATCAAAGTGTGTGAGATTAAACAAGCATTATATGATTGGTTGATATGCTTAAATGAAGTTGTCGACCTTTATGGCATCAGTATGTTGGAAAATTTTGACAAAGTATTAATTAGGTGTCATATTGTAATGACAATTAGCAGTTGTATTGGACCAGATACAAGATTAAGATTTTTAGAGTTTTATTTCCCGATAATGTGTGTGGGTGCGAGCTTTGAGTGAGATTGGAAAAATTAAAGTCAAAATATCTTTAGTAATTTTCTTTACAGTACCAATCGAGCTAAGGGTGGTGAAAAAGAAACTTTTGGGAATCAAGTTCAGTCTCTTTGACCTGGAATTATGATGAACAAGATCCACTTTCGGTATGATTTATTTGTTCATGAATCTTTATTAGAGAAAGTGGTGTGAGTCTGAGTTAGACTATTGCACCTTGATGAGCTGTTCTGCCAAGGATTTTGATTTGATGTTTTGGGTTGGTGAAACAAATGGGATTAAGTATCGACTTTACAAGATTGTTGAGATATCAAGCCATTCGGATATCTACAGTTGCATCTGAGTCAGCTTTTAGTACCAAGGGTAGGATGGTATCAAAACAGCCGTGCGGACTCCTTCCCATACTTTGGAGCATTGTGTGCACTTTCAGAAGTTGGTTAGGGAGTGTAAGGAAATGAAAGGTAATGGAATTTCATATCTTCAACTTTATGAATGTTTAATATTTTCTTTAAATATAATTGCTTGTATCTTTATTATATTTACTTATATTGGGTTATTCTTTTATTGCTAATTTAGGGGTTGATCTCACAAGTATGGATGAAGATGAAGAAACATAAGCTGCACTATAGGCTCTTTGTTGAGATAAAGGTAGTTAATTTATTATTTTCCAACTTGAATGTTTTATGGCTATTTTCTTTAAATATAATTGCTTGTCTTTATATTATGTTTGCTTATATTAAGGTAGTTCTTTGATTGCTAAATTTTAGGAGTTGATATCACACATATGGATGAAGATGGTGAAGCACTCATGTTATAAGGCTCTTTCTTGAGATGAAGCTAGTCTTGGAGATGCATTTTGAGATGTGATTCACAAGAACAATTTATTTTTTGTTTTCTTTTTTTGTGTTAGTGTTATCAACGATTTATATTTGATGCTCCTTTTATTTTAATGTTGTTATATTAATGGAGCAATTTGCTATAGCCTATAGGCTCTTTTTTGAGAAGCTAGTATTAAAGATGCACTTTAGGATGTCATTCATGAGAACATTTGATTTTGGATAGTCTAAGCAATATTATGTGCAGTATTTATATTCAGGTTCTTGTAAAGCAAAATTTATATTATGTGCTTTACCTATTTTGGAAGTATATTTTGAGAGCTATTTAAAAATGTATTTGGCATAATGACCAAGATAGTTGATTTTGATGGTCTTTTTTCTAGGATATCATGTGCAAATTTATGATACGGTTAATTTGTATTTATGTGTTTATCCTCTCTAGAATTTTTGAGCTATTAGAAATGTATTTGACACCAATAGCAGAATAATTGATTTTATATAGTCTTTCTAAGATATCGTAATACTTGATTTATCTATTCTAGATATTCTTGTAAAGCATAATTTA
This sequence comes from Tetrastigma voinierianum, assembly GCA_016808115.1. NCBI lineage: Eukaryota > Viridiplantae > Streptophyta > Magnoliopsida > Vitales > Vitaceae > Tetrastigma > Tetrastigma voinierianum. The sequence continues at coordinate 914,594 of JAEQBH010000061.1, forward strand.
TATTATGTGTTTATCCTATCCTGGAAATAAATTTTGAGTTATTAGATATGTATTTGGCATAATGACCATGATAATTGATTTCACATTGTCTTTTTTCAAGATATCATGTATAAAATTTGTATTTTGGTTATTCTTATAAAGCATAATTTGTGTTATGTGATTTCCCTATTATGAGAATAATTTTGGATTGTTTGGAAAAATGTATGTATAAAGACCCCAGGCAGAGCAGAGACCCAGGCAGAACTTGGGCGGGGTGGGGTGGAGCGGAGCGGGTGTGGGATTTTTAAGAGGCATTCTAATCGGGGATGGGAATGAGAACCCTTCCCCGTTTCAAGTTTGGGACGGGGATGGGAAATAATTAAATATTTTAGGACGGGTATGGGATAGGGGTGCCGTCCCCCGAACCCCTTTCCAGTTGCCATCCCTACTCTTGGGCTTGATGAAAATTAAGTTTCGGTACCGCAGCGTAGCTCGTTCGTAGGTAACTTTAGTTCCGAATTTATGTCGAATCGGCGGTGAACAGGAAAATCTTATTCACTCTGCCACTTTTCCTTTTTTTTTTCTCTCCCCCATGGCTTGATTTTCCCCACAGTCTAATTTTTTTTTCCACTTTCCTTTTTTCCTCCTTTTCTTTTCTTTTTCTTTCTTTTCTCTTTTCTTTCCTTTTATTTTTTCTTTTCACTCCTTTTTGGTTTCATCCCACATGGCAGATGTTTTTCTTTCTCTCGTTTGTTAGTGCTTATCCTAGTGAGGAGGAAACTTCTCTCATGCCAGCCCGTTTTCTCTTTCGCATGGTCATGTGTCTTCATATGGTCCATGTATCATGTGACATGTGTCACATGGACACATGCTTTAGGTGTCACCTTCCACACCACATGGCTCTTATTCCATGTGTCCTTCTCCTAGGGTGCCATGTGGCAGCCCCTAGTCATGCCATGTGGCACCACCCCATGTGTCACCCAACACCTAATGCCTCGAAAAATGTGAAATTCCGACCATCTCGGAATTCAACGAAATTCGACTGGGTAACTAGATTTGCAAGGCAAATTCAACAGTGAATTTCGTTTTGTCATCCGAGATTAAGAAAAATTTCAGGTTTTCTACCTATACTATTACGGCAAATTATCGTTTTGCCATTTTTCAAAATGAATTTTTTTTCTTCAGGTTTTACACTTTTTCCTCTCACTCTCCCGCACTCTCCCTTTTTTTTATTTTTCTTTTTCTTTCTCTTTTTCCTTTTTTTTTTTTTATCCTTTTCTTCATTTTCTTTTCTTTTTTTTCTTATTTCCTTTCTTTCTGCCCTTACCCACCGAATTTTTTTGATTTCCTTCAAGTGAGAGGAAGCTTCCTCTTTCTCTAATATTCATCTTGCCATGTGTCACCTATTCCATGTCCATGTGTCACATGGACACATGTTCTAGGTGACACTCCTCCTCACATGGCTGTCATGCCGGCCATGTCCTTCCTCCATGGTACCATGTAGCGGCCCTGGTCATGCCATAGCACCACCCGTGTAATCACGGCCGAGTGCTGGCGTGAAAAATTGACCATCTAGATTGTGAATTGACCTGTAACTAGATTTTGAGAGACAAATTCAACGGTGAAACTGTTTGTCATGAGATCACAAGAAAATTTCAATTCCACATATTACTATAATGATGCCGTTTTACCACTTTTTCGAAAAATTGAATTTTTCCTAGGTTTTCTGTTTCTACCGCCATAGAAGGATATATCTGCTTGTCACAATGTTATCGTGATTATTTGTTTCCTAACCCCGAATGGGGCTTGGCATATCCGACCTTCACCTTATTATTAATGTTTTGTCTCTACGGGAGGCGAGAAACATCATATGTCATATTATCATTTCTCCCTAATCCCCAGAAGCATTTTTGAGGAGATATTATTGAAATATGTGACTTAGATCTTATATTATTGATATCTTTTTGTAAATTTATCACCTTTTCTTCGATTGATATAAGATCATTATAATTTTCAAAGATTACATTCATTCCTTCAACCATATCGATGGTGATATCACGCAATTCCTTAATGTTATTCAACATTCGCGCTCCGAAAAAGTCTCTGAAAGATTATTTTGTACGCTTTTATATGATGTCTTATAGTGCCAATAGCTAAGAAGGAGTTGCCATCTGAATGTCTTCTGCTTTGTACTCTTTCTGTGTTATTTTTATAAATCCACTACTGACTTGAGTATTATTAGTTTCTATGATAAAGAGTTTAGGTAATAAGAATACCTCAAATTTATTAATTCCTTTTATTATTGAAAGTAAATCTTTCTCATTAATATCATAATTAAGCTTATTATTATTAAAGGTTCCACTTGTATAACGACATATTTCTCCTAAATCTGTTTTTAAAATTGTTGCCTAATACTTATCTGAAGCATATGTTTGTAATATTAAATTGTCATTTTCATTTGGAAATCTTAATTTAGGTAAATCTGAACATATGTTTTTTAATCTCTTAACTATCATGAAATGTTTTTCACTCCATCCTGTTTGGTTTTTCTTTGTTAACAACTTTTGTAATTCCTGTCTTTCTTTAGCTAAATCTTTTATAAAATCATATAAGTAATTTAAACATCCTAAAAATTTATGTACCATTTATTTGGTTCTTAATTCATTAGGGAAATCTTTTATTTTTTCAGTTATATGTGATTGTAATCTTATGCCTTTAGAGTCTATTATCATTCTTAGAAACTCTATTTCTTTTTTCTTGATTTCAATTTTCTTTTCTAAAAGAACTATACCATGTTCTTTACAGAGTGTTATGAAAATATTTAAATGTTTTGCAGGATCTTTCTCGTTATCATAACATATTAACATATCATCAATGTATACTATTATAAAAGATGAATAATCAGATAATATTTTATCCATTTTTCTCTAGAAAATTTGATGAGCATTTTTTAATCCAAAAGGCATTACCATCCATTCATAATGACTTCTAGGTGTACTAAAAGATATGATAGGTATACTATCATTATCCATTTTTATTTGTCAAAATCCTGATTTGTAATCAAATTTGCTGTAATAATTTTTTCCTCTTGCCAAATTTATTAATATTTCCTTATTTGGGATATAATATCCGTCAAATTTAGTATTCTTATTCACTTCCTTATAATTTATCGTCATTCTTGCTTTTCCTCTTTTTATCTCACTATGTTTTCTTACCATGAAAGCAGGGCTACTATCTAGGCTTTTACTTTATCTTATTAGATTCATTTGCATTAATTCATTAATTTATATTTTAAAATCTTTTATATCTTCTTGTGAATATATTATTGGTCTTAGTCTAATAACCTTTTCAGGATCTATTATTTCTAATTTACAGTAGATTTTTGTCTTTTCCCAATATTTTAAAGGGTTATTACTAAAATTTTAACCAGTTTTTACCATGTGTTATGGTACATTACTTTATAAGTAATAGATGTATTTATTTCTTGTGTTCTCCATTTTCTGGCTTTTTGGTCATAATTTATATTAAAAGGTTTTAATATTCTAGGTACTCTTATCCAGTGGTTACAAGGCGTTTTAAATATTATAGTATAAATTGTTTGTTGATATATTGAGAATTGTTGTAAAAAGTCATTTCTTAATATAATATCACATTCTATATTGTCATATTGATAAACTGTTCCTATTTTTATTATTTTAATATGGATCATTATTTCCACATTTTCTTTTTTTTTTGTAATCTCTTCTTTATTTCTAGTTACACCTTTTATAGAGATTTTAGTATCTTTCCATTCTTTTAATAAAAAGCTTTTAAATATTGTTATTTTTTATCCTATGTCTACTAATCCACTTGTATATAACTTAGTCTATCACACCCCTAACCCCCGCCTAAGCGGATGAAGGGGGCGCGAAACTATACTAGGACTCTTTACTTGTTTTTGTTTTTTTTTTGTTTTTTCAGACATTGGTGGGCCCAAGTCTTATAACTAAATAAAAATTTCATATACAAAGATACAAAATAAAACTACCACTGTAGTGGTGTTTACAGTGTCAATACATACAGTCATGAGTCCTATTTACATATCACGCTATCTAGCCCATGCATTTGTTTACGTAATCGGAGTGAAACTGCAGTGATGAACCCTGAGTGTGGCGGCCGACGGTATACGGAAAGATCACGGACATCCTCCTCTATACCTACACAGATTAAAACCCTTGCTAAGCTTAACGCTTAGTGGAAAATATATGACTTATACATATACACATGCATCAATAATTTTACGATAAGCATATAACGATGCTTGAATATACAATAGCGAGATATAAAAGATTTATCATGAATTCGTATAACAAAGCTTATACATACTTGTACTTATAGCGGACTTATACTTGTTCAGATCTCCCGTAGGAGTTATAGAGCTTATGCTTGTACGGAGGTGCGAGTGAACTATAGAGCCTATACTTGTGCGAGAGGTAGTGGAGTACTGAGCACATGCTTGTACGGTGCCGGAAGTAGGTGCTGCGATCTTATGTTGTATAGAGATGCTCATAGGTACTCTGGGCTTATGCTTTGTACGAGAGATGCCGAGTAGGTACTTTCTGAGCATAACGATGTACATTACTTCCTCTTATTAGTCTTTCATATTCTTATCATATAAGCGTTTATTCTTACAGACTTGTAATAAGGAATGAGTAGGACATATCTGGCATAATATGCGAAAGATGCGATCACCCGATGCGAGGTGCCATAGCACAAATTAGGAGTGTCGAAGCATTGACAGGAGTGTCGTCGCACTAATGGAGATGCAGGAAGTGCGAAGTGTGTCGAAGCGGCCAGTGGCGTCGCATTGATCGAGAGTACGAAGCCTTATAAGTGCCTACCCACGTAACAGAGGTGCTATGTCATTCAATATCCGGTCTTAGGCAGTCCTACAATTATATGTGTTCAGGAACTTACTATCTTATCATAGGGGCATTAAGTTTGCTAACATCGAACTCGTTAGTGAAGCTTCGCCGTAGGGTGCTGAGATGCGATTACAATTTTTCCTTTACCTTCTGAGCATGGATGGACCTTTCATACACTTATAGGGTCCTCATTAGTCCAATAGACAAGTCCTCGAAATAACGGAATAGCAAAACAAAACCAAACATAGAAACTTCCATGTTGTGAATAGTAAGCTATCTTGCATGTTGTGCTCAGCTGCTTCTGTTGCTGCGTACCCAGCTGACAGGCCCTCTCGACCCGCGCCGCGGGGCGTGGACAGCCTCACCTTGGCGTGGCCACTGCCAACCCAGCTACGATGGGATCCACTACGCCGCGGCGTAAGACCCGAAGTACTTAGATTTCGATTTTGTCCATTTTTCCAGAAATCCAACCAAAAACCCTAAAATAAACCAAAAGCATCACCAAAAACAACTCCCAAATGGTTCATAACCTAACCAAAACCACACATAGAGATTAATTAGGGTTTTTCCAAACCCAAACTCAAATACTTTTAAGTTAGGTTATCTTCCTAACTCCCAAAGAGGTATCCCTACATCATAAACCAATAATTCATACTCAAAAGGAGGATTCCATACTCATCTTATACAAACTAGGGTTTTACCAACCCAACTTTCACGAAATCTAGGGTTATGATGAATTCCTAATTAAACCTTAGAAATGGAACAAATCCATACAAAAGTCCAAAAATCCATACAAATCCATACTATTCCATACTATTCTATACCAAATCATAGCAATCCCTACAAACGCATAGTATTCCATACCTTTCCTCTTCTTCTTCTTCTTTTTCTTCTTCTTCTCTTCCTTTCTTTCTTCCTTTCTCTTCACGTAATGCCCTAGCCTCCTCCCAAATGAAAGACCAATTTGGTCTTAAGTCACTAATTCTTCATAAGGCCTTGTTTGGCCACAAAAATGCATTCTTTTGACTTAAGTTTCTCCCAAAAAGCTCTATAGCCCATAAACTTCCTCTATTTTCACTACAACTCTTATTAATTACACTTAGACATTTATTCTTTATAACTTATGACCCTTAGGTCCTCTTTTTTTTCACAAATTTCCAGCTTTACTCTTTTTCACTTAGGTTAATTCCCTGGTTTCGAAATTTTCTCACTTAGCAAAATAATAATTATGAAAAATTCAAATTATACCTACAAAATACCCTAAACATGCTGAAAACGACTATGGTATATTTCGGGGTGTTACATAGTTTCTAGAATATTTACCATTATAAATGGCATAGTAGGTGTTAGTAATAGTGCTCTAGGCCTATCGTATGGACATGGTATTTTGACTATTTATGAGAATTAATTATTTTGATGATTTGCATGTTTATTATATATAATGTCCTTGAATAATATTATCATTCCAAATGTCCTAATCTGCTATTGTTACGGGAATAACAATGAATTAAGATTAGTATAAAGTTTGATTGATATTCATGGGATGAATACGTATGAGATACAAATCAAATTTATATCATTGTTGAGAACAAATATTGACACCGCTTGGAGATTACATTGATCAAAGTCACAAGTTAATCTCAATAGCTGTGTCAAACTTTCACTCGAGACTTATATTTCCCCAACATCATGAATATTGTGTTTTGATATAATCAAACGTTGTCTTTAATTGGATGACTATAAAGGTTATACTTGAAACATAATAAGAATTATGTAGTGAGATATGAGCGATTAAAATGGAATTTGTAGCTCTTAATATAAGAGAGATATCTTTTGTCCCCGACAATCGAGACGAGAAATGCATGGTCGTGCTTCAAATGAATCACTGAGATCAATGTCATTTGTTTAGTCGCCTAATCGTTTCGAAAATCAAAGATAGAACGATATAAGGTTGACTTTGTCCATGCCTTATATTATATCAAGATATCATGAGACAAAAGGATTATGTCATTAGCTATATTAAGTTGTCTCTGGATCATGAGCTTTCTATTTAACTCGGGTAGTCATAATTGTCTCGGCTAGAGGCCACTTATGACTCAGAGGATTCAAAATGTGATTTAGGCCTACTGTCAATGTTAATTGGAACTCATAGGGTCGCTAGACAGAACGAATAATAACGGCATTATGGTTTTTCACTTTGTAGTAATTTCTAAAATGATGAGATTATTTTAAATTACAAATCAATTAATTGTTATTTAAATTCGAATTTAATTTTGAAAAAGTTTAAATTGTGAAACTACATGTTCAACTAAGATGTTTTGTGAATTTAAATTGTTATTTAAATTCGAATTTAATTTTGAGAAAGTTTAAATTTGTGAAACGGTTATGTCTTGAACGGTTATGTTTTGTGAATTTAAATTGTTATTATTTAAAAGAGTTTTAAATATATAATAATATAAAATTCGTTTTTGACTAAACCCCTAGCATACTTATATAGATATATATATGTGAGACATATATATTTTGTAGGAGTCGTCTTTTACTCTGAGAACAACCAAAATAGAGAGAAAGAAAAGAAAAACCCTAATTTCGTTTTGAGAAGACGAACCTGAACTAGCATTCAACAAGACCGTTTATTATTTGTTCGTGTGTGGATACTTGTAGAGGGTGGTCGCCGTAAAGGCAAAGACCTCAAGATCCGAATAAACCAAGACGCGCACTTTGAAGGTTTGACCGAATCGATCTACAAGAGGTAAGTCGTTTACCCTTCCTTCGGTTTTTTATGAAACGCATGTGATCCTTGGTGGGTTAAGGGATAAAAATTTTTAAATTCCACTACATTTATGTTCCAATCAGATTGGATATTCTGCCCGTAACCCAACAGTAGGGAATGTAATTTCTTTCATTTTTGTCTTTCTAGGAAAATACATGTCTTCACTATATATTTCTATTCCTTCTTTTGTAATCTTATATTTATCTAGTCTATCTAGGAAACTATTTCCTAAGAGAATATCATAATGTCAATTTCCTTGCATTATGTTATCTTTATAGCAATCTACCAAAAAGGTTATTCCTTGTAATCTTATGGGTATTATTACCTTTAAATTACATTTTAAAGTTTGGTCATCATAATTTTTAAAAACATATGGGCTTCTTATACTTCCTATTATTTCACATTTATCAGCCTGAATATGGTTGCAACTAGCACATGTATCTATTAAAATCCTTGTTTCTTCGGCCTCTCTTTCTCCATTGTAATAATTTCCTCTAATCAAGAAAGGTGAATGTACATTTTCTCTTATTCTTTGGAAACTATTTCTCCTTGTATTATATTTGATATTATTTCCTATCAAGGAATTTCCTCTAAATATGGGAACTGAATTTTCTTCAAAATGCACTGCTGGAATTTCTATTCTATCTAACTTTTGAGGTTCTATTATCTTGGTAATTTCTCTACATTCATCACTAATTTCTATAAATGGCTTATTGTGACACTACAAAACCTGGAGGTCCGTTGACCAACAGTCAACTTACGGAATTCCTGTGGATTTTAGGTAACCCGATACCATACTATTGTGTTCCATTTATCGGGGTCCATATTTTCACAAAAAATAATGCAGAGTTTGGGGAGCTCTACCCAATATACAACCTATATAACAATATATCCATAACCCATCCAGGGTCTCAACATAAGTAGTAATGACCACACAAGGTCCATATGTCCATATCCCCAATATCCAACTATATCATAATAGTCCATAAGAGTTTATTACAACACTCTTATACAAAACATATAGATACATTGTAACACCCCGAAATATACCCTAGTCGTGTTTAGGGTATTTTTGTAGGCATAATTTGAACTTTTCGTAATTTAAATGCGAAACATGGAAATTGAGAAACCCGAAATTTGTACAAGATGCAAGGGCAAATTTTTAATTTGTAAAAATGGGACATAGAAGTTGCTTCGTCTCTTTCGATGCCGAAATTATTCCCAAGCGTAGGAACTAAGGTCGTCAAGCATTATACTACTGTGGTAATCCACAGGTCATCTCCACAGGGAGTGGTATTCTAGGTGACCTAGAGCTATTCTCCAAGAATGTATGTTTAAAAGTAAATTACGGGCTCAGGTTGGTCGACGAGTAGCACTCATGAATTTAATTATTTTAAATACACGCCTATTATAATTTATTTTTAATGCAAATTGTTTATGCTATATGATAACATGATATATTTTTGTATGTTGTGTTGCTTCACATGGTAATGTAAGATGGCCTTTTTACCAAATGCTCGCGTGTTATTATTATTGTTTTTACATAAGGGTTGTACTATTAAATACGCCGCATGCCGCTTTTGTTTTATCACTTTATTTTACTTTTGCAGTATTTATTTAATTGTTATGATAAAAACAAGAGACAATGCAAGCCATTTGAAGTCATGCAATCCAACCATGACGATGGAGGAGCTAGGTGCTCCATGCCAAGCAAGTCGGGTGGTCAAATCGACATCATGGAGCTGCTTATTACTACCTAGGAATGACTGTTGATCTTCATATTGGCTTATGGAGATCAATCTAGATTAAGGCCATACTATATGCATGTATGAGATGTTATGTATGATGTTACATGAGTATGTGATACTAGATGTATGATGAGATCTATTAATTGAAAATTAAAATCAATCAAGATCCCTCACATAAAATTTAAAGTTAACATGCCATCCATATTTAAACACTTGTCAAACCTTTTATCACCTTAATGTGGGTTCTACCAAAGTAGAAGCACATTAGGTTACATTAGTGAGACAAGATGAGTAATGGTGCTACCCATATGTAAAAATGGTTTAACTTTTTTAGGTTATCAAACGGTTTCGCTCATCGGCATTAGACGGATTTAAACATGCCTGACATATGATGTCAAATCATAAATATCTAAGACATGAGATGTAATTGGTAAGAGTTACCTCCAATTTTAAATAACTTCACACATAGTCAACATACAAAGAAATGTAAAGGTACCTCACAAGAAGGGGAAAAGGTTCCTTAGTGTCTATACCCCAACAATCGAAGATCTCAATGACTAAAATGGGGGTAAGAGGCATCATGTTCCTTCTTGTGACCCCTCCTAATTGTTGGCACCTAGCACAAGTTTTGCAAAATTCAAAGAAATCTTTAAAAAGCGTAGGCCAATAAAAACCAACTTGCAAGATTTTATCCGTTGTTTTCCTTGCAGAGAAATGCCCTCCACAAGCTTCTAAATGGAAAAAGGTGAGAATCCCAATTTGATCATCATTGGGTACACACCTTCTCATCAATTGATCTGGACATTATTTAAATAGATATGGGTCATCAAAATAATATTTAATGTCTCGCCAAAAGTTCTTTGTTGAGAAGTCCATTTGGTGGAATTTCACCGGGCCACCGATAATTCTACTACGTCCGCATACCACGGGCGCGGAACAAGAGCAAAGTCGCTTCATCAGAAACTGCCGCCACGGGTGGTAAGCCGTGAGAAATGGATCGAATCCAACCGAGATAAGTGGTCGCTACCACATTCTTCGACTCCTTTATCTTTAATAGTCGCTAAATTTCGCACAATAGATCCACTGGCCAACCGAGGCTTAGTATCCTGCTTAGAGAGCAAGTACTTCAGCGCTACGTGATCTGTGAAAATGGTTACAGGAGACCCTACAATGTATGACCTGAACTTTTCTAAGGCAAAGACGACAGCCAAAAACTCTTTTTTCGTAGTTGTGTAGTTTGCTTGAGCTTTAATCTTAAAGTCTTCACAGATAAGATCACAAAGCCTTTTATCTTCCCTTTGTCCTTAAAAACAGCCCCTATAAAGATAATCACTACACACATGATCTCAAACTAAGGTTCCAATCGGGAGATCGCATGATAGAGGAGACACTAACATAGTTTTGGGTGTTTCATCAAAGGCGCCTTCGCAAGCTCCCGTGGACCATGCGAAGGGACACATCCTCGCGTTAAATCGCATAAGGACTCAAGCAGTATGATTGAAATCTTTATGAATCTCCTATAGAATCCAAGATGTCCCAAGAATGACTTATATCTCTAACACACTTAGAGTAGGTAAGTCGAGATTAACCTCGACTTTAGCCTTATCCACCTCGATTCCATTTTCGATACTCATGTGACCTAAGACAATCCCTCAGGTCACTCATGAAGTGACACTTTTCCCGCTTTAACACGAGGTTCTTCTGAATCTCTCCAAAACCTTACGTAGATTCCTCCAAACATCCTCATATGAGTCTTCCAAAACTCAGAAATCATCCATGAAAATTTCCTAAATGATTTCTATCATATCAATCAAAATCCTCCTATCATGCATCGCTGAAGGTTCCCCCGGTGCATTTACATATAATCCAAAGGGCATTTTCCTAAAGGCAAAGTGCCAAAAGGATAGTAATGTAGTTTTTCTTGATCTTCTAAAGCTATTCGCTTGATTACACCCCAGTACCCATCAAGAAAACAATAAAATTCATGCCTGGCGACTCTCTCTAACATTTGATCGACAAAAGGTAACGGGAAGTGATCTTTCCTAGTGCCCGCATTGAGTTTCCTATAGTCTATGCAAACCCTCCAACCGGAGGTGACACGAGTGGGATTTAGCTCATTTTTTTCATTTGCTACCACAGTGACTCCAGATTTCTTAGGAACTACCCCGAAGCCTGGGCCGACCCACTTACTATTTGCAACGGGTAAATAACACCCACGCTCAAGAGTTTAACCTCTCTTCTTGACCACTTCTTCATTATTGGGTTTAGTCGCTTCATGTGGTTGTCTAGATGGTTTAACATCCTCTTCCAAGTGATCCGGGCTGCATCAAGGCTAATTTCTTAATATCTCGCAATTGTCCATCCTATAGAGGTTTGCGGGTTCTAATATCTCCAACACCTTGTCTATTTTCTCGCTGTTTCACTCTAAAAAAGGAAGATATGATTACTGGGAAAGTTTCTTCTACCCTTAAAAATGCATATTTGAGGTGTGATGGTAAAGGTTTCAACTCAAGTTTAGGTGGTTTCTCTTCTGACAGTAATACCCTATCCTCGATCTAAGGGCAAGATCTCGAATTTATGTGCCCACCCATTCGCCCCCCAATACCTCGTGTTCACTCATGGAGTGTAGAAACTTCACCGCATGTGGTCACCTCATCCCAACTAGGGCTTACTAGACAAGACATGAGAGGATCATCGTACGACATTATCTAAGTATTTCTCGCACCACGTAGTCAACCATGTTACCTCTCACCAACATCCTCCCCATCTCATTCCCTTAATAACATTAAAGATATTCAAATTAACAGTCATGTTACCAAGTCGATAGTGTCATTATCCCTCCCTACAAGCAGTATGATGGCATTAGCAAAGAGCCAAGAATGGTCTACCAAGAATCACCGAACCGAGTTCCTTAGTTCACCACAAAGTTGAGCTGCCAAGCACAACAAAGTCCACAGAAAGTAGAATCTCGTCTTACTTGCACCAATACATCCTCACTATCCTCTAGAATCTTCACACTACAAATTTAATCGGGAGGGTGATATTGGTTGGCTCTAATTCTCCTAACCCTAGATCGACATTTACTAAGTAAGGCAACAAGTTAACACTGCCCCAACCACTGCATGTCCTGCCTTGAATTCCTACTACTATGGAAATCAGAGGACTGGCCTCGATCTTTGTATTTTGGGGTAAACTGTTTCTCATCAAGGAGGTGGATTGCTTAGTCATAAATGCTCTCCTCGTTGACACCTAGCTTTCTTTTACAATACACAAATCTTCGAAACTCGCATACGAATTAATCCGCTAATGGCATCTAATAAAGGAATGTTCATCACCTATTTGAACAACTCATAAATTTCTTTAATGATTGCTCTACTTTCTTGGGGCTCAACCCATGAGGGTATGGAGCAGAGGGATATGGGAGACCATGTCTTGTTCTCGGGGCTCACCATCACAACTTCTACCCTAGGAACACGTAGGCTCGGCCCGACACCTCATCATTTCCAACCTGGCTTCATTTTGTAACTTTGTATTGACCTCGGCTGAATGGTTTTGTCACTACCTTACCACTTCAAGAGTGGTGACAACCTTGCAATGTTCGAGTGCCATCACTGGGCCTCGAGACTCCAACACTATTTTCAATTCCTGGGGGGTTTTGGATGGTTTGAGAAGCGGAGTTTCCCTTTTCTTGTCAAAATTTCCCATGGAAGAGGTTAGCTCAAAGGATTCGGGGATCTCACATCATTCGCGCTTCAAATCTGCAGCAGGATTGTTGAGTTTCGGGACGAATCGTGGTCACAACATCCTCCAAACTTCTTATGTGGAGGCCGATAAGGTCGTGGATTCGATTCCCCGATTCGACGGATCAAACCTTGGCGGTGGGTGCACATGAAATCCTTGAGGACCTTGATTCTGAAACAGAGGGGCTTGATTCGAAAAACCTTGGGTTTGAAAATTGGGGCATTGGTTGTTTGGCAAGTTGTGTGAGCCTCCCTCATTTTTCCAACTAAAATTAGGGTGCTTACTGATGAGTCCAAAAAATCATTAGATTTTTAATCCATTTTTCTAAGCATATTACAAGATAACTGTTAATTTGTATGCATAAATGTGGATATTTTACTCAAATTTAATTTTGTAGGAAAATACAGCAGATGCCAAAATCTCAAAGATAACCAATAGAGACCCAAATCTCACAAGCGTAATTGAAGTCGCAATCGAAAACCTGAGTCGCGACAAGAACCTTAGTTGTCGGGCCATTTCCAAGTCACGACATCACCAAAATCAACTATAAGAAATGGAAGACCTAACAAGTCAAGTCGCGATTTCAGTTGTTATGCTTGCCACCAAGATGACCAAGCAAGTAAATAAATGAAAGAGGTCATGTATTAAAGGAAATGTGGTCGACTAAAGAAAATAAGCAAAAGAAGGATCTTCATGTCGCGACATCACTCAGATGTCGCGACGCCAATAGAATATGACTGAGGTCACGACACTACTCTGAGGTCGCGACAAGGATCCGTCAATGAAGCCACAAGAGAGGTCTTTACAAGAGAACAAGGTTGCAACTAGTTTTTAAATGAAAGGCTCCATTTCATGTTGCGACACCACTTTGATGTCGTGACATAAAAACAGAAGACGGTTGCAACCAAAAAATAAGAGGTTGAAAGGAGGTCGCAACCTGAAGCCAAACCGAAGTCCTTGCCAAGAACTGAAGTTGCGACCATTTACAAATCAAGGATTAGAAACGATGTCGCGACCTGGACTAAAGGTGGGAAAGAGGAAATTGGTTGCAACAAAGAACTGAGGTTGCGACCAGAAGAAAAGAAATGGGCAGCAAAAGAGGTCGCGACATCACCATGAGGTCACGACATAAAATTGAAACCTGTGAAGGCAGAAGACCACCAACACAATCGCGACCAAGAAATCAAAGTCACAACATGAAATCATCATACAAACAGAAAGGTGGTCGCAACCTAAAACTATTGTCGCAACCCGTGTCGGAAGAAGAGAAAGATTGAACGCATGTCGCGACATGAAACCGAGGTCGCGCTGACATAAACAATGTCGCACCATTGATCAAAGCAGCTTGTAAAGAAAAACTTAAGGTAATAGAAACAAAGAGTGTCACGACTGATCACGAGCAATCAAGCAATCCATGTCGCGACATCAACTCAGGTCGCGACACAGACGTTGAGCTAGGCTTTTCTTCGGGAATTCCACCCAGAGCTTTTGTGGATTCGCCCACTTCTTTTGACAAAGATAAATAGACGCTTTTAGAATAGTAAAGTTAGCTTCCGTCTTCACTACCTTAAAAGTGGAAAGGAGAGGGAACTCTGTATAGTTTAGAGTTGATTTTTTATTTCTTTTCTTTATTTTTAGTTTATTTCCTTTTCTGGATTTGAAATCGCGAACCGTGCGCAGATCGAGTAGAGTCGAATTGTTATTTCGTTATTTTCTTAGAATTATTAAGTTCTAAAAATTTATGAAATCTAGACAAATTTCCTGGGAATTCATTTCTTCTCGCTTTATTGTAATTACAAATTTGGTCAGGTTTGATCTATGACTCCATTCCTAATTCGCAATGCAAGAATAAAAGTGTAAAATTACTGGATTTGATTTACATTTAGTTACGTTTCTTCCCCGCACAAATACGGAGAACTAATTGGCTCGGCTTTACTTATTCGGGTGTGTTGTTTCAATCTGATAAGTTCCCAATAGTAGTACCGAATACCGCCGAGGGAATGCATTCGCCCGATATCCAAGATGCCCTCTCGTGACACGTAGACGTAGATTCCCGAGAGCCGAGAGCATTCTTCTCGGGTATGTTAGACTACCATCGGGACGAATCACTGGGTTTCAGAGTTCATCTCGATAAATCCCCCATTCGGGCCATAACTGAAGTCGAGGGGTGTATTTAACAATATAAATAATCGTAGAGTTCACCTTAATCTAAAGGTGTTCCAACCCGTGTTAGCCGAGATCTAATCAAGGGAAAGTGGACAAACTCATAGATCTCGAGGATGAGCCACTAATTTTAAGTGGTAGAAACTTACGAAAAATCCCGAGAAGGAAATGCAAAAGGTCCACAATAATAGAAATGGGTGTGAAGTATTGAGAAAGAAAAATACTCGGATCTTGCAAGAGAATTTGGAATACAGGTAGCTGGTTTGATCTTGTCTTCGAGAGAAGCAAGGGTATCCAACTAGTGAATATGGAGAAATCCACCTAAATACCAGGGAAATTTGACAAAACCAGATTCCATATACGTAACGTAGCAATGCAATTTTTAGTGTCGAATCGACTGTTTATCAGATGTCACTGGAGGTTCGCTTCGCCGTGAAACCGATTCAATCCATTCTTAGTTACAATTTACTTTTATTCATTTACTTTTGTTTGGGGCCTAGTTTGATAATATTCAATAAATTTAAAGATCTTTAATTTTTGTTGTTTGTATAAAACTTACCATGCAGTTCTTAGTCCAAATAGTATGGAATTTAGTAGTCAGTAGTTGATCTTAATTCGCTGCCAATCTCTCGTGGGAATGATACCCTCGACTTACATTCAGATTTTACTACTGTATGACTCGTGCACTTGCAAAGGTCATAGACTCACCCCTATTTTTAAATCATGAATATTAAGAAAAGTTATTTTAATCAAGCAAATTTATCCAAAGTGACATGGATGCAAGAGAAGTGTAAGGCTCCTTTGTAACTATGTTAATTGAGGTTGCACCACTTACCCCACCCCGATTATACGTTTCGAGTATGGAGAATTGAAAGGTTTCCTTTGGTAGTTAAGGGCATTAGCCGTTTACTCGATTGCTCCTTAACTCGAGGAAGGCTCGCGCTAATAGTTGAGTGCGTAGGTCATCAGAATGATGCATGGCTCCACTCTAGATCCCATAGGTATAGAGGGTATTTGAGGCACACTCACTTACTCATTTACTTTTCAACTCCTCTATAGCTTCCAACTTCCTCAAGTAAATTAGCTATTTTTGCTTGCAAATCATCATTTCCTCTTAAATGATGGATTCCTCCCCCTGTAGGTGTATTATGCACTCTAGCAGTATCTACGGAGGTATTAGTCTCCCATGTTCGAGCATTTTCTGCTATGGTGTCAAAGAATTGAATTGCCTCCCTCGCACTTTTCTCATAAAACTCCCCCGCACACATCATTTGGATGTATTATTTATTATTCAAGGATAGCCTTTATTGAAAATGATGTACTGCATTTATGTCCAACATCCAACCACATGAGGGATAACATGGAGGAGGTCCTCAGATCTTCCCATACTATAGCAAAAGGTTCACCCGGCTTTTTAAAAAATTTTGATTGGTACTGCGATGAGAGCATTGGTACAAGTGAGGGAAGAATTTGTTAAGGATTCCATTTCGCATGTCCTCCCAATGTAAAGATTGAATTGAGTGCAAGTGAATGAACCATATTTTGGCCTTTTCTCAGAGAGAATAGGGGAATAGGAACCATGCAAATTATGTGGAGAGGTGATCCAAGAGAGAATGCACCGTTGCATATCCCTCAAAGTCTCTATGAACATAGGGTTCCTTTAATCGACCTCGATACATTATGTAGAAGGCGATCATCTCCGACTTCATGATGAATTGATTAGACTCTTCTCAGTAGGCAAATACATGAGTTTGTCAGGGTTCTTTCGAGGTTGCAAGACTTCTGAGAGTTCTTCCACATTAGGTAAAGGAGCAGGGGGAGCCCGATATTGATTTCGGGTGAGTTAACATTTCCCCTCCTCCTACCGCTAGAAGTTGCCGAGTGCAACACCGTCTCCATGTTGTGGAGGTTCATGGAGTCCTTGTAGATTAACAGGTACCCCTTGAGCATTTTGATTAAAAAGAAGTTGCTGACTCCCGGGATGGTCCATTTGAGGTGTAGGGTTCTCTTGAAACAATTGACTTAATATGGACTCTTCAAAATTTCTTAGAGGTACAATTCTTACAAGTCAGCATTTCTCGTTGCGAGCCCAAACCGACATGCACTAATCCTACTCCTTCCAAGCAGACACCCACTTAGATTCTTCTCAAAAACAAATTAAAAAAAGAAAGTAGAGAACATACCGGATTTGCAATGCAATTGAAAATTACCTCTAGCTCTCTTCAGATCAACTAGATTACTCGCCACTCCGCAGAATCCGCGCTTGTGTTGGCTTTCGTATGCCGAAATTATTCCCAAGCGTAGGAACTAAGGTCGTCAAGCATTATACTACTGTGGTAATCCACAGGTCATCTCCACAGGGAGTGGTATTCTAGGTGATCCTTAGGGTCTATTCTCCAAGAATGTATGTTTAGTGCAAATTACGGGTTTGTAGTCGGGTTGATCGGAAAGTAACCGATTGCTGACTATTTTAAACAAATTTTAGGTTCCACTCAATCGTTGATCATAATTCCCACCTCTTCACACAATTCATCTAGGAACCATTGATGAATGGTCTTTGATGGAAGATTTTACATTAAAAGCTCTTTAGAATGAGACGAGTGATGTTAAACACTTGTTCAAACAATTTACTCGCACTTTAGCTCGCATTGTAATCAAGCACACATACCGAGGATCTCTCGTTCACACGTTGTCAAGAAGATGCCCAACTAAGGTTTTATAAGATTTTTCTAAGGTACTTAACATCATATAATCCCGTTGAGGTATAAAAGAGGAATCTCTGTGGTTACTCGATCAAGATGAGTTTCCCAATCGTTAGAACCCATCAAGAGTTTAGAACTTCCATTGGAAATTATATGTTTCGAATCATATTTAATGAGAAACTATTCATAAAAGAAATCCTGTTAATTTCACTCATAAATCAAAGAATCAAAAAAACGAAATACTGAAAGAGAAAGTCGAGTTGTGTGATCTAACTGAAAGATTACATGAAATTGAAATCCAGAATCCAGAATCTGCAAACTATTCTACTCTATGAACCCTAGCAAAACTATGAGAAAAACACTCTCTTTTTATGAAACCAAAACCCTAGCATCCCCAACAACTCCCTCTCCACCTTTCCTTTGGCTTTTATACCCTTTCCATCAGGATCTCGAATCGTGGTCAAAGGACGAACGACCTCGCAGACCGGAGTTGAATTCCGCTCAAATCCCAAATATTACATACAGCAGACCGGTACCGGGTTAGGTGTGGTACCAAGCACCACTTTGCTTCCGGTGTGACTTTTTGTTAAAGGTACCGGTACCGGTGAGAGTGGTACCGATACCACTTGGCCACCTGATTTCCCCGTCAAGTACGCAATCCCACAGGCCTCGCCGGGTAACCTGCATCACCGCCTACAGGTTCCCCAACATCATCAGACTTCCTAAGACTTCACCACAAAGCTGATTTCCATCATCCCCTAATGATCCATTCGCTCCTCTCGGAGCCACGAACCCTTGCAACACTATGCATGAACCCGAAAACCCGTGACAAGTCCAAACACGAGAACGAGATCAGCAGACCATTCCTTATACAAAATGTGATAAAATATGACCTCGAAGGTATTAAAACCGATATTATGATTGTTGCTCTTTTGTGTATTCAATGTGTCATAAGATAGAAGACTATGAGTTAAATGGAAATAACATAACTTGTTTTGAAAATAATAAAGAGTGGGAGGACAAAGGCAAATAAAAGGAAAATTAACTATAAAAGGGGAATTGAGACCAAAAATATCTCATTTTTTTGGTCTCTAAAAGAGAGCTCATACGGGTTGGGAGAGAAGAAGAGGAAGAGGAAGAAGAAGAAAAGGAAGAAGAAGGAGGAGCCAAGAAAGGTATGGATTCTAGTATGATTTTGTAAGGAACTTGGTATGGAATTTGTATGGATTTATGACTTTGAGTATGGAATCATGTGTATTTTGGACTTTGGTAGGGATTTCTATGGTTTCCACACCTAGGGTTTAGTTAGGAATTCATCCTAACCCTAGATTTGTTGAAGTTAGGTTGGTAAAACCCTAGCTTACATTTGTGCATGAATCCTCCACTCCTATGGTTTTATATAGATTGGTGGACTTTGGTATGGATTCTAGCATGGAACTTGTATGGAAATATGAGCTTGTATGGAATCATGTGTATTTTGGACTTTGATAGGGATTTCTATGGTTTTCAAACCTAGGGTTTAGTTAGGAATTCATCCTAACCCTAGATTTGTTGAAGTTGGGTTGGTAAAACCCTAGCTTGTTTAAGATGAGCATGTAATTCTTACTATTTCTATGGTTTTGTAAAGATTTATGAACTTTGGTATGAATCCTTGGATTCTATGCCTAGGGTTTGGTTTAAGAAATTCTAAACCACCATTATAAGTGTTTATGGAGTTGTTTTGGAGGGATTCCATGGTGGGTTTTGATGTATGAGGCCATTGAAGAGGTTTAAGGAAGAAAAGTTGGTATCAAAATGGCAAAATTTGCCATTTCTAGGCAATCTCGTGAAGTGGTACCCCCAGACAAATAGGGTGGTACTCTGCATTCACCTGCTGCAGGCCGCATGAATCTGCATTGCGAAAAGTGGTACTGGTACCACTCACCAGAACCACGCAGACTCTGAGAGCTCAAGACAAAGTGGTAATCGGAACAACATGCAGAACAGGTCGGGTATTGAGAGCTCAACCAAAGGGTACCGTGCATTCACTCAAGCCCCTACGTTCGATTTTTTGTATTCTTACATTGTTAAGCTCAAATTCGAACACCGAGGGTATAGGAACCCTAATAAATGAATAACGAGGATCCAAATGAGAATGAAACCAAGTGAAAAATCCGCCTCGGCGAGTTCGAAGTGGGCAAACCTAATGCCCCTATGCAAGGATAGTAAGTTCCTGAACACATATAATTGTAGGGATGCCTAAGACCAGATATTAAATGACACGACACTTTTGTTACGTGGGCAGGCACGTTCTGATAAGTGCTTCTAAGACTCCTCATGAAAGCACGACACCCAGTAATTGCATACAAGCACCTTAGGGTACTTATTTGCGTCGACCACTTTATTTTATTACTGGTCTAGGTAATCCAACAATCATATGATAAGAATTTGAATGACGAATAAGAGTAAAGTAATGTACATCGTTATGTTCTGAATGTGCCTACGGGTACCTCTGTATAAGTGTAAGTTCTGTAGTACCTATGGGTACTTCTGTAAACGTTTAAGTCTGCTAAAAGTATAACTATAAGTATAAGATTTGTAACTCTTACAGGAGATCTGAACAAGCATAAATTTGTTATAAGTACAAGTATGTATCCTACGGGAAAACTGAACAAGTATAAGTTGTTACAAGTGCAAGTTATTATATGAATTCATGATAAATTCTAATATCTGCTACTGTATATTCGTTACTGTTATATGCTTATTGTACTAGAATATTAATGCACGTGTATATGTATAAGTTATATGTTCCCACTAAGCATAAAGCTTAGCACAGGTTTTCAATCTGTGTAGGTAAAGAAGAGGACGTCTGCGATCTTCCGCATACAGTTGGGCCAACACACTAGTACAGGTTGATCACAGTAGGTTTCGCGCTCTAATTTGTAAATGTAAATGTATAGTTTTTGTATATGTAAATAGGACTCAGGACTGTATGTATATGACACTGTAAACACCACTGCGGTAGTAGTTTTATTTTGTATTTTGTATATGATATTTTGATACTGTTATAAAACTTGGGCCCACCAACGTCTGAGAAAGCAGGTAAAGAGTCCAAGTTCCGGTCTCGCATCCCCTTCGTCCGCCTAGGCGGGGGTTTGGGGGCGTGACATACATGTAAAAAAAACTACCAAAGCCATAATCTGTCTTTCTTCACAATTGAGGCCTCTATTGAGCGTCGTCCTCCAATACCTGTCTTATGCCTGAAATATGGTCCCACAACGGGGTGAGTAATGCCCAGTAGAGAATAATTCCTACAAGGGCTACTCCCCACCTAAGTGCCCATGCAATGCCATTTTACACATTCAAGTAAAACATACACATTCCTACTTAAATGTCTACATGCCATGGATGAGAATGTGACTCACCCTTTCCCATGTCCTGAGTCCTCACTGACTCCCTCACACATGCATATGCCAAGTGTGAAAACCGTCATTTATGTTCCATAAATGACCATTTTTTCCAATACAAAAATATTTTGTTTTATAAATCAAAATCCATTGGACAAACTCCAATATTCACTTATTTTTACCAAGTCCTGTGTGTTTTTGTGGGTAGCAAATTCAAGGGTCTCACCGCAAGCTTCACATTCCTTTCGACACTTTCGTGAACTTTCATCACTGGATACATATGTCTAACAAAGAATACCGAGTTTTTCACTCGAGGCATTCCATCCTTCGCTTATATCCAACACACATATTTTCATTTTTTCTTTTATGAGAGACCACGAGATTCATTTTCGTGACGTCATTCCATTTTAATGAAACCACCATCGAACACCAAGCATAGTGTCGATCTACCATGTACTCACGACATACCATCGAACACCAAAAATAGTGCCGATCTCTACCATGCACTCACACCCATGTCATGCGATGTCCCCGTGCATAAATGCAATGCAATGCCATTGCATGTATCTCATGCTACATGCAGAATGAATGCCACGTGCAACAATTCAAAATCATACTTCATGCTAAGTATCGTGGATAATCATATTTAATACATATAATTATTCCCATTTAATTTCCATATGTTTAACACATATATCTCAACATGCTTCAAAATACAATAAACATGTTATTCACTTTTCATGCATCTCAAGCAATGACAACCTCATCCTCAAGACCAATTGTGGAATAGGAATGCCCACAAAATATTCCACACAAAAAGCCATAACAGACCACAGGATATTTCTAACCTCGATTCAAAAAACTAGCCCCCTAACAGTCCCAAAATCTGGACATAAACCATTAAACAACCTAAGCTGTAGCAGTCCCGAAAAACGGACAATAAATTGAGTTATAGAGGCCTGATTTGGGTGATTCAAAATCCTAACATCCATTACTCATATAGAGCTAGAATTTCCTTGAAGGATACTAGTCCAAATTCTCACTTTTACCAATTTAAAATCGGGTCCCAAAATTCAGACGTAATGTAGTTTCCGGCTTAAAATGTGGCAGCCTATGGCAATCCTAGAAAACGGACCATAACTTAGGTTATGAGTCCACCTGCGGACAAAGTTTCTAACATCAAGTAATCATATAGAGATACAATTTCCTTGAAGGATACTAGTCTAAATTCTCCCTTTTTCGCAACCAGAAATCAATCCCAAAACCGGGACACAAACAGTTAACAGCCTAAGCTGTGACAATTCCGGAAATTAAATGGACCATAACTTGAGCTATAGAGGTCCAATTTTGGTATTCAAAAGCCTAACCTCAAGTTCACAACTTTAGCTACAATTGTCATGTAGGACACTAGTCCAAATTCAGCCTTTTTTTCAACTCGAAAATCACCCAAGACTGACACAAACAGCTATCAGCCTAAGCTGCACAATTCCGGAAATTTAACGGGTCATAACTTAAGCAGCCAGAGGTCCAACCTGGTAAATTCAAAAAGAACCTCAAGTTCCCAACTTCAGCTACAATTTTCATGAGGGACACTAGTCCAAATTACCTCTTTTTCTAATCGAAAATCAGCCCCAAAATTCGGACATCATATAGGGTCAAAACAAGGCCCTATTCCCATAACCCAATATTTTGCCAAACAGCCCCTAAGGGCAAAAAGGGCCAAATAGCCCCTTAGGGCATTAAAACTCAACCAAATAGCCCCTAATATGGAAAATAAACCAAAGTAGGAAGAATCCCTACCTCTTGGAGTAAAGACGAAGCTTTCAGAAGTCCTGGAGACTCGAAACCCACAATCTCCCAAACTCTTCGCTTGAATCTTTGGCAAAATCCTTTGTTTCCGGTACGCACGCGTAGCTCTTGCCGCATAGATGGACTTTAGTTCTTGGCTCGACAAAAACCGAGCAACCGAGCTTCGTAGATCGTAGAGAGAAGTTGGAGCTTCTCTATCTACTCTCTCTTCTCCTTTTTCTCTATACGGTTTCACAACAAGAAAATGTGACATTTTCCCCCAAAATATCCTTTTATCTAACTTAATTCTTAAGTTTGGAGACATGGGCCATATCGCGTCATGTGTTTATTACTCATTCGGGTCCATTTCTGCCTCGAAACAATTTATTTCATTCCGATTCAAGTTCAATTTTTTTTAAATGAACTTAACTTGAGTTATTTCCTAACTCCCGAGATTCTCATAAAAATCTTGGCCTACCGGGAGTCACTATACGCTGCTAATTCGAAAATCGTGAAAAACCCGACTATCCCCGGAATTAATTAAAATTTTCTCGTAACTAGGATTTCACGACAAATCCAACTGGGTGAGGTCCGCTTTGTCATCCCGGAGATCTAGAAAATTTTCCAAGCCTCTCGAACTATTTTTAAGTAATTCATCGTTTTGCCATTTTTCATAAAAATTAAAATTTTCCCGAGTTTTACATTCTTCCCCCCTTAACAGAATTTCGTCCCCGAAATTCACACACTAGCACACACAATCACATGCATATTCTACAAAATCGAACAATACTCTTGCCCATAAGCGCAAGAGTAAAAACATACCCTGAATAATCGACTTATCTGACGGCTTAGTCTGAGGTGTAATGGCGTAGACACGCCCCTGGGTTCCCGAAGTCCTGGCCTTTGAGCCCTATACCCAACCTCGACCCATGCCCCTCGCTTCTAGCCTGCTCATGAAATAACCGACAGCCAGGGTTAAGCACCTCGGGACTGACATCGGGTTCCTCCGCACATGCTAGTGGTAACGAGACAAACTATGTCCGTGCATTGTCCCACCGATGATTGAGACCGCATCCTGACAACCCCGGGATCCTCGCCTTGGCGGCCAATCCCATCTCATGTGTTCCCGTGGCGCGATAGCATGTCATCTCGCCGTCTAGCTAGATGCCCCGACTCGCTCAGCCCCGAGCAACCCTGGCCCTATCTCTCTGAAATCCTCGTGAAGCATAAGTCCTCTACTTCTTCCCCGATCTAGAAGAAGACTGATTCTTCCTCTTCTTCTCACTAGCACCCACACAGATGCTTCGTGCGTCATCAATCTCTCTCTCTCTCTCTCTCTCTCTATACCATAGCTCGCTCCGACCATTAGTCCATATCTGGCAGAGAAATCCCATAATCTCGCCCGCATTGACAACTGCACTCCATCCCCGACCTCTCTCACCTTGCCATGTCGGTGGGCCATTACATATCATCAACAAACAGTAAACCTGAACTTAGCCACGTACTATAACACTATCATCGTTCCTTGCTTTAACTCTAGGAACTCTCGGACCTTTGCATGTCTAGTAGTTGCTAGAAAATATTTGTCCATGAAGAGCTCATGGAAATCTCCCCATGTCATTACTTCTATGTCCCTCGAGGCCTTGACCCAATCCCACCATACATGGGATTCACCCTCTAGCTGGAATGTTGCTAGCCTTATCTTTGTGGCATCAAAGGTGATCTCCATGGCCTCCAATATTTTCTTGATCTGTCAAAACCAATGGTCAACCACCATCGGATCCCCTCCTCCCATGAATGTTGGAGGATGGTGTGTCTTAAACCTCTAGAGGCTACTTGACCCTCCCTGTCTCCTAGCTGCACTAGCTTGTGTAAAAGTGGCGACTACAGCGCCCATAGCCTCTATAAAGGCCTATTGCTAAAAAATAAGGTGGTGGTTGACTATTGCCCCGTTGACGAACTCTACGTCCTCGTCCTCGACTTGCCATCTACACATGTCAAATAGAAAATTGAGATCTCATTTTCATATTTCATTAGTGGTGCATAATGCCAAACACTAGCAAACATCAATTCCTGAACCATCATGTTCCTTTATTTCCCGAACCCCTAAGGTTATGTTCTCTAACCTAGTGTTCACCTTTTCCTATATACATCATACCATGTTTATACATTTCACGCAATTTGTAACACACAATCACGCAATCACAATCATGCAACACACATCAGAGCACAACATGGACTACACGATGCATGTAGTGGTCTAAACCCGTCCCATAAACTCCTAGGTAATCACCTACCTAGACCCTAATACTAAGCTATGACGCTAGCATCAAATACCGAGCACTAGATAATCATAAACCTAAGCCCTAACATCAACCTATACCAAGCTGTGATCCTTATACCGAACATTAAGCTCCAGGTAATTCGTATACCTTAGCTCTGTACTACAATTGCATGTCCTAGACCCATGCCCATCGAGCCCTAGGTATTCATATACCTATGTTTCTATACCGTCGAGACGCCCAAAACCCTGTCCGCTGACAAGTCAACCTACTAAAACTCTGTGGTCAGGTACCTGATTATCCACCCATTTTGTCTTTATCCCATACTCACAAATGACAAATCTCTTTGCATTGGTGGATGATTCTGACCCAATCACAATCCCGTGACAACAGATAGTGGGTGATGATCACCCTAGGCACATGTTATACTGGTCCACACGAGTAAATGACCACATAGGGTCCATTTATCCATACTCAAACATAATGCACAAGGCTATAATACCATAGTCCTTAAGAGTTTAATTACAATACTCTTTACACAAAAATATATATAAAAACAGTTTGTTCTAATATATTTTACAAAAGTAAGAACCAAAGCCACAACTCGGCTTTCTTCATAATGGCGACCTCGAGTGAGCACCGTCTCCATGTACACTCCTTGTACCTAAAAGGGGGTCCTACTACGGGATGAGCAATGCCCAGTAGAGTAAACGCCTACAGAGGCTACTCCCCACCTAAGTGCACATGTAATGATCATGCACCAAAAAAAAAAAAAAAAACACATTCCAATCAAGATTATGCAACCCTAGAGTGGAATTCTACATGCCATGAATGAGATGCGACTCACCATGTCCCATGTACTGACCCCTCACCGATTCCATCAAACCCGAGTCCCAATTGACTCCTATCACAGAATACCGAAACTCATGCGTGATAAAATCCATCATTCTTGGATTACATCCAATGACCATTTTACAGAACAAATTTCATTTGTTTTCAAACCAAAATCTTTTTGGATGTTCACCTCAATGATCATTTGTTTTCAAAAATCCATGTGTCTTTTATGGGTGGCGAATTTTCCGGGGTGCCACCGCAAGCTTCGCAAACCTTCCCACACTTTTAAGGGCTTTTACCGATGGATCCATATGTGTAACAAAAAATATAAAGGAGCTTTCACCAAACACATAATCTCATTTTTCATTTTCAAACCGTGCGACTCAATTTGAACGTTGTCCCAGTTTCCGTGCCCGAACAATCAACACCAAATGCAATGTTAATTTACAACCATGCAAATTGTGGAACTCTATTGGACGTCGTCCAAGGTACCGAATCCACCACCCATTCACCAAGAATGGTGAATGACAACAACCATGCACTCACACCCATTTCATGTGATGTCCCCGTGCATATAAAATGCAATTATACAATTTCATGCTTATGCCATGTCACACACACACACACACACATATATATATATGGATGCTATATGGACAATTTCATTCATGCATTATTGATGAGTCTTAAACTCATCTATTTTTAATCCATTTTTCTAGCTTATTTTTAGTATATTCAGATATGTTTTAATGCCAAATTATGGATTATTCACCAACTTTGTGTTTTGTAGGTTTTAATTTAAAAAGGATAAAATTTAAGCAAGAAAGAAGAGAAAAAGCAATTGTAAATGATGTCGCGGATTGCAGTTCAAGCAGGGTCGCGAACAAACGTTCAAGCAAATGGCTAAGGAAATCTGTCACGACAAACTTTCTTTTGTCGCAACACAAAAGACTGAATATAGAAGAGCTATGTTGTGACAAAAGACAGCGTGTCACGACAGAACATGAGAAGAATGTAACAAGTCAGTTGAGACAAAGAGAAATAATGTTGCGACAGCGTTTCTATGCCGATGTCAAAACCAGAGGAACCCGGTCATGACATAAAAGCTCCTATCGCGACACTAGAAAAAGGAAGAAAGCAGAGATTCTGTCGAGACAAGGTATCTTATGTCGCTATAAGAAAGTAAAGAACAATACAGGAAGAATACTATGACATATCAGTTTATGTTGCAACACAAGGAAAAATAGAAGATAGAATCTATGTCGCGACACTGATTATTGCAACTTGGAAGTCCTATTGAAACAATGTATGAAGAAGTTCTGTCACGACAAGGTAATGAATGTCACGACACTAAAAGACAAGGTTTTTAGTCTTAACAGAGAAACAAAGTCGCGACAAGTGAAGCTGATGTAGCGAACTGGCCTGATTGCAACAAAAGATTTCAATGTTGCGACATACTTCAAGCTGAAGATAAGCTTTGATGTCCCGGCAGAGATATTAAGGTCGCGACACAGAAATAAGATGAACACGGATAAACAAGGTCACAATAGGCTTCTCCATCTCGCGACAAATATTCCAACACAATGAAGAGAAGTCTTGTCGCGACACAACAGAATAGGGTTGCTACACAAAGATGAGCTGAAGGCAAAAAATTCTGTCCCGACATAAAAACTAGGTCGCGACATAAAACATGTACAACATCAATAAACTATGTCGCAACATAAAAACGAAGCTGCAACAAGAAATCAGGTTAAGTGGAGACAAGACTCTATCACAACAGACTTTCCGAGTCGCGACAGGAATGTTGACAATACAAAAAACATTGTTGCAATAAGAAACAACAGAAATGTTGTCGCGACATAGAAACTGGGTCGCGACACAATTTTGAAGAAGCTGCACAGAAACAATGTCACAACACAATTGTCAATGTCGCAACATAATTGTTCCAATAAACACACATAGAATGTCATGACATATAATGGACAGAACGACAGACCTTGCAGGACAAAGTGTTAAAGAGACAAAAAAAGATCTGTCATAATAAAGGAAACTTTGTCGTGACAGAGTAAACGTGCTTAAGAAACAAATATTGTAGCGATAAGATACTGCATGCTGCAACAGAGAACAGCAACAAAGAATCAACACTCTGTCGTGACAACACTTTCAGGTCGTGACCAAGAATGCAATCTAGGCCAGAATTTTTGGAATCCACAATGTAGCCTTGAAATTAGGGCCCAAACTTCTGGGGCTCTATAAAAAGAAACATTTGAGGAAAGCGAGGAGTTAGTCGATGGAAAACCAGAGCATCTAGGGAGCTGAGGACTCTTTTTTTGTATTTTATTTTTCTTTATTTTCTTTTTATTTTTCTTTTCGTCAATTGTGATAGCGTAGGATTTCACTTGTTTACTGACTTGGAAATGCTGAATTGTCTGTGAAGTTTCAAGTTTCAGCTATTTTGTTGAAGATCAATTCTGATTATTGTTTGAATTTAATTAAGTCCAGATAAAAGCTGGAATTTATTTCTTTCAGTTGATTACAATTGCATTGGAAATTTCATGATCAGTATTTCAGTGTTTACTGCAATTAAGTTTTCTGGAAACCCAACTTCCATTGGGAAAGATCTTATGTTAGTTATGGTCTTTCTTGCATAATTAGAAGGAAATCTCTTGGATTGTGAATTTCGAATTTATTTGAATGGTGTTGTATCATGAAATGAATTGTTCCCAACATTAGTAACTTATACCCAATTAAGAACTCGTTGTTCAGCTCTCGATTTTTGTGCCTCCGAGTGACACAGAGTTGGAGATTCTTGAGAGCATGGATGCATTACCTAGGGGTATGTTAGACTATTATTGAAGAACTAATGAGCTCTAAAAGATTACTTAGATAAATCATCAATTTACTCATGGTTTGAGAATTAATTAAGGGATCTATCAATTTAATCAATTAGAGATTTCTCCTTGGTCCTGAGGAATGATCCTGATCCTGTGTTAGCTTAGATCTAATCAAGGAAAGAGAGAATCCCTTTAAGACTTCGGGCGATGAGACATCATTCATCTTGTAGAGATCTGGCAAATGGCCCTGTCTTGGGAAGCAAGAAATCTACAGTCATAAGAAATGGGTATGAAGTATTGGAAAAGAAAAATACCTAGATCTTACAGAGAAAATATGAGTACAAGTAAATGGTTGGAAACATGTTTCAGAAATGAACATGACTCTCTAATAAGTGAAATGTATGGTTAAGGGAGAAATCCAAACTATACTACTTTACCTCTTTACATTTTCAGATTCCAATCCATGAGAGAATAGAATTAGATTATGTTGTAGGAATTGATTATTTCACAGCAGTGAAATCCCAGTGTCTACTTTAAACAATAATCTGGTTCAGTCCAGTTAGGTCTAAGATTTTAATTTTTTTTTTCTTCGTTTATAGATGTAGAAATTTAAAACAGTAGAATTCTAGTTAGGTTACTAGAAATTATATGAAATGGAAGTTCAAATAGTGTAGAACTTGAGTAGTTAGGGTAGTTGAACTTTAAATTCTTTTTTATCTCTGTGGGAAAGATATCTGGACTTTATAGGTCCACTTTATTACTTAAAATGCACTGGCACTTGCATCATTTTGACCAAACTAAATCTTCAATGAATTCAATGACAAATAAATTTTATTATGAGCATACATATTCTATTTTGGTCAACAAGTTTTTGTTGCCTTTACTGGGGATTAGATAATAGTCATTTGATAACAGTAGAAGAAAATTTGATCCCTATAAAGAAAATGGTCAACAATTTTTTGGCGCCGTTGCAGGTGATTAAATAATACTTCTTTGGTAACCGTGTCTGAAAATTGGTCAACAATTACACCCATGCATCATTTGGACAATTATATCAATCAACATACAATTTCCAAATAAATCACACAAATCATGTCAACATATTCATACACACATGCATACTCTCTACATGTCAATACATTAGGACACACATATTAACATCCAATCAATTACTACCAAGCATGTCATTCAAACTCAAGCAATGACAACCTCATCCTCATGACCAATTGTTGCATAGAGATGCCCACAAAACATTCCACACAACAAGCCATAACAGACCACAAGATAGTTCTGAACTCGGTTAAAAAAACTAACCCCCTAACGGTCCCAAAATCTAGACACAAACCATTAAATAGCCTAAGTTGTAGCAATCCCGGAAAACGGACCATAACTTGAGTTATAGAGGTCCAATTTTGGTGATTAGAAAGCCTAACATCAAGTTCTCAAATAGAGATACAATTTCCTTGAAGGATACTAGTCCAAATTCTCACTTTTTCCCAACCAAAAATCAGTCCTAAAAATCTGGATAGTAGATTCAGCCAAAACAGGGCAGCCTATGGCAGTTCCAGAAAACGGACCATAACATGGGTTATAGAGGTCCAATTTGGGTGATTCAAAATCCTACCATCAAGTACTCAGATATAGATACAATTTCCTTGAAGGACACTAGTCTAAACTCTCCCTTTTTCTCAACCAGAAATCAGTCCCAAAACCTAGACACAAACAGTTAACAGCCTAAGTTGTGACAATTCCAGAAATTAAATGGACCATAACTTCAGCTATAGAGGTCCAATTTGGGTAATTCAAAAGCCTAACCTCAAGTTCACAACTTCAACTACAATTTTCATGAGGACATTAGTCCAAATTACCTTCTTTTTTTCTCAACCAAAAATGAGTCCCAAAACCTGGACACAAACAGTTAACAGCCTAAGCTATGACAATTCCGAAAATTTAATGGACCATAACTTGAGCTATAGATGTCCAATTTGGGTAATTCAAAAGGCTAACCTCAAGTTCACAACTTCAGCTACAATTTTCATGAAGGACACTAGTACAAATTACCTCTTTTTATAACCAAAAATTAGTCCTAAAAGCTAGACATCATATAGGGTCAAAACAGGGCACTATTCCCATAACCCATTATTTTGCCAAACAAAAATCCTTTGTTTCCGGTACCCACGCGTAGCTCTAGCCTCATAAATGGACTTTAGTTCTTGGCTCGACGAAATCCCGTGAATCGCCAAAGGGAACCTTCTCCTCTCTCTCTCTCTCTCTCTCTCTCTCTCTCTCTCTACACTAAAAAAATAAGGAAAAGGGGAGATCCTCCTCCCAAATGAGATATTTTTCCCCCTTTTATACTCTGGATACGTGGCTCACGTCGTGCCACATGTCCCCCCTTGATCGGGTCCGTTTTTTCCCCGAAACAATTTATTTTGTCCCGGTTCAAGTTCAAATTATCTTATACAAAATTTCTTTAAATTATTACCCAACTTCCAAGATTTTCTTCAAAATCTCGCTGGTCCACTGCACAACTGTCATTTAAAAATAAAAATCCAGTTGTCTCAAAAATTTACCGAAATTCGACTCGGGTAGCTGGGATTTTCGTTAAACAATTCCAACAGTGAAGTCCGTTTCATCATCCGAGACCTATAAAATTTCAGGTTTTCAACCTATTCTACAATGGCAAATTATCGTTTTACCCTTTTTTAGAAAAATTGCATTTTTCCTAGGTTTTACATTCTCCCCACCTTTAAAAAATTTCTTCCTCAAAATTACACACATACCCCTAAAATCTCATTTATTTTCCAAACCCCTAAGGTTATGTTCTCTAACCCTAGTGTTCTTCGCTTTCTATACACATCCTATCATGCATATCTTCTCCACACAATATGTAACACACATTATGTAACACAATCATCGCACAATGATTCATAAGAATGCACAATGAATACTTTAATACCAAGCTATGACGATAATATTAGACATCGATCCCTAGGCATTCATAACCTAAGCTTTCTGTACTATAACCGCATGTCCTAAACCCATGCCCACCAAGCCCTAGGTATTTGTATACCTAAGCTCTTAATATCTAGCATAGACGAACTAGTATCAGGACCATACTTGAGCTCCATAGGTAATCGTTTACCTAAGCTCTAATACCAAGCTATACCAATTTGTGATATTTGTACCGAACATTAAGCTCTAGGTAATTCGCATACCTTAGCTCTGTACTATAACTGCATGTCCTAGACCCATGCCCATTGAGCCCTAGGTATTCATATACCTATGCTTTGATACCAAGCTGTGACGCCCCAAAACCCGAGGGCCCGTTGACCAACCGTCAACCCACGAAATTCCTGTGGATTTCAAGTAACCTGATACCAAATTGTTATGTTCCATTTATCGGGGTCCATATTTTCACAAAAAATCGGGCAGAGTATCCTTTGTTCGGGGAGCTCTACCCTATATACAACCTGTATAACAGTATATCCATGACCTATCCAGGGTCTCAACAAAAGTAGTAATGACCACACAAGGTCCATCTGTCCATATCCCCAATATCCAACTACATCACAATAGTTCATAAGAGTTTATTACAACACTCTTATACAAAACATATAGATACATGTCAAAACAACTACGATACATGTCAAAATAACTACGATACATGTCAAAACAACTACCAAAGCCACAATTGAGGCCTCTATTGAGCGTCATCCTCCAGTACTTGTCCTATACCTGAAATGTGGTCCCACGACGGGGTGAGAAATGCCCAATAGAGAATAATTCCTAAAAGGGCTACTCCCCACCTAAGTGCACATGCAATGCCATTTCACACATTCAAGTAAAAACATACACATTCCTACTCAAATGTCTACATGCCATGGATGAGAATGTGACTCACATTGTCCCATGTCCCGAGTCCTCACCGACTCCTTCACACATGCATATGCCAGTGTGAAAATCGTCATTTATGTTCCATCAATGACAATTTTTCCCCAAACAAAAGCTTTTTTGTTTTATAAATCAAAATCCGTCATAACAAACCCATGATCTCGCCCGCCTCACCGTCCCGCCTTAGAACAAGGTCTCACCGTAGGCTTCGCACGCCTTCCGACACTTTCATGAACTTTCATCGTTGGATACATATGTCTAACCAAGAATACAGGGTTTTTCACATGAGGGGGTATCTATCCCTGCTTGCTATACCCAACACCGTATTTTCATTTCCTTTTTCTTTAATGCGACCGTGAGACTCATTTTAGACGTTGTCCCATTATATAGAGTCCACCATCGAACACCAAACACAATGTCGATCTACCATGTACTCACGACATACCATCGAACACCAAAGACAGTGTCGATCTCTACCATGCACTCACACCCATGTCATGTGATTTCCCATGCATAAATGCAATGCAATGCCATGTGCAACAATTCAAAATCATACTTCATGCCATGTATCATGGGTAATCATATTTAATACATATAATTATTCCTGTAATGTCTAGTGCGCTACCAGTACTTTTACTTTTACGATATATTCAAACACCAATACAAATACAAATATGTTTTCAATACCGTAGCTCTATGCTACTTGTGCTTTGATACCATTCAAATCCAATTGCAATTTCTCATTTAAGACACATTTCAAATGCTCATTTTGTAAAGGATAATTAACCTTATGAACATATATTTGTATATACTAATTCAACTTAAAGGGAGCCCATCATTTTGTTTTCAATACACATTTCCATTAAATATGGCATTATATCCCCATTTGGTCCATTTCTCACCTTGATACAATACGACATTATTAGCCATTTTCAATATAAAAAACATTTATAAAAACAAAATCAGTTCACTAATTATAGCTTCAGACAAAAATATTTAAATCAAATTCATGTATGCATATGACGGAGCTTTACTTATCCTCCGTGTGGCTTTGACGATGACTCTGAATCTCTATGGTCTTTTCCTTCGTACATGTTCACTCGGTACCTACGCGATGATAAAACAACGCGCTAATCATTTTCATGCCTAGTGGTTCTATACATTTCTCTTTTCATTTCAGTTTAAGTAAATCATACATTTTTCTAAATCAATGCCTTCGTATACTTTTTTCAATGACCAATGCGGTACAATACATATATGTATATTTTCATTTTGTATACATTCAAATTACAATTCATTGTCATTTTTCAATCATGCAATTCTCATATGCAATAAATCATTCTAACACAAATCATGCATTTCATAATTTTCTTTCATTTCGCCTTAAACAAATTTAACATGTTTTCTGCACGTATCAATCGACCACCTCCAAGACAAATCTCGCTGGGTCAGAAAGTAATATAAAAGGTTTTATAACACAAGATTTGGCTCACTGGCTACTAATCGACATAAAAATCATTTCATGAACACTACCGATACTGTCCCACTAGGCTATGGATCGGAGTGACACATCATTACGTTCGGCGTAGTAAATTGGTACCATTCTCCTATATTATATAATGACGACTCCTGATTTTACGAATCAAAGTGACGAATCCAACTCTGATTATTCATAAACCCACCTCTGGACAGTACGACTCAAACTGTACTGAACCTATATCACTTAGCTCTTATTGCGACATTCCTTGATATGGCACTCATTTCCATGAAAGCAAACTGTCACTTGAGCAGCGACCCAACAGCAAACGAACAACTGTGATATCGAAGGGGATTCGAGTTCTTCTTCCTAACATCCAGGAAGAGAAGGTTTTGGACCAGAGAGAGGACCAGAAAGAAGTCAAATCCAGCCAAAGACTTTCCTGTCTAAAGCCCTACCACCGACTCAGTTAGTTAACCTGGTTCGCCACGGGCCACCTCTTTAATGACATGAAACCAAAGGCTATCAGAAGCCGATTCTTTTATTTCGACACTGAAAATCGTACTCTTCACCTAACGCCGATGCAATCCGGGTTGTGTTCCTCGACAACGTGATCGACAATCAATATCAAGGTATCGAAATGCGGCCGAAAAGGAGGATCGGGGTCGACCACCGCTTTTCTACGGCGTTCCCACTAAAGCAATCAGAAAGTACCGAGCCAATGGTGCATCCTAATTGAAATGATTGTGCAGTGGCTCAGTGGGAAATTCTTGTTATTGTTCAAAACGCTCTCTCGAGCTCAGCGAATGGATCTATTCAGACTGGGTCGGGTTCTCTTTGTTATGATGAAATCGTCCACTTTACAAGAGAATGACTGGATTGGGTGCTCCTAGAATAGAGAAGGATCGATGCAATCGAGTTGGCTGTAGACAAGGATCAATGATTATTATATATAGTTGGAATCGGACCATAGACTTAGCGCATAACCCGCTTCGTGGTGGAACCGTAAAAAGCCCTCAGGCCTCAGATTGTGAATCTCAATTCAAGCCCTACAAAGCTCTGATACAACGCTCAGCTAGTATAAGGTCGATACGGCGCATTCTCTCCGCTTGGGGAAACCTGATTGAAATGCTTTGGATAACCAAGAGGCGGTAGAAGCACCCCGGGATAGCGGAACCAAGACTCCTTTCTCTGGGCACGCGCGCCAGATCGACCGAGATACTAAGAACGGAGCTCCCCCGGGCTAGAATTCAATGCATGATCCGAGAAAATGATAAAAGAACAAAGAGGCTTTGATCAACGGATCGTGTCACCTCTGCATTTATGCTGCTAACCACTACTGAGTAAACGGCTGTACCAGCTAAATATGTAAATATGAAAGAAAACGCTGCTATCCAATAAAATTGATTTCTCACGAACCCTATTTGGTTAAGTCCCGCCTCCTGCCAATGCTCGAGACAAAGACTGGGACTTCCCATCTCGCCTTGTACGCCCATAAAGTGTGACGAGACAAAGACCGACGCATGCTATCACCCGTGCCCCCAAGACAGAGGATCTCCTATTCTAACAAATTGCACGCGCGGCTATCGGGCCGGGTCGGGTGAGTCAAGTAGTCGACTGGCTCGTTCACCGGCCGGGAAGGAAAGATGCTTTCAAAGAGTGAACGCGTAGAGGCTGCCAAGAGAGCTTTAAACCTCTATCTGCAGGAGATGTAAATACTTCCTTTCTCGCCTTTGGAACAAAAGTCATAGGACGCTTTAATAGATTGATCGGGTAGACAGGTCTTCCGTCTGAAATTTCTCGCTTCCTTATCTCACTGGAGCACAACGTAAGGAAAGCCGGGGTCATAGGCCGAGTGTCTTTTGAGCAGCATTTGGTGATTTCATTATCCGAGAGTGGGACGAAGTCTTTCTTTTCCTTTTAAATTATTAATGAAAAGTATCCGCATTCAGTCTCTCAACCGATCTACGCCATTTCTCTAACCTGTAATGTAAGTTAATCCAATAATGGAATTATTTAATCTTTAGCATGTTTACCCCCCATCCGATGGTAGCTTTATTTCCTTTATGTACTGGTAGTTGAATAAGGAATTCTTCGAGTAGGATAAGGGATAAAGGATCAACATGTGAATGTGGGCCAAGTTCCAATCTCTTTCCATTATGAATATGAGCTAAGCTCCCTTATGGTCCTCTTCCGTCCTTATCGAGGAATTCTTAAACCTTTCTTCGGCAAGAGCAAACCGTGCCTTTCTCTCTATTTCCGGGTACTGTAGTAGAAAGAAAATGCCCTAAGAAGCGATTGATCCTCATGGGGAGTTCGACCGCGTGGTGATCCAATCCCATATTCAGAAAGGGAAAGCTGGTTTTTCTATTCCCCGCACTGCAGAGATACCCATAGTTGTCCATTCTAATCTCTACTCTTTTGATCCAAATTTATCCGATATGCAATTCCTGATGATCCTACTCCGTGGGAATACGATCACGCGTGGAAAAAGTCTCGCTTATCGATGTCGACATCCGGGACATGTCGAGAAAGACAAGCTCTTTCACTTCTGCAGGAAGCCTCGGGCTCGGGGACCGAATTAGACAGAGGGGTGTAGAGATCCGCTACGCTATAGCAACGGCCGAGCGCTTAACCGGATTCACGCCACTCCGACCTAGAAGCCGCTCAACAATTCCAGCCCCCGCAAACCTCGAGGGGCCGCATCCGACCGGCAAGAAGTCGCACGGGAGGGACCTCGTGCTAAGGGCCCGAGCACGCCTAACAAGGCCTGCAAATCAGGCCAGGCACGCACCGCACCGAGTAGCGAACTGCCCACAGAAGCAAGCGTTGAATGCCATTCAGGCAACCCCTACCGAGGAAGAGGAACCTCGGATGGGAGCCCTACGATTGTTGAACGCCATCAAGGGCAGCCGCCGAAGAAGGTCATGGAAAGATTGATGTTTGTGAAGTTCGGGCCTGTGGATGAATGTTCCAAATAATCATCCAGGTTCTGAGTGTGCAATCCCGCTCTGAGATGAGGAACCAAGTCGGTACATATAGAATAATGGTCTGGCCTCTGAGGGAAATAATCTACTATAGATATATCTATAGGAAAGTACCAAAAAAGCCCATTATGTCATAAAAAAAAATCTTTTCTATTGTATGCTTACTGGGTCCGTCGCCTCTCGTCTCGAGCTACGAAGTCTGATCTCTCTACAAGGAGGCCGCGTTCTCCTTATCCTTTCTTTCTTTCCGTGTCGCCTTAGGGCCCAGCCTTCCTTTGGGGAATTTCGCCCGAGCTACTTTGATTTAGTGGTTCCCTCTCCTAGGGGATAGGGGGATAGCTGGATTATGAGACTACCTTTCCGAGTGTGAAATCGTGAGTAAAGCTGATCCCAGAAGTTGGGCATTCGGACACCGCCGCCTTTCTCCGGATCTCTCTTTCCTGGCTAACTCCGCATGAACTATTTGCCTTTGGTTTTTTCTTTATTAATGGGAGTACAAGTCCACTTCTCATCTCGCTCCTGAGGAATTTCCCCCACGTGAGTTGGGTTTTTTGATTTGAAAAAGTTTTATTGAAAACCGAGCTCGGGTTGCTATTTATCCTAAAGTGAGGACAAGCCCTTCACCCGATCCGCTTCCGATACTCTGAGAAGAACGAGCTGACAGTTCCCCGCCCGCTTCGCCAGAAGGGTGGATACCAACCAAAGTGGAGTAACTTAATTATCAAGTTCAACTTCAGAGTCTCAGCCTTCTGTAGTGTACGACTCATAAGCTTCGATTCACCGTCTGGTTGCCCATTAACGTGGACCCAGTCGCACGCCTAAAGCCGGGGATAAATTTCCCTTCTTCTAATGCCCGCTTAGAAATCCACAAGCTCCCTTTCCCATTTTTGAGTCCGACAGGATTTTCCAAGTCATAGCCCATTTTTTTCATTATCTTCTTAGCAATAAGGCCATAGTTGGAAAAGTCTGGCCTCCCTTCTGTAGCAATAGGCTCCACCTTCAAAGCATATGTTTAAGTCAGCTCGTTTATATATTTGTGGCCCCCCCGCTCACCATTGTCACCGCGAAGATAGCTCCTCCGTGTTTCAACCCGACGAGTGGCACACCGTAGGTGGTGTTGAAGACCTACGCCTACGCCAAGACAGTTCGTTTACCCTTGCCTCTTCTTCACTATCAGATGTGACGCTAATAGTGACCACATTAGATGAGCTTTTCCTATTTATAAATGCTCTTAATGACCAAGCGGCTGAGCTCAAAAGCAAGTAAGAAATTCAGAAGGTATTTTCATTTTTCTGGAAGGTGAAGGATCCTCCCAAGGCCTCTCAAATAGTTGGATTGTAGGCTGGTCGTTATAAATCACATAACACGGATTTCCACTTCAAGTCTCATTAACCGACACTTAAGGCGAATCTACCAATCGCCTTCGGGAACTGCGCATTGTAATCCGATTGGGTCATCTTAAAGGTGACTTAATTCCCATCGGGTAGGGCATTCCCTGGTGAGCTAGAGCACGAAGAGGCATTCTAGTTATGGCGGACCCCCGGGTCTATCTGCACTCATGGTCACTTTGCCTCCCCAATGTACCCGGAAAGGTAGAGCGGCCTGTTATGTTTCATGTCACCCCCATGCAACACAATGCCTTCGGCGTTATCGGCGTCATGCCCGAACTCTCTGGTGTCCATACATTCCTCACACTCTTTAGGCTTCTTCCACCTCTGGATCCAGACAAGTCGCAAGCCTTTGGCACTGATGTAGGCTTGTGCCTAACAAGGAAAGAGATTGATAGATAATTCACGCCAGGCTTCGCTATTTCCCGCGGGATTTATCGCCTCGCTATTTCTCTCTCGATCGTGATTTCACATGTCGCATCATACCGCCAGAAAACAAAAGAAGAACCGTGCTAGGGCTACTCCTCGTTCCTTCTCGAATCAACTCTCGTCTCATAGCTTAAAACTTGCGAGCGAGTGTCGACGTCTTGCCCGGGCAAGATCCGACGACTCCCGCCCAAAATAGATCATGTTACTTAATTCTGATTTACATCGCTTTAGAAGAAGGAGGCCAGAACGAAGCCTCCGCTTTATCTAAAGAGAAAACCATCTTTCTTCTCTTCCCGATCGCAATGGATTCAAAGTGATCAGTGAGCCCCCTCGCTGGCACCCGATGAATCAAGCATCTTGTTCCCCGCTTACTACCGAGTAGAGGACATTTCATTCTACGTATCTTTGATCTTTAAGGTGAAAGTGGCCTTAGTCACTCACTGGATGCATCTGCTCTCGCTGATGACCGCTCCATTCTTAGACTTGTGAACTCCTCGTCGCGATGAATTAAACTCCGTCTACGCCCCGCCGCTTGTCAATCACATCGGAAGTCGTTGGCTCATGGAGACCTCTTCTAAGAAGAATTATACAACAAAGCCCGATTCGAATCATTATGCTCATAGGGTCCAATAGAAAACAGCACTACTGCTAGTAAGATAGCGATCCAGGCAAGCGCCAAAAAAGGGGGCACAAGCAAGCACAAGAATAAAAGCAGGCAAGGGCGTGTGAAGGTTGAAAAAATAAAAGTTAAAGGGGCATAGAGTTACCGGGCCTTTCCGAGTCTATTTACGTGGATTATCAATCCCAACTTAACGAACAAAGGGAGGAAGTCGATTCATGGGTACACACAAGCATCATTGACTAAACTAAACAGCGAAAGAATAAAGAATATCGTTCCAAACTGACAAATGGTAATAAAAGTGAGTTGATTGTTAATAGAGTGAATAGAAAGAAGAAAAAACACATGAACTACGCTTTGAAGCTAGCTAGCAGTTTGTAGTTGCATAAAGCGCTTAGAGTACATTCATTGAAGATTAGTCACAAAAAGCCAGTTGACAAGAAAAATAATACGATGAAAGGTATTCAAATTCGTTTAATGATTCTGGAAGCCGACAGTCACAAATCTGCACTTCCCCTCTTTTGTTTGGAGGGTATGTTAGGAGATTCCCTTATGAGGGAGTGAGTAACGGTGACTTCCATCTCAAAAGTTATAAAGTGAACTACAACTAGTAGCTAATAGTAAAATTAAAGCGTGGTGACGATTGGTAATTGAGTTCAGGACTGGTAATTGAATCATAGACTAAGCATTGTGAAGAGCTCAACTTATTATAATGAATCTCTGCAATGATCACAGGCAATTCCGAACTAT
Source organism: Tetrastigma voinierianum (assembly GCA_016808115.1). Taxonomy (NCBI): domain Eukaryota; kingdom Viridiplantae; phylum Streptophyta; class Magnoliopsida; order Vitales; family Vitaceae; genus Tetrastigma; species Tetrastigma voinierianum. The sequence continues at coordinate 955,272 of JAEQBH010000061.1, forward strand.
AATGAGGAACGGAGAATCACCCATTAAAGCTGTGGAAGTAGGGATTTAAGCATTCATTAAAGCAAAGTAAACGTGCACGTTGATTCTTGTAGGATAAGCTCTTTCCTTCCTCGCGAAGAGGCAAGCCGTTATCAAGAGGTTGATTCGCCCGGTTCTTGATTCTAGTGGTACTCCCTTGCTCCACCTTTTCGGCCTAGTAACTCTGTATATAGCTGAGTGTTAATAGAGTTGAGTGACAAAAGAGAAATTCAAAGCATCCAAGGTGAGTCAGTGGTGTAATCAACACCTAAAGTCGTGATCACTCTACGGCTCCAGGGTTGAGTTCGTTACTAGTCATCGACTCTTTGGTGGGAAGGGCTGGTGTAACCATCCTGGATTAAGGAAACTCTAATGCTATTTAAGCTGGGCAGCAATTTCATTACTTTAATTGGTAAATCTTTCTTAAAGCGGAAGAGCGGTCGATTAAGCTTGGCTGGGCGAGTGCTTGAGCGCCCAAGGCGAATAGCCAAGCAAAGGGAGGTAGGGAAGGAACAGATTCGATACTAAAGATCAATAGGGCACTCCTAAGCGAAGAAGGTAGTGAGCTCGGTTCAGGAACTTGCCTGCATGAATGAATCTTTCGAGAAAGCACGGTGCTTTGTAAACCGTCTAACAAGTGTCTTGTGAAGTTAGCGACTATAGTTTTGTTTTGGGTTACTTCCTGTAGAGGGAGTTATGAGTGACACTTTGCCGTCATCATAAGTATAGAAACACAAGTTTGGGGGTTCCATGGATTTTTGCCATGAAAGAGAAGCAGTATGTTTATTTATTTCAGCCCTCACGAGTGTTTGTTTTGCCTGTTAGGTGGCTTTCACAGCAAGGAAGAGATAATGTTCCTAGCCTAGTAGCCCATTGACGGGGAGGACTCCTTCGCCGATTAGGGTCAGGAGTTTGAAATGAGGAAGTCGGATGGGTTGACTCGACGAGAATGGAGATGCAGCTAAATGAAAATGGAAGTGCTATAGCGCTTCCTATGAAAATGGCCTTCGTTTCGCCCACATAGGTAGAGTAGAGTAAACCCAAACCTCTTGAGTTCTTGGGCGATGAACTCTGTGGTTCTTGCGGGAGGTATCCCATGGGATAAATAACCAACAAGATATACGCGCCTGTTTGCCCTTTCATAGCAACTTTTGGGGCTCCACTGGCAATCTATTTCGAGCAAGAAAGTCACGGGGTATAGATATTGGTAAAGAAGTCAGGGAGGATAGACCGGCTGAAACTCGGCCCGATTGGCTGTCCGAGTTCACATCGGGGAGAGGAACTAAGCAATCAAGTATAGCCGGTGTGTGCGACGACCTATCCAACACCTTATGGAAGCGGTTCTCCTCTACCTTGTGCCGCTGTCCCAGCCAGTACGTGCAGCGATTCTCCAATTCTTTGTCCTAAAAATCTACGATGGGAAAGTGAGGGTTTCGGTATCGATGAGAGACGCATGTGAAAGAAGAGCGCTTTCGGACGCATGGGGCTTAGAAGTTCGATGATATGTGGATTCATGTCCCATCGAGGAGATGAAGTAAAGAAATCGACAACTTGCTATCTGTGTGTGCCACACAGGTTGAAAAGCGGTAGAGACTAACTGCCGATCAAACTACGAACTAGATGACTATATGATATGATATTTCTTTTCCACTCTTTCCCGCAATCTTGTCCGTGAGACTGTATCAGGTTTTCGCTTTGATCCTCTGACGGTCGGATTGGGAGATGTACACAAAAGGAAAAATCAAGAAGAATAAAAGTCGAGGGCCAAGAGTACCTTGCGGCGTGATCACGTGTCAGAGAATGGGTAGTGCTTTTACCCGCTAACACTCAAATTGATGTGAGTGAAGTGCATTGATAGTGTTGCTCATAGGCCTTACCGTAGTGGGAGCCGAGGACGAGCCCCGATCAAGTCTTGGCGGGCGTCTGGGTGTGCTAGCGGGATGGAGATGGAGTGGCGGCGGTCTCATTTCCTTCCTTTCCGCTTCAAAGTAGTTCTTATATCAACCCCACGACATATCAAGGATCTGTCTGGGGATAGAGTGGCACTCGGAAAAGGAAAAGCCTTCTCGGGAAAAGGGCGAACTGGCCAGAAGAGGTGATTAGTATCTAGCTCTTCAGCAGCGAGGCGGCCTCATATCCGTTTCATCGAGCTTGATGGCCTCATAATCCGCACAAGATCCTTCCATTTTAGTGAACTTAACGATAAAGAAAGGTGGAATCGGCTAAGTAAAGACATGGGTTGTACAATTCCATTGGTGATGGTGCGCGAAAAGCGCTAAGCCATGCTCTATGTAGCTAGAAGGCCTCTGACTGCGCAGTGTACCTATATGTACCTATGATTAATGATAAGCCCGAACTTATCCACAATTCCGAAGTCGTGATTTCTAGTTCTCAGAACGTGAGGCTTTCGATCCTTGGCAGGTCGAAGGCGAGAGATGAAGTCTATCGTAGCAATCTTAAAGGCGGTAAGTTCGAATGCGTGGTTCCATACGCCCACGGGAGTTGGGCGGAGACATAAATGGTGGGATTGCTATCTTGTCCTTTCTTTTTGCGATGGTAGGCGTACGAGCAGGACAGTCCGATCAATATCTTCTTAGCCTAGTTCGGTTTAGTGCCCCCTGTCGGTTTGAATTTTATGTATAAAATGATTAGACATTAGCAGCTCAAAGCTCTGTTTCATTGGCATCAAGGGCCTCAACTAAGCCTCGTAACCAAGAGCACTCGCTTCATCGACGGAGGATTCAGGCCTACTAATAAAGGAAAAAAGCATGGAGTTTCGCTGGGTTTGAGACCTCAGCCCCTTCCGAGAAGAGGGCTTTTGGTAGAGTAAAGAACGGATACAATCTACGAGCCCAGGACGATCCACTTGTCCTTGCTTTTTTTTTTCTATTGACGGAAGGGTACGATCGTGCCGGCTATAGTAACTTCTTTCTTCTTTCGTTTCTCCCTTGAATGTCGATCTAGTAGAGTGACGGGAGTTTCTGGGGTTCATGTGATCGTTGCCACGGGAAGCTTACGCTCGAAGCACTACAAGGACGATCTCCTGGCGAGAAGAATAGTAGAATAAGAAAGATCTATGTCTGAGTTGAAAGCCCCTTTGAGTGCTTCTTTGGTATCTTTTTACCTTTACATGCCTGCGATCTACGAGGAGAGTCTAACGACCTTGCGGGCTGAAACACCAATGAAGCATGGTTTTGAGATATGGGATGGCTGATTCACTTCATTATCGAGATTCAAATTGCTTTCTTTTGTTGCTCGAAACCGGTCATGCCTTCCCCCCTTTCTCTTTCTTGAGGCCCGGGGCTACCCTTTCTTTGAACTAGGAATAGAAAAAACACCGCCCCTTTAAGCAAGGGGTTAACCCGTCTTGGATTGTAGAACTGATCACATCAGCCAGACATAAGACAATAATAACCCCGAAGAAGAAGAAGCGATAGAATCGGTAAATTCGAGCTTTGGTAGTTACGCAGGGTTTGAAATTTGTTCCTTGATATGCAGAGTAAAAGGAAGTGCGAGTGGAGCGGTTCTGGAGTGAGTTAAGGCAGTGCCTAACCGAGCTTTTGTTTGGGGAAGTTGGCGGAGTGAAACGACGTTGAATCTTGTACCAACCCGTGGATCACATTTTGTATACATTGTCGAGAAGAAAGAAATCTGATTCAAGAAGATGACATCTTGCCTTTGATCAGCTATTAGTGCACCTATCTGACTACTTGGTCGTTAGATCTAGGATGTGACTCTAAATTGCTGTCGAGATCGAACTCGCTATGAATCCCCTAGATATACGTGCTTGATGAACCCACTCGACTAAGCCGGAGCCGGTCAGATTGCAATTCTGATTCTTTGTCTTCGCTATCACCTACTTCCACCGTCAAGCCTCTATCAACACTTGAATGGAGAAGGAGATTGAGTATCCAAAAGGCAGTGAAGTCCTTATTACTGAGTCCAACCCTTCTACTAAGCCAGTGATACCCTTTTCAACTTTGCCCATTTATACCTGGTGCACGCACGAACGAATTCGTCAATCTGACATTGGAGTCTTTTTTCCCTCTCGGAGACTACCCTCTATTAGTTCCTTGAAAAATTAGTTCAATACTGCTTTATAGACTAGAGGGTGGCTACCTATCTCTGTGAATGAGAACCATTAAGAGTGAGAAAGGCTATTCCTTTGGAAGTGGCATTGCCCATCTTCTTTCAATTCCTCTTCTTTGCTTTGTTTGACTTTCCTTTGCACTCAACCTACCCGCATAGATAGCCATCCGCCTACGTAGACGTTCGCTCTGCGAGGCTTTGTCTTCGATAGTGAACTAAATTTGCTTCCCGCGCTTTGTGATTAGCTGACGTGTGAATGATAGACTGCGGGAAGGGGAGAGTGAGTGACTTCACTTTACATCTCCCGATAGGCCGTAAGGTGAATAAAGATCAATAAAGGTATCATGACTTTCAAACTACTCACCAGGCTCTGTATCTTTCACAATAGGCATAGCGTTTGAAATGAGTTAAGGATTTAGTTTAATTTGATTGAGTTGGAAGGAGTTCCAATAATCTGAGTTCCAATACATAAACTAACTATAACTAATTGGATGGTTAGAGTGGCGGAAAGCGTTTTCGGAGCTAAAGGATAAAACAGCGGCGGACGGAAGGAAGGTAAACGAGACGAAATGGGGTGAACCCAACCTTGTGAAGTTCCTGGAATTAGGGATAGCAGTTCACTATTATCTTGAACAAACACTTGCTCAGTATTAGATTGAATAATCCCTTTAACCTCTTCCGAATTCTCAATAGTAATTCGCATCCCTAATCTTCTTCTTTCAACCCGCGTGAACGGTGTCTATTCTTCACAGGGCGACCCTCGCCGAAAGAGATCGGAGTAAGTAGGTGGATGGTGTAATTTCACTCGAATGCAGGAATAAGGACCGCGCACATTGGTCAAACCTTTTTGAATCGTCGATATCTTCTTAATATTAATAGAAAGAAGTTTATGCACATTTCAAAAGTGGTTGGTTTTTTGGAGGAAAAAGAATCATTTGATTAAATGAGCTGAAGCGAGATAGAGCTTCTGGTGGAGTAGTCAAGCTAAGAGCTAGAAACTAGAAAGTAGAAATTCGAGTTAAGCGATGCTTGACCAGCGGTTCCTCAGGGTCTCGGTGAAGCGTTAGCAAACCAAACCGGTGCAGTACGTCAATCGGAAGAGCTCTGGATTCAAATAGGTACAACCTGGGCCATTCGAAGGAAGACGGGCAAATGGTTGAAAGCCAGTACGGTACCAATGCTTTCTCTTTATGGTTTATAGATAGTAAGTAGTGAGCCAGTCAAATAAAGAATGATCTACATCACAGTTGTTAAGCGAGGCTAAGGAGTTTTTCACTTTGCAGTGCGAATCGTCCTCTTTGAAAGAATAAGTTGTGTAAAAATCTGTGCATATAGTAGAGTACGGGGACATGAGAATATAGTTTATAACTCGAGATGGGATGAATACCCGTTGTTAGAGTAAGATTATCATTTGCTCTTAGTGCTTTGAGGTATTCTACGGCGCTATTGAATAGTACATGCGTAGTAACCAATTCCTTTCCTGGCTTCACACTATGCCTTCCTGGTGGTGACTGCTTTCTTTTGTTTGCCTATCTATCCATGTGTGATTGAAAAAGAAATAAAAGGCTTTTCTTTATTACGAGAATAAGTCTTACTTATGATCCTTCCCTTTCTAGTTCGTAGCTTTCCTTTCACATGTAGTTTGATCTTGGGTAGCCAGACAAAACAAAGTAAGCGCATGGGATTAAAATTTCATCGCATTAACATAGGGCCTTCAGCTAATTGATAGAAGCTCTAGTTATGGAGTTACGGAACCATCCTACTAAACTAACGAATTTTGTATTAATTAAGCGAGACCAGGCTTTCGAGTATGGTTTAGTTCAAATCTAACTAAAATTGCTAAGTTGAGGAGTTTACTTACTCAAGCTGTAAGGAGGAGGAAAGTAGGCTGCAGAGTTTTTTCTAGGTACGGCCCCGGGATGTCAAATAGTGAGGAAGCACGAAAGTGGCTTTGATCCTACGGGAAAGGGATAACGACTCTCAAGTGAGGGGAGACCTATGGTGCCACGAGCTTGGTGATTGAATTCTTTTTTCTCACGTGTCTTTATTTCTTGAGCAAATTTAGTATAAAGGAAACTCATACGAGATTAAGAAAGAACGAATGCCATATCCTATGCTAAATCTTGAAACCCAGGAACTAACAGAACAAGGCGGTGAATTTTAACAAGAATCCTCTGGTCATTCGGCCGATTTTGATACTATCAATCTATATCTTTCAAAGTAGGAAAGAACATGTGAGGGATGCGCTAAGTAAAGAAGCTGAAGGCTAATTTCTTGCCCGATGGCGTCTTCATGGATGAGATGCTTGCTTTAATGGGACTTAAGCGGTAAATCCTCTTTTATTGCGTGGGGCTAAACGGGGAAAATGATAAGAAAGGTTTTGCACACTACAGCGTCGATGGTGCCATAGCAGAAAGATAAAAACTTGATAGAGCATGAGTTCTCAACAGCCCTTACGCCCTTTAAAACATTACGGCTATAGCACGACTCTTTGCGAGAGAGAGTTACTATTATCGTCTGCTCTCGTTACACCAAGATCCGCCCCACTTTCTTGATGCATATCTGTTGTCGTGCCGATACGTATGTCGCATATCAGCTGTTTAAGTTTACTTAGCCTCTTTAGTACTGCAGCCCTGGGCACGTTCCCAGTATGGAGCCTTGCGTTATATAGATAACGTGTAGTTAGCGGGATCTGTACGTCACGACATCCTCGCTTCCTCACGAGAGTTAGGGATGAAGCGAGAGCGGAGTCCGCCTGCTATTTGAAGGAGTTGCTCATTTGACCCTTATGGTATATCAATCTATCTTTAACTCGAATTTAATGGTTAACATTCTATTAAGGGCGCTCAAATCATTCATAGCCAATTTACAATAGGGTATATACATTTATATCCAAATCCTTGGTTTCCAATACTCATGCAATTTTTCATGTGCGATTCATTTCACAATAAGTTGTACCAAATCAATTTAAAACAAATCAATATGCAATTTATCGCAATTCATTTCAATAAATCCACTTATTTCATAATCCTTCAAACATTTTAGAAATAGAGAGAGAAAAGTGGAGAACAAACCAATTCATTTATGGCTCAAACGGAGCACACATGCATAGTCATATAAAACCATTTAGATTTATTTTGTCAAATAAAACACAAAACCGAAACAAGGAAGGAAGTGTGAAGAACAAACCCAAAAAGGTTGTCGCCCTTCGATTCCTATTCTCGAAATCCTGTTCTTGGATTCGAAGCTTCACTGGGGGAAATCACTATTTTAATCCATGCAAATATGTCATATCGAAAAACGGCCCAAGAAAAAAATCAGTTGTGCATTCTAGGATTTTTGGTTAGGGTTGATGTGTACCTAATACACCTTCACTTGAAAAAATTTCTAGGGAAACATGAGCCATATTTTGCTCATGCTTCCTTCAATAAAATGATAGCTCTATGAGTCTATTTTCTGTAGGAATTGGAATCATCTCATTTGGATCACCCCCGAGCTTCGAGTTCACGGCATTTAAATGCCAAAGCTAGTTGGTATGCCCAACTTCGATCGATTACCTCTTTGTTATTCTGTTTAGGGGTCTTAACTCCATAAATTGGTAATAGTTTTTTTAATGCATTTGAAGCTACGGTTCTAAGGTTTCTTCTCGATTGGAATCATCGATGGATCACGAAAACTCGAGTTGTGCATTTACATCAAACTACTCTAGTTTGCAAAGCATAATCAGATTGTTCTTGCACATAGCTCCAATTTGACAGGTTTCTGAGCACTTTGGGGTTACAAATTGCATACACTTCCTCCAAGTAAATTATTCCCCTAGAATTCTTGTTTACCCATAATTTTGAATCACTCAAATTTGATGAGTGAAACTCAATTTACGACCAAAATACCACAACTACACCCAAAATAGAGCATACCCGTCAGCTACCCAAAACTCACCTTTAATCCCATATTCGGGAGCTGTAGAGCTACAACTTGCTCCTGGTCCCTTCTATACATTTGTAGCTCTTATGGTTCTTTACCAATTGGAATTACTAAATCTGGATGATTATAACTTAACTTATAGCCAAAACAAAAACAGGGGTTTTGAAAATTTTTTGACAACAACTCCTTTGAAACTTCGTCATTTCCTTTAAAATTCCTCAAAACCAATCCTAACTGAAAATCGCTTTGAAACTTAACCCAAAAAAACTCCAAAATTGATCTAAAACCAATCAAAATCGCAGCATAAGGTTAGGAGGGTGTTTCCCAAATCCAAAATCATCAAGGGAGTTAGGGTTCCAGTTTTCTTACCTTAGCTCTCTTGAATCTTCTCTTCCTTCTCACTTAAACAAAGATAGACCAAGAATGGAGAGAAACACACCAAAAATACCTTCTTCTCCCAAGCCCTATCTCCTTCTCCCCTTGCTCTCAAAAGCGTGAAGATACGAATGGGCGATCCATGAATACTGGTCTTTATTCTCATGTCATGTGTAATGCCATGTTAGGCTAGCACATTAATTGGCTTTTTCTCATTTTTATCATTTTAAAGCCTCATTTCACTTTCGTTTCCATTTCATCTTATTTCATATATACTTTGGCACTTACATTACTCATTTATGACCCTTAGGTTCTCATTTGACATTTTTACCAAATTTATTTAGCTCTTGTAAAATTTTCGGGTTTTTATCATTTTTTGTTTTTATCCATTTAAATGCCAGAAAAAATATAATTTATTTTATTTTACACCCTGAACATTTTATAAAACTGTTAGGGTATTTTCAAGGCGTTACAATTCCCATTTAATTTCCATATGTCTAACACATATATCTCAACATGCTTCAAAATACAATAAACATGTTATTCACTTTTCATGCACCTCAAGCAATGACAACCTCATCCTCAAGACCAATTGTGGCATAGGGATGCCCACAAAACATTCCACACAATAAGCCATAACATACCTGATGGTTTTGAACTCGGTTCGAGAAAGCTGGCCAAATACTTGATTCAATGCGGACACAAACCATTAAGCGGCCTAAGTTGTAGTAGTCTGGGAAGCAGTTCATAACTTGAGTTATAGAGGTCCTATTTGGGTGATTCAAAAGCCTAACATCAAGTTCATAGATAGAGCTACAATTTTTTTGAAGGATACTAGTCCAAAATCTCTTTTTTTTCCCAACCGAAAATCAGTCCCAAAAATCTTGATAGTAGGTTCGGCCAAAACAGGGCAGCATGTGGTAGTCCCGGAAAACAGATCATAACTTGGGTTATAGAGGTCTAATTTGGGTGATTCAAAAGCCTACCATCAAGTACTCAGATATAGCTACAATTGCCTTGAAGGATACTAGTCTAAATTCTCCCTTTTTCTCAACCAGAAATCAGTCCCAAAACCTGGACACAAACAGTTAACAGCCTCAGCTGTGACAATTCCGAAAATTTAATGGACCATAACTTGAGTTATAGAGGTCCAATTTGGGTAATTCAAAAGGCTAACCTCAAGTTTAAAACTTCAGCTACAATTTTCATGAAGAACACTAGTCTAAATTACCTCTTTCTAACTTTAGAAAAGTGAATTCAAAATCTAGACAATATATGATTCAAAATAGGAAAAAAGCATTCATAACCCATTATTTTCCAAATAGCGCTTTGGAAAAATGGCCAAACAGCCTACAATGGAAAACAAATATTAAGTAGGAAGAATTCTATTCACTCTTTTGAGCAGAACAAAGCTTTGAAAGTCAGGAGACCTTAAACCCATGATCTCCCAAACTCTTCGCTTGAATCTTCGACGAAATCCTCTGTTTTCGGTACCCACACGTAGCTCTTGCCCCGTAAATGGACTTAGTTCTTGGCTCGACGAAAACCGAGCAACCAAGCTCCATAGATCATAAAGAGAAGTTGGAGCTTCTCTCTCTACTCTCTCTACTCTCTCTTCTCCTCTTTCTCTCTACGGTTTCACTACAGGAAAATGTGGCATTTTCCTCTAAAATATCCTATTGTCTAACTTAAATCTTAAGTTTGGAGACATGACCCACATCGTGCCATGTGTCCATTACTCATTCGGGTCCATTTCTACCCCGAAACAATTTATTTCGTCTCGATTCAAGTTCAATTTATTTTTAAATGAACTTAACTTGAGGAGTTATTTCCACTGCTCCATGATTCCTCATAAAAATCTGGGTCACGGAGTCATGAAACACACATTTACCCGAAAATCGTAGAAAAATCGGTAATCACAGATTAAATGAAAATTTTTACAGAGTAGCTAGATTTCGTGAGGCGAATCCAAAGGTGAAGTCTGTTTCGTCATTTGAGATCTAGAAAAAATTTCAAGCTTCCTTGAACCATTTCGACAATTTGACTGTTTTTGCCATTTTTCCAGGTTTTACACTTATCTTGGTAAATCTTTCCATAATTTGAGTTTGATAGTGTGTATAAAGCACTATAAAACATTTTCATTACATTAGTACCTTCTTTCATAAAATCGTTCCTTAAAAATTTGAAATATAAGATTAGACTATTATTAAAATCTTTATCTCCTAAATTAATGTTACATTTTGGGTAACATAATGAGCAGTGTTCGTATATGTAATTGTGGATACTTCCTAGGTGGCTTTCATGTGTTTGTATTAGTCTTTTATCATGTAAACTTAGAACTATTGGTGTATTTAGAATTTCAGGGAATAATGATTTTATTATTATATGTACTCCTACTAAATATACATATTTTTTTTTCTCTTACTTTTTCATTTTTTATTTTACTTAATGTTTCATTTATAGTTTCCTTTGTCAATAAATTAAGTTGTATATTTCATTTAGCTTTGTTAATTGTTATACTTCGTTCTATTTTTTTGGTATTCATGGATTGTATATTTTCTATGCATATATTTTTTATTTAGGTATCTTAGTAATCCTTCTCTTGGGGCTTTCATATCAAAATTTAGATTCTAGATTTTCTATAATTTTCTATTATCAAAAGTGTTTTTCAATCTATATCCTTCTTGATCTTCTTTAGCATAGTGAGTTACGAATTAAAATATCATCTTCCTCTTTAATTATCTATTTACTCATTACGAATCGCTTTGATGAACTATTATCAATTCTCAGTAAACACTATCATTTTCTTAGTAGCTAGTATATTTTCTAGTCATCTTCTTTATTTTCTCCCCATATGATAATGTCTTTTTTCTTATTTTGACATTAAATTCTTGTAATGTCATAATTCTCCCCATTTTCCAACATTTATTTCCTTTTGTCTTTGGCTTGTATTTTGCGTAACATTTCTTTTTTTTATAATTAAATATTTTCTTGTAATATTTTTTAAACGGTTTTCTCCATTCTTTTCTAAATCTTTTATATTTCGTAAATTTTTTTGCTTTACTTTCCTAATTGTTTTCCAAAGTTTCTTTTCTTATACTCCTTACACTCTCATTTTCCTAGGATGTTATCTATCTTATCACAGAATATATTTTCTCCATTTCTCACACCTTTTATAATATACCTTTAGGTGCATAATTCTGCTAATCTTTTCTTTAAAAATTATATTTTGGCTCCTAGAGTATCAACATCTTTTGTTTTTATTTTTCATATTCTTTTTGAAAATAATTACTCAAATTTCCTCGTAACTTTTCATAGTATGTATTTGCTAAGATTGTCATATTTATATTACTATCAAATGCATCATAATATCATTTTCTAAATTCACATGCATATTCATATATGTTTTTCTTTTTACAAATTTGTAACAGTGATAATTTATTCTTAGCTTCTCTTATGGCCTTTCTTCTTTGCTCTATATTGTCTGTCATCCATAATTCTCCTAAAAATTCATCTACGATGTATCTAATAAAAGTATCTACACCTTCAATTATGCTACTTTCAAAGGCTACAGCAGTGTAATTTGTAATTACATTGAACCTCGGTGCTGATAATCCTTCCTACCATTTTATAACACATCCTGTTAATGTTTCTATCATTATTTGGGTTTTAGTATTATTATCTCAATGTGTTCCTTGTGTCATAAAATATAATGTCTTTGCTTGCGATCATTTATTTAACAATGTTTTAATATCTTTTTGACAATCTATATCTAGGTATACTCTTGCATTTCCTAATTGTTCAATTTTTTTTTCTCTTGGTTCGTATTTAGGTATTATGTATTGTTTTTCAAATGTATTTGGGTGTTCTTCTATTTTACTAGGTCCTCCTACATGTCCTATGAGATTTACATCTTTTGTGTCATTTAAATTCATTCTTTGTATTTCTATCATTGTATCTTCTATTACACTTTCATTTATTTGACTCATTCGTCTATAGTTTTTTCTTCTATTATTTGTTTTCCTTCTTTTATTTTTCTTTTCTTTTTTAATTCTAATTATTGTTCTAATAATTTTTCATCTAGGATTTCTTTTTCTATGTCTTCTCTTTTTATTGTTCTTTCAAGATATTTTTTAAATATTATTTGTTCTACTATTTTTTTTCAGTTGTTCTTCTAACATATTTTGGATCTTTTCCTATACTAATAAGAGTATTTTGCTTTATTTCTATATTTATCATTCTATTTTCTAATTTTTCATTTTTTCTTCAATTTCTTTTATAATTTATTATCTGTTCTTTTTACATATTTTAATATTTCCTCCATTAATATTTCCATCTTTCTATATTCCATGTTATTTGGTTCGTATAATCCTTTCTTTTACAAATTTTTTTCCAATCTTTGTATAGTCCATATTTTTTATTTTTATTTTATCTTTTGGATATAAATTTCTTATTTCTCTTTACATTAGATTATTGGATGTTTCTCCATTTCTACTAAAGTTTTATTTTTTCTATTACTTTTCTTGTTTTTCTAGATGCAGGTTAACACAAGGGTAAATATTTATTGTAATTTTATAACTTGTATCATGTATTGTATTATATCTGCCAAGTTCTATATATTTTTTAGGCTAGCTTTCGTATATAAAGGTAAACTACTCTAAACATCATAGCGTGTCTTATATTGTGTTTTTTTATTAACTGCATTTACTATTAGTAAAGTCTTTACATAAATTTTTCTTTTTCTAATTATTTGTCTGTGCTTTTGTACAAACATTTTTGTCATTTCACTCATTTTAATTATCTTCTATATTTGGATTTTCTATCTATTTAGATTACTAAAAAAAATATTTCCACTAAGATCTTATATATATATATATATATATATATATATATATATATATATATATATATATATATATATACTCTTCTTCTCTATATATATTATTATTTATTTATTTATAAAACTTTGTTTTTGATTAAGTGATGATTGAAAACGTAATTAGGGATAACAGTGGGTTTGGGGGTGGGGGATACTCATACACAACCATTTATTGTTATTTATTATAATTTCCTATCTCGTCCCATTTAAAAAATTAAATGGGGCGAGACGAAAAGAATGGGCGGAGTTGGCTTGAGGAATGGGAATATTTTATATTTGTCTCGTTTATATTTTATTTTTATTTTTTAAGCTTTTTTATATTTGTTTTTTAATTTTATTATATTAAAATTAATATATTTCATAAAAATAAAAATAAAAATATGAATTTTTATAAATTATTTATTAAAAAATATTCTAATTATTATTATTTATATTAAAATATAAAATAAATTTATTAAAAATTATTTTTAAAATATATTCGGGCGGGCAGCCCACCCCGAATTTAAGAAGAAAAAAAAATTAAATTAACTAAAAAATCTATTAAACCTAAAACAAACATATCCTATTAAGGACAAGGAGACGAGAAACCAAAATAAACCGTTGATGCAATCCCTATAATCATAATAATCTAGTAAGTATTATTCCACTCCCTTGGAAGTACTGGTCTCACCCGCCTCACTATTGCTACTGATGTTTGACTGTCTGTCACTCCTATAATCGGATATGGGGAAGTTGAGCCTGCCTCTGATACCTCGGACTTCAATGGCCTTTTTATCATAAGCTCTAGCAGCCGCCTCTGCAGTGTCGAGTGTGCCCAGCCACACCCGCCGGCGCCGGCCCGGGTCTTGAATGTCTAATCTCCGTCGCTTATTTCCCCCATGGTCTCTGTCGGACTCCTCTGAAGTCTGAACTTCACCCTCGTCGTCGTTCCGACATCCTCCGATTCCACAAAAAGATTACACCCAAGACATCCGTCTTGATCGCAGTGAGGACACTTTTCAGGAGGAGGGAGTTACAACAGGGTATCAGTTTGCTCGGCGGCGGAAGAGGGTATGGCATTTTCCAGGTGATCGGTGGTTCCGGCGATGGCGTGAAGGAGGGCGGAGACCATGATGGAGTGCTCCTCTTCCATTTGCTGCTTCGCTTATTCGCTGAAGTTTGAAGTTTCGCCTTTTGATCGTCTGCTATCAGCATAGAGATAGATATTTGAGAATCAGAGAGTAAAGAAACATATATATATATATATATATAGTCATCGGTAGAAAAGGGTGGGACCAGCTGGCACACCGATTACACACTGTTTTTTTTTTATATTTTTCACGTGGTTAGGTCTTAGCTGGCCCTTAGAAAAAATTTCTTTATTGTATTGTAGGGAATACTAACTCTGTCCCCACTAAAATATCTAAAATATTAAATCATTGATCCAAGCCTAAGATATTTTACTTAATCTTATCTCCACTAAGTTTGAATCCTGACATCTTTACTATATTTAAAATCATGAACTTTCGTAATTTTTATATTTAAATCCTGAATAAAAGTTTACTTTTTAAATATAATAACTTTGATGAATTTTATTTTTATATCTCTAACTTTCATTTTGATTATAGTTCTAGCATCAAAATGATATTGTTTCATCGTGTCACATAGGATAAGGTAGATGTTCGAAATCTTATTGGAGATATAAAAGCGAAATTATGAGTGCTTATATTTAAAAGCAAATTTTTGTTAAGAATTTAAATACGAAAGTAAATGAAAGTTCGGCCCTAATACTAATTTTCACATAAATTTATAATTTATAATGAGTGTATCATTTTCATATATTATTTCACTAATATTTTTCTTATCTCGAGAAAAATTTAAATAAATAAAAATGTATAAATTTTAGGGAAAATTAGTATTAAAATCGGCTTTATGACTGCGTTAAATGCTGCTTAGTTTCTTTTAAGCAATTTCATGAATTTTGTTTTATATTTACAGCAGACTCGAACTACACGTCTGCGTCTGATGAAATATCATGTACGATCTTTAGAACTACGATTAAAATTAAAGTTAGAAGATATAAAGCAAAGAATAAATGAAGATGTTATATTTAAAGCGAATTTTTGTCCAAGACTTAAATACAAAATGTGAAAGTTCAGCCTAATACTAATTTTCCCCAAATTTGTTTATTTTTGTCTATTTTCTTTTTGCAACATTAAAAGGAATTAGAAAGCAATTATGTTGGGTCAAGGATACTTTTAATTGAGGCATAACAAATTGTGATGATTTGCTACTAATGTTTGATTTGAGAAGAGTAACGTGGGACCATTATGCTATTTTTAAGTTAAAGATCACTCATTTAAGGAAAAGGGTATTCAATTCCAAAAAGATAAGAAATTTGGAATTCGAATTCAAGCATCAAGAGAAGACTCATCAAACATAGGATTCCTATGTAAAATGAATGCATTGTGCATTTAAGATGTTCATTCTTATTTGCATCACTCTTAACTTGATTTTAATGTATATTGTTTTTGCATAAAATCTCCTAAAACCTAAATTTTATTATCAAACCTTAAAAATGTGTTTTAATAAAGTGTCTAAATTTGAATTTTAAAAATAATTGAAAAAGGGTTGAATATTACCTTTGAACAAGGGAGATACGATTTGGAATTTTGGATGACTAAATGAGGAATAGGGTCATACATTGGTTATCTTGTCTGAATGAGGAAATGGTGACACGTGGAACATTAAATACTCTAACGGCTAGTTTTCGGACAGCATGCACCTTGATCTTCCAAATGAGGGATCTATGGAGCATATTAAATTTTTCAATATCGGTATACTTACAAAAGTGGTCAAATTTATAATTGAATATCACCTTAATTTTATAAACTTCTTAAAATTCTTAAAAAAACCATCATTGAATACACTATGACTTATATAAAGTCTTTAAAAGTTGTAATTTAATAGTTCTTGCGTTTTTATTTCTTTAAAATTATTTATTCTCCTAATCCAATACACATCGTAAAAGAGGTTTTATTTAGATAAAAATTAAGTTACCATAAAACAAAAGGAAAATTAGTATTAAAATCTTAAATTTTCATGACTTTTACATTTTAATCTTAAACAAAAAATTTGCTTTTTAAATAAAGATACTATAACAAAACTTTAAACCTATGCCCTATCCAACATGGCATGACGAAACAATGTCATCTAGATGTTATAATTATAATTAAAATGAAAAATGAGAATACGAAAATAAAATTTATAAAAATTGATATATTTAAAAATTCAAGATTTTAATATTAATTTTCCGAAAAACAAAATTACCATTTGGTAACTGTCAAAAAGAAATTACCAAACAAGTAGGAGTTTGAATTTGAAACAGAAGCTAGATTTCAAATTTAAAATCAAGAGGGAAGAGACACATATTGAGAAGAGACAACAAAGTCTATATAAAGACCTTATCTCTTACTTAAATGGGGTTAAAAAGTGTGCATAATTTCTAAAATAAAAAACTCTTGAATGTAGAGAAGTGCAAGTGCACTTGACAATTTTGAATGCAAGTTGGGTATCATTTCATGTAAAAATTAAGTCTCATTTATATTACATTCGTAATGCACGGTGAGGACTTTGATGAGGGGACATATTATTTGAAATCAAACGTCAGAGTGAGTAGAACCCTGATTGTTTTGTCCGCATGGAAGAGTAGATAAAACAATGAACTGTGTGCCAATGTTTGGGCGCCAAGGCAGAGGAACAAAAATGAAAAAACAGCTGGAAAATGGTCCAATCAAACTTCTTTTTCTGTGCCACCAGTGTTTGAGTCTCCTTTCTACTTTTAACTCCTTTTCTTCTTGTCCCAAAAAATAATACTTTTTAAGTGTGTAACTACTTTTTCTGAGTGAACTGATGAGGTTTCTACTTTCCATCTAGGATTGGATTCCCCAATTAATAGTGGGAAAGTAGGAATAACTTTTGCATTATTTATGAAAGCCGCAAAATCTAAAGTCCAAAATTCATATCACCGCCCAAACTGTGGAGAATCCCCGCGGTTGTCTCTTTCAGCAGCCAACTGGAAAATGAAAACTTATGCAAATCATAATGGTACAGTTATTTACCGTTGGTTCTGTTTGTATTTTTTCTTCTTGTTGCACGAGTTCGTGTCGGGCTTTGGAGAAAGTGTTTGCGCTTTAGGGTTTAGTTTCCATAAAAGTAATAACTTACATAAATGTTTTGAAAAAAGTGCAAAAAGCCTCACTGTTGTACCTGATATGCTTTAAACTTTTTTGGTCTAAAAAGTCTTCACAGTTTACCTGGAGCTCAAACTAGTCTATATCGTGATTCAAACCATAAAATGATCTAACAATATTATAATGGTTGTTTAATTTTAACGTCCACATGGCAAATGACAAATGAAACTTACTTTTTTCTCTCCTCTCTCTTATCTCCTTTCTCTCTCCACCCACCTACCATTTTTTTTTTCTTTTTTGACTCTTAATTTTTTATTATAATTTTATTTTTAGTTTTTAAAATCTACTAAATAAAAATTCAAATTTTATTTATTTTTAAAATATAAATAATTTTTTTTGCAAATTTTTTAATTTGTAGAATTTCCATGAGGTATTTGCGAGGATTGTGGTACACAATAACTATTCTCGCTCGTTTATGAAGAAGAATAAGAAATTCCTTCTATTCATTAATAAATTGGGAGCCGATTAGGGATGAATTTAAGATGAAATTCAAGACTCGGATGGGGGAAATTTATGAGAGCGTAGGACACCGTCGTGGAGAAACCTGGTCAGTCACGATCATACTCATAGTGGCACAACGAAGAGCTGGATCCTTTAGGACATGGACGCCGTGGAGGCGTTGGAACTGGATCCACTAGCGGACTACCTTTTGTCGCTATCGAGTTTTTCTTCGATCTTCGATGATCTCTTCCGTTTGAAGCCGGAGTAGCCGATGTTAATTACAACTTTCAATTCATTCAAAGTGTCTTTGAAGAGGGTATGTTTTCTGACTTGTTCTGAAGGTATGGTTGATAGTACTGTTATAGCTGTTTCTTCGAACGATTTTTGCCTTTTCAGTTACGTATTGTTGATCTTGCTACATGATTAAAGAAGATATGATAACGAAATTGATGACAAGCTCTTGGATGACTCGTCTCTCTAGGGTGGAGGCTTACGAACACACCAAAAGCATATCATTGAAGAAATATGTGAACTAGTATGAATAAGTGTGAATATGTATCAAACACTTCATCTGCATCTTTTTTAAGAGTAAGACCTTGGAATATGAAAAACCTGGAATATCAACCAAAAATTTTTATTTAGTTTCTAGTTATAGCATATTATATACTTATTTTAAGAGTAAGCATCTTTGATTGGGTATTTGGCATCTTTGGTTGTGTACTAAAAAAGTATTAAGTTCTTTTTTTATTACTTGGAGTTTTGGTTCAAGGACAAATAGAACAGAGATAAAGAAATACAAATGCTTGTAAACCCGTTCTTGAATGGAAGGAACATCAAATACTTTTCTGCATCTTTAATTTTGAATTATAAATTTACAAATTTATGTGCATAAGTAAACCAAAGGTAACTTTGATCCAAATTCAAAACTAAAAATTCCAATCTGCAGCAGTCAGTTTTTCAAACATGCTTCCATTGATTAATTTGTTCGTTTGAGCACTAACTTTATTGAATGGGAGTCTAAGACCCTTAAAGAAGATATCTACGATTGTTCAAAATTTTCCTAAATCAACATTGGTGTCTTCGTAAAATGGAAAATGACCAACATGTTGTAGTGTCACTGCTTATTTCATAACATAATATAATTTAAGTTTCAGTTCTCTCATCTGCTTCTTTTCTTCTCCCTTTGATATCTCTATATCTTCCAAAAATTGTAGAGCATCTCTTAGAACTGTAATGTGGGTCCAGCCCAAATTTTTAGGCGGCCCAATTTTTATTCTCTCTTAAGCCCATTAGGGCTATATGTTTTATGATAAAAATTCTGAGGAGCCGTGGAATCGTTTTTACGGAAGGCGAGAAAAAAGGGTGAACGTGTGTGGTTGCGACAGTTTTCAGCGGTTCTTTTTATAGCCAGAAGAAAAGGGCGAGAATCATCAGTTTTTCGATGAGAGGCGACAGGAATAATCTGTTTTTGGGTATATTTTTAGGAAAGGTTTTTCTTATTGATCGGGTCGGAAGACGATTTTCGGGTGAGATCTTGTCAATCTGTGTGATTTGAAATTTGGAATTTGCTGTGTTGTGTATATTTAGATGATTTCATTGTTTTGGGATCTTGAAGTGCTTCTTCTGATTGTGTTGAAAACTAGGTGTTGAACCTAGTTTAGAATTAGGTTTGTCTTTCAGAATTATTATAGTGAGATATTTGGGTGGACTCGACAAAGGTCGATGGTTTTCCTCATCTCACTTTGGGAGGTTTTCACGTTAAATTCTCTCTCTGTTATTTTTGTGATTATCTCCTTGGCATATTATTTTTCTTGGCTACATTTTATTGATTCCTAACAGGTTAAATCAATAAGGGAAAATATTCAGTCTTGTGTTTATTTCCCCAACAAGAACTCACTCTAAAATTTACCTAGTGATCTTGCAATGGACATTGCCAAAATGGTAAAACATGGGAAGTTTAATTCATAGGACTCTAACTTAGCCTGAGTTTTGCCATGCAGCAGCCTTAAGAAGGTTCAAACTGCTGCTAGTTTCTAGTTGTTTGTTTGAGATTCTATCCCCACAACCAACCCACCAAAAAATGATTTAAAAAAAAGAGAGAAGAAAATAGATGTTTCTAGTGCTACCCCCTTTGCACCCCTGCCCTTATTTTGGGTTTCTCTTGGATGATAACTGCCTAAATTGAAAATCCGTAAACACCCCCTCAAATACCAGCATGACGTATTATCAAGCACCAAACCATCCTGGTCTCAATGACAATTTTCTCACTCAAATAGGTGCTTCAAAACTTGATGACCACACCCCACTGCCTCAACTGTTCAAATTTAGTACATTTTAGGTGGTATCTTATTTCCATTTTGAGTTTCCCTTCCTCCAAGGCCTGATGTGCATTAAGATCCTTCAGATCACAAACTACATGGTACTGAAAAGAAAAACTCAATTAGCAATAGCTTAGTTTTCTAAGATGCTTTGGAGATATAATTAGAGTTCATATTCCACAATGAAGAGGGCCTAGAGTCCAAGAGAATTCTTGCCTATTAGAATAAATAGCTTCATTGAAACTCAACAAAACAGGACTTCTATGTTATTTTTTATCAATTCTACAGGGATGTCATATGTTTTCAATTTTGATTTATGTCTCTCATGGATTTATCGAGTTTGCCGATCAGAAGAACATCAACTGGAATAAATCAATTCCATCGCTATCCCTCATAAATCAATTATTTATTATAATATAACTTACATAATATACTTAAACTCAACATCAAGTAGAGATAGTGGGATGGTTAGTAGATTGAAGTGATTGGCACAGTTTTTGTCTTATAACATATTACGTTAATATGTGTCAAACAGAACTGAGGTTCGATGGTTGTAGTGACATGATAACATACGGAAAAATAATTTGTTTAAAAGTTGAATAAGATTTAAATAGAGAAAATGGAAAAAAAAAATGAAAGAAAATAAGTATATGAGATCCCAAGGGTTTTTGTTGTTCAGCTTTAGGTTTCATTCCTATAAGAGTGCGTTTGGAAGAATTTATCTACAGTTTATTGAGCTTATCTTTTCATATAAGTACTTTTGATAAAAACTATAGGTGTTTGGTAGAACTTATGAAAATAACTTATGACCCCCTAAAAACCTCTTTTAGCTTATTTCAATAAACTTCATGGAGAAGCTTATTAAAAAAAAAAACTTATACAGAAGCGTAAAATTCAATCATCTTAATGGCAAAACTGTCATTATGAAAAATAGAAAACAACTTTTGAAAAATTATGTAAACAATAGGTAAATTTTTTTTAAATTAATGTAAAAATAGGTAAATTTTTGAAAATTTATGTAAAAAATAGGATTTTTTTTTGGAAAATAATGAAAAAATAGAAAAAAAAAATTCAGAAAAATTATATTAAAAGGTAAATTTTTTATGTAAAAAATAGGAAAAAAATTATGACATATAATTAATAAGTAGAAAAAAAATTTATTGATGATGGAAAGCATGATATTGATGGTGATTTTTTTTATTTAGAATTTGATGAAGATTCATGAATTTTTATTTTGTTTTGAAACTTAGAATTTGTGTGATGATGGGAAGCTAGGAAGCACAGACACGGACATGGGGATACGACATGGCGGGACATGGGGACATGACAAATTCCCAAAAACTAGGACATGGATACGGTAAGGACACAACATAATAAAATAATAAAAAATAACTATCCTTACAAATATTATCCTTAAAAAGCAATTTAGATAAATAAAAACAAGTGTTCAAACATTGTTCTTATAAATACCATCAAAAAAAATATTGTTATTACAAATATTCAAAGACTTGCATAAGTAATACTAAAATTAAATACTAGCATTCTCTTCTGGATCAAATAAAATGGCTTCCAATTCAGGTTCATCAAGAAAGGGCCCTACGATACTCAGAATCTAGCATTCTGTCTCCATTAGGGATTAAAACCATCTCCTCAACGCCCCACATTTTAGATTTTCATTTATGGATTTGGAGATCTCTTTGTGGAGGCCGGGTGTTATAGACCCAAAGCGAGTCTTGACTCTTTGTGGTTTCAACTTGTTTATCTTCATAGAGTGAATGAAATTATATGTGCTCCAATTTCTCTCACAACATGAAGATGAATAAGGTTGTCCTAGTAATTTCAATGCTATAGATTGAAGCATTGGTGCGGAAGTTCTATGAACAATCCACCATTTAACATGTATTTTTTTTTCCTTAACTACTACTACAATTAACTAATTAACTCATAAAATTATTTTCATCTCTTTTCCATTTCTTTTAAAACACTAAGAAAAATAATTTATTTATTTTTATCACACGGGAAAAAAACTTGATTTTGAATATTTAATTTAATAATTATGATCATTATCCGAAATTCATGTTTAAATTTGATCTTAAATAAGGTTTGAATATTTGAATAATTTTTCATTGCAACGGTCGATTTTCATTTTGACATTTTTGGCTATGAATTTTTTTGACAACTAAATATGAATATTGTCTTTAACACATATTTTTGCTTAATTTTTTCATTTTAGAATTTTTAAAAAATATTTTCATCAAATTTTATATAATTTTTTCCTTACCAATATTTTATAGATTTATGAAAAATGCTAAAGTGAAGAAAAGAGCCAAATAAATTCAAAAGGTTATAGTTTTTTTTTTTAAATTAGGGTTGGATTGCATGTGCTTTTGTGAATGTTAACTCATAATTTTATAAAAAAAAACAAAAGAAACTCACGCGAAATATGTCCGGTTATTAATGCGGCATATCTGGTCGTGTCTGGCGATTGTCTGAAAGCCTTTGACTTCTTAGTTGGTAAATGACACGCCACGTGGCGTGTTGGACACGTATCCGAGACGTGTTTGACACGCAGACACTTCACCTAGTTAACATATCCATGCTTCATAGATGAAAGCATAATGTTTGTACGTTGTTTTGTTTTGAAGTGTTTTTTGATGATGGAAGCACTAGTTGAGTACTGTGAGATGTTTAGGTCTAGACCACTATTCAATAGGCGGGCCAGTGGCGCATCATGAAGCGGCAAGGCATTTACCGTAATAAAACCATCGATAACTAGCAAAATGTGTTTGAGTCTACTGCTTGTGGATTTGGGATCCCGGAGATCTCCCGACCCGGCCATCCCTCTGCATAATAGGAAGTTTGTTATGGATAAATATATTATGGAGGAAATTATGTCCAAGATATCCACGTATCTCCTAGTATACAAATACGATACGATGCCAAAAACATAAATCATAAAAATGGAGGTAGTCACTTCGCAATGAGAAGAGATTTTATCACCAAAATCACGAGATTATCTTCCCTATAATCAAGGAGAAATTCGAGTATAAAACAGAAAGACTCCCCGCGAGGGAGAGGAAGGCAACTCCAACTACGCTAATTCTCTTCTTTCTCTTCTCCACCCTTTTGATGACTTAGTCATCGGAGAGGCGTGGCACACACCATGGGTTCCCCCATTTTTTGCAAGTTTGCATCGCGCCAGATGATCTTACAGGAAGGGTGGGAGCAATCCCGAGGTTACAACACTAGTGATGTTTGATTTTTATATTTGATGTCCTTTACTTTATTGTATTTTATTATTAGATAAAAACTATAGACAATATTTAGTGAGATATATAATTTTTATTTATATTATGTAAGGTGTGTATCACTTAAAAAAGCCCGTGTCTCAAGTGCGCCTTGTGCCTCAAGAGGCTTTTGCGTCCCCGATGCGCCTTAAATATGATGAGTTCGTGATCGTCGCATTGGTATAAGCGTCAACGATTTTAATGAAGAAAAAAACCTAGAATATTTTAGTTTTTATAATCTTTTTGATGCATATGAAACAAAAGTGAAGAGGAGAGTATGGTTCATTAGCTTTTTTTTATACGAGAGATTACATATAACTGATAAATGTTTTCAGTATATAGTTAATCTTTATTTGATTTTTAATTTTTTTATCATGGTTTCACAATATACATAATATTAATTTTTAGTTCTTTAGATTTTTTTTTATTTTTGTAAAAATTATAACAAATGATTATTTATTCAAACACTTCAATTTTATAAAGTGTTTATGATGGTTTTTTCAGTAATTTCAGTTGTTATAAGTGTTTGTGTAGTAATGCATCCAAACACATTAAAATAATGCATAAGCGTTTTATAAAATATGCATCCAAACACAAAAAGTAATGCACAAGCGTAGTAATGCATATTTTATAAGTGCTTGTGTAGTAATACATCCAAACACTATAAAATAATGTATAAGTGTTTTATAAAATATGCATCCAAAGACAAAAAGCTTATTGAATAAAATACTTATAACATAAACTCCCATCTACTGAGCTCTTATAAAATAAGTGCTTAATTAAGTTGTTTATCAAACAAGGCCTAAATGTTAAATCTCAAATATTGAATAAAATACTTATGACATAATCTCTTATCTAATAAAATTTTATAAAATAAGTGTTTAATTGAATTGTTTATCCAAACAAGGCCTAAATGTTAAATCTCAAATTCCAATTGATATTTGTTTGAGAATCATAAATGTTGTTAATTGGTAATTATATATAGTTATTTTCTGGCTTAAGTTCTTTTGCTAACCACAAGTACATGGGTTGTATAAGTAATACAGTGGACTAACAAGTCCAGATATCGATCCCACATGGAATGTGTGGTTTTAGTGAGGGATCAAGTACCCCGACTACTACAGTCGTTCACTATTTGAGCGACTCAAAGATTTGAGAAAAATGTTTTCTAATCTAAAATAAAAACAAAATAACCTGAAAACAAAAACGAGGGTATGAACAGAAGTAACCACTCACAAGGAATGGGTTGATTTCAAAGAAAAGAACTCAGGAAAATACTATGGTTGATTGTTTCTATTGATGCATTTAATTTATATCAATAGCGGGTTAAGTAAAAAGTGGCCCTTGTGTTTATCCAAGGAAACCGATATTAGGTTTACACTTTCGTGTCTCCCTAATTTTCTCACACCAACTCCATATTCTCCTTTCGATCCACCTAGATCATTAATGTGATACTTTTAAAAGGCGATTCTTTCCTTGGGAATCCTATTGGTCACCTATCAGTTCATACGATAAGTTGTCTGGGACTATGTTGAATGGGGGTGCCTCTCGGGTCCATGATGGGATTGTCCAGAACCTGTTCGAGTGGTCACCTCTCGGTCCATATGATCCTTACATAATGCTAAGGTGGCGCTTCCCCAATAAAATCCATTTAGTACTAGGCATTCTTAATTTCCTAAACTTCTTTGACTAGGGTAGGTTGATTTGATCAATTGAGACACATTTGAGGGTAAAGGTCAAAGCCTAAGGGTATACTTACTCTATGTCTATGGAAACCCTTTATACACTATGTCTTAAACTTACTTCCCAACATAGATCAATTGGGCAAAACCATAATAATCCTAAGAACTACACCAACTAGCATCAACACAAGCATAGATTTACAAAACCATTCTAGATGTATATAAATCAAACATCAATCTCAACAATCAACCATAGAGGAAAGTTTAACCACTCATTACAACCAAGAAATCCAACAAAACCATGTTTAACATAAACATAATGATAAAAGATTAATAAAGAGAGTAGATTTTAGAGATACAAAACAAATGAGATCTAAAAATCGGCTCAAACTTTGCTCTATAGTTGCAAGAGATCCTCTAGTGAGCTAGATCTTCAATATTAGCCCCAAAACCAAAGTAAAAAGGAACAAAATTCAAGAACAAGAGAGGAGAAACCCTAAGGAGGGTATTCTCCCTCAAAGTCGGAACCATAAACAAGTTTAAAAAACATATATTTATAGGCCTTGGAAAAAGGGTCAATGATGGGCAAAAAATAGGAATGTTGGTGCTCAAGCCCGCCGACCTTCATCGCAGTGAAGGCTTCTTCGCCATGGTGAATACCCATGTCATCTTCTGCTTTCTCTTCCCTTCGCCGTGGCGAACCTCTTTGCTTCGACGAAGGATAGGTTCGTCGTGGCAAACCAATGGTTGCTATTATACTTGGCTTGAGTTTCACCGTGGCGAGGCACTCCTTCGCAATGGCGAATTGCTTCGTCACAGCTAGCAAATTGCTTCAAATCAGTAACTTCCTCTTAACTTGATTCCTTGCATCGCTTTGCTTGATTTTCCTTCTAAACCTACAAAACATAAGCAAATGGGGGATTAGAGCTTTCCCAAGAGATAATGATGTGAATCTAGCATTTAAGTTGCATAAAACATATGAAAATCACACTTAAAATGCTAAGAAGATTCACACCTATCAAGTTCCATAATTCATGGATTATGAACTACTCTACAACTTTATTTTTATCTTATTGTAGTTTTCTTTATTGTGATTTTTTTACTTATTATCAGAGGCATATAGTTTTTGGGTTATTTGATTTTTTTAATGGGGAAATCTTGCAACTTTTAAATGACATTCATCGATGTTTAAAGCCTATCATATTTAACGATATCCATTAGCTTCTTTTGATATATAAATATTTTTATTTGTTACAAGTGTTTATCTTTGTGAAAAGAAAAATATAAGTACTTATGTCTGAGAGGTGAATATCTCTAGCTAATTTTTTTTCTATTTAGTAGTCATTTATATTGAAAATTGGTTATAAGAAGCATGCTTTTCTTCACCTTTTACTTTTGGGACTGTGAAACCTCGAGGAAATCTAATTTTCTGAAAAAGGGTAAAATGGTAATTTCGATCAAAATCCGGAATTTTTCTAGATCTCGGATGATGAAATGGACATCCTGCGTTGGAGCCGCTTCCTGCGAAATCTAAGCACCATGTGAGAAATTTTAGCTAAATTCAGACATTAATTGTTTTGAGAACTTAGCGAGTAGTGGGAAGACACTTGAGCGCATTTGAGTGGCTCACAATGTGCCTGTGTCAGTGCTGAATCGATCAACTTGAGCTCAAGTGGGACCCACATGGACATGTGGCAACACACATGATTGGAGGAAATCGAGGTAGATGGATAAGGTGATAAGGGTAATCCAAGGAGCTACTTAGAATTGGACAAGTGGCAAGTGAGAGGACATCTTACTTGATTTCTATCTTCTCCCAACCGGTTGGGAGAGAGGGAGAGGAAAAGGCAAACCAAATTTGAAAAGATAGAGTTTTAGAGAGAGAGACTCCACCTTCTCTCTAAATTTCTCGGCAATCGGGCCAGGGCGGTTTCAGAGCGGGAGTAGAGGAAGGGGTTGCATCCTCACGAGTGGGAGCCATAGGGCGCGGAATCGGGAGTTTCAAAAACTCCAAAGGGTAGGTCTTCTCCTACTTTGGTTACTTTCTACCACTAAGGGTTGTGGTGATTGTCTTTAAAGAATGATTGGTTGTATTTTGAACCATGAGAAGCTGCCACATTGTGATAGTACACATGAACCGGACTTTAGAACTGATTTTTGGGTGGGAAATAAAGGAAATTTGGCAGTGCGTTTTTCTGGTAAATGGTAGCCACATCAGTGAACTTGATTTTGGAAAACGATTTTCTCAATTGGGACTCTGTAGACGAGTTATGAAGGTAACTGCGCTGAACCGATCTAATGAGGCGAGAGGGTTAGCTGTGAGAGTCAACACTGTAAAGGTCGGTACATGAGGTCAGCTGTTAGAGGTTAAGCTCAATAGGGGACATCATTGACGGGTTCAGCTGGTGGGGTCAAACTAAGAGCTAAGAACCAAGATGTTTACAGAGTTCTTTAAGTATTTGCAGAGAGGGGGTGGAACTGTGACTTTGGGTGACTGGCTCAGAGTCGACTTGGACAGCTCTCAAACTACTCTTGTGATAGACTTTGGTTGGGTTTATGGATCTCGCTTCAGGAATCCCGGGTGAGTGAGATTCCATTCATATTCTTGTGGATTATATTAGGTGTCAGGCCAAGCTCAGCTAGGTCAGGTCGAAGCTCCGGGCGTATGTGGTCGGCTCGGGTGGTTTGACTACGTGTGACCTCAGCCCGGAGAGATTAGCAGCTAGTTCGAATTCCATTTTGGGTGTTCTTGGACTCTATGGAAATCCCATTGAGTCAAGATTCTAGCCATGTGCCTGTGGAGGGCATTAGGTGAGCTCAGCCAGGTCATCTCAGCTCGGCTAGTTCAGGTCACCTCGGCCAAGTCAGGTCAGCTCGGCTGGGTTTGACTACGTATGACCTCCAACTTCAGAAGGTCATAACTTCTTCGTCCGAACTCCGTTTTGGGTGTTCTTGGACTCTATGGAAAGAACATTGAGTCAAGATTCCATTAAAATTACTTTGGAGGACATTAGGTGTCATTAAAAGCTCGGAAATTTCAGGTCAGATCCGCTGGGTTTGACTACGTATGATCTCCAACTTCGGAAGGTCATAACTCCTTCGTCCGAACTCCGTTTCGGGTGTTCTTGGACTCTATGGAAAGCCCATCGAGTCAAGATTTCAAATATGTGCCTGTATAGGGCAGTAGGTGATCATAACATTGCTTAAAATCTATGTTTTGAACCAAGTGTACAGGTTGCATGGTTATGTAGAGGTGAATAGGCGGGATATGACATGAACATTTACATGGCATGTACTGTTCGCTGACAGTTATCGTGGCATGGGGCTGTATATGGGGAGGCCGTGAAAGGCACCATATGGTTTAGTTCAAAAACTTGGGGATTGAAGGATAGAGGATTTCTATTACCGAGTTTCACATAGTCGAGGCTGTGGTGGGTTGGAACCAGAAGCTGGAAACTAAAAGTTTCTAGGTTTTTGGTTGTTGATGTTGTATGGATGATTGGAACCAAAATGGTTCATGTTTGTGAAGGGGTCGTGAGGTACCCGGTTGGATGGGTCAAGATGGTGACCTTGTTGTGTGTTGTGGCTTGTTTGAATAAAATAAAAATTGTGTGTTGTTGGTGTGATGAGTTGGGTAGCTCCAAGATGGACTGTCGGTTTGTGTATTAGCCCATGTGAGCTAATTTTGGTGTTAATACCATGAATGAATAACATGTTGCTTTTGTGTGAATTTCGTTAATATATGCATGCATAATATATTAACATGAATTATTGTGAAATGGCATATTGCATTTCATATGCATTGGGGAACCTAGAGTAATAGGTGTGAGTGCATGACATGAAAGAAAAAGAAAATGGTTGTGAAAGGAATTTCAAAGGAAGATTTTTTGAAGAATTGCCTTTGAGGGTTGTCCAACAGTTCATTTCGAATGAGGACCCATGGCTTGTTTCGGAGGATTATCAGCTTGATTCACTGCTCCGGAGGGTTGCGATGATAAGAATTTATGGGGTAGTTATCGTTCAAGTGGCGCAGCGTTGGAAATAGTGTTTTCTCACGCTCTGGCCGTCGTGGGTCGTGGAAAACTAGGGGTTGGGCATGGTTGGTGTGCTCATCGACATGGAGCACATTTGAGTAAAGGAACTTGCATGTTTTGCGATATTATTGGTGCCATTATGAACGCCAGGTGGGGGTAACCCTCGTAGGAGATTATCTTTCGCGGGCATTGCTCACCCGTCATTGGAACCTCTTTTCGGTGATACGGGAAAGCGGCTCGCCGAGGCTGTGAGTGCGAAGAAGGCCGGGTTGTAACTTATTTTTTGTAAAGTATATTGGGACAATCTAGTTTTAATATATTTTGGCATATAAAAGTGTAAAGAGTTTTATCAAACTCTTGTGAGAAATATCATTACAAAGTGGTTAGTGAAAATTACATATACAGAAATAGTTTCCATATGAACAAATGAGTGTGATATCGAGATACTCGATATTCACAGGTTGACGGGTTGTCAACGGGACCCCCGGGATAGGGGCGTCACAGGTACTTCTAGGTATATGAAATCTATTGATTACTTATAAAAACAAGTTAAGTATGACTACTTGGAGAATCCTATTAATGATGGTAATGAGTGTTAAAGACTATTTGACTGTAATTATTATTATTATTTTTTAATGACACCAAAAGTTACACATTGTTTTTTTGTTTAAGTCTTTGACTTTGGCTGTTTTTTGTTTGTCTTTGAATATATTTTTTCTTCTTACCCATAAAAAGAAATACACATTGTTTTCATATTATGTTGTCATTATTAGTTATTCGTATCTATTCTAGAAAGTGCTCAATAATATTTTTCTGGCACTGTAGTTGATTATAGTTAATCTTTTTGCATGTAGGTTATCTTTTTGGGAAATTATCTTTTTACTTGGCCAAGCTATAATGAAGCAATTTGTTGAAGATCAAGCATCATTGGTTTGCACATGTAAAAGAAAATTTGAATTGAGTTAAAAGAGTGAATGTTAAAGTTTTATTTTATTTTTTGTTAAAATTTTGTGTTGTTTTTGTTTATGAGACGTTTTTACTTAAGAAATACAAGTTACCCATTTGTGATTAGAAACAAAAAATTTGTCATGGATCGGAACATATTTGTAATCTCATTTGCATGTATTATTACAATGGAAGGTGAAAAATTATGTGCAAAAATTATTAAATTGATATTTAAATTAAATTATTCTCTTCCTTGACACTTTTATAGAGTGTCATTGTAGTCAAATAACGTGAGATTGCTAAACTATGTCATTTATGGAAAACATCATGATTCAATATTGTTCTTTTTAACCATGATGTTTATTGAAGTGTCATTGTAGTTTGATATAGTAAACAATGAAGCATTTTTGTGGCCCGTCAAAGGTTACCTTCGTAGCTTTTAAACGTCATTATAGACATCGCATTATGTCATGCTAAGGGATGACGCATTAAATAAGTGGCATTGAATGTTATTCTCGACGCTTAAAAAACATCATGGTTAACCTTTTTTTCTTGTAGTGTTTCCATTTGATTCGAGTACCAAGTTTCATTGGTGGTACAAAACTGGGAGACAGGGTGCCTATAAATGATTGCCCCTCATCATTTCACTTCATACCTTAAGCTCTCTCATCTTTCTCAAAGCTCTCTAATTAAGTTCTCATTCTCTCTCAAGCACATTCTCTATTTCTCTCTCTAAAGTGCTTCAAGCACATCCTCTCTCAATTGCTTTAAGCACTCTCTTGCCTTTCAGAGTGCTTTACAGAAAAACTCTTTTTACCTAAGAGTAGCCATATATAATAACTGAAAACCTGACTTATTTGTGATTTTTATTACGATTGAGTTTGATCATTTAAATCTAAGAGACGAATCATCGTTCACTTGCCACAGGTTCACAAACATGGGTTCATTTTCCTTTCTTAATTCATAGTTGTTTGTTTGGAACTAAAATCACGATCCTCTAAAATAACACACTTTCTTGCAGACTTTCTAAAGTGATATGATGATCCCGAGCAATGGGTGGTAAGCATTACGTGGGAAATATGTATCAGCTGGGGTGTTAAAGCTTGAAACTCAGAGTGAGTTATCAACAAACAGTGGGCCTTCCAGTGGGTTTTCTTAGCGTGCTTGACACAAGCTCCCATTGTGTATTGATTTCTATTTGTGGCACAGAAAGGAGTATGTTTCTCAAAAGCGTAAAATGGTCATTTTGGTTGAAAAGTGAAAATTTCTAAATCTCGGATGACAAAACGGTTGTCTTGCAAAATCTAGTTACCTTGTTGTATTTAGTCAGATTTCGGGGTGTGATTTCATCATTTTTGGCAGCCAGATTGTCGAGTGACACTAGCAAATACATGTGAGATTGCATAGAATAAATGCTTCACATTAAGCCACGTGTTACATGATAATAAAGGAAAAATACGAAATAATAAAAGAAAATGAGGAAAACTTGGTGATGACAAGTGGCCCAAGGAAAGTGGAGGAAGTTTCACACTTGATCTATCACAGGGTAAGGAGAAGCTAGAAGGAGGAGAAAAGAGAAAAGAAAGAGGAAAAAGAAAGAGAAAATGGAAGAAGCGAAGAGATAAGGATGGAACAATAAGATAAGGAAGAGAAGGGGGGTGGATAAAAGGGAAGAAAATAAAAGAAAGGAAAAGATAAAGAGAGAAAAACAAAAGGGAGAAGAATCGGATAGAGAGAGAGAAAGAGAAGAGAAAAAAAAAGGGAGATTTTTCCGGCATTTCGATGGTCGGAATCTCGGGCGTTAGAGTAAAGGGTTGAGATCCCCGCATCGCGAGCTACGGCGATAGGTACCAAATCTTGGGTTTAGTCAAACTCCATTGAGGTAAGGACTTTCCTACTTTGAGTTATTTCAGCGCTAAAGGCCATTTAATGGCATGGGCGTCTTTGGGGCGAGCGGCCGAAGTGTTTAGAATCCCAAATTTTGGGGCCCGAATAGTAGAAATTTTTCGGGCCCCGGTTTCGGACAATTCCGAACGGTGTTGACGTCTGGTTTCGATTCCAGGATTGATGTCCTCAGGTTTTGTTTTGAGTTTTGGTGTCTCAGTGGTTGGGTGACACATGAACAAAAAATTGGTTCATAACAGTGAAGGGATCTTGGGGTGTCCTGTTTTTATGGGTCCGAGATTGGGCCATTTTGTTTGTTATTACTTTATCGAATAACATGCCGGGTGTGAAAATATTGTGTTGGGAATACTGGCCCAGCGATGGATGTAAATTATATGTGAAATATAATTATCCATGTTTTGAAATGTTGCATGTAACTCTTGGCCATGCATGCAGCATTACATAACATGAAATGACAGCGATTGCATTTCATATGCGATCTGCGGGTATTGGAATTGCATGGTATAGTTATTCACCATTCGCCAGTGAATGTCGAGATGGCTTCGAGGAAATGGGACAACGTCCAAAATCCAGACTCACGGTTGTATAAAACAAGAATGAATGTAAATCACGTGTGTTTAGGCGTAGCAAGATGGGGTAGATCCCCCACTAGGGTGAAAGACCCAAATTTATACACGGTTAGACATGATCACCGGTGATGAAAGCTCGTAAAAATGTTGGAAGGCGTACGATGATCCTGCGGTGTGACCCCGAAAAATGACGTGGCCCACAAATAACACACGGGATTTGGTAAATTTTGATAAATTAAAATTGAAGGGTTGTCTAATGGTTTAAGTCATTGGGTGAAACACTAATGACTGGTTTTTCATACTTGGTGTTGCAGGTGTGAGGGAGTCGGTCGGGACTCGGGTTGTGGGCATGAGAAGTCTCATCTCATGCATGACACAAAACATTTCATATAGGATTGCATTATTAATATGGAATATGATTTGATGTTTATGTACGTCATTGCATGTACATTTTAGGTGGGGAGTGACCCTTGTAGGAGAATTTTCTATTGGGCATTGTTCACCCCATTTTGAGGGAATATTTTTTAGGTAATGGAGGTACTCCGGGGGATGAAACACCCAAGACCTTAGTTGTAAAGAAGAGTCCATATTGGCTTTGTTTTGTATTTTGTGAATTTGGGTAGAAAACCTATATGTAAGAAGAAAAGAGTTGTAATTAAACTCATTTTGTATGATGAATGCATTTTGGAAAGTTTTCCAGGTTTCCTGTTGTCTTTGTAAATAAAAAGAGAAATGAATTTATATCCAGGAACTGGATGTTTGGAAGAAAGAGAGCTGGAGTGCAAGGAAATACGAATGGCATTGCCCATTTTTAGGTCTCTGTCGCCACGGACAAATCTATGTCTGAGCAGAGAATGTGAGCCTATCAATGAAATGACAGTCAGTTTTTCGCATGTAAAAGACATGGTTCTCCGGGGCCCGGCGCCGCGACCGGCCCTAAGCGCGTTTGGGTTCTCGGTGTGTCGCGATAAGGATCTCTGTGTCGCGACATGGTTCCTAGGCGGTCTAGGCTGGTGGAGTCCGCGACCAGCTTCCTCTGCCAGCGACGAGAAGCGTGTGTCGTGATGGGGTTGGTGGTAGCGGGGACATTTTGTTGCGACCGGGGATGAAGCGCCAATAGGTGAGTGTCGATGTGCTGCGAAGGTACCTGTAATGCGTGGATACGTTCTGGCGAGGCGACACGAGACCGCGCGGACACGACGGGGAGGCCCTAAGCGCACACGGCCCGGCTGCGGCGAAGATAGTGTCGTGTGAAGGAATTCTATGTCGGACGAGACTTCCTGGTTTTACATTTGTGACGGCCTGCGTGTGATAAAACTTTCAAGGCTTTACATTTACCGCTGAAGAATCGAACATGGAATTTCCCATGTCGCGACATAGGAATTATATCGCGACAGTGCACGGCCAAGGAGCGCGGTGATAGAGCGCCTTGAGCTCCCGACAAAGCATGTATGGCGAACGCGCGGCAGGGAGGCGGCGCGGCGCCGGCCGGTGGCCTTGGGCCGTGGCGAGTGCGACCATGTACGCGGCGCGTGCGACGTCGTGTCGTCAGCGGCGGCCCGGTACGCTTAACACTCGCGCAGCGTGTTGTGCTATTTGAGCTCTTGTTCTTTGCTTTGTTCGCCGGACATTGTTCACGTGGGTTTTTCCACGCCATGGTTTCGATCGATGGACTGAAAAAAAAAAAAGATCCCCGAGATTTGTGGCGTCACATCTTGGTATCAGAGCATAGGTATACGAATACCTAGGGCTCGATGGGCATGGGGTCTAGGACATGCGGTTATAGTATAGAGCTTAGGTTGTGAATTCCTAGAGCTCCGTGTCTGATATTAACATCATAGTTAAGTATCAGGATATAGGTGTGTGATTACCTAGGAAAAAGATAGGCATTGGGTTTAAACCATTGCATGCATTGTACATTTTCATGTTGTGTGCTACATGATTGTAATTGTGTGAATTATATACATGGTAGGATGTATATAGGAAAGGATGAACACTAGGGTTAGAAAACATAACCTTAAGAGTTCAGAAAATGGATGAACGGAATAGTTCAAGATGTTGATATTAGTGGTTGGCATGTGTACTGCTAAATAGACAATGAGAGAAATCTCGATAGGGGAGTTGAAACCTTGGAAAAGCCGTTGTATGTGAATTCTCCCCTAAGAACTAGGGTGAGTGTTGATCATATATGTTGGGATTGTGAGTTAGAGATCTCAGGGATTCTACTCACGGTGGACCTTAAGGTAATAGACATATCAGATTTTGATGTCATCCCTGGCATGGGTTGATTGACGGCACACCGAGTCGTCATTGATTGTGATAGTAGGAGAATTACTGCTTACACACCGGACGGTATTCGTGTGACTTTTTAGGGGGAGAAGCATGATGCTTTACCCCAGACTGTGCGACTCCAGATGGAGTGGATAGTTGATGGGTTGGCTAGCAAGCCTTACCCTAGAGGATGAGGAGAGAGGGATTTGAGTCTACCTCGGGTGGTTTGCGAGTATGGGGATGTTTTTTCGGATGAGATACCAAGATTACCTCTGCACAGGGATGTGGACTTTGTCATTGAGTTACACCCTTTAAGTAAATTGCCCCCATTTCTATGACTTCATGGGATATATAGATTGAGTTGTAGGAACCGAGGTCCAGCTGAAGAGCCACGGACAAGGTTTTATTAGGCCAGGAGCACTTAACCATGGGCGCTTCCAGGTTCGTTTGCGAAGAAGAAAGACAAGACCCTTCGACTGTGTATTGATTACCAATAGTTGAATAGGGTTATGATCAAGAATCGATATCCCTTACCGAGGATTGATGACTTGTTTGATTAGCTGAGAGGGGCGTAAGTCTACTACAAGATAGATATTCGCACCATATACCATTAGTTGAGAGTTAAGGAGGCTGATATCCCTAAGATAGCGTTTAAGACGCGGTATGGGCATTTCGAGTTCACAGTGATTCCCTTCGGGTTGACGAATTCACCAACGGCATTCATGGATCTCATGCATAGGGTATTCCAGCCCTATTTGGATCAGTTTGTTATGGTCTTTGTTGGCGACATCTTGAATCCCTCCCGGTCGAGAAGGAGCATAAGGATCATTTGCGGATTGTTCTCTAGGCACTTAAGGACCATCAGTTTATGTCTGAAGTTGGTAAAGTCACGAGTTTTGGCTTCTTGAGGTGGGTGTGGGACATGTCATGTTGACTTCAAGGGTATATTGTTGAACCCTAATAAGGTAAGAGATTATTTATATGGAGTTGGGAGGCGAGTCGAGTCTTCGAGATACATAGCGTTTCTTGGGATTGGCGGAGGGCTGTGCGGGTTCATCGGGGATTTCTCGGCTAACCTTTGTGGTACAGATTGACGGGAAGGGGTCGAGTTTGGTGGATGTTTGTGTGAGGCAGTTTCAAGAGTTAAGGAGGGCTTACTTGAGGCTCTGTCGTAGTCCCAGCTTGGGGATGAGGTACCTGAGTGTCTTGTGATGCCTCTAGGGACCAACTTGAGATGTGTCTTGATGCGTCAGAGGGTTGTAACTTATGGTTTTGGCAGCTAAAGAATCATGAAGCGAAATTACCTGCTGATTTAGGGTTGTTGACGGCCCCATGCTTTGCCTTGTAAAGATTTAAGCATATTTGTATGTCAGGAGTGGCTTGGTTGAGGTATTTTTAGACCCGCAGAATCTTAAGTATGTTACTTATGCAGCGGGACCTCGGCATGAGGCAACCTTGAGATGGATGATGAGTATCACGAGTATGACTTCACTTTGTTACCCATCACGGGGAAGGCAAATGTAGTGGGCGGCGCTACGGTCAGTCTGGGAGTATTGGCTAGTAGCTTCCGGGGTGGCATATGCTCGGGTGTGGGACGGTTGGGGCACAATACAACGATTGGGCTCAGGGAGAGCTAAGGAGTTTGGTAGTTATGCCATCCTCTTGGTGGGGTGATTGAGTCCCCCAGGGACGGGACGAGGAATATCGATCCATCAAGGGCAGAATCTTGTCGAATGCGGGTGGCGAAGGCCGGCCATCCACGCGGATGGTAGTCGCCGATCTGGGGCCAGTGGTGGTTTGGTGATCTATTTGTGAGAGAAGATCCTTGGGAGTTCCACTTGCTCGTTTCTTGTGCATCGGTGTACGAAGATGTCGCAAGAGATCTTGTGCGCAAGTGTTAATGGGCGGGATGCAGCAACCGTTGGAGATTTTGTCGACGGTATCACTCAGGTGTGACGGTGAAATTTGACATCGAAGCTGATGAAATTTCACTCCGATATTGTGAGGTAGTTGAGTGGAAGTGGGAGCATGTCACGATGGATTTTGTGACCCACTTTCCATGCCGATCACCGATATGTTAGATAGAGGTGGGAGAGCACTCCATCACTTGTCCGGATTTGATTAGAGACACCTCCGAGAAGGTGGATTTGATTCGTAAGTGTCTTCTCACGGCTCAGAGCTAACGGAAGGCTCCTTGTGGACGGCGTCGAGCCTCTGGGATTTAAAGGTGGGTGATCATGTCTGTTCTAGCAAAGGTGGCCTTCCCGGAGAAGTGAGGTGGGTCGGCAAGCGAGGGAAGCTAGCACCAAGGTATATTGGGCTCTTTGAGATACTCGAGAGGGTGGATACAGTTGCTTATCGGTTGGCGCTACCATTGAGTTTATCAGGTGTCCATGAGGTGTTCCACGTCTCCATGCTCCGGAAATATACTCTAGATCCAGCTCATGTAGTGGATTGGGAGAGATTACTGTTGATACTGATGGGACCTTTGAGGAGGGACTAGTGAGTATCTTGGATAGCTAGGATCAGGTTTTGCGACGCAAGACCATGCGGCTAGTAAAAGTCTTTATGAAGCCTTGACATGAAGTGGAGAGGCTGACAAGATGAGGGCCACTATCACCTTTTCGTGTTGAGGGGCCCGGTGCGTGGTCTAAGATTTGGCACTAGAATAATTACTGCATATGCATGTGTTTGTGTGTGCTAGTATGTGTGAATTTCAGGAGCGAAATTCTATTAAGGGGGGAAGAATGTAAAACCCGGGAAAAATTCAGTTTTTCTCAAAAATTGTAAAAAGGTTATTTTGTTTGAAAATCGGAAATTTTCTAGATCTCGGATGATGAAACGGACTTCACCGTTGCATTTGTCTTCGCAATTCACAGGAAGGCACCTTGTCCGCGACATGGTTCTGGCCGGGCGCGCGACCTGCTGGGCGTGCATGACGCATGCATGTGCGGCGACATGTCGCGACTTCGCGCGGGTGACAAGGTTCTCTGACTCTATGTTGCAACAGGGGATCTACGTGTCCATGACATGGTTCACTAGCTAGCGGGCGGGGTTGGAGTGCGCCTTGAGAGGCTTAGTGACAGCCGCAGATTTTTTAGCCCTATGTCGCGGTGAAACTTTGTGTCGTGTTAGGGGTTGGTGTTCCCCAGGTAGGACATTTACGTCGCGTCGAGGTGACATGTCGCGACGTGTCGTCGCGTGACAATACCTATATCTTGGCCGAACCGCGTTCTGGCCGCGTGACCCGAGCGGCCACAGCACCCCATTGTTGCGCTCCGGCCCGATGGCCCCGTCGAACGCCCGGTTTGGGATGCTCGTTTAATTCTTTGTTTTACTTTTCATTTTGTTTTTTTTTGTAAAGTGTGAGACGAATCACGACGGCGAAGGCGGGCGAATCGGGCGGTTTACTCAGGCCGTTTCATTTATCTTATTAAAATATTTTATTTATGTCATTTCGTTTTAGGGTTTTCAATTACCGAAGCATTTTCAAATCGTAGCAGCAAACATTTACTCTTATCTGGTCGTTTTACAAAATGGCGTACCATGCCTTTACAAAATGATATACAAAACAATAGTTTAGAGTTTAACTTTTTGTTCACAAAATGTCTGATTCAAAAAAAGAAATGATATGCATATGGCCAGGTATTTACTTATACGCAACTTTTCTAAAACCTGCTTCTTGATTTTGCCTTCTTTCTGTTTACTTTTCGAAACTGCGCATAGATAAAAACTACCTGCGCTAAGCATTTTCATGCTTAGTGGTTCTATCATATTCCAATTTTCGGTTTAACGCTGACATGCATTTATCATAAAACCATGTCTTTTATATCAAACTATACTCATGCTTATTCATTTTCACATGCTTTCACTTTACAAATCATTGATCATATCAAAATATGCATTTTCACATGCTTTCAATTTACAAATCATTGATCATATCAAAATATGCATTTTCACATGCTTTCAAATTACTTAACTCAAATCATGAGATTCAAACATATACTCCCAAGGATGTATTTAGTTTACAAATCCCATTTACACTCATCAAGTTTGTTATTTCACTTTGTCTATACAATTCACATTCATGATGGATGCCGATTGGTGCATCTTGCCATGTTAGTCTTCGGTATATCGATTCAATTCAAGATGTCAAGAATTGACCAATTCGTTTGCAACTCAATTAATCACTCACGTGCAATTAATTGTCAAACATTTCAAATATCACATTTTCAAATCCATATGCACTTTCGTAATATCATTTCAAAGATATACCCATTCCATATAATCATTTCAGAGTTATTTGGTATACTACCAAAACACTTGAAATAAGGATAGAGGGTCAGTGAACAAACCGAAGTCGTCGGCTCTCATTTCCTTCCCTTCGATCTTGGTCCTAGGTTAGGTGATCCTCACCTATCCCTAGTCAATAACAATTACGCCACTCTTAGTGGACAAACAATTATTATACATTTTTAGTGAATGACAAATTTATCTTCGTTAATGGTTTTGGGTTAAGACACTAAGTCTACCTTCGCTTCGCCTCGGCGGCATGGTACGGTACTTTTTTCATTTAGTTTCATTCTTATTTGAACTTGCATTAGTCATTTATTAGGGTTTCTATACCATCGGTGTACAAAAACTAGACTTTCAAAACAAAATCCAAAATTTTGCCCTCGTGAGCCGGTAGCTGCGCATTTAGCGTGTAGCTGCTTCTGTGGCGTGGGCCTTCTCCACAGCATACCTAAGGGGTGCCACTTTGGAACCTCGGCCTCACCGTGGCGAGGGTGTCCCACGCCTTGGCGTAGGTCTACGTCGCGGCATGGGTTCCCTACACTGTGACGTAGGAGCTCGATATGCCCAGATTTTCCAGCTTTTTGCTTTTTTTGCAATTTCCTCCAAAATCACTCAAAATCTCAAAACAAAACATGGGAATCACTCCAATAACATCCTAATATCATCCTAACCCAACCATGAGCAAAACTCATGGATGGATTAGGGTTTTTCTAACCCAAACATCAAATACAACTTTCTAGGGTTTGGTTCTTACCTCAATTCCCTTTGCACTTGAAGCCTTAGCCTTTTTCCTTCTTCCTTCTTGCAAGATCTTGAACAAACATGGAGAGATTCACACAAATCTCCAACTATTTCCAAAACCCTAGCTTCTCTCTCACTTTGCTCTCAAACACATTTTTGCCCAAATGCACAAATGTGCTCTTCTAAGACCACATTTGGTCTTATTCCACATTTCAAGTGTAAGACTATGTTTGACTTACATACAAATTCCATTTCTCATTTTTTTTCTCCTTTTTGGTCTTAATTTCCCTTTCATTTATCATTTATTTCACATTAGGATTTAAGCTTATCATTTGACCCTTAGGTCCTTATTTTACAAATTTCCAAATTTCCCTTTTTCACTTGGGTTTATTTCTAGGTTCAATCAATTCTCATTTAGCATATAACATTTAATCATATGCTCACATATTCATTTCAGATTTCACAATTTATCAGTTTTCTCGGAAAAACTCAAGTTTGGCTTAATTCATACCCGGAATGTATAATAAGATTATTATAAAAATTTTAGGATATTCTTGGGGGGGCGTTCACTACGAGCCACGAGGCGCACACACGGCTTGAGACGTAGCGACGAGATGAGTATGTCGGCGACAAGAATTTTCTATCGAGACAAACTTCATACCGGTTTTACACATTTGCGGCAGAGATTCTTTGTCTAGCAACGAGAATTCTCGTCCTTGACGAGAGAATCACGGAACGTAGGATTTTCCATGTTGCGACGCCTTAGGACTTACTGTGCGATAGTGCCGCGACCCGAGGTGTGCGGCGGCGAGGCGCGGGCTGGCGGCGCTGCGGCGTGCGATTGAGCGACGCTTGCGCGCAGCGACGAGTGCGACCACGTGCACGGCCAGCCCGACAAGCGCGACGGGCCCGATAGCATCTTTGGACATGTTGTGCACTGTTTGAGCTACTGTTCTTTTGGCACTGTTCACGTGGGTTTTCCACATCTGGTTTCTAATCTAGTGGGACCCATAAAAAATATATAAAAAAAAAGACCCCCGGGATTTGGTGTGTCACACTATTCACCCAAAAGAACAACGACAACCAACAATCAATTCATGTATGAATGTAGATATTCGGCCACAACTCATTTCAATGTAGAGGTAGAGGTGGAAATTTTAGTTCGGCATGTTAGACTAGCTCGATCCACCCGAAATTAGGGTTGAGTTGGGCTATTAATTTATTGGCCTAAAAACATCGGGCCAAAATTTTGCCCGTCTCACCTAGATTTAGGGCTGGACGGGCTGCTATATTTTTTGCCCAAAAAAATTGGGTCAAATTTGGCCCAGTTTGTTTACTCGAATTGCCACCTCTACGACGTAGAGAGTCTAACTGTTTCCCTCCTTTTTACTTCTTCTTCAAGTCCATGTGGACAAGGTTGATCTCATTCTGCTACCATTAGCTAGAACTCAAAGTCTCCCGTCGCATTCACAACAAATTAAAGTTCTTGCCCTTGAACTAAGATTTAATTAACAGGATTTTCTTGAAAAAAGAGGGGGACACCATTCAAGGATTATTACTTTTATATTTTTTTAAATAAATAAAATTGGTCAAATAAAAATTGACCCATGACACATTATATTCTTTGTGACTTTCGATATGTTATCTATCTCACTTGGATTTTCCTATCAGTAGTGTTGGATTGTGAGTGACCTATGGAATATTACAACAAGTAATATTTTGGTGGCTTTGCCAATCCATTGTAAATGTTAGCAATTGGGAGGCAAGGCCAATCCACAAGATAAAACAACAATTGGGTAGCAATGCCAAACTTTCAAGAAATTAAACAACAGTTGGGTAGTTGTGACAATCCACGAAAATGTAAATAAGTAGTTTGGGTGGATAAGTCAATCCACATAATAAAAGCAACAAATGGGTGGCTATGCCAACCTTCAGGAAATGAAAGTGCAGATGGATGGCTAAACTAATTGTGAAGCTCCAATTCCCAATTCCCGGGTCAAGTGCACTACGGCACACTAAACCGAGTTTGTCGCGACAGTCTCTATCGCGACATAGTCTCTATTGCAACAAAGAAGCTGTGGTGACGACCTTCTTGTCGCGCTGCTATGCCCGATTGCTTCGTGCGGGCATGTCGCGTGTGTGCGAGCATTGTCACCGCGGCGGTGGCAGCGCCTTTATGGGAACCTCGATCCCGCGGCCCGGCTACGTAAGTGACGGGGAAATTCTCTACCGTAACTCCGGACTGCCTAACTCTTTTGCGACAAGAAAAATGCTATGTCGCGACACAGGAGCTCTAACTGTCCTAGAAATATTGTCGCCAATAGAAATCTGTCGCGCTGACGAGAATGCCTCGGCGCTACGCCAACCACATCGCCGCGTGCCCAGGTCTCTTGTCGCGTGCCCAGGGCGTTGTCTCCACGCACCCTGGCTTGTCGTGCACGATTGGGTTTTTCTGTCGTGACCAGCTCTGTCACGACATAGAGGACCATGTCGCGACATGGATTCCAAAAAGCTTTGTCACGATAGAAACTTAAAAATTGGCAATAGCGCACTCTTCTCCATTCTCTTCACTTCCAAATTTTCCCCAATGTTTTTCATCCACTACTACTGACTCTATACAATTTTTATAGACAGTAAAAGGTCCGGGAAATGTTAACACTGCACTGGAATAATCCCGAAACTAAGTTTCTATTACAAAACTTATTATTTACACAGGTAGAACTAGATATTCAACCCAGAATATTACAAAATATAAGTGAATAAGCCACAATCCGGCCTTTTTCACAACAAAACTCCTGGACCAGTTTCGACACCCAGTGTACCTTCAGTACCTGAAAAAAATTTCCCCACAACGGGGTGAGCAATGCTCAGTAGAAAATTTTCCTGCAAGAGCTACTCCCTACCTAAAATGCACATGCAATGGCTAACATGAAAACATCCAATCACATTCCATATAAATAATGCAATCCTATATGAAATATTACGTGTCATGCATGAGATGAGACCCCTCATGCCCACAACCTAGTCCCAACCGACTCCCGACCGACTCCCTCACACTTGCAATGCCAAGTGTGAAAACCAATCATTAGTGTTTCACCCAATGACTTAAACCATTGGACAACCCTCCAATTTTAATTTATTTAATTTTACCAAATCTCGTGTGTTATTTATGGGCCATGTTATTTTTCGAGGTCATCGCAGGATCATTGTACGCCTTCAAACATTTTTTGGGCTTTCACCACAGATGATCATGTCTAACCGCGTATAAATTTGGCTCTTTCACCCTAGGGGAGGGGGGGATCTGCCCCATCTTGCTACGCCCAAACACACGTGCTTTTCATTTATTCTTATTTTACACAACCGTGAGTCTCGATTTTGGACATTGTCCCATTTCTAAGCTCACCTGACATTCACCAAGAATGGTGAGTAACTGTACCATGCACTCACACCCGACTCAATGAGATGTAACCGTGCATATGAAATGCAATCATGTCATTTCATGCTATG
This sequence comes from Tetrastigma voinierianum, assembly GCA_016808115.1. Classification (NCBI taxonomy): domain Eukaryota; kingdom Viridiplantae; phylum Streptophyta; class Magnoliopsida; order Vitales; family Vitaceae; genus Tetrastigma; species Tetrastigma voinierianum. The sequence continues at coordinate 998,785 of JAEQBH010000061.1, forward strand.
TCATGCTACATGCACAATAAGAGTTACATGCAATATTTCAAAAACATGGATAATTATATTTTCTACATATAATTTACATCCATCAAAATTGTAATAACCCGTACCAAATAATACAAGTTTTTAACACGTTTGACCAAGTTTGACTAAGTTTGACCAACAATTAGTATGTGGGCCCAAGTTGACTTTTTCAAGGATGAATAATTTTGGGTTGACTAAGACACCAACCATCGTAGGCCTCGTCGTCTGAGTTCATAGACGGGTTGAACGTCAAATCAGGCACTACGGATAAAAAGTTATGGCCTTGAGAAGTTGAACAACGGTATTTTTATGGTGTCGAGTCGGTCAGGGTTTTTGCACGAAAACACTGACCCTAAGGCTCTATATAAACCCTAGTTTTGTGTACTTAAAATAGAACCCTAGCCCCAAAACACTCATTTTCGGCTTCAAAACCTAGAAAAATTCCCCAAGACCCGTGGACCCGAAGTGGGTCGTTTCGACCCGTTTTCAGGCCAATCGGGTTTTAGCCGAGGGAGACGATTCCGGCCACCACCCTTGCACACACGCCATCTAGGGAGGAAGGGCAAGGTGAGGTGTCCTTGGCGGCAAATTCCGCGACCCGACTACCGCCCGAGCGGCGTCGGGATCGGTAGGCGGGTGTCGGCGGCCATGCGATTGGAGTCGCCGGTTTCTTCATTTCCGACCATTCCAGGCCGACCCTTACCTCCCTCCCCCATTTTTGGACCCTCTGAACTCATTCCCGTGGTCCTTTGCCGAGATTCCTCACGTTTGAAAGATACCCGCAACGAGTTTACGGTCACGCGGTTGGATTGAGTTTCAGGCCACCGCCCGGCAACTTTTGGACCAAGGTAAGGGTACTTCTGTGTTCCTGGTCTCTTGGGCTTTCCGTTGATATAAAGTTTGTAAATTTTGGACGTCGTTTGGTTAGTTTTTTATTTTTGGGTCATTTAGGGTAATTACCGAAAAGGTTTGGACCAAAATTGGACACCAATTGGTCAAATTAGGCAAAATTGAAGTTGGATTAGTGAAATTGGATATTTTTATGATTTATTGGAAGGTTCAATTTCGAAAAATTAGCCTCCGGGTGAAAAGCCCCAATTTTGGGTATCGATAGGGCACATTGTATAATTGGACCTGTCGGAGTTCAATTTAGATAGTTTCATAGTTCTAAAAATTATTCTAAGACATTTGGGGGCATCCCAATGTCTTTGGTTTAATATTGGACCACTAAATGATATTTTATTGCGTAATGGGGCGCTCACGAACCCAGAGCGATCTACAACGAGGAGTAGGGCGGAGTATATGTAGTGCGTGAGGTGGTTTATATCCATTTTAAATGCTTTTGAAGTATTATTATGATATATAGTGTGATTAGTATTTTATATATATATACATTATTTGATCGAATGGTTGGTTATGCATAAGGATAATTATACGTTTTTATATAAACTTGAAGTTATCATTTCGTGTGAATTTTGTCGGCGATTTTAAATATTTGGAGATTTTGCGAGTTCGTGGATAAATTTTTGGTATTTAAATATTTTGGTACATGGATTGAGTTTTAACCACTTTGAAAAATTATTGATTTAAATGGATTTTGAGATTTTATGATTTTAACATGTTAAATATTTTTAAAGTTTTTATGTGCTTTAAATTGGATTATGGTGAATATTTTCATTGTGGTATTTCTCGATTTCGACATGAATTGATGAATTGAAATTCATCAATATATTTGATTGAGTTGTTGAAATTAAATTGATAAATTCTTAATTTATAATACAGTATCGTTGGAAAGTATTATATGTGAGAGTAAGGATCTGCGTGTTGGTTGTTATAAATTGATGTACCGCATAGTACGAGAGGTTCGATTCGATATTCATATTACGATTGCCTTTGGGTTTGCCACGGTGTTAATGCGTGAGGTTGGTTTCATCAGCGATTATATATTATTTCCACGTGAGTAGTTTGGGTTTGCAACGATTCATCATTATTATTATTACCCACACGACACCTCTCGAGGTTGAGGGTCGTGGGTGAGGTATTCACGGTTTTATGATGGTATATGGTATGGTACATTGTTGGTTTTAATTAGCTATAACCATTTCAATAATTATGGTTATTGTATTTACATGATTATTTTTACGACATGATGTTTATATATTTTATGCTCAATTTTATGTTGTGAATAAATTCAGGTTATAATTTTCTTAATAATAATTTCGGTTAAATTTTTGAGCATGAATTTCATATTGTTGACTTGGTATAAGTTTGGGTTTTGTGAAATGGGTTTAAACGGGGAACCTTGCAAAAGAGTGGACGTGAGGTCTTGAGAGAAGGAATTTCCGAAAATAAAAACATTATTTTCCTTATAAAAGTATGTCTATTTGAGATTTATTATCTCACGTTTATTGTTTTTAAATCTATTCCACCCCAGGTCCGGCCGGTTCGTGAGACCTACCTCGTGCGACTTCTACATCACTCTTTACTGCGACAAGCTACTTGGTATTCTATCTTATCTATACCTTTATTTTATTGGACTTATGTATTTCATTTGTACCCCTTTAAATTCTCAAACACTCTTAGAATGCTCTGATCTTAGTATTGAACTCATATGAGTCTTTATTATGTGTGTTTGTGGTTATGACCTACAGTAAGATAGGTCGGTTGTGGATTTGAGTTGTTGTAGATCTTTATATATATTTGAGGTATTATATTAATGCATGTGTCTACTTTCTTTCTTAAAGTGGGGTTCCATTGGATATTCCCTAGGGATTGTACGGAGTGGGACATTGAGCGGGATACCAAATCTGAGGAGGGTATCAGGGTCGGATCTGTCGAAAATGAGTATATCTCCAGCCTTGATATTTTTCACCTGCTTTTAGCATGTTATTCAATCCAAGCGATAACACACAAAATGGCTCGATCTCGAACCACGCAAAAACGAGAGGGGCACCTTGCGATTACGGTATGAACAAAATTTTTTGGATCATTTGTCCTTGACCAGCAGGACACCCAAACTCACAAAAAAACTTGGGGACATCGGGTCAGGATCAGTAAGCCGGAAATCGACATGGTCGGGATATCAGAAACCAGTCCCAAAATTTCAATATTTAGTCCCAAAAATTTTGGAGTGAAACTTTGTCAGTGGGTTCGACCCCAACGAGTCTATGCCATTAAATGGCTTTTTAAAAATTTGGAAATAATCAGAAGTAGGAAAATTCCTTACCTCACGAGTTTGTGAGAAACTCGAGATTTTGGTACCCACATGTGACCAGCGACCGTGAATCGACTTTTACTCTCGGACCGTCAAGATTCGACTGTCGGAATGTCGGGAAAATTTCCATTTTTGTTTATCTTTCTCCTTTCTCTTTCTCTCTCTCTCCCTTGTTTGTTCTCCCTTCTCTTTTTCCTTTTTCTTTTCTTTTCTTTCTTCCCTTATCCACTCGCACTTCCTTATCTTGTTTGTTCCATCCTTATCTCTTTTCATTTCTTTCCATTTTCTCTTTTCTCATTTTCTCTTCTCTTCCATTTTCTCTTTCTCCTCCTTCCCTAGCTTCTCCCACTGTATGGATCGAGTGGAAAACTTCCCGCTTTCCTCCTTGTACTGTCATCACCATGTTTTTATTCCTTATGTTTTATTTTCTTTCCCTTTGTTGCATCATGCAGCACATGGCTCAATGTGAGCTGTTTGATCCCAGTGCACCACATGGCTATCATGCCATGTGTCCATCTCATAGAATGTCATGTGACATCACATGGTCATGTCATGTGTCACCCGACACCTAATACTTAGCAAGCGTGAAGTGAAATTACGTCTCAAAATCTACTTGAAATTCAACGGGGTAACTGGGTATGCTGAGGCAGACTCAACGGTGAAATGCATTTTAGATGTTGAATCCCCAGAAAATTTTTGGTTTTTCAGCGAGCGATATTGTTTACTCTTTTTGAGAAAAAGCGAGATTTTCAGGTTTGTTCTTCCCCCTTAATGGAATTTGTCCACGAGAAATTCACACCTTAACACACTGAAACACATGCATATGCAGTATTGATTATAGTATCAAATATTAGACCACGCACCTTAAGTCCTGGCTTGAGGAAAGGATAGGTGGCTTGCGTGTGTCTCGCGTTCCCCGAAGTTACCTCCTCGATCCTCGATTGTTGCCCGCGAAACACCTTCGTGCTATGCGGTCTTGCGTCTAAAAACCTGATCTCATTCTCCAAGATACGCGGTCCCTCCTCGAAGGTTTCATCGGTATCAACGTTAATCTTCCCCGATCCTTTACATGGTGGTTTGGGTATACTTCCGGGCGTAGAGGCGATGGAACACCTCATGGTTTTGATAAGCTTCCGGTGGTAGCGTCAGCGATGCATAGCGTGCCCGCCCTCTCGAGTAGGGCTGATATACCTCAGTGCTAGCTTCCATCACTTGTCGAATCTGATCATTCCTCTCTCAGGCATCTGTGAAGATGTGAATGCCCGCCTCGAACTCCAGTAGGTCGTGCCGTGCAATCGACATAGCTCTTGTTAGGCGCCCAGTGGGTGAGAAGACGATTTCAAATCAAATCCACCTTCTCGGAGGTGTCTCTAATCAAATCTGGACCAGTGATGGAGTGCTCTCCCATTTCTGTCCAACAGATCGGTGATCGACATGGCTTCACATATAAGGCCTCATAGGGTGCCATCTGAATACTCGTCTGATAACTATTGTTGTAGGAGAACTCCACTAAGGGTAAGTACTCCACCCGGCTGCGCCAAGATCCGGGCCAGCATGCTCGCGACATGTCACTCCTAAAACTGTATGGTCATCTCAGGCCCAACCATCGTGCGTGGATGAAATGCCGTGCTCATCATCAACTTTGTCCCCATGGCCTTTTGGAAACTCTTCCAAAAGTGTGTCGTAAACCTGGGATCCCTGCCCGATACTATGGATATCGGCACTTCATGTAGTAAGACAATCTCTCGGATATACAACCAATAGAATTCCTCCAGTGTGAAGGTCATCCTCACTGCTAAAAAATGTGCCAACTTAGTGAGTCGGACCATTATCACTCACAATGCGTCATGCCTCTGCGGTGTTCGTGGCAGGTGGGTCACAAAATCGAGACTCACGGTTGTATAAAACAAGAATAAATGAAAAGCACGTGTTTGGGCGTAGCAAGATGGGGTAGATCCCCCCAACCCCCCCCTAGGGTGAAAGACCCAAATTTATATGCGGTTAGACATGATCATTGGCGGTGAAAGCTCGTAAAAATGTTGGAAAATTAACATGGCCCATAAATAACACACGGGATTTGGTAAAATTAAATAAATTAAAATTGGAGGGTTGTCCAATGGTTTAAGTCATTCGGTGAAACACCAATGACTGTTTTTCACACTTGGTGTTGTAGTTGTGAAGGAATCGATTGGGACTTGGGTTGTGGGCATGAGGGGTCTCATCTCATGCATGACACGTAATATTCCATATAGGATTGCATTATTTATGGAATGTAATTGGATGTTTTCATGTTAGCCATTGCATGTGCATTTTAGGTGGGGAGTATCCCTTGTAGGAAAATTTTCTACTGGGCATTGCTCGCCCCGTTGTGGGGAAATATTTTTCAAATCTTGAAGAAGGTACCTTTGGGGCCAAGCGGTTAAGAGTTTTGTTGTGAAAAAGGCCGGATTGTGGCCTATTCATTTATATTTTGTAATATTCTGGGTTGAATATCCAGTTCTAGTTGTGTAAATAATAATTTTTGTAATAGAAACTTAGTTTCCGGATTGTTCCAGTGCAATGTTAACATTTCCTGGACCTTTTATTGTCTATAAAAATTGTATAGAGGTAGTAGTGGTGGATGACAAACATTGGGGAAAATTTGGAAGTGCAGAGAATGGAGAAGAGTGGGCTACTGCCCATTTTCGAGTTTCTGTCGCAATAGAGAATTTCTGTCGTAATAGAGCTTTTTGGGTTCCATGTCGCGACTTGGTCCTTTGTGTTGCGACAGAGCATGTCGCGACGTGTTTCAACAGAGCTAGTCACGACGTGTTGTGACAAAAAAACCCAGCTACGTACGACAGGGCCAGGGCGCGCGGCGGCGGCCGCTGGCGTGCATGACGCGATGTTGCGTGCATGATAGGAAGCCTTAGGCGCGCATGCAACGGGCTACCTGCCTTGTTTGAGGCATTCTATCGCAATAGAGATTTCTACGCCACATTGTGATTACTTAGAAAGGCGAAGGAGCTCCTATGTCAGCGAGTTGGGCTGTCGATTGTCGCGATAGAAATTTCTATCGCGGCAATGAGGGTTGAACCCGGCAGGAGGAGGTTCCCATGTCACGGTTACAGCGTAGCGGTGAAAGTGATCTAGTGCGCCGCATAACCTGCGCCTTGGGCGTCTCGGCGATAAGGCATGGCGTCGCGCAGCGAGAGGATTTTCTCGGGATAGAGATTCTCTGTCGCGACAAACTGGTCCAGTAACCAGAAAAAAAAATAAAAATTAACCCTTGGGAATTAGGGCGTCATACCAATCTTCAGAGAATAAGAAGGGAAGACAATAATGACACCCGATATATTGTAGTAAAACCCTCCGAATGAGGCAAACCTCCACGAGGCAAATTCAAGAAATTAATCCACTATAAGATAAAACTGGTACAAGATGTCATACATTAGGATATGTTCATAATCATCTCAATTTTATCTCTCAATACTATGTTTTTTTCCACTCTCCCTAATATGATAACCCCGATGGTTTCACACCTATCATTTCAACTCTTTGTGTTTGAAAAAATGATCCTGGAACTTTTTCTAATCTCTTGGAATTATCTATTTGATTTATGTTCCTCGAAACCTATTTATAAGCAAAGATTTGATCCTCGGATGGATTTCATTGATTAAAATGGAAACCGATTTCATTCTCCGAAACATCGGCCAATTCTCATCCACAAAACATGTGATAGGAACAAATTATCGATAATTACGGATATATCGGTACTTGGATTTTACAGATATATCGAAAATATCGAAAAATATCGATGGATATTTTGACAAAAATATCGGTAAAGCAAAAATTAACAAAAATACTTTGAAATTCCTGGAAATACTTTGTTGAACTATAAAAAAGACATAAATAAGAAAATATGCACTTATTGAAGACGATATTCATTATAATTTATCGAGAAATTACATTACAATAGTCATTTAAAACCAAAATGAAGACCTATGTGGCTCCATTACATTATTTGATGAAAGGATCTTATCTTGATGAAGACAATATTCATACCAAGACTTGGTGTTCCGATAATATTGATTGTAACTTCGAACATGTCATGCATAAATATGTTGACTCCTACCCACAACCTCTCCATGGATAGGAAACTCGGGGTTCACCCACATGCTCGTTTGAAATCCTTGTTGCATTTGATATGGAATTTGGAAACAATGTGATAATATAATATGATATCATTATAATAACATTATATAAATGTAAGTTAACATAAAAGTAAGATCTAAGTTAACAAGCAGATTTGTGTAATTGTATAATATGTTTCAAAATACTAAAATAAGATTATAGTATAAAAATGTTTTAAACATTATATAACTAAAATAAGATTATAGTAAATAGCTAATATAATTAATATAATTAATTAACTAAAAATTATATTAGTTAGTAATTTTATGAACTAAAATAATATTATTAAGATATCTAAGTAAGAAGATCTAAATTTCTAACATTTAATTATAACTAAATTTCAAACATTATATAACTAAAATTTAATGTAAGTAATATGTTTCAAATTAGTAAAATAAGAGTATAATATAAATATGTTTCAAATCTAATGTACTATTAACTAAATAAGTAATATAATTAATTAACTAAAAATTATATTAGTTAGTAATATTATGAACTAAAATAATATCATTAAGATATCTAAGAAGATCTAAATTTCCAACATTAAATATGTCTAAGATATAAGTTTTAAATATTATATAACTAAAAATTTAATGTAAGAAATGTATGTTTTCAAATTACTAAAATAAGATTATAGTATAAAAATGCTTCAAACATTATATAACTAAAATAAGATTATAGTAAATAACTAATATAATTAATTAGCTAAAAATTATATTAGTTAGTAATATTATGAACTAAAATAACATTATTTAGATATCTAAGTAAGAAGATCCAAATTTATAATATTTAATTATAACTAAGTTTCAAACATTATATAACTAAAATTTAATGTAAGTAATATGTTTCAAATTACTAAAATAAGATTATAATATAAATATGTTTCAAATTTAATGTACTATTAACTAAATATGTAAAACCCGATAAAAATTCAATTTTTCTAAACAAGGGTAAAACGATAATTTCGGTTAAAAATCGGAAATTTTCTAGATCTCGGATGACGAAACGGACTTCACCATTTAATTCGTCTTGCGAAATCTGAAAGTTACTGTCGGGTACAAAGTCGGATTCAAGACCAGTCGAAATTTCACATTTCGAGCATTGGGTGTCGGGTGACACATGACATGATCATGTGGATGCCATATGTATGGCTTGATAAAATCGATTACACAAAAAATGGCAAAATGGTAATTTAGGTCAAAATGAAATTTTCTGATACCGGATGACGAAAGCAGCTTGGCGGATTAGAATCGATGCCGCGAAATCTAGTTACAGCGTCGAATTTTGTCGAATTAGAGACATTAGGAATTTTTCACGTTTTGGAGGGCATGTCGGGTGTCGGGTGCCGTAAAACGTCTTGTAAGAGACATTTGATGTGACAAAAGTCACCTACTACATATACCTATGTGACACATGTTGCATGATTAGTGAGATGATGGAGATGAATGACTTGGATTAAGCCATGTGTCAAAAATCAAATAGTTAAATGAGGGGACACAAGTGGAATTAATGAAAAGATTAAATGAGAATAAGACAAGGGAATAGTTTTCTTCTCCAAATAGAAAGCCAAAAACGTGCAGTAGCTTGGGTTTTCAGTTTTAGAGAGAGAAAAAGCTACTTCTCTCTAGATTTCCCGTCGTTCGGACCGTCGGTTCGCTTCGGGCTAAGAAGTAAAGATGTTCTACGCGGCGAGGGCTACGAGTGGACACCGATTTGGTGGAGTTCCGACAAATCCAAGAGGTAGGGGTCTTCTCCTACTTGTGTTATTCTTTGGTTAAGAGCCATGTGAATGGTTAGGGATATTACGAGGGGAACGGGTAGTCGGTGTTTTTCGGTCTCCAAAATCGCGAGCCCAGAGTGAAGATCCCTAGTGTGGCCGTGAACAGTGCCAACCCAAGGGTTTCACTGTTCACATAAATTATTTTGTGATTTCTTTGTGTTTTGGGTGATTCAAAATGAATTATTTGATTGGTTAATTAGCCCAAGTAAGCGAATTTTGGTGTTATTGGTTGCAAATTGAATAACATGATTTATGTGAGTTAATTATGTTAGTATATGCATGTTTTATATATTAGCATGAGTTGTTGGAATTGACATAATGCATTCTATATGCACTTAGGCACCCTAGAATATTAGAAGTGAGTGCATGACATGAAAGAAAATAAAAAGGAAAAATGTTTGTGAAAGGAATTTCGACGAAAGATTTTCCGGAGAATTGTGTTGGGAGATTGTCTGCTGAATTCATGTGGAGGAGCCCATGAATTGTTTCGGAGGATTATCCAACAGATTCGCCTCGGAGGGTTATCCAATAAATTTTACCAAAACTCGGTAGTAAGTTTTCGAAAACAAAAAGCTTTTGTTTTGAAAACTGTATTTTTATTCGCATTTGGCTTAGGCATGTGTGAGGGAGTCGATGAGAACTCAAAACATGGGTTTGGGCATGTAGACATTCAAGTAGGATCATGTATTTGCTTGAGTGTGATTGTTTGTCATGACATGTGCACTTAGGTAGGGAGTAACCCATGTAGGAAATTATCTCTACTGGGCATTGGTCCTTTATCAAGGGATCACTATTTCGGTGAAGTGTACGGGAGGGCCCAGCTCACTAGAGGCCTCATTTTAGAAAGTAGGGTTGTGGCTTTGGTATTCGTTTTTGTAGAACATGTTAAAACTTTAGAATTTTGATATGTTTTGGTTAAGAGTATTGTAATAACTCTTGAACTATTGGTACATAGTTGATGTAATTTTATGAGTATTGATGCATGGGCCCATGTAGCCATTTTTACTCGCACATGGACCTGGTGTGGTCATTGTTGATTGTTGGGACAGGTTGTGTATCTTGGGTAGAGCTCCCCGTACAAAGGAGACTCTGCCCGATTTTCATGAGTGGTGTAGGGTTACTCGACATCCACGATTATTCCGCAAGTTGACGGGTTGTCAACGGACCCCTGGGATTTGGGCGTCACAATATGGCACCCTAAGGGAGTGACACATGGCATGAGCCATGTGGTGCACTTGGGATAAATGGCTCACATTGAGCCATGTGTTACATGATGTAATAAAAGGGAAAAAGGAAATAAAGAAAATAAGAAAGAAAAACATGGTGTTGACAAATGTAATGAAGGAAAGTGGGGGGAAGTTTCCCCCACTTTTGGACCATCCGGTTGATGCAAATCCAAATGAGAGGAGAAATGAGAAAATAAAGGAAAAGAAAGAAGAGAGAAAATTAGAGAAATAAGAGAAAATGAGAAATGAGAAAATGAGATAGGAACAAACATAAGAGTGGAATTCGGTGGGATAAGGAAGAAAAAGGAAGGAAAGAGAGGAAGCAAACAGGAGAGGGAGAAAGAATCGGATAGAGAGAGAGAGAGAAAGGGGAGTGAGAAATAAACAGGGGGATTTTCCCGGTATTCTGACTGTCGAAGCTCGATGGTCCTAGAAGAAAAGTAGATTCACGCATCGCGAGCTACGCGTGGATATCAAAATCTTTGAGTTTCGTCAAACTTCACGAGGTAGGGAATTTTCCTACTTGGACTATTTTTAGCCTAAGAGCCATGTAATGGCATAGGTTGTCTTCGGGGCCGTGATAGGCCATGTGATTTAGTCCCAAGATTTTCGGGCTGAATGTTGGAAATTTGTGGGACTGTTTCCAGGCAGTCTCGGATTGTGTGGGGATTTGATTGTAATCTCGGGACTGAGGTCTCCGGGTTTTGTTGTATGTTATGATGTCACAGTGATTCGGCGTCGAATGGATCCAAAAATGGTTCATGGTCGTGAAGGGACCAAGAGGTGCCCTGTTTTACATGGGTCCGAGATTTGGGCCATTTTGTGTGTTATTGTTGGAAAAATAAATAACATGTTGTTGTTTGTAAAAATCATATTAATATGTAAGAACCCAATCGGCGCCCCATACCCGACTCGACCCAATTAGCGAATTTGAACCAGATCTGGGGAAACGCAGTCCTCACTTTCATTTCCAATCCAAATACAAAAAAAAAAAAAATTCAATACAAATGTGAATACATTTTCAATACCAAACACATTTCAAATACTCATTGGGTATACGTAAAAATATACATTAAACATTTTTGTGAAAACTAAACATTTTACGGAAGGCCCATCATTTTGGGATAACTCCCACATTTGTACCATCATTTACAAAATTTATCAGAGTTTTCAATATAAAAAACATTTACAAAATAGAATCAGAGTTTAACTTTCACAATATACTTTATACAAAAAGAGTCAATTCAATTTCATGCATGTGTGCATGGAGTTTTACTTCTCCTCCAAATGGCTTTGAAGTTGGCTCTGTGCTTGTGCGGTCTTCACTCTTGTACCTATTTACTCGGTACCTGCACGTTGATAAAAACAACAAGCTAAGCATTTTCATGCTTAGTGGTTCTATACAGCTCTATTATCTTTTCATTTCATTTTAAATCGAAACATGCAATATTTATAAAACAATGTTTTTGTACAATTTTCAATGACCAATGCAATACAATACGCATCTATATATTTATTCAATAAATCAATTACAATTCATTGGTCATTTCAAGCTATGCATTTTCATAGGCAGAAAGAAAGAAAAAAAATCATTCAAAGCACAAATCGTGCACTTTTCAATCTCATTATCATTTTGCCCTTATCAAATTTAACCTATGCTTTCGGTGCACAGGATAACGAATCATCGACAGGGTCTCGCTGGGCTACAGGCCTATATATATATATGTAAAAATATAAGTACTCGGTTGGTGTACACTATCGATACTGTCCCGTTGGGCTACGGATCGGTATGCCAAAATTGTACGTTTGTTTAACTCTTATTGGTATACTAATTTATCCTTAACTCGAATTCTAACGGTTAACATTCTTTTAAGGGCATTAAAATCATTCAATACAATTTACAATAATATATATATATATATATATATATATATATATACACACACACACACACACACACACACACACACACACACACACACACACACACACACACACATTTGTATGCAAATAAAACATTTTCACTTTCATGCAATTTTCTTATGCAAATTCGTTTCACAAGCAATTGTCTCCAATCACTTAAAACAAATCATTTCAAACACAAATCAGTATGCACTTTCTTGTCAATCATTTCCCAAATTCAAATCATTTCGTAATTATTCAAATATTTTAGAAATAGAGAGAGAGTTTGAGAACAAACCAAAAATCGTCGCCTTGATTCCAATCTTCGGAATCTCGACTTCAATGCAAGCTTTCCTCCTCATCAACCCCTATTCAAATACAATGACAATCACATATTAGTCGGTTATTCTAGGAGTTCTATTTTAGTATGAATTGGAATCATCTCAATTGGATAACCCAAGCTCAAATTACAACATTTTAATGCCAAACTAGTTGATATGCCCAACTCACTAGATCACCCATTGTTTTTTTCGATTTATGGGATATTAACTCCATAAATTGGTAATGGTTCCTTCAATCATTTGAAGCTATGGTTCTAAGGTTTCTTTTCCAATTGGAATCATCCAATTTAGATTACCCTAAACTTCGAGTTATTTACATTTTTATCTAGACTACTCTGTTTTGCAAAGCGGAATGCGCATATAGCTCCACTTTGACCAGTTTCGGGTACTGCAGGGTTACAATTTAAATTACACTTCATTTCAAGTAAATTATTCCTAAATTACACCCATAATTTTAATCACTTAATTTGAATGGGGAAACCTTGAGTGCTAGCCCCGAGAAACACCTGACCATCAGCGAGCATGCGTGAGCTGCAGAACTCACCTTTAAGCCCATATTTGGGAGCCTTAGTGCTACAATTTTCCACTGATCCCTTCTATACATTTGTATCCCTATCTCTTATAGTTCTTTAACAATTGGAATCACTTCATTTTGGACTATTATAACTTAACCTATAGCCAAAACAAGAACAAGGGTTTTAACAAATTTTTGACAACATTTCCTTTGAAAACCCAACACAACCCAATCCAAACCCAACACATTTCCTTTGACAGCATTTCCTTTGTATACAAACATTCCTCAAAACCAATCCAAACCAATATCAATCAACAATACACTTCAAAACTCAACCCAACACAACCCCAAAACTGATCTACAACCAATCAAAATCACCTTTACATAAGGTTCGGGTTTTCCCCTAAATCCAAACACAAGAAAATGAGGTTAGGGTTTAGTTTTTCTTACCTTTAAGCTCTTCTTCTCTTTTCTTTCTTCTTCCTCCTTCTTGATCACTTCATCTCTTGTTTACATGGAGAAGAAATCACCAGCAATGGCTTCTCATTCTTCTCTCTCAATTCGTGTCTCTCTTTCTCTCCAAACCCAAAATGCACAAATGAGAGTTATGCCCTTTTACAAGACCAAATTTGGTCTTAAGTCAAAATCCTTCATAAAGCCTTGTTTCGCCTACACACTAATTCCATTTCTGTTATTCTCGACTTAAAGCTTCATTTCACATTCATTTTCATTTCATTTCATTTCATTCATATTTTTAACACTACACTCCTCATTTAGGACCCTTAGGTCCACATTTGACATTTTTTCTAAATTTATTTGGCTTCCTGTAAATTTTTCGGGTTGTATATTTTTTTCGTTCTTAGGATTTAAATTCCGAAAAAAATTCATTTACTTTATGTTATACCCTAAACATGTTCTAAAACTGTTAGGGTATTTTTAGGGCGTTACAACTCTCCCCTCCTTAAGAAAATTTCATCCTCGAAATTACCTTTATTGAGCGATTAGGGGATATTGATGCGCCTGCTTCTTCACTTTCCCACGTGGCCCTTCGATCTTATGGTTTATCCACAACACTTTGAGAAGAATCTTCTTGTTAGTAATTCTTTCACTCAGGCCCAGAATCTACGTGGCTCTTCCTCATCGTCAATCTGCTCTCGGCTGATTGTCTCTGAAGAGACTACATGTAATTAGATGCGATCGGTACCTCATTAGCATGGACACATGAAACACATTATGGATCTTTTCCAATTCGGGTAATGCCAAACGGTGTACCGTGGGGCCACTTTACCCGATCACTTCATAGGGGCCAATAAATCTAGAGCTCAACTTGCCATTTTTCCCAAATCTCTTCACCTCCTTCCAAGGCAATACTTTCAAAAACACTTTTTCGCCGACCTCATATCGAATATCTTTTCTGTCTATCGATGGCCACTTTCAATCTTTCTCTAATCATTTTCACTTTTTCTTCAGTCTCCTATATCAAGTCGGGGCCAATCACTTTCTTTTCGCTCAATTCAGTCAACCTAGCGATTATTTCTACATTTTCTTCATATAAAGCCTTGTAGGGGCGCCATTCAATCTCGATTGGAAAATGTTGTTATACCTAAATTCAACAAGGAATGTGTCTATCCGACTACCCTCATAGTCGATCACCATGACTTCTCGGCATATCTTCCAACACTTGGATCCTCTTTCTGATTGTGTCCGCTCCGTGCAGCAGATTGAATCTTGTCTTGAAATTGATTAAGTCTTTAAAGCCTCTTGCAATTTTCCCCAAAATCTCAAGGTGAACCTCGGATCTCTATCTGAAATGATGGATATTGGAATCCCATGTAACTAAACTATTTCACTTATGTACAACTCTACCAACTTGTCAAGTGAATAGTCGGTTCTCACCAGTAGGAAGTAATCTGCCTTAGTTAATCAGTCTACTACGACCCAAACTGACTCATGCTTTCTACCTGTCAATGGTAACCCAACCACAAAATCCATGGTGATTCGGTACCATTTCCACTCAGGTATTCTAATAGGTTGCAATAATCCCGAAGGAACTTGGTGCTACCTTGATTACGATACATCTCTACTTTTCATTTCGGACCACCGGTCACAGAAACCTTTAAATCTTGATACATCTTTTTTCTGGATGCAAGCAAAGATCCTTTGTGTGCCTTTTCTAGAATGGCTTTCTTCAATTCTGTGCATTAGTTACACAAACAGATCTTTATAATACAAGGATCCATCTTCAACTAGCGGAAAGCTTCGGTTCCTTTTCCCTCTCCAATCTGACTCACTATGGTAGAAATTTTCTCATCATTCTTTTGTGCCTCTAGCACTCAATTCAACAAATCTGATCTAGCTATTAACTCAGCTACTATTTCACTGTCTTCTATCAATGACAAGTGAGCATTCAATGCCTATAGCATTTGCACTGACTTTCTACTCAATGCATCTGCCACTACATTGGCCTTTCCAGGGTGATAATCAATCATGCAATCATAAACTTTAATTAATTTCATCCATCTACGTTGTCTTAGATTAAGCTCTCGTTGTGAGGGCAAATACTTAAGACTCTTGTGATTGGTGTAGATGAAACATTTTTCCCTATATAGATAATGTCTCCATATTTTCAATGCAAATACAATAGCAGCCAATTCCATATCTGTGTGATGATTAACCTTTTCATGCGGCTTCAACTGCCTTGAAGCATAAGCTACCACTTTACCCTCTTGCATAAGGACGCATCCGAGTCCATTTAACGACGCATTGCTAAAAATCACATATTCCTTAACGTAGGTCGGCTAAGTAAGAACCGGTGCCTCGATTAAGAATGCTTTCAACTTTTCAAAACTGACTTGACATTTTTTGCTCCATTCAAATTTCACATTCTTTTGGAGCAATCGTCTATAGGGGCATGTTATGAAAATCCCTTACTTGAACATACAGCTAGTAACCTGCCAATCCCAGGAAACTATGCACCTCTGTGACATTTCTTGGTGGTTTCCATTCAACAATCACCTCTACCTTCTTTGGATCCACTTGAATTCCTTCATCTGATACAATGTGTCCAAGGAAAGACACTTCTCTCAACCAAAATTCACATTTGCACAATTTTGCACATAACCTTTCCTTTCTCAAAGTTTCTAGTGCTACCCGAAGGTGCGTATCATGATTTTCCCGATCCTTTGAATACACAAGGATGTCGTCTATAAATAGCATGAAAAACTGATCTACATACACTCGAAAAACACTGTTCATTAAGTCCATGAAAGCCGCTGGAGCATTTGTCAACCCAAACAACATTATAAGGAACTCGTAATGTCCATACCGTGTTCTGAACACCGTCTTGTGCATATCCGTATCCTTAATCCTCAATTGATGATACCTAAATCGCAAGTCAATCTTTGAAAAGACACTTGCACCTTTCAATTGGTTAAACAAGTCATCAATCCTGGGTAACAGATATTTGTTCTTCACTGTCATCTTATTTAGTTGCCTATAATCAACACACAACTAAAGTGTACTATCTTTCTTCTTAACAAAGAGCACTGGCGCTCCCCATGGTGATACACTCGGACGAATAAATCCTTTCTCTAACAATTCTTACAACTGCATCTTCAATTATTTTAACTCTAGTGGAGCCATTCTATATGGTGTAATGGATGTAGAATTAACTGAACAACATCGATTACGAACTTAATCTCTCTACGTGTGGGCAATCCCACAGCAACTCCTCAGAATACGTCCAAATAATGCAAAGCTGTAGGGATTTCTAATAGGCTAGGCTCTTTTTGCCCACCTTTTTGTATCTATCACATACGCGAGTAGGCTTCACACCACTTCCAGAACCATTGTTCTAGCGGTAGTGGCGGATATCCATTAGAAAGGAGTTTGACCTCTACTTAATAAAAGTCACTTTCTCGCCACTCAGTTGCTGCTTAAGGTCACTCTCTTCATTCTACGTCAACTACCACTTGGTGTCGGGACAGCAATCATCCTCAAAATCATCAAACTCTTTAAGTAACTTGACGGAGTCAATCTCAGGAAATTCATACTCTCGTATTCTAATGGGGCAATCTCTATAAACTCTATTCACAATGACACTATGCCCAAGTAGATTTTTCACCAAAATATCATTCTCGGTTTCACTCTTCAGTAGACTACCCAAACTCGGAATGGAAGTACAAATGTAAGAATAGGTTGAACCTGGATCTATCAATGCATGTACAATAGCCTCAAAGATATAGAAGTTACCAACTATCACATCCGGTGCATCTTTGTCTTCCACTCCTTTCATTGCATATGCCCTAGCCGGAGCATGAGCATCCTATCTGCCTATAGTTTGTGTCGCTTGTCTCGGTGCACTTAGTGATTCAATACTCTTGTTGTCCTTATTGCTCTTCTGTACTGCTGAAACTGTACCCCCAGTTCGGGGTGATGTGAAGGAACAAGCTCTAAGACAATCTTTTATCTTGTGCTCATTTGATCCACAAGCCAAACAAGCACATGCTAGTCTCTAACAGTCTCCTTTATGTCTCCTCCCACAATGTGTGCAATAAGGAGGAGTTGGCCCTCTCGAAGAACCTCCTGGTGCACTAGAAACTGACGGTGTCGGTAGAATAGTCTTACTCCCAATAATCTAAACTAGTCCCTATGCTGTAGGCGGATTAGAACCCTGTGGTCCTCTGAATTTCTTACTCTAGTGTTGATAAGAACTTGACTGGCCGGGGTTTTTCTTACCATGTCTTCTTTCTTTTCTTTCATACTCTTCCTTCTTCACTCTTTCTATATTCAAGGCACATGTCACAATCTTAGAAAAGTCATCATGGAAAAATCCTATGACAGGTGCCCGAATATAATCATTGAGGCCATCTTCAAACTTACGACACTTCTCTTCTTCAATAACTAGCATTTCGGGAGCATACTTGCTCAGCGGAAGTGGACCCTCGGTATTCTGTCACTCATCTGTCTTTGCTTGATTATGAAACTCGTCATGTGCTCGGATAAATCGACCCATATTGCTTCACGGTGTCAGGAAGAACTCCCATGTAATACCCTGCGGGTGGTGCGGTCTAGTCACGGAAAGCCTGCCGATAAGCCCTCATCTGTAGTCAAGAAGTACCACACTCTAAGTTCTCCTCTAGTCTGCAATGCATTTCCACAGCATTCTTTCAGTTCTTTCGAGCCAATTTTTCGCCATGGAAAGCTCATCATCTTTCTTCCCAAGGAAATCCATGGGTCGATATTTTTCCATTCTCTCTATGGTTGACCGTTGAGAACAAGCGCGCAGCCGGTTACTGCTACTCGCTGCGGTCACGAAGTATCTGCTTGAGGATATCCATAGCACCTCTTATCGCTTAACCTTGGTCGTTCATCGGTGGAGCATGGGATGTTTGCCCACCATCCACACTAGCAGGACTATTTGGGCGACTTCTTGAGTCACCCCCGACCCTATGAGGTCATGAACTATCCATTTCTTACCTATTAAGACCAACAAGATCCATATCAGAGTCACATCATCCTTTATATGAAAATGCAATGCATGTCATAAACAATTTTCAAAATTATTTACAAACAATTTCAAAAACTTTTTTTTTTAAACCATTTTCAAAAACCATTTGTAGAACTGCCTAAACCATTGCTCTGATACCACTTAAGTGTAAGAACCCGATCGCCACCTCGTACCCAACCCAACCCGACACGATTGGCGGATCCAAACCAGATCTGGGGAAATGCGGTCCTCACTTTCATTTCCAATCCAAATATATAAAAAAAAATCAATACAGATATGAATACATTTTCAATACCAAACACATTTCAAATACTCATTGGGTAGACGTAAAAATATACATTAAACATTTTTACGGAAACTAAACATTTTACAGAAGGCCCATTATTTTAGGATAACTCCCACATTTGTGCCATCATTTACAAAATTTGTGGGGTTGATAGACGACTAAAAATGGATAAAGTTTATTTTTTTAGTTCTATAACTTTTGAGGAATTATTATTTTTCGTGACAAATGGGGTTAGCATATCTAACTAGGATTACAGGGCTTTGAGTTGAGAAACATATGTTTATGGGTTGTATTCATAGTGCTTTGCTTCAAAACTCTAGATGAGTGTTGAGACAGAAAGTTTGTGGCAGTGGTTTCTATCTGGTTGAGTGCTGCTGTTTACATTTATATCGAAAAACATGCAATATTTATAAAACAATGTTTTTGCACAATTTTCAATGAGCAGTACAATACGTATCTATATATTTATTCAATAAATCAATTACAATTCATTGGTCATCTCAAGCTATGCATTTTCATAGGCAGAAAGAAAGAAAAAAAAATCATTCAAAGCACAAATCAGGCACTTTTCAATCTCATTATCATTTTTCCCTTATCAAATTTAACCTATGCTTTCGGTGCACATGATAACGAATCACCTACAGGGTCCCGTTTGGATGCAGGCCGATATATATATGTAAAAAAATATGTACTCGGCACTACCAATATTGTCCCATTGGGCTACGGATCAGTAGGTTATAATAGTACATTTGTTCGACTCTTGTTGGTATACCAATTTATTCTTAACTCGAATTCTAACGGTTAACATTCTTTTAAGGGCATTAAAATCATTCAATAAAATTTACAATAGTGCATATATATATATATATATATATATATATATATATATATATATATATATATATATACACACACACACACATTTGCATGCAAATAAAACATTTTCACATTTATGCAAATTCTTTTCACAAGCAATTGTCTCAAATCACTTGAAACAAATCATTTCAAACACAAATCAATATGCACTTTTTTGTCAATCATTTCCCAAATTCAAATCATTTCGTAATTATTCAAATATTTTAAAATAGAGAAGTTTGAAACAGGCAATCGTCGCCTTGATTCCAATCTTCGGAATCTCGACTTCAATGCGAGCTTTCCTCCTCGTCAGCCCCTATTCAAATACAATGACAATCACATATTAGTCGATTATTCTAGGAGTTCTATTTTCATTAGGAATTGAAATCATCTCATTTGGATAACCTAAACTCAAGTTACGGCAATTTAATGCCAAACTAGTCTATATGCCCAGCTCACTGGATCACCCACTATTTTTTTTGATTTATGGGATCTTAACTCCATAAATTGGTATGGTTCCTTCACTTATTTGAAGCTATGGTTCTAAGGTTTCTTCTCCAATTTGAATCATCCAATTTAGATCACCAAAACTAAAGTTATTGCATTTTACATGTAGACTACTCTATTTTGCAAAACAGAATTTGCATATAGCTCCACTTTGACAGATTTCGGGGTACTCTGGGGTTACAATTTAATTACACTTCCTTCAAGTAAATTATTCCCCTAGAATTATAGTTTACCCATAATTTTTAATCATAATTTGGATGAAACACAATTATGGCTTAAAAACACACAACTACATCCAAAACAGAGCATACCCATGAGCTACCCGAACTCACCTTTAAGCCCATATTTGGGAGCCTTAGTGCTACAATTTTCCACTGATCCCTTCTATAGCCAAAATAAGAACATGGGTTTTGACAAATTTTTGACAGCATTTCCTTTGAAAACCCAACATTTCCCTTTTACAAACATTCCTCAAAACCAATCCAAACCAATATCAATCAATAATACACTTCAAAAATCAACCCAAAACAACCCTAAAACTGATCTACAACCAATCAAAATTACCTTTACATAAGGTTAGGGTTTTTCCCCAAATCCAAACACAAGAAAATGAGGTCAGGGTTTAGTTTTTCTTACCTTTAAGCTCTTCTTCTCTTTTCTCTCTTCTTCCTCCTTCTTGATCACTTCATCTCTTGTTTACATGGAGAAGAAATTACCAACAATGGCTTCTCCTTCTTCTCTCTCAATCAGTGTCTCTCTTTCTCTCCAAACCCAAAATGCACAAATGAGAGTTATGCCCTTTTACAGGACCAAATTTGGTCTTAAGTCAAAATCCTTCATAAAACCTTGTTTGGCCAATACACTAATTCCCATTTCTCATTATTCTCATTTTAAAGCTTCATTTCGCATTCATTTTCATTTCATTTCATTTCATTCATATTTTTAACACTACACTCCTCATTTAGGATTCTTGGGTCCCCATTTGACATTTTTACTAAATTTATTTGGCTTTTTGTAAATTTTCTGGGTTGTATATTTTTTTTGTTCTTAGGATTTAAATTCCGAAAAATTTTCATTTGCTTTATCTTATACCCTAAACATGTTCTAAAACTGTTAGGGTATTTTTAGGGCGTTACATAATATATACTTGCTTGATATATTAACAAAGAAATTGTGATGAATGGAAATTATATATGAAGTAATTATCAGATGAACATATCAAATATTGCATGTAGCTCTTCATTTATTGCATGTAGCATGACATAGCATGAAATGGCATGATTGCATTTCATATGCACGGTCACATCGCGTCGAGTCAGGTGTGTGTGCATGGTATTGGTCATTCATCATTCTTGGTGAATGTGTGGTAAGCTCGGAAATGGGACAACGTCTAAAATCGAGACTCGCGGTTGTGTAAGCGATAATGTCCCGATCACATGTGTTTGGGTGAAAGGAGCGAGATCCACACGGGGTGAGACTCAGGGTGCATTGTAGTCGGACATATGTATCCGGTAGTGAAAGTTCGCGAAGTGTGGAAGGCGTCACGAAAGGCTATGGTGAGACCCCGAAAATTTGCTACCCAAATAAACACACGGGATTGGATAAATTTCAAATGAATATTAGATAGTTGTCCAATGGGTTAAGTAATTGGGTGAAACACCCGATATTGGTTTTTCACAACGGCGTTACTGGGTGTGAGGAGTCGAGTCGGGACTCAGGTTGTGGGCATAAGGAGTCGCATCTCATGCATGACATGAAACCATTCCATGTAAGATTGCATTCTTGTATGGAATATGATATGATGTTGTATGCCCTTGCATGTGCATTTTAGGTGGGAAGTAGCCCTTGTAGAAGAATTTTCTATTGGGCATTGCTCACCTCGTCGTGGGGAAATATTTTTCAGGTACTGGAGGTACACTAGGAGAAGACACAAGTCCAAGAGTTTTGTTGTGAAAAATGCTGGATTATGGCCTATTAATTTTGTTTTTTAATATTCTGGATTGAATATCCCGTTTTGATTATGTAAATAATAAGTTTTGTAATAAAACTTAGTTTTGGACTTGTTCTGAGTAGTGTTAATATTTTCTCGGACTTTATATTATCCATACAAATGGTATAGAGACAGTGGTAAAGGTGTAAAACCCGAGAAAATTCTAATTTTCTGAAAAAGGGTAAAATGGTCATTTTGGTCAAAATCCGGAATTTTTCTAGATCTTGGATGATAAAATGGACTTCACTAGTTGGAATGGAGTCTCAGTGAAATCTAGCTACCACATCGAATTTCGTCGGTCAAGGGACGGTCGAAATTTCACGTTTTCGAGTGTAGGGGTGGTCGCGAGACACTTGGCATTGGGAATTAGCTCGAGAGATGCCACGTGTCATGTGCAGTATGAGTCAAACATGAGCTCAAATGGGACCCATGAAAGACATGTGGCATCATGTAATTGGGTGGAAATCTATGTTAGATGGATAAGGGATGAGGTGAAATCCAAGTCAACCAATAGGAGGTTGACATGTGGCAACGAGAGGACAAGTCTCTTGACCCAACTTGACCCAACCGGATGGGATGGGGGAAAAAGAGAGGGAAAAAGGAAAGGGAAGAAGGAAGAAAAGGTTTTTAGAGAGAGTGTGTCTAACTTATAGCTAGATTTCCGTGTCGGACCAGGCCCAATTCAGGCGAGACAAGAGCGAGAGTTGATCGCATTTGCGAAATTTATGCGTGGTGCAGGTTTTTAATGGAGTTTCGACAAGCTCAGGAGGTGGGAGTTCTTCTCTGCTTTGGTTATTTTGTAGGCCATTCAAATGGAATGGATGGTGTGAGGTCGTGAGTGGTCGTTTGATAAGTCCCAAAATCTTGGGACTGAATGTTGGAAGTTTTGGGACCGACTTTGGATTGTCCCGGACTGATTTGCGGATTGGAAATGGTCCTTGTATGCTATTGTTGTATGTTATTGCTTGGTGTTTGAATAACATGTAAATTGTGATATTTGTGTAAATCTTTGGGTAGGTCCAAGATGGACTACCGAATTGTTTATTAAACCATGTGAGCTAATTTTATGTGTTATTGCTATGAATGAATAACATGTTGTTGTGTGTTAATTTTTGTTAATATATGCACACTTGATATATTAACATGTGTTGTATGAAAATGGCATAATGCATTTCATATGTACTGGGGCACCCTATAACAGTAGGTGTGAGTGTATGACATGAAATAAATCGGAGGGTTGTCCAAAACAATAAAATTATATCGAAAAGTTGTCTGAAGAATTGTGTTGGGAAATCGTCCTACAATTCACGTCGAAGGGGCCTATGAATTGTTTCGGAGAGTTATCCAACAAATTCGCCTCGGAGGATTGTCCAACGTATTTATATCGGAGGGTTGCCCACAAATAAAACAAATATTTTTGTTTGGAAACGGTTTTCATACATGCCATAAGCATGTGAGAGTCGGTGGGGACTCGGGAGACATGGGATTAGTCGTGGAGACATTGTTAGAATCATGAATTCACTTGAATGTGTGTGTTTTCTATTGCATGAGCACTTAGGTGAGGAGTAACGAGGCGGGAGATTATACTAGGCATTGCTCCACCAGTCGTGGGATCCCCCTTTGGTCTGAGGATACGACGGATAGCGCTCCTTAGAAATAGGGATTATGAAGTAGGGTGATTTGTGGCCTTCAGTTCATGTTTTGTATATATTAGAGCGAACTAGTTTTAATATATGTTTGTATTAAGAGTGATGTAATAACAAATCTATAGAAATGTATGGTTTTATGCTTGCATGGATGAGTACGTATAATGGGCCATGTTGGGTCGTTTGCACAAGTGTATGGAGTACCATTGATATGAGACAACGGAGTTTCCACGGGTTGACAGTGGTCAGCAGGTTTCTGGGATTGGGCGTCACAAAGGGATGTAAGGCATGTGTGAAATTTGGAAGTGTAGGGAAGGAAAAAGAATGGGCTACTGCCCATTTTTGGTTCTCTGTCACGACAGAAAATTCTCTGTTGCGACAGAGATTGCTGAATTCATGTCGCAGCGAAGGTGCTATCCACGACAAGGTGAGTATTAATAAACTATTGGGTCATGGTAGGCGGTCACGTGTCACGGCGAGGACGCGCCTGCGGTAGTGCTGTGCGAGTGCTCACAGCGTCCACTGGCTGCGCGAGACATGGCCCGTGCGGTCGGGGCGGCCTTGGGCGCGTGGCTGAGTGTGCGGCGCCTCGATAGAGATTCTATCCGCAGTGAAAATTTTTGTCACGACATGGTTATCCACTTAGTTTCTGCGTCGCGATAGAATCCCGCGGCGGCGCGGTGACGGCGTTGTGCATTGAGTGCTCGCGGCGCAGCGATGCGCAGGTCTTGGCGTCGTAGCTCACTATCTTGTGTTATGCCTTTGTTTGAGCTCTTATTCATGACACTATTCACATAGAGCTTCCAATTTTGGGTTCCCAATCCGATGGGACCCATAATGAATAAAAAAAAAAAAAGACCCCTAGGAATTGGGATGTCACAGCTAGGTATCAGAGCTTAGGTATACGATTCGATTGGGCACGGGTTAGATCATGCATTCATTGTGCATTTGATGATGTAATATGCGTATTATTGTTGTATGATGCTATGTTGCATGTTTGATTCATATACTTGGTAAATTAGTATATGGGAAATAAGTAGGATGTGTATTAGTGGTGGCATATGCACTACTAATGGAATAAGGAAAAAGAACCTCAATTTTCTATTTCACTTATGTAGATGGAAAAGTCGGGAAGAGGGCGCGAGGGTCATCGTGGCTTCCACACGTATTTGACTAGCAGGCCTTTATTGAGGCCATGGGTGTTCTTGATGCTTTGCCAGTATTAGCAAGTGATCTTGTTTGGGAGTTAAGGGTCAAGTAACCTCCAGCGGTTTATAGCATCATCCTCTAGCATTTATAGGGGAGGATCAATGAAGTAGATCATTGGTTTCGATAGGGGAGAGGATTTTAGAGGCCTATGGAGATCACCTCTGATGCTACGCGGATCAGGTTAGCCACATTTCAGCTAGAAGGTGAGTCCCATATATGGTGGGATTGGGTTAGAGTCTTGAGGGATCCTGAGATGATGACATGGGGAGAGTTCAGAAAGCTCTTCATGGGTAAGTTTTTCCCAGCATCTTCTAGGCATGCAAAGGCTCGGGAGTTCCTTTAGTTGAAGCAAGGAAATATGACCGTGCACCGAGTATGTGATTCCAGAGGTTAGCGTTTGAGATGACTACTGTGGCCACAGATATGGCGAGGCGAAGTGGATAACAGTTGTCCATCGAGAGGCGAGATTGTAGGATTTCTCCTACAAGACATGGACTTTATGGTCAGGATGGCTATGACCATAAAGAGAGAGATAGAGGATGCACGGAGTATCCGAGCTACCGGTATTAGTGAGAAGAGGGAGGATCAACATTCTTCTAGTTCGGGAAAGAGGCAGAAGACTTCTACTCCTCGAGTGTTTCAAGGTCGAGGTTGCGACTATCAGGGCCAAGCCATACCAGGGCTTCTACCC
Organism: Tetrastigma voinierianum; assembly: GCA_016808115.1. Classification (NCBI taxonomy): domain Eukaryota; kingdom Viridiplantae; phylum Streptophyta; class Magnoliopsida; order Vitales; family Vitaceae; genus Tetrastigma; species Tetrastigma voinierianum. The sequence goes on from JAEQBH010000061.1 coordinate 1,024,646, forward strand.
AATCAGGACCGTTGACATGTTTTCAATGCCATCAGCCCGGACATGTGAGATGGGATTGCCCTCAAAGGCAAGGATCTAGGGTTTTTGGACAGCGCAGTCCCAGTCATCAATGAGACAGGCGGTGTGGGCCAAAGGAACCGACATCGATCCCGAGGTGCTACAGGCGCATACGCTCGGACGGACTCGTGGCCAAGAGTATAGAGTAAAGGGCGAGGGCGGGGCTCACGGGCTGGAGCCCGGGGACATAAGGGTGTGTCTACACCATCACGCCACATATTGGGCCAGTTGGTCAATCTGTCATACAGGGTATGTTTCTGCTATCTCGCCTATGGGCAAAGATATTATTTTATTCTAGTGCATCGCATTCTTTTGTTGCTGCATCTAGTGTGGATGTTTTGGGCTTAGAGGTGGAGACCTTGGATGAGCCGTTGTATGTGAGAGTTCTCCTCTAGGGACTAGGGTGAGGATTGATCAGATATGTCGGGGTTTGAGTTAGAGATCTCAGGGATTCTGCTCACGGTGGACCTTTAGGTGATGGACATATCGGATTTTGATGTCATTCTTGGCATGAATTGGTTGACGGCACACCGAGTCGTCATTGACTATGATAGTAGGAGGATTACTGCCTACACACTGGAAGGTATCCATGTGACTTTTCAAGGGGCGAAGCAAGATGCTTAACCCCAGACCGTGCATGACCAGATGGAGTGGACAGTTGATGGGATGGCTAGCAAGCCTTACCCTAGAGGATGAAGGGATACAGGATTTGAGCCTACCTTGGGTGGTTTACGAGTATGAGGATGTCTTTCCGGATGAGCTATAGGGATTACCTCTGCATAGGGATGTGGACTTTGTCATTGAGTTACACTGTAACACCCCGAAATAGCAGTTTCTGGGCTTGTTTAGGGTATATTAAAAGCTAAATGGAATTTTTCGAAAATAAAATGAGAGACCCGGAATTAATAATAAAGCAAGGAGTAGAGTAGTCTTTACCACTTGAGGACATAAAGACATAAAACAATAAGTTTATATGCAAATATGAAATTTGAGAAAGATGGAATAGAAATTAGAAGAGTTAAAGGACTGTTAAAAATGAGAAAAAGAAGTTAAATGCAAAGGCCCAAACGGCCTTAGCTAAACAAGATGGATAAGGTTAATTGGTCTGTAAGTTTTAGAGACCCCGAAAATGCTAAGAAGGATCCAATAGTCGTAAAGTTAAAAGTTGATAGGCTAGTAGGAATATGCTAACTTGATTTGCAAAGAAGAACGAAAGGAGGAATAAAGTGAAATAGCTGTGAAAACTTAACCAAAAAAATGGGTTTTTGGGAGCCAAACATGGCTTAGGAAAGACATTTTTATTTAAGACCAAATTTGGTCTCATTGGGAAAGAACCAAAAAATGTAAAGAGAGAGAAGGGGAGAAAGAAGAAAGAAGAGGAAGAGGAAGAGAAAGAAAGAAGATAAGAAGGAGAAAGGAAGAAAAAGGTATGGAACTATGAATTCTTGTATGAATTTCCATCTGATTGCATCAGTTAGTAACACTTGCCCCAAACCTAGGGTTTGATAAAATTTCATCGACATGGGTTTCTTGTTGGCATTTTGATTCTAGAGGTTGTGATAAGTTCATCTAACCCAAAAATATTGAGTAAGGTGGGTAAAACCCTAAATGTTTACAAGAAAAACATGGAATCCTCCCTTTGAGGTTGGATTAGTTCATTACAAAGAAGTAAAGGAGTTTGGGTTAGAACAAACTCTAACAAATCCTTGTATTTGGTTTATGTATGGGTTATGACCCATTATAAATTTGTATTGGGAGTAATTCATGAGAAGTTTTGAAGAAAGATATGTAATGAAAGATGAATTGAGTGAAATTGAGATTTCAAGATGATTGGAGTGGTTTTGAAGTGTATATCGATACGTAAAGGAGTTGATTTGGGTAGCAGCCTATGGAAAGGTGAAGAAAAACCACGTGGGCAGAGGTCGAGTTTGTCTGGTGCGTCGGGGCGTGCCGGTACAGGTAGTGTTCTATTTTTCTATTTTGACCAGTGTTCGTATTTTGGCCATAACTTGCTCATTTATGATCCGATTTGAGTGATTCAAGTTTCTACTTATAATAGACTTAAAGTAGAACCAAACATCCTGAAATAGATACCTTCAAATTATGATTCTATGTGGCCCAAAAATTCACTCAAAGTGGGGATATGTTCAAGCCAAATTCACAGTTGTTTTGAACATAGGGTAGTCAGGTTATTTAGGACATAACTTGAGTTTCGGTGCTCACGATTTAGGTGATTGGTTGGAAGACCATAGCACCTTAGCTTCAAAGTAATCCTGAGACCCAGGTGTCAAATGTGAAGTTAAGATCCCCAAAATGACAAAGACGGTGGTTCTATTGCGAGTCTTTTGAAGTCGATTTTATCCACTGACTGCTTATAACTCATTCGTTAGAACTCCATTATGGGTATTATTAGACTCTATGGAAAGCTCATTGAGTCTAGAATCTAACCATATGCTATTTAATGGCATTTGGTGCCCACATCTTGTCTCAAAAATTGGTGTTGCACCAAGTGTACTAATCGCTTGATTAAAATTGAATGGAATACATGGTAGAAATGATGTAGATGTAAGCAAAGGAAATGCAATATGTATAGATGTGTTCATGAAACATGAATGTGATATGAAAATGAAAGCATTTGAAACATGAATATGAACATGAAAGGCAATTTGTCATGAACACATAATGTGGTTAAGTTATATATGATTATTATCACATATAACCAGAAAAAGATAACAAATGATAGGAAATATATATGAAATGAGCACATGAATGAGTATGTGAATGAGTATATGAAATGAGTATATGAACGAGTATACGTGAATGAGTATATGAATGAGTATACGTGAATGAGTATATGAAATGAGTACGTGAATGAGTATATGAAATGAGCACATGAATGAGTATTTGAATGAGTATATGAATGAGTATATGAAATGAGTACATGAATGAGTATATGAATGAGTATACGTGAATGAGTATATGAATGAGTATACGTGAATGAGTATATGAATGAGTATATGAAATGAGTACGTGAATGAGTATATGAAATAAGTACATAGATTGAGTATAACTTTGAAAAGGTAATACGAAAATGAATATGGAATTGAAATGTGATATTTGAAAGCCAGAGATGAATGTGAGCGATGATAAGGGCCAGGATTCATGAAACGGGAATCCATCATAAATGTGAATACGAAAGTGAATATGGAATTGAAATGTGATATTTGAAAACCGAATGAATGTAAATGATGATAAAGACGGGATTCATTAAATGGAATCCGTCATAAATGTGAATTGGTTGATATATCAAATGAACCGCCTGACGGGATGCGCAAATCGGCATCGATCCGCAGAGAGCGCAGAAATTGTCGATGTCCAGCTGAGTGGGATGCACCAATCGGCATCCATCATGATGGTGTATGGCATTGAAGAAATGTTCCCACTTGGCGGGATGCACCAATCGATATCCGTCATGATGGCGTATGACATTTAATTGATACCACATGTAGGGGTGCACCAAAAGGCATCCGTCATGATGGGAGGCAAGAGATAATTGATACCACGTGGTACGCAAACAGCATCAGATCATGATGGGAGGCAAGATTGTAAAATGTGTAGGCACATTGCGGAATGATAATAAGGGCCGAGATTCATTAAAGCGAATCAGTCGGAAATGTAATTGAATAGTCAAAGTGGGAAATAACCAACATTAGCCCGAGTGTAAATGGGATTTTTATGTATATGTAAAATCTCATAAATTGAATTGTGAATTGAATTATTGCATTGAAAATGCATGTTGTGATATGATAAATGATTAGTAAAATGAAAGCATGCGAAAATGAATAGCATTAGTATATGTGGATATAAAGGCATTATTTTGTAAATGCATTTTGTTAATTGTAAATGTTTATGGGCTTGCCCATAATGAAGTGCTTCCGCGTAATTAAAAGTCTAAAATGGAATAACCTGAACAACATGTTTGAGAAGGTAATTGAAAATGTCGAGTAATAGGAGCTTCGGCTTAGATAGCCAACCAGGGTCGAGTCGAAATTCGGTCGCGACACTTTTAAGAAAACGAAAATTTAATAAAACCAAAAAAAATGTTTTGAGAAGATAATTAGAATGTCGAATTAAATGGACTCAGAAAACTGGATCATAATAGAGGTCGAATTCGGGAGTTCGGGTCGCGACACTTTTGAAACGAAAGTTTAATCAGCGATAACTAAATGGATTAAATGGTGTATCATTCCCAATTTGACCCGTATGTATTTGATATGACTTTGATATGTTCCGATTTGCCATTGTAGATGTATAAGTTTGTTTTTTGAATATGATCGACATATTATCATACATGTAGAAGATATGAATTGAACTTGTAAAGACATGACACATGGAAGTGATACGATCGTGATATTATGGAACTGAAAAGGATAAAACCTACATGTGTAATATGATATAGGTTAAGTCACATACAATTAGGCCTTCGTTATATGCATAAGGAAAAGTAAATGTAAAAGATTGTGGCCGCGGTGTGTTGTGGTCGTTTACTATCTATATTTTCCCACTAAGCGTAAAGCAGCCTTGTGGTCCAATCTGTGTAGGTGCTTGAAGAGGGGAGATAAGAAGGGCAGGACATTCCACACAGTGATTATGGAGTGCATCTAGAGATAGGTGCCACCAGTACTTGTTTTCCATGATCTACGTCTTTGTATTAGACATATATATGTGTAGTGTTTGTATAAGTAAATGGGACTTAGTATATGTGTATAGATTTTGATGGAAACCACTCCGGTGGTAGTTCTTTTGTATATGCAAAATGATTTTTGTTATTACAAAAATTGTTTGTATACCCACAAGTATAAGTTCAGCTCTGAAAAAAAAAAAAACAAAAGAGGTAAAGAGTCCCAGTATATGGTTTCACACCCCGAAACCGGTTCGGATTCGCCAATCGGGTCGGACCGGGAATCGGGCGTGACATACACCCTGGTATGTCGCCCATTTCTATGACTCCTCATAGGATGGCACCGGTTGAGTTGCAGGAACTCAAGGTCCAACTGCATGAATTGTTGGACAAGGGCTTTATTAGATCGAGCACTTCACCATAGGGCACTCCGGTTTTGTTTGAGAAGAAGAAAGACAAGACCCTTCGACTATGCATTGATTACCGACAGTTGAATAGGGTTACGATCAAGAATCGATATCCCTTACCGAGGATTGATGACTTGTTTGATCAGTTGAGAGGGGCGCGAGTCTACTCCAAGATAGATCTTCGCACCGGATACCATCGATTGGGGTTAGGGAGGGATGATATCCTAGGCGGCTGGGGACGCGGTATGGGCATTTCGAGTTCACAATGATGCCCTTCGGGTTGACGAATGCGCCAGCAACATTCATGGATCTCATGCATAGGGTATTCCAGCCCTATTTGGATCGGGTTCGTTGTGGTCTTTGTTAATGACAATTTTGATCCTCGATGCGAGGAAGAGCATGAGGATCATTTGAGGATTGTTCTTCAGGCACTCAGGGACCAGTAGTTGTATGCCAAGTTTAGTTTAGTAAGTGAGAGTTTTGGCTTACTAAGGTGAGAAATTCTTGGGACAGGTCATGTAAACCCGGTGTGTCGATGGGCCACAGGAAGGTTGAAATTTGTTATGAGTTGGGAGAGGCCGAAGTCGGTCTTCGAGATACGCGGTTCTTGGGGCCCAGCGAGTGTCTGACGGTTCATCGAGGATTTCTCTCGGCTAGTAGCACCTATGACTAGATTGACTCGGAAGGGGGTTAAGTTTGAGTGGGATGACCTGTTTGAGAAGGCATTCTAAGAGTTGAAAATGAGGCTTGCCGAGCTCCTGTCGATTGTTCGGAGCAGGGGACGGAGGTACCTGATGTATTATGATGCCTCTTAGGACCAGGACTAGGATGTGTCTTGATGCAGTCCGGAAGGGTTGTGGCTTATGGTTCCAGGAATGGCTAAAAATCATGAAGCGAAATTACCTCACATGATGCAGGTTAGCGGCCATAGTCTTTTGCCTTAAGATTTGGTGCCTTCTATACGTATGGTGAGCGGTTTAAGGTATTTATGGGCCCCGAGGAGTGCAGTATATTTCCCACATAGCGAGACCTCAACATGAGGCAACGCGGATGGATGGAGTATCTGGAAGATTATGACTTCACTTTGCACTGCCATCCTGGTAATGCAAATGTAGTAGCTGATGCGCTCAGTCGAAAGTCATGGGGAATCTTGTTGAGTGCTAGCTTCGGGGCGCGGATGCGAGGCTGTGGGAGCGAGTTTAGGCTACAATACAGTGATATGGCTCAGGGAGCGTTAGGGAGTTTGGTGGCTACGCCGTCCCTACTGAGCAGGGTGATTGAGTCCCAAGGGCAAGACGTAGAGATATCATCCATCAGGGACCTAGTACAATCAGGTACGGGTGATAAAGGCTGTGCCATCCACACAGATGGTAGTCTTCGATATAGGGGACGGGTTGTGGTTCCCCACTTGACCGATTTGAGAGAGGAGATCCTCAAGGAGTTCCCACTTTGCTCGTTTGTTGTGCGTCTAGGTAGCGAAAGATATCTTAGATTATATTCGTCGTGGTATTCTTTGGAACTATATAAAGAGAAATGTTGGAGATTTTGTTCGATGGTGTCTTACATGTCAGCAGGTAAAGGTTGAGCATCATAAGCCAACATGCCTACTCCAACCATTGGAGGTAGCAGAGTGGAAGTGGGAGCACATCACGATGGATTTTGTGACCCACTTGCCACAGACACCGCGGAGGCACGATGCGGTGTGGGTGATAGTGGACGGGCTTTGTAAAACCCGAGAAATATTCAAATTTTCTCAACATGGGTAAAACGGTAATTTTGGTTGTGGCTAGAAAGATTTCGTCTTAGATGTGAAGCGGACTTCCATAGTTGAATTCGTCTCCGCGAAATCTAGTTACCCGAGTGAATTTCGTGGGATTAGAGGACAATTGAAATTTCACATTTTTTAAGGCATCGGGGGTCGGGTGACACATGACATTATCAAGTGAATGCCATATGGCACCTCAAGGGTGTGACACATGGCAAGAGCCATGTGTTACATGATGTAATGAAAGGGAAAAACAAAATAAAGAAAATAAGGAAGAAAAACATGGTGTTTTTAAGTGTCCAAGGAGGAAAGTGGGGGGAAGTTTCCCCCACTTGATCCATACGGGTGATGGTAATCCAAAATATAAAATGAGGAGAAAAGAGAAAAATGAAGAGAAGAGACAATGAGAAAAGAGAAAATGGAAATAAATGAAAAGAGATAAGGATTGAACAAACAAGAGAAGGAAGTGCAGGTGGATAAGGGAAGAAAGAAAAGAAAAGAAAAGGAAAAAAATATAAAAGAGAGCAAACAAGGGAGAGAGAGAGGAGAATCAGATAGAGAGAGAGAAACAAAAAGGGAGATTTTCTTGGCATTCCGACGGTCAAATCTCGATGGTCCGAGAGTAAAAGTCGATCAACTCATCGCAAGCTACGCGTGGGTACCAAAATCTTGGAGTTTCGTCAAACTCCATGAGGTAAGGAATTTTTCCTACTTGGATTATTTCTAGCCTAAAGGTTATTTAATGGCATAGACTATCTTTGGGGCTTAAACTGGCCGGGTGTTTCAGTCCCAAAATTTTGGGACTGAATATTGAAAAATTTTGGGACTGGTTTCAAACAATCTTGGACTGTGTTGACGGTTTGGTTTCGATCCTAGGACTGATGTCCTCGAGTTTTATGGTGAGTTTTGGTGTCCTAGTGGTTGGGTGACAAATGAACCAAAAATTGGTTCTTAATAGTGAAGGGACCGTGTGCTGCCCTATTTTTATAGGTTCGAGATTTGGCCATTTTGTGTGTTATTGCTTGATCGAATAACATGTTGAGTGTGAAAATATTGTGTTGAGATATACTATTTTGATGGATGTAAATTATAACCAGAAAATATAATTATCCATGTTTTTGAAATGTTGCATGTAACTCTTATTGTGCATGTAGCATGACATAACATGGAATGTCATGATTGCATTTCATCTGCACGGTCACATCACGTCGTGTCGGGTGTGGGTGTATGATACAGTTGTTCACCTTTCTTGGTGAATGTCGGGTGAGCTTGGAAATGGGACAACGTCCAAAATCGAGACTCACGGTAGTATAAAACAAAAATGAATGTAAATAACGTGTGTTTAGGCATAGCAAGATGGGGTAGATCTTCCCAATTGAAAGGCCAATTATATGTAGTTAAACATGATCGCCGACGGTGAGGCACAGTAAAATTGTTAGAAGGCGTACGACGATCCTACGGTGTGACCCCGAAAAATGACATGACCTATAAATAACACACGAGATTTGGTAAAATTAAATAAATTAAAATTGGAGGGTTGTCCGATGGTTTAAGCCATTGGGTGAAACACCAATGACTGGTTTTTCACACTTGGCGTTGCAAGTGTGAGGGAGTTAGTCGAGACTCGGGTTATGGGCATGAGGAGTCTCATCTCATGCATGACACGGAACATTCCATATAGGATTGCATTATTGATATGGAATATGATTTGATGTTTTATGTACGCCATTGCATGTGCATTTTAGGTGGGGAGTAGACCTTATAGGAAAATTTTCTAGTGGGCATTGCTCACCCCGTTGTGAGGAAATATTTTTCAAGTATTTGAGGTACACTAAAATTTGAGCGGGTCGGGGTTTTGTTGTGTATTGAAAGAAGAAGTGGGATTGTGGCCTATTCATATATATTTTTTTGTAATATTCTAGAGTGAATATCCAGTTTTGGTTATGTAAATAATAAGTTTTGTAATAGAAACTTAGTTTCGGGATTGTTCCAGTGCAGTGTTAACATTTCCCGGACCTTTTACTGTATGTATAAATTTTATAGAGGTAGTAGGATTGGAAGAAATACATGAAAAAAATTGCAAAGGAAGAGAAGAACAAAAACAATGGGCTACTGCCCATTTCGGCTTCTCTATCGCAACAGAAAATTCTCTATCACGACAAAGAATTTTAGTTCTCCGTCGCGACAAAGACTTTAGGCTCCCTATGTGACGATTACGTAGCCGGCTTGATAATGCCATGCGCCGCGACGGTCGCGGCATGCATGATAGTGCCTCGTCTTTGCGGCCAGCGTTCTGGCGTGTGCGACACGGGCGGCGAGTGCGACTGCGGCGACCACGAAGTGGCGCGCTGGTGAGTGCGAGCGAGGTGGCCCAGCGGCCAGTTGGATTACATCGTGGCGAAGAATTCTCTATAAAGCGACAAACTTCCTCTTGTGTTGCAATAGCGATAGAGAATCTCTATCGCGATAAACTTCTCAAGGCTTTATGTGCGACAAGAATCTGAACATAGGTTTGTATCGCGACATGGGAAAACTATTACTGCTGACGGTGCCTGACGAAACGCCCGGTGAGCGCGAGCCTGTGACAAAGCGTGACGGCGCGCATGACGGCGCGTGGCGCGCCGTTCACAGGAAGGCCCGGTCGCCGTCAAACCTGTTGCGGCCAGAGTTTCCACTATCGCGATAGAACATCCGAGTAGCTTAGTGCACCGTGTTGTGTACTATTTGAGCTACTAGTCATTGACACTATTCATGGGCACTGTTCATGGACACTATACAGTTGAGGTTTCCGAATCCGGTTTTCAATCCAGTGGAACCTAGAGTACATAAATAAAATAAAATAAATGACCCCCGAAAATTTAGGGCGTCACAGCTTAGTATCAGAGCTAAGGTATACAAATTACCTGGAACTCAATGTTGGTACAAGCATCACAGCTTAGTGTTAAAGCTTAGGTTATACAAATACCTAGGACTCGATGAGGCACGAGTTTAGATCATGCATTCATGGTGCACTCTGATGAATTAACATGTGTGATTGTGTGTTATAAATTATGTGGATAATATACATTGTAAATCGTGTATGGAACACTAGGGTTACAAACATAACTTTAGGGGTTCGGAGAACAAATTATACGAGATAGTTCGGGAATTGAATTAAATTGTATTAGTGTTTGGCATTTTGCAACACTAAGGAAAAAGGGATGAACGGGGTAGTCCGTGATGATGAGGTCTATTAGTAGTGGCATATGCACTACTAGTTGGACTAGAAAAGGGAATCTCAATTTTCTATTTGACATGTGTAGATGGCAAATCGAGAAAGAGGACGTGGGGCGGTGGACGAGGCAACAACCAACTACCACCGGCCTTTGATCAGTTGGCCTTTGTAGAGGCCATGGGTCTTCACTGACTAGTGCCATTGTAATTGTCTGACTTGGGGTTAGGAGGGCGTAGTAACCTCCGGTTTATACTTACATCCATCCTCGACATTAGCAAGAGGGGATCCAGGTGATGTGATCAATTGTTAAGGCCAAGTTGGGGATTTTAGAGCTGATTACCTCTGATGCTTGAGGATCGGTAGCCACATTCGGCTGAGTGAATCGGATATGATGGGATTAGATTCGAGAAGTCAACAAGGGATCAGGTGATGACATGGAGAGGATTCGAGATCTGCTTGTTGGGTAAGTTTTTCTAGAGCATCGACTAGACATGTAAAAGGTTAGGAGTCCTTAAATTGAAACAAGGAAGTAAGATTATGCTCAAGTATGTAGCCAAGTTCACCAAATTGGCATGTTTCGGGGATGATTATTGCTTCGTTCTTATTCGTATGCTGAATTCTATTCCCAAGCGTAGGAATTAAGGTTGTCTAACATTATATCTTTTGTAGAATCTGAGGTCATCTCCACGAAGTGGTCTAAATTTGTTGATCCTTAAGGAACTATTCTCGATAAGTATGTCTGATTTAAAAGGATATTATGGGGTTGTGTTTGTTTGATTGAGTGATTGATTGGTTGAATATTTGATGAAGATGATTGCTAGAATTCTTAGGTTTCCACTCATATGATCACGTAATTCCCACCTCTTAGTTTTAGGTCATCAGGAGCCGTTTGATAAATGGTCTTCAATGGAAAGATTTGTCTTTAAATGCTCTTTTGAAAGAAGATGATTGAATGATGTTAAACACATGTTCCCAGTGTAATTACGACTCTTAGCTTGCATTTGTAATGATCAAGCTGCGTGTCTAGGGATCTCGTTCACACGTTGTCAGAGGATGCTTAACTAAGGTTTTTACGGTTTCCACAAGCGAATAATATCACACAATCCGTTGAAGTATAAAAGAGAAATTGAGGGAATATACCTTGATCAGGGTGAGTTTCCATCGTAGAATCCCAGCAAAGAAATTTAGAACTCCATGGAAATTATAAGGTAAATCATAATTTAAAGGAATTGATTCATGAAAGGAACTTTGAGAAAATCAGAATTCAATTGTGAAATCTAGGAATGAAAAAGAATATAAAATTCTGAGAATGAAACCGAGATGTATGTTCCTATTGAAAGATTACATGTGCTTGAATAAAAAATCTCCCCCGAATTAAAGTCTTGACTACTGTCTATAAAAACTTGCGAAACTATTGAAAAGAACGCTTCTCTGCCAAAGCCACAACCCTCGGAATAAAAGTTGCCTTCTCCTTGTATCCTATGGCTTTTATACCCCTCTCCAATGTGATCCAGCATTAAAGTTGGTTACAAGTGTGCCTTATGATTAAGATCGGATTCCTACTCCAATTCCGTAGTTCACACATAGGTGTGGGGTACATGTTAGTGGTGTCTTAGGTACACTTTAACTGTAATCACTTTTACGCATGGGTGTCTGGGGTACATGTTGAAGGTGTCTTAGGTGCACTTTCAGTCATATACTTTATAGGTGTGTTGGTACATGTTGGAATTAATGCCCAGAATTTCACTTTGATCAACTATACTTTTACGCATAGGTGTGGAAATTTTATGTTGAAGGTGTACCGGTACACTTTGCTCTCTGGTGCTTTTCCAGCATTGTTGCAGTTCCTGAAACTTCACCAATCGGTTGCCAACATCAACAATGATCCATATTTAGCTGGACATAAATCTTTGTACAATTATGCATTAGACTGAAAGACCACAAGTCAAAGGCAGCGATTAAAAGTACCTATCCTCGCAAAATGTGGGCAAAGTGTGACTTGAATGTCTTGGATTACTTGCTATAATTCTTGCTCAATTGTGTTCATCACTGACCTGCGTCTTTAGTCCTAGCAAGATTCGGACTAGAATACCACTTGGTTATGAATTCCAACAAGTGCGCTCGGTACAGTTAAGCTTTACTGCAAGTTATGAAAATAGAAAATATGAAACATATGCTTCACACACTGCCCAAAGTATGCAATTATGACTCATTTAGAACTAACCACAGTCTTAAGCAATGAACATAACAGCAAGCTAACACAAAATCAGCTATTCAAATAAGGGACCATGGAATTGAAGAAAAATAAGGTGGTCATGCAAACATTGGCGAAATGATGATATTATAGGAAACTGACCATTTAACATAAACTACGGAACTACTAATGCATAAAGGTCAGAAAGAAATAACGAACCTATTGGAATCAAAGGTCTTAAGGTTTGTAATGACCATAGGCTGAACGAAAAAAGGAAAATGAACAAAATGGGTGTTGGCATAACATGGCTGAGGTCTGCTACCCGATTGCGGCCACCGCTACTAATCTGGCCTAATAAACTCTTCTGCTGACATCTGTCCTCATCATCTGCGAGAAGAAAATGCATCCTCATCGGCGCGGAGTCCATCCAACTCCTCGAATCCCCACTCCAAGTCGGGAGGAGTGGCGTCTGCCAGCCTTGAGCTCCTCGGAAAATATGACTCTCGAGCCTGGGAGCGTGCGGTCGGCCTTCTGTTCCCAATCATTTGAACCACCCTTTTGTTCCTCTGGCTCCATTCTCTTCAATGAGGATGTGCTCATGAGTCTTGTGCGTAGATGGAGGGTCCTGAGAATAGCCCTTTGGAGGTGTGAAATTTGGGGTCTCGTGGATCATGACTCGGCTCTTGGCCTCCGTTTTGTTTGTAATAGGCCCCGAGCACAGGAAGCACCCTCTTTTCCATGCTCCCCTCATTCCCATGACTTCCATAAGGACTCGTCTGAGATGGGAATGGAATATGTCTACTTTCATGCGAGGCTGCGGGAGTCCCTCGTCACACCATATGGTTAAAGCATAATCGATAGGTTTCCCGGTCCTTAACCTCATATAAGAGCCCGGATTTGTTCTCTTGGGGAGATTTCTCATTTGCTTGTAGGTCAGATTCTATCATGAATAATCTTATTCATCGATGCATATTCGGCTTGAGCTTCCCTGGTACGAATTCTTTACGCACAAATCCATTCATGGTCACAGGGTGAGTGCACATAGCCTCAGCGAACAACTGGGCATCGAAATCAGTGATAGCCCTAAGTGGGTAAGGTCGGTCACGAGGGCGGCGGGGCGGACTATGCATGGGAATGAGGCTATCGGATCGGGGTAATCCGTGTCACGCACCATCATAGTGGTCTCTAGTAAGGTCTCGACCACGCTGATTTTTACACATATATTGAGTATAAAACTCGGTTTCTTGGGTATGGAATATCCACTGAACCTCGATTACTTTAAGCGTATATTCATTTCTTGAATAACACCTGATTGGGTGAGAGTCTGAGAAATGTCAACTTCACCCTCTCGCGTGAAATCCCACAGTTCTGAAATTGACTAGGCCCATTTTTCTGCTCGACTCGAGACCCTCGTGAAACATGGCTTAATCTCGTAAGTCATCGTCGGCTCTTGGATACGTCCTCACTTTCAGAAGACGAATCTATTTGCTTTCCTTTGCCTTTCTTTACTGGCTGTGAGGAGACAGATTTTCTTTTCTTCACGGCTCGCTCCATAGAGGAGCTAGGCGCTTTTCCTTTTCCAATATTCTTGGATCTTGCCATAGATATGGTAAAAATGGAAATGATAGCACGGATAGTACATATAAAACAACATCCCAAAGCACTGTTTCGAATGCGGGTGGCCGAAAGTGCAGATCAGGTGAAATTTCCTCCCCTGACCATTGGTAGAAACCCCAGACCACCAGTAAAGAAAACCACACCAGCTTCAAAACCGGCTCGAACAAGTCCGGTAGCATAATGAGTGGATAGCACAAATGCTCTCGAGGAGTTTAAAGGAAGCACCACGTCAAATACGATGAATGGAAGAATCAGACTGGCGAAGGAACAAGCGACCAACGAACTTAGGGTTGCTTGTGTGAGAGGGCACAAAGGATAGGGTTTGGTTTGTTTAGAGAATGGATGGGTTGTAATGAATGTCAAAGCCTGAAATTTGGGGTTAAAAACCCTATTTGCCTAACCGGCATATCTTGGCATTTACCGCGTTAGTGGTGTCTTAGATACACTTCAGCTACTACCCCTTTGCGTAAGGTATGCTAGGTACATGTTGAAGGGTGTCTGGTACACTTTGCCTTGCCTCTTTGCGAAGATACCCAGGGTACACTGTTCCAGTGGCATTTTCATATATATATATATATATATATATATATATATATATATATATATATATATATATATATATATATATATATACTTTTTTTTCATATATATTTTTGCAAATTTGGAGCGATTGGTCTTGGAATGTAAAATTTGTCCTTGTCAATAGTCTTCCATCCGGGTTTCCTTGCATGCTCACCTTTCTTTTTCTCATATTCTACGAACTAAGCGTATTCACGGGTTGGTCAACTGTAATTCCTTCTTTGGATACTTCGATCTCATGGGGTCCACTTTTGCTTTTCAGTGGTCGGGGATCTTAGGGTTCGAACCTTGGCAACTTAAAGCTGAGAAATAGGTGCGAGGGGGTGGGAATGTCTGAGGATCGCAAGTGTACATAGAAATAATGGCCTCTAATCGTTTTCCCGATTATGCAAGATGTTCCTCAAAGACTATGATGCATGTAGTTAACATGACATGCCAAATTGATGCACAAATGGGAGCACAAGCAGGCAAGATGAAAGTATGACGTTAGGTCTGTGGTTTGTGTAAGTAATAAGGCGAACCTTGAGAGGATGGAAGTCGAAAGATGAATATAAAGATTTTTGTGCATGCTTGTTAAAGTGTACATGCAATGAGATGATGTGGAGTGTGTATGAGATCATGCGGCTATGTACATTACGAGTCGAAATTATTATACAAAGAATATAATTTGAAAATTTGACCCTTGCAGACATGTAAGCGCATAGTTAGGTTCAACTAGTGTACGCCTACCCCCACAACAGAAACAAGCATTTCCCTCAATGCGTAGAAACTAAGGGTACCCCCACAACAGAATGTGAGGCAACATAGAAATTAGGTCCCCTATTTTTTTCTAATTTTTTTTTTTTTATGTTTTAATGAAAAGCAAATGAAATAGAGACAATAGAAATAAAATGCAAGAACGAAAATAAAACAAAATCAAAACCATATACAACAAGTTGAGCAATTTACTTTGAAGGGAATCACAGTAGAGCGGATCTACCAAATCCTCACTGCTCTTGAAGATTGAAATGCTGAGGAATGGCAGGCGTTGACCATTGACTTTGAAGGACTTTCGGTGCTCTGGATTTTCAATCACGACTCCGTATGGATAAACTACCTTAACGATGAACGGGCCAATCCAACGAGAGCGAACTTTCACGGAAATAAGGTACAGCCGGAATTTGTACAAGCGATTACTTTTTGGTTTGGTTCGAACGTTTTCAGAGCAATAGTTTTGTCATGGAACAACTTGAGTCGCTCCTTGTAAATTCGGGAGCTTTCATCGACTCTCGCATGATTCATCAAGCTCATTTATTGCAATAAATGCACCTTACATTTTGCTTGAGTTAGATTAAATTAAAAGTTCTAATAGCCCCCGAGTAAGCCGGTGTTCCATTTCAATTGGTAGATGACAAGCCTTTCCATAGTGACCTATAAGAGACATACGAAACGGTTTAAGGCGATGCGGTGACTAAAGGCATCAATAAGTCGGGTGACCAATCTTTTGCGATTTAAGGGCAATAGTTTTTTCCAAATATGTTTGATCTCCTATTAGTAATTGACGACCATTAGTACGTGGGTGGTATCTTTGTTGAAACTTTATGGGTGACTCCATATTCACTATGATTTTCAAAGATCGATTACAAATATGGAGTCCACCATCACTAATAATTGCAGGAGTATTCCAAGAAAGCGAGAAAAAATGTGTTCTTTTATAAATTTCAAAACTACCTTGTGGTCATTAGTTCTCGTCGGAATAGCCTCGACCCACTTTGACACATAATCAACAGATAACAGAATGTATAGGTACCTGAGAAAGGAAGCGGCCCATGAAATCTATACCCAACCGGTCAAAATTTTCAATAATGATTAAGATGGGGGTAGAGAGCATGCTGTTCGTTTGTGACCCCACCTAATTGTTGGCATTGAGCACACGTTTTGCAAAATTCGAAACAATTTAAAATAAGGTAGGCGGTAAAAACCAGCTTACGAATCTTATATCTTTGTTTTTACGTGAGAAATCACCCCTCCATAAGCTTGGAATGGCAAAGAGTTAGGATACGATATGCTCATCATTAGGCACATCTTCTCATTAATTGATCGGGACAGTTTTTTAAATAGATATGAATCGTCAAAGTAATATTTCTTAATATCTGCCAAAAATTTCTTTTTCTGTTGAGAAGTCCATTGTGTTGGGATTTGACCAGTGACTAGGTAATTTACAATGTCGGCGTACCAAGGGCAATGAACAAGAGCGAAAAGTTGCTCATCAGGAAAACTGTCGCCTATAGGTGCGCCATGAGAATTGGATTATGGAACTAATCGAGATAAATGGTCAGCCACCACATTCTCGACCCCCTTTTTATCTTTAATGGTCAGATTGAATTCTTGACATAGTAAAATCCA
Organism: Tetrastigma voinierianum; assembly: GCA_016808115.1. Taxonomy (NCBI): domain Eukaryota; kingdom Viridiplantae; phylum Streptophyta; class Magnoliopsida; order Vitales; family Vitaceae; genus Tetrastigma; species Tetrastigma voinierianum. Next base: position 1,041,545 of record JAEQBH010000061.1, read on the forward strand.
CCTAAAACAGTTAACAAAGGCTTGGTGTCACTGCTTAGAAAGCGAGTACTTGATCTTGCATGATTTGTGAAAATGGTTGGGAGGCTTGATACCATGACTGAACTTTTCTGGGCAAAGGCAATGACTAAAAACTCTTCTTACGTGGTTGTAGTTTGCTTGAGGAGTCTAGTGTCTTCTTTGGCATAGATTGCAAGCCTTTTGTCGCCCTTTTTGTCCTGGCATTCTCAGCATAATCACTAAGTCACACATGATCTCAAGCGGAAGGTTCCAATTAGGAGACCGCATGATAGGGCGACATAGCATAGTTTTGGAGGCTTAACAAAAGCGTCTTCACAAACTGGGACCATGCGAAGGGACATCTTTATGGCTTGATGTACATGAGGCGAGCTATAGCGCTAAAATCTTTTATAAATCTCTATAAAATCAGCTATGTCCCAAATGATCGATGTCTAACACGCCCAGGAGTAGGTAAAATTGGAATCATTTCGACTTTGGCCTTATCAACTTCAATTCAGTTTTTGACACTATGGCACAGAATGATCCCTTGTGTCACCATGAAACAACTTACTTTCCCAATTTAACCTGAGGTTTTTCTCTTGACATCTCTCAAAACCTTTGGTGAATTCTCCAAGAACAATCCCTCGTAAGAGTCACTTAAAAAAGCAGAAATCATCCATGAAGATTTCGAATGATTTCTATCATGTCACTTTGAAAATTCCACATCATGCGGATTGGAAGGTTAAGTTGCATTACATAATCGAAGAACGTTTTCCTAAAGGCAAAAGTACCAAAGGACGGTGAATGTAGTTTTTCTCTTGATCTTCAAGTATCTCAATTTGATTGCCATGTTTTATCGAAAACAATAAAATTCATGCTTACGCAACTCTCTAACATTTGATCAGCAAAGCGGGAGAGGAAAGTGGTGCTTTCCTAGTACACAACGTTAAACTTCCTATAATCTATGCACCTCACGTCAGTGACGAGTAGGAATTAGGCTCATTATTTTCATTTTAAATACAGTGATTGAATTCTTAGGAACAACTGTGTTGGGCTAACCCACTTGCTATGCAATAGGGTAAATAACACCACATCCAGAGTTTAAGACTTCCTTCTTTACCACTTCTGTTATTGGGTTGGTCGTCTCTATGGTTACTAGAGGGTTTAACATCCTCTTCCTAAGTGAATTCTATGTGCGAGATCAAGGGTTAATTCCCTTAATATCTGCAATTGTCCATCCTAAAGCAATTCTGTGTGTTCTCAATATCTCCAAAAGTTGATTTTCTTGATTTATTTCTAGGAGGAGATGTGATTGGAAGAGTTCATGCCTAAGAAGGCATATTTGAGGTGTGATGGTAAGGATTTCAACTCAAGCTTAGGTGGCCTCTCTTCATAAGGTAATGCCTTGTCCTCATTTGGTGGCAATGGTTCAAATTTAGGTGCCCACCCATTCACTGCCAATACCTCGTTATTAACCGATTATGGAGTGTAGAATTCCCGATTCTAGTGTGGTCACTTATACGTCTGACTGGACACAGACATGACATAAGAGGGTCATCATGAGACATTATCAAGCCTTTTGTGCAGAATCAACCATGTTGACCTCACATCTTCTTCATCCCCCATTCCCTTGATAACATTAAAGTATTCGATTAATAGTCATGTTACCAAATGATGGTCATCATTAGATATCCACACTGTGTATAATGGCATTCGCTTGATTTCCAAGAATGTCACACCAAGAGTGCGGGAGGCGAGTTCAGGGTTCGCCACGAGGTTGAGTGTTGAGCCTGACAAAATCCACAGAGGCCCCGAACTTGTCCACTTGCACCAATACATCCTTCACTATCCCTCTAGGAATTTTTACACTACGATCAGCTAATTGGAGGGTGATATTGGTTGGCTCTAATTCTCCTAACCCTAGGTCCACATATACTGAATAAGGCAACAAATTAACACTTGCCCCTAAATCCACTAGAGCATGTCCCAACTTGGAATTTCCTACTACTATAGAGATAGTAGGGCTTCACGGATCTTTGTATTTTGGGGGCAAGTTGTTTTAATCGATCGAGGTAGATTGTTGATCATGAATGCCTCCTTGTTGACACTAGTTTACTTTTCTTAGTACACAAATCCTTTAGAAACTTAGCATATGTGGAATTTGCTTAATAGCATCTAGTAAGATGTTCCAATTTCACTTGTTTGAACAATTCATAGATCTCAGAATGGTTATTCACTCTCTTTGGGGTTCTCAGCCTATGAGGATATGGAGCTGGAGGAATATGGGTAGCCTTATCTTCCTCTGGCTCACCATCAATAACATTTGTCCTAGGGACATAAGGCTTGTCTGATACCTCATCATCTCTGACCGATTCACTTTGAGACTCTTGTAATGGTTCTTTGGTTGGAATGGTTTTGTCAACTACCTTAAAGCGAAGAGTAGTATGACCTTCTGATGTTCAAAATTACCTAAAGCGGACACAGGAAACTCCCACACTATTTTGACCTTGTGGGTTTGGATGGGTTGAGATGGGAGTTCCCTTTCTCTGGTGAACGTACCCATAGGAGGTCATTAGTTGTTGGGATCTCACATCATTGAATGATTCAGTCTGTGTTTGTGGATTGTTAGTGCATGTATTTGTATTCTTATATCTCGAACTTCTCTTATGTGGAGGTTGATAAGTGTAGTTGGATTCCCCTTGATTCGACGGATGGAAGCCTTGATTAGAGTTCATAGGAAATCCTTGGGGGCCTTGATTCTGAAATTGAGGGACTGAATTTAGAAAACCTTGGTTTTGGTAATGGGGCCCTTGGTTGTTTAGCAGGTTATGTGGGCCTCCCTCATTTCTCCAACTAAAATTAGGATGCTTACCCCATACATGATTATATGTTTCAGAGTACGGAGAATTGAAAGGCTTCCTTTGGTAGTTAAGAGCATTAGCTTGCTCTATCTGAATTGCTCCCTTAACTTGAGGAAGGTTTGGGCAGTTGATAGTTGAGTGTGTAGGGTCATCGCATATTATGCATGGCTCCTCCACTCTAGGTGCAATAGTTACAGAGGGTACTTGAGGTACACTAGTTACCTCGTTCACCTTTTTCATCTCTATAGCCTCCAACTTCCTTGTTAAATTGCGCAATTTTCGTACAGTTCATCATTTTCTTTCAGTGATGGATTCCCTCCCCTATGGGCGTCTTATGCGCTTTAGCAGTGTCTATGGAGGTGTTAGTCTCCCATGTTCAAGCATTTTCTGCTATGGTGTCAAAGAGTTGAATTGCCTCCCTAGCACTCTTTTCATAGAATTCGCCTGCACACATCATTTGGATGTATTGTTTATTATTCAAGGATAGTCCTTGATGAAAGTATGCACCTGTGTCCTACATCAATCCATGATGAGGGATAGCATGGAGGAGATCCTTGTATCTCTCCCATCACTGTGACAAAGGTTCACCGACTTTTCGGGAGAAAAGTTACGAATTGCTTTCGCATGAGAGCATTGAGTACGTGCAGAGAAATTTGTTGGGAACTCATTTCATATTTTCCCATGTAAAAATTGAATTAGGTGCGAGAGAATGAAAATAAAATTTGGCTTTCTCCTTTAGAGAAAAGGAAATAAAACCAAAGCAGTTATGTGGAGAATTGAACCCGGTAGGAAATGCACTGCAAACATTCTCGAAGTCTCTCATGAATGAATAGGGGTTCTCAGATTCGACCTCGTGATATACAGGTAAAAGACGGATCATTTCCGACTTCATGAGGAATTGATTGGCCTCTTCAGGTAGGCGAATACATGGGACGTTGTTGTGGTTAAGTTGAGGTTGCGAGATCTCTCGGAGAGTTCTTTCCACATTACGTAAAGGAGCAGGGGGAGCCCTATATTGATTTAGCTGAAAGTTACCATTTCCCCTCACAATGCGGTGCTGCGGAGTGTAACATCATCTCCATGTTGTGGAGGTTCATGGAGTCCTTATTGGGTTAACGGGGAATCCAGCAGTATGTTCATTAAACGGATATTGGCGATTTAGGGATGATCCATTTGAGATTAAAATGTTATCTTGAAACACTTGACATTATGGACTCTCCTTAATTTCTAAATGATTACAATTCTTAGTCGGCGTTGCTCGTTGCGAGACCCGGCCAGGCATGCACTAAACACTCGGAGTCAGAAACACCACTTGATTCTCACTAAAACAAATTAAAAAGAAAAGTGGAGAACGTATTGGATTTGCAATGCAATTGCAAATTACCTCCTTTTCTTCGAGATCATGGCCCCGGGTTGAATTTGCAACTCCCAAACCGACGGCGTAAAAATGTCGTTCTTATTCGTATGCTGAATTCTATTCCCAAGCGTAGGAATTAAGGTTGTCTAACATTGTAATACTGTGGGAATCCACAGGTCATCTCCATAGGGAGTGGTCTAAATTTGTTGATCCTTAGGAACTATTCTCCATAAAGTATGCAATTTAAAAAGGAAATTATGGGGTTGTGTTTGTTTGATTGAGTGATTGATTGATTTGAATATTTTAAAATAGAAAGATGATTGCTGGAATTCTTAGGTTTCCACTCACTTATGATCACGTAATTCCCACCTCTTAGTTTTACAGTCTCATCTAGGAGCCATTGATAAATGGTCTTCGATGGAAGATTTGTCTTTAAATGCTCTTTGAAAGAAAGATGATTGAATGATATTAAACACTGTTTGATTAATTACGACTCTTAGCTTGCATTTGTAATCAAGCACAACGTGTCTAGAGGATCTCTACGTTCACGTTGTCAGAGGATCTTAACTAAGGTTTTTACACAGTTTCTACAAGCGAATAATATCACACAATCCGTTGAAGTATAAAAGAGAAATTGAGGGAATATACCTTGATCAGGGTGAGTTTCCACCGTAGAATCCAATGAAGAAATTTAGAACTCCATGGAAATTATAAGGTAAATCATAATTGAAGGAATTGATTCATGAAGAAAGGAACTTTGAAAATCGAATTCAATTGTGAAATCTAGAATGAGAAAAGAATATAAAATTACGAGAATGAAGCTTGAGATGTATGTTCCTATTGAAAGATTACATGTGCTTGAATAAAAAATATCCCCCGAATTAAAGTCTTCAACCCTAATCTATAAAAACTTCGCCAAAACTATTGAAAAGAACACTTCTCTATGAAAACCTAACCCTCGGAATAAAAAGCTGCCTTCTCCTTGTGTCCTATAGCTTTTATACCCCTCTCCAATGTGATCCCGCATTAAAAGTTGATTTACAAGTGTGCCCTTGCGTTAAGATCGGATTCCTACTCAATTCCCGTAGTTCACACACAGGTGTACCGGTACATGTTAGTGGTGTACCCAGGTACACTTCCAACCCTTGTCACTTTTACGCATGGGTGTGCGGTACATGTTGAAGGTGTCTTAGGTGCACTTTGAGTCTTTTATGGGTGTCTGGGGTACATGTTGAAGGTGTCTGGGGTACACTTTGGTCCTGCCCTTGCATGGGTGTCGTTACATTGAAGGTGTGGAATTTTACTTTGCTCTACGGTGCTTTTCCGACGTGTGCAGTTCTGAAACTTCACCAATCGGTTGCCAACATCAACAATGATCCATATTTGCTTCTCGGACATAAATCTTTGTACAATTATGCATTAGACCAGAAAGACCTGCACAAGTCCAAAAGACACAAAAGCAATTAAAAGTACCTATCCTCACACAAAATGTGGGCAAAGTGTGACTTGAATGTGCTAAGTTCTGCTATAATTACTGCTCAATTGTGTATTCATCAATTATGTGGCCACAAATATGGCCAAGGTGAGGAAGTTTGAGGATGGCCTTAAGTTGTCCATCCGGGGCAAGATTGTAGGATTTCTCCTATAAGACATGGACTCTATGGTCAGGACGACTATGGCCATAGAGAGAAAGATAGAAGATGCACAAAGCATCCGAGATACGAGTGCTGGTGGCAAGAGGAAGGAAGATCAGCCTTCTTCTAGTTTGGGAAAGAAGCAAAAGAATTCTATTCCACGAGGATTTTAGGGACGGTAGCGGCTATAGTAGAGACGGACAGGGGCTTCAGTTAATTCGGGACATATGACATGTTATTTATGCCATCAGCCTGGACATATGAAGTGGGATTGCCCTCAAAGGTAAGGATCCCATGGTTTTGGGAGCACTTCAGTCCCAATCATCGGTCAGGACAGCGCGGACCTGATTTATTCCTTCCTTTGATGCGAGGCAAAAGGAACCAATACTCAGTCCTAAGTCTTTGCACAAAGGCGCTATACACTATACAAGCGAGGCTAAGAGAGGCGGTATAGGTCGGTGAGGTCGGACGGGCCTCACGGTAGAGGCACCCCAGGGACCGGGCGTCCCTACTGTTTGTGACACTGCAGACTAAGCTTGTTGATTAGTCTGATATACAGGGTATGTTTCGGCTCTCATACTTTTGATAAGAGTGTTGTTCAAATTCTGATGCATAAAATTCATGCTTATTGTTGCATCATGTGTGAAAGGTTTGGGCTTAGAGGTTAAGACCTTGGAGAAGCCATTGTATGTGAGTTCTCCCCTAGGGACTAGGGTAAGTGTGAATCTGATATGTTGAGGTTGCGAGTTATAGATCTCTAGGATTATACTCATAGTGAACCCGAGGGTCATGGACATGTTAGAGTTTGATGTCATCCTTGGGATGGACTGGTTGATGGCACACTGAGTCGTCGTTCATTGTGAGCGTAGGAGAGTTACAGCCTACACACAAGATGGTACTCGTGTTACATTTTAAGGGCACAATCACGATGCTTTACCCCAGACCGTGTACGAATCCAAATGACATGGACCGTTGATGGGTTGGTTAGCAAGCCTTACCTAGAGGATGAGGGGACAGGATTTGGGTCTACCTCGAGTAGTTTGCAAGTATGAGGATGTTTTTCTGGATGAGCTACCGAGATTACCTCTGCACAGGGATGTAGACTTTGTCATTGAGTTACACCCTAGTATGTCACCCATTCTATGACTCCTCATAGGATGGCGCCGGTTGAGTTACAGGAACTCAAGGTCCAGATACAGAAGTTGTTGGACAAGGGTTTCATTAAATCGAGCACTTCACCATGGGGCGCTCCGGTTCTGTTAGTAAAGAAGAAAGATAAGACCCTTCGACTGTACATTGACTACCGACAGTTGAATGGGGTTACGATCAAGAATCGGTATCCACTACCGAGGATTAGGACTTCACTTTGCATTACCATCCGGTAAGGTAAACGTGGTGGCAAATGCACTCAGTCAAAATTCATGGGAAATGCGGCTAGTGTAACTTCGAGTGCGGATGCTTGAGGCGTAGGACAATTTAATTTGCTTGATACAATGATCAGGCTCAGGGAGCGTTAGGGAGTTTGGTGGCTACACCATCCCTACTAAGCAGAGTGATCGAGTTCTAAGGGCAGGACGCAGAAATAGTGTTCATCAAGGATCAGATACAGTTAGGTATGGGTGACAAAGGCTAGGCTATCCACATAGATGGTAGTCTTTAATATAAGGGATGGGTTGTAGTTCCCCCCGGTTGCGAGATGCGAAGAGGATATCCTCGGGAGTTCCACTTTGTTCTCGATTTCTTGTGCGTCGAGTGAAGCGCAGATGTATCGTGATCTTTGTCGCTAGTATTACTGGAGCAGGATGAAGCGACACATTGGAGATTTCATTCGACCCGATTGTCTCACTTTATGCCCGGCGGGTAAAGATTTGAGCATCGAAGCTAAGCAAGGCTACTCGACCATTGGAGGTAGCAGTGGAAGTGGAGCATATCACGATGGATTTTATGACGCTTCCCACGGTCTGCGAGAGCATGACATAGTGTGGGTGATGAGTGGTGACTCCACACAAGTCGACACATTTTACAACGTGTATTCACATTCAGAGAATTTCTCGGTTGTATATTCGAGAGATTGTCAGACTACATGGAGTCACTTAAGTATCATAGTGTCGAATAAGTCTGATTTACATCACACACTTTTGAAGAGTTTCAAAAGGCCATGGGAATAGTTGACAATGGCGCTCGTTTAAATCTCGGATAGATGGTGATGGAGAAGACCATCTGATTTTAGAGGGACATGCTACGTGCATGTGTCACGGTCTCCAAGGGTAGTTGGGAGGGCATTTACCCTTGAGTGGGTCTTGACAACAATGGTTATGATGATATTTAGATGGCACCTTTTTATGGGCTTTATGGGAGTCGTGGCTCCTGGTTGTTGGACGGAGGTGGGGGAGAGTTCCATCAGCGAATTAGGATCTAATTAGAACATCTTTGAAGAGTGGATTTGATAAAAATGCGTCTTCTCGCCCGAAAACAGTTAAGCCGAGAAACTCTGGCCAAACCCAGACGGCGTCGATCTCTAGAGTTCGAGGTGGGTGATCACATCTTCTTGAAGATGATGCCTAAGAGATGACCGGTTAGATTCGGCAAGCCAGGGAAGCTAGCGCCGAGGTATATTGGGCCCTTCGAGGTAATCGGGAGGGTGGGTACAGTTTCATATCGGTTGGCGCTACCACCGAGTTTATCAGTTGTCCATGAGGTGTTCCACGTCTTCATGCTCTAGGAGTATACTCCAGATCCAGCTCATGTAGTGGATTGGGAAGAGATTATTGTTCATACTGATAGGACCTTCGAGGAGGTACCAGTGCGTATCTTAGATACCCGGGATCAGGTTTTACGACACAAGACCATGCGACTAGTTAAAGTGTTGTGTCAACACCGAGGAGTGGAGTCAACTTGGGAACTCGAGGACACGATGCGGGGCCACCCATCCTTTCCTATTTGAGGACGAAGGTGCGTGGTCTAATATTTGGTACTAGAATCATTACTGCATATGCATTTGTTTGTGTGTGCTAATATGTGTGAATTTCGGGGATGAAATTCTATTAAGGGAGGAAGAATGTAAAACCCGGGAAAAATTCAAATTTTCTCAATAAGGGTAAAAAGGTAATTTCAATTGTAAACCAGAAATTTTCTAGATCTCGAAATGATGAAACGGACTTCACCGTTGAATTCGTCTCGCGAAATCTAGTTACCCCATCGAATTTCATCGGATTCCGAGATAGTTGGAATTTCACGTTTTCCGAGACATCGGGGTCGGGTGACACATGGCATGATCATGTGGATGCCATATGGAACCTCAAGGGAGTGACACATGGCAAGAGCCATGTGGTGCACTTGGAATAAATGGCTCACATTGAGCCATGTGTTACATGATGTAATAAAAGGGAAAAAGAAAATTAAGAAAATAAGGAAGAAAAACATGGTGATGACAAGTGGCCAAGGAGGAAAGTGGGGGGAAGTTTCCCCCACTTGATCCATACGGGTGATGGTAATTGATGAGTCCAAAAACTCATTAGATTTTTAATCCATTTTTCTGAGTATGTTACGAGATAAATGTGATTTAATTGCAGAAAAGTGGATGATTAACTCAAATTTCATTTGCGGGAAAATCTGTGAGAAACTTAAATCTTAAGCGAATCGAGAAGAAACCGGTACAGGAGAATTAAGGTCCATGACTAAAAATTTAAGTGGCGGCGGGGAATGCTGGTTGCGACAAATTCCAAGTCCGACATCAGCAGTTCCGACTCGAAGAAAAGAAAACTTGAACAAGTGAAGTCGTGACTTGAAGAAGGAGGGATTGCGACAAAGAAAGCGTGGTCGAGACTAAAGTAATCAGGGAAGAGAAATTCCATGTCAGCGACATCACTTTGATAATGCGACACTAACGAGAAATGATGTCGTACCACTGCGAAGTCGCGACAGGATTCGTCTATGAAGCCACGAGAGAGGTTTTTTGCAAAAGAAAGAGGTTGCAACCAGGTTTTTGGCAAAGGCTCCATTCGAGGTCGTGACATCATTACGATGTCGCGACATACAAACTCTGGAAGATTTAAGGTGCGACCAAAGATAGAGTTTGGAAGGAGGTTTCAACTGTAGCGAATAGAAACACTTGCGAGGGCTGAACTGCGACCTTCACAAGTCGAGGATCGAAATGATGTGCGACCACTCGGTAAGGTCGCGACATGAAAATGAGCGAGAAGAGAATTGATGTCGCGACATGTAACTGGAGTCGCGACACGGAAATCGTTGGGAAGGAAAATGGTTGCAACATAGAACTAAGGTTGCGACACAAAAGAAAATAAATAGAAACAAAAATTTGCGACATCACCATGAGTCGCGACATAAATAAAAGATGTAAAGCAAGAAGACCACCAACACGGTGCGACGAGAATCAGAAGTCACCACATAAGTCATCATACAAGCAGCCAGAAATTAGTGCAACCTAAAGCGATGTCGCAACTTCGAGATTTGGAAGAATAGGAAGACAATGATGTTCGCTGACATGTAAGCGAGATTGCGAGCATCAACAACGGAAGGAGCGATGAGCAAAGAGGTCGCGACCACAAATGTCTCATGACCATTGATCAAAGGCATTTGCAAGACAAGCGGTTTTAACCTAAGAAGAAGTCGCGATCCACGAGCAATCAAGACAAGTCATGTCGTGACATCAACTTGAGGTCGCGACATAGTTCAGTGAGCTGGGCTTTTTCTTTGGATTTCCACCTAGAGCATTTTAGGGATTCGGCCAGTTTCTTTTGCGGTATAAATGAATGGCTGTAGAGAGTAAAGGGTAGTTTCATAGTCTTCACTACCGGAAAAGGGAGAAGAAAGGAGGAACTCAGTGTATATTTTAAGTAGATTTTAATTTTTAATTTTAATTTTTTTATTTTTGGTTTTGAATCTGTGGTATGCGAAGGCAGTAAGTGGATTTTAGATCTATTATTTTTCTGAAGCATTACTTCCTGAAAATTTATGAAATCTAGACAAATTCTTGGAATTCATTTCTTCTTAGTTTATTGCGGTCCCCAGGTGGTTGTACGTGATCGATTACTCCATTTCTTAGTCGCAATGCGATGTCAGGCCGCTCTCGCTGGTTGATTTACATTTAGTTACAGTCTTTCTTGCACAATTATGGAGAATTAATTTGGGTTCGGTTCTTACTTAATCGGTATCGTTTTGAATGGATAAGTTCCCAATGGTAGTACTATGCAGTTGAGAATGTATCTTACTCACGATATCGGGATGCCCTCTGCGTGACACAGAGATGGAGATTCGTGAGAGTTGAGAGCATTCTTTTCTGGGTATGTTCGACTACCATTGACGAAATGCTGAGCTCTGAAAGTTCATTTTGATAAATCCCCCATTCGCTCATAATTGAAGTTGGAGGGATGTATTTAACAATATAAATAATCAGATATTTCACCTTAATCTATAGGTTAGTTCCAATCCCCATGTTAAGCTTAGATATAATCAAAGGAAGGATAAAGCGGTAGATGGAGTTGAGCCACCCGATTAAGTAGTAGAAACTTTGTGAAAATCCTGAGAAGGTAAAGCGAAAGTTCTGCTGTCAACAGGAAATGGGTGTGAAGTATTGAGAAGAAAAATACCTAAGATCTTACAAGAGTTTGGAATACGGTGTTTGGTTTGATCTTGTCTTCGAGAGAAGCAAGGATATCCAATCAATGAATATGGAGAAATCCAATTCCAATAATTAGGAAATCCTGGACAATAACCGGATCCATACATAGAAACGGAAGCGATGGGTTTAGTCTTTGGAATTAATTGTTCCATTGTATTTCATTGATAGTTTTTCGTTTCTCACGAGGAAGCGGATTCAATCCTTCATTTGTATACAATTTATTTTCATTCATTTACTTTTGTTTTTAGTTTAGTTTGAACATATTTTAATAGTATAGGATTTTAATTTGGGTCGTGTAGGTAAAACCTTGGCTTATGAGTTTGAGTCGAAGCAGTATGGAATTTTAGTAGTTGGGGTAGTTGATGCATGAGTGCACTATCAATCTCTATGGGAATGATACTTGGACTTACATTCATATTTACTACTTGTATGACACATGCACTGCGGTGTCATAAATGAACCCTTACATTTAAGTCACTGAACATTAAGAAAATTATTTTATCAAACAAATTTATCCCAAAGTAACATGGATGCAAAGAGAAGTGTAAGGCTCGTAGCTATATTAATTTGAGGGGTTTAGTCTATATAGAAAAAGGCAAACAAGTTTTTATGGCGCCGTTGTCGGGGATTGAAAGAATTAAATAGATCAATATTCTGACAAAAGAAGGAAATACTAATTTTGACCTTTTAAGAAAAGAACAAAAATAGTTTTGCAAGCAGTGGCTACATCAGCCACTAATCTTTAACAAGCCATGTTGAAAATATTTTGTTTAGTTTGACTAATCTTATTAATTTGAGTGTGTTTTGATTTCAGGAGAACCTTTAATGCATAGGAAAGCGAGTTACGACTGATTCTAGCGGACAGAATTGGAGAGAACGCACCAGGAGCTTAAGAAAGACAAGCGAGAAAACCGCGACTATGGAAGATGAGAGACATGACCGAGAGCGGCGGAGCGAGGAGGACGGCAACGGAAGGCCTCCCATTGCGACCTGATGGAGGATTTCTAGAGGCCTATTATTCGGGAAGAGTATTACGCAATCGAGACTGACCCTCTTGTGGATGCAAATAATTTTGAACTAAGCTTGGTACTTGATTCTGATGGTTCGGCCAACATCGGTTCTTTGGTCATCCGCAAAGACCCAAGCGAGCACACAGGGAAGATTTCTCGGGATGCCATCTGATGAAGGCGAGAGCGATGTGAGACGGAGGTGATAAAGTTGCATCTCTTTCCATTTGCTTTGAGAGATATAAGCGGCCACATGGTATGAATCATTACCATATGGTTCGGTTGATACTTGGGAAGAAGTAGTAGGAAGCCTCACTTGGCGGGATTCTTTCCCCATCTCTCACTTCGGAGAGAAGAAGGGAGATAATAGTATTCCAACAAGGGAAGATGAGCTTATATGGCTTGGGAAGATTCGAGGTTGCGAAGAGGTGCGATGCATGGCATAGATTTGAAGACCCGGATGGACATGGTATCATGCTTTCGTAATTACATCTAAAGGGTATTATCGATGCTTCATCATTTGTGGAGCATTCAAGCGAAAAGTCTTTGAAGAGAGGCGAGAGATCGATAGAGGCACGGAAAAATGCAATATGGAAAGCTCCATCACGAGTTTTCAAGAGGAAATAAGCCCGGAGGAAAGGGGTCGTGGGTGAGAGTAAGATGACAGCCATGGAAGCAAAGTTGGATGCTATAATGCATAGGATGGACAAACAAGAGAGAAAGATGCACACTACTCATGAAATAGGAGCAGTGTAAAGAGAACTTATGAGAAGAAGTGTTGAGGTGCCAACGGAAGAAGATTCTTATGGTGCTGAGGAGGTTAAGTACGTGAACGAGACAAGAAGCTATCATTTCAAGCCGTCCTTTGCTACACACTACAATCCAGTATTTGAGGAACCATGAGAATTTCTCACATGGTGGAGGGCGTACAAGGCTGAGGCATGGGACGGAGATCACCGACAAGGATATCGCGGCCACGAGGTTCTAGCAGCCCGTAAAGGGAGGTGGCGAGAAATGAATACTCGAGGTCGAGAGGAGGACTCGACCATTTGAAGAACAAATGATCACAGTTCATGGGGGCAGCCAAGAGGCTATTACAATTCCATGAAGCGAAACTATCGACTTGGAAGCTTTCAAGTCGATACTCAAATGTTTTGAAGAATGCTAGTGCCTCGTGAAAATTTGGAACCATAGTAGAATGTTGGCCTGAATATGCAAAATCGAGCAAGGGTACATTCCTAGTGATACTCGGAAAATTGTGCATGGCAATTCAACTAAAAGTGGGAAGGATTTGAGCGACAACGAGGAAGGACGAGAAAGGAAAGAAGGGCGGGGCGAGGAAAAGAAGAGGCGAAAAGAAGGGAGAGAAGAACGGCCAGTTAGACATTAGAAAGTAATGACCGAGAAAAGAAGGAAGAAGTACCGGCTTACACACCTTCGATTGCCATTTCCTGAGACTTGAAGTCGAGAAGAGAAGAACAATTTTCTAAATTCTTGGACATTTTCAAGAAGATAGAAATAAATATCATTTGCGGGAGAGTATCCAGTCGAAACGCCTTTTTATCACGAAATTTTGAAGGAATCTTGAGCAAGAAAAGGAAGATAGGTGAGGAGGAATAGTGAACTTGGTACTTCACGGGTGCCATTATCTAGCAAAAGCTCAGTAAGATGAAAGAATACAAGCGGTTTCACCATTCCCGCATTGTTCCATAGGGAAATATGAATTAGCTTTATGTGAGATTAAAGCGCTAGTATAAATGTGATGCCTCTATCCCGGTTGTGCGAGAGACTTAATTTGGGGGAACTTACTAGCGACAATTACATTGCGGATGGGCGATAGATCGATGAAGCACTGACGGAAGGCATTCTTGAAGATGTACTTGTCAAGGTTGGGAAATTCATCTTCCCAGTGGATTTTGTTATCATGCAGATGGAGGAAGATACCTAAGTTCCTTTGTTACTGGGAAGACCCTTCTTAGCAACTGGAGCTACCTTGATAGATGTACGAAGGTGAGCGACCTCGAGTTGGAAATGAAGCTTGAGTGCATTTTTAATATTAATAGAGATGCGGAACATCCTAATGTAGATGCGAGACAGGTTGTATGCATTTTGTAGAAACAATAGCCTTCTCGATCTTGAATTGAATACTAATTGTATCCTTGACACTCTATCAATACAGAAATTGAGATGAGGTACCGATATCTTGAGAGTCTTGATTGTGAAATCTGCCGCCGCCAAATTTGTTTAACAAGAGCTTGATCTAAGTATAAAGTAGAAAGCAGTCAAGATGAAGTATGCAGCCTAAGCAGCAAACTCTTGAGCAAGCTAAGTGCGAAGGGCTAACATTGAAAGAATTGCCCGAGTCATTTGAAATATATGAGTTTTAGAACCCGGAAAAGAGAAAACCAGTTATCATATCGATTTGCATTGGTAGGTGAAGAGCGAGAAGTTCTTTAGTGGTGAGAGAAAATCTGAGGAAGCGGTGCATGGTCGATTGAGAGATCCCGAAGGGTATCGGCCCCTCCATTTGCAGCTGCACAAAATATTCTTTGGATGATAATGCAAAAGAAACTTCTATTGAGCATCAAGGAAATTTGAACCAGTTATGAAGAAGTTGTGTCGGAAAAGAAGTTACGAGTAGTTTAAATCACGGGTTTATATATGCTATATCGAGATAGTTCTTAGAGTGAAAGCCCGAGTGCATGTGGTTCCCCGAAGGTGGATTCAGTGATCGAAATTAAAGAATGAGCCAGTTCACAAGATGCGTGACAAGATGGAGGGTGTGTATTGACTACGAGAAAATTGAATCACGCAACGAAAGGATCATTTCCCTTTGCCTTTCATTGATCGAGATCTTTGGATAGGGTTGGCGAGGACACCCTCGTTTTGTTTTCTTGATGGATACTCTGGATATAACAAATTTCTATTACTTTGGTGGTAGAAAACTACTTTTACATGCTCATTTGGTACTTTTGCTTTTAGGAGAATGCCATTTGGTTTGTGTAATGCTCTAGTACCTTCAAGATGCATGATGTCTATGATACTACGATACGCGAGGAAGAGTTGTGGAGATCTTCATGGATGATTTTACGGTGTATGGATCCGATTTTTGAACTTGATGCACTGCATAACACAGAGACAGTACTTCAAAGTATAAGGAATGAAGTCTAGCTCGAGATTGGGAGAAATGCCATTTATGGTTCACGGAAGGGAATTGTCTTGGGAGCACGTGATTTAAAGGCGGGGCTTGAGTAGACCGAGGCAAAAGTTTCAATTATAAGAAATCTTATGCCACCCACACCAGTAAAGGGAATTAGAAGTTTCTTAGGACATGCTGGATTTTATAGAAGATTTATCGAGATTTCTCAAAATTGCTAGGACCACTATGACATCGGGAAAAAGATACTAATTTCATTTTACGAACTCGCCGTAAGCTGAGGAAATTCAAACCAGATCAGTCAAGCTCCCATCATGGCAAAAACCAGAGATTGGAACGGTAGAATTTGAAATCATGTGTGATGCCAAGATTTTGCAAAATGGGGAGCCGTATTAGGACGTAGAAGATGAAAAAGTGTTCAAGGGCCATCTACTACTAGCAAACCTTTAATGAAGCTCAAGAAAATTACTTTATCACTGAAAAGGAGATGCCGCAATAGTATTTCTGCATGTGAAAAAATTTAGGCCATACATTTTTTGGGGGTCCCATGTTGTTATACACACCGATCAAAAGAATTACATCTAAGGGCAAAGAAAGAAGCAAAGCCAAGATTGATCGATGGGTACTATTATTGCAGAATTTGATTTAGAAATAAAGACAAGAAGGGTAAAGACAATGCGATAGCTGATCACTTGTCAAGAGTAGAGAAACCCATCACAAAGAGATAAGGAAGAGAAATAGCAGAAAATTTTCCGTATGAGCGCTTATTCCGGGGCTGTCACCCAATCACCCTGGTATGTTGATATTGTGAACTATTTAGCTTGTGGAATTATGCCACCGGAATTCAGCTACCAACAGAGAAAGAAGCTAAGGACTAATAATATGCAATTTACATCCTGAATAACTGATTATATTGTTTAAAGAGAGCTGATCCTTACATGAGATGTGTACTCATAAGAGCAAAAAGCAAGATTTTACAAGAATGTCATGCATCACCATATGATGATGATTTTATGTAGATAAACAGCCCACAAAATTCTCCGCCAAGATTTTACCGCCTACTATTACGATTTTTTTGAATGGGTGAAGTTATGTGATCTATGCCAAAGAATGGGAAATATCATCATAAGGCAATAAGATGCTCCATGTAAGGATCCTGGCAGTAAATTGTTTGATGTGTATGGGGAATAGATTTTATGGGGGCCTTTTTCCGCTTCATTTGAACATAATATTACATACTCCAGCAGGATTATGTATCAAAATGCATCGAGGCGTTGTATCATTCAAAGAATGACTTAATGTCAAACAGATTTACAGTGAATATTCTCAGCAGATTTAATTTAACTATAATTAGTAATGGAGGGAGCCATTTTGCAAATAAGGTGTTTGACAAACTCATGAGCAGATATGGTATCAAACACATTATGAGCTTGGCTTATCATCCTCAAACAAATGGGCAAGCTGAAATTTTCAACAAGGAGATAAAGAGAATTATGGAAAAGACTGTAAGTTCCAACATAAGAGATTGGTCTTTGAAGCTTGATGATGCACTCAAGCATACAATCGCTTTAAAACTCCATTGGACTGTCCCATATAGACTTGAGTTTTGAAAACCTTGTCACTCTACCTCTGAGCCAGAGAAATATAAAGCTATGTGGGCCATCAAGAAAATTAATTTTGATTTTAAAGTCATAAGGAAGATAGGTTACTTCCATTAAATGAATTGGAAGAGTTGAGGAATGAAGCCTATGATAGTGCCATATAATCTACAAGGATAAAACAAAAATGGTATGATCAATCAATTTTGGAGGAGGGAATCGGCGCGAGACTCATATCTTGTTATTCAACTCGCATCAAGACTCTTTCCGTGAGTTTTAAATCAACGCAATAACATTACAATACATCAAGCACACGCTTGTAAAGGGTGACACTTAGAACCAGCAATCATGAAGAGTTCAAGGTTAATGGCCAGAGATTAAAGCACTTACCCTTGGGAGAAAGCAATTGGAAGAGTAACTTTGGTTTGAACATGAAACTGAGAAACAGTAATTAATGGCTGGTAGTGTCCTAAATAAAGACTAAAAATCGAAAGCAGCCTTTGTGGAAGGCAACCACAACTTCAGTTTGTTTTTAATATTTTTTCGCTATAGTTTACAATTTCTTTGTTTAAATTTCTACATCTTATTGTGACTTATTCATTATTAATTGAAGAGTAGGTAAATATATTTTTTAGTTTTACAAAGATAATGAAGATTGTGCAAAAGGAGCATCTCGTAACTCAAACTTCAATCAGCGATAAGAGACCAAAGGCAGATTTTCTTGATTTGATTTTAAAATTTATCTTTAATATAGCATGATTGAAAGTTTGGAGGAATTTTTATCTTGTTTTGGTGCTTAAATTTTGAATGTGATGCATAGTGGAAGTTGTTGAAATTTTTGCATGATGAACATTAATGAGCAGGCTATTTTGATTGAATTGAATAAATTGAAATTGCTTGTGGAATGCAGCGAGGTTTCTGCCGCAACATTAATCCAAAAGTTGCAAACCAAGAATGCCGGATGAAAAATAAAAAAAGTGGGAAAGAAAGTCAAAATAATGAAATCGAGGTCACGAACAAATGCAAAGGGAAAGAACATTTTTATGTTGCAACACCAAAGTCCCTGTCGTGACCACATTTCAGGTCACAACCAAAAATTTTGAAGTTGCAACCAAAATAGTCCAAAAGTCAATAAAAGTGGATTTTAAAACCTCTCATTTTGGGCGTCCCAGCAGTAAAAAAAAAAAAAAAAAAAAAGAAAACTAAATTCATTGAAAATCATTGATTTAGAGGCTCAATATTTAATGTCGCGACTCCTATATCGCTGTCATGACATTTAACCCAGCATCTAATATGCTTCAAATTCCATTAGACTACGATACACCCCAACCTTCGGCCAAGATCATCTATTCGGGAATCTTTGAAATAAATAGTTATTAATGCAAATATGTAAAATCGTCTTGATTGAACAAATTTGTTTGGTTTGCTCAGTTTCAAGGAGAATAATCAGAGGGAATTTAATAAAAACGATCAATATTCTCACCAAATTCCCAAAACCTCTGTTGGAAATATCAAAAGAGCATAAATTCGAGAAACCTCATTCAATTCGAGAAACCTCATTCAATTCATTCATCGAAAATTTAAAGAAAGAATAAATGGCCTTGTAGTTCCAAAGAGACGCAAATCACTATAAAAGGATGGGAGAACAAAGGAAAAATAAACAAAGAGAATGGAGAAAAGGAAGAATGAGAGAGAAAAGCCTAAGGTTGCACACAGAGTTTATGGAATGAATGGAGTCGGAAAACAAACCAATTCCATTCTTTATTCCATAAAACGCTGTGTAATCAAGAGAGTGGTTGATGGGAAAGGAATTGGAAGAAGGGTTAATTAGAACCCATCAACCAGAGAAGCTCCAAAGAAAAAGGGAGAAAAGGCTCCACTTATCAGACGATCTTGTTCACGGTCGAATCACTCTTGTGGAGTGAGTCTGTCCGTGAACCAAATTTTGGAAGGGTGAGCGCAACCTCTCGCAGGGAAGATATAGGATTTTAGATCAAGAAATAGAGAGTTTTTCTTCAATTTAGTTGCTATCTTATTTGTAAGTGTGCTGCATTGCGTAATATCGAAATGTTTTGATATTTGAATAAAATTCTTGTTGACCTACAAATTGATTATTTATGAGTAGACTGAAATTTTGTTTTTTTGTCATTTTCTGTTTAGCATGATAAATAAATAAATGCCTTTTTGTGCATGAATCAAATAAATAATTCTGTTCTTTTCCAAGAACAGCAATTTTAGGAAGAATCAGGGCGTGAATGAGTAAACTGAAATTAGAATATTGCCTCAGACGTTAGTTCAGTTTAGTTTGCAAAAAAATTGGAAAATTGGTTATTGCCGATGGAACAAATTACTTGATGAAATAATGTAAGTAGACAAGAAATAAATACGCAGTCTTGAAGAAATAATACACTTGGGTCAACAAAACTTATGAAACTTTTACATAATTAGGAACATCTTCTGGGAGATTCATGATTGAGAATCCATAGTCCTAGAACTTGTTTGATTATTGATTGAGGCGAAATCTTAGGTGAAACAGCCAAGAAATGACAGCCATCCTGGCGCTTGAGCTTTTCTAAGCCTACCCTCAATATATGCTTAAGCATATTCTCTAGTTCCTTGATTTGAACCAAATAAGCCTTATTTCTTCAATAAACATCAACTGAAAAACCTAAATTCTCTTCCTTGAAATAAACTCCGCAAAGAAAGAGCCCCACCATCTGGGCTCAGCTCGTAAAAGTTTACTATAAAGGAAGAAACAAGTCTGGGAAAAATATTTCCAAATTTTTACAATGAAGGAGGTGAAGAAGTAAGAATGCTTGCCAGTAAAGGAATAAGTTTTGTCTTATGGCCTATTTCCTTGAACAATTGGGTCGTAGTAAGTGTTTTAACAATCTAGTACTCCTAATGCCAACTCGGTATGGGAGTTGGTAGCCCAAAGTTCTAAGATAATAGAAAGTTTCAAGAAGACAAACATTGCACTATTCCCAATCCTAGAAAAACAAAAGCAAAAGAGCTTCAAGAAACAAAGGAACTGTCTATCAAAGTATATGGAATTGAAATTCTTTAAAAAGAATCTCTAACACTCAAGATGAATCAGGCCAAGAGTGAGGAGAATCAGCAAGTACAAAGAAGGTGGTGGTTAAAGGCAACAAGTATAGAGAAAAGGTGGAACCGGGCAGGATTTACAACTTAAATTTTTCCATTATCTACCCAAATACCGTGCCCAACATTGTGCTCCGAAAGACCTCATGATTTTGAAGGTTGAATTTACTCACATTAGTGAGAGATCAACATGAAAACAAGCCATGACTTTGACAATCAGTCAGCAAAAACTCCTTAAGATTAACTAAATTCAACATGAAGACAGTGATCAAGACTCGCACACAATAATACGTAACAAGACTTGTTGAATAACAAACCTGCTTAAATACATTACTCATCAAGAAATTTGCACAGAAGCATATCATGTCTTATTCTTAAATCAAAAACTAAAATTTAAATGATGTTGGTATCCCTTTAATTCCATATCGGTTGGTGGAATGAGAAAGACTGGCATGAATCAAAAATGTCCCAAAATTTTCTAAGCCTATTGTTTGAGGACAACAATTCTTCTTTCGGCTGGGGACAATTAAATTTGATGAGTCCAAAAACTCATTAGATTTTTTATACATATATCTGACTATATTACGAGATAAATGTGATTTAATTGCGTGTGCGGATGATTAACTCAAATTTCATTTTGCAGAGAATACAAAGAGAAACTCAAATCTGAAGAAAATCGAAGAAACCAGCCAGTGTGCAGATCGATGGTCACAACTCAAAAAATTTAAGTCGCGACAGAATGCTCGCTTGCCAAAGAAATTCCCAAGTCATGACATCAACATTCGGTCAAGAAATAGAAAACTTGAAACAAGTGAAGTCGTGACTTGAAGAAGGAGGTTATGGCAAAGAAAACGTGGTCGCAGACTAAAGGAAATAATCAAGGGAGTTCATGTCGCTGATTATCACTTTCGATGTCGCCGTAATAATTCAATCAAAGAAATGGATGTCGCACACCACTCGAGGTCGCCACAAGGATCCGCCTATGAAGCTATTAGAGTAGTTTTGCGTGTTACAGGGTTGCAAACCGCTAAATAAAGGTCCATGTGTCGCGACAGATCATTCGATGTCGCGACATACAACAGAAGATCGGCGCAAATCCAAAGATAGGAGTTTGAAGAATGCAAATCAGCCAAACAAGCACTTGCCAGAATCAACTTGCGGACCTTCACAAAGTCAAGGATCAGAAATGATGTCACGACCACTCATTAAGGTCGCGACCAAGAAGCCGAAATGAAATTTGATATCGCGGCATGTAACTCCGAGGTCGCGACCGAAAATAGGTGGAAAGAGGGTGCGCACAGTTGCAACCCGTGAGAACCTCCAGGTTGCAACCAAGAAAAGAAATGGGAAGTTAAAGAGGTCGCGAGCATCACCAGCGCAGGTTCTACATAAAATTAAAAAGATATGAAAGCAAGAAGACCACCACGATTACACCAAGGAATCCCAAAGTCACCACATGAAGTCATCATACAACAAAGCAAAGTGGTCGCAACCTAAACCTGATGTCGAACTCGGTCGGAAGAATAGGAAGACAATAATGTCGCTGACATTTAACCGAGGTCGCACATCACCGGCGAACGGCAGCAAAAAGAGGTCGCGGACTATAAACGCGATGTCGCGACCACAAACGATGTCGCCAATTAATCGATCAAAGCCGTACTAAGACAAACTAGTTGCAACCTAAAGAAAGCAGTCGCGACCGATCACGTAGCAATCAGCATGTCCGCGTCGTGACATCAACTTCTGAGGTCGCATATGTACGTTGAGTCGGGCTTTTCTTGGATTTCCACCGAGCATTTTGGGGATTCTTCGCCCATATTCTTTTGGCAAAGATAAATAGATAGTTGTAGAAGGAGTAGTAAGTTTCCCGTCTTCACTACCCGTGGTGAGAAGAAGAGGAATCTTAAAGTGTATATTTTAGAGTAGATTTTAATTTTAATTTTTATTTTTTATTTTTTGCTTGAATCATGTAACTATGCAGACGAGTAGAGTCGGATTTTTAGATTCTATTATTTTTCAAGTACCATCACTCTAAAATTTATAGAAACTGAGACAAATTTTCTAAATCATTTCTTCTCTGCTTTATTGTACTGCGTAGTTGGCACGTGATCTGCATCTATTTCTAATTGCATGCAAGAATCGAGCAGCCTCACGTGGATTTGATTTACATTTAGTTACAGTCTTTCCTGCACAATTATGGAGAATTAATTTGGGTTCAGCTCTTACTTAATCGGTATCGTTTTGAATGGATAAGTTCCCAATGGTAGTATCTAATACCAGTTGAGGGAATGTATCTTACTCTAATATCCAGGATGCCCTCTGCGTGACACAGAGACAGAGATTCGTGAGAGTTGAGAGCATTCTTTTCTAGGTATGTTCGACTACCATTGACGAATCACGAGCTCGAAGTTCATTTCTACAAATCTCCCCATTCCCAATTGAAGTCAGAGGGGTGGCTTAATAATATAAATAATCGAGAGTTCACCCAATCTATAAGTTCCAACTCCGCAGCACTTAGATCTAACTAAGGAAAGGATAAACCCATAGATCTGGAGGTTGAGCCACTAATTAAGTAGTAGAAACTTTGTGAAAATCCTGAGAAGGTATAGCAAAAGTTTTGGTGTCAACAGGAAATGGGTGTGAAGTATTGAGAAAGAAAATACCCCACTACAAGAGAGTTTGGAATACGTAGTCGGGTTTGACTCTGTCTTTTTGAGAGAAGCAAGGATATCCAATCAGTGAATATGGAGAAATCCAATTCCAATAATTAGGAAATCTTGGACAATAACCAGATCCATACATAGAACAGAGCAATGGGTTTAGTGCTAGAATTGACTGTTCTATTGTATTTCATTGATAGTTTTTTTCATTTCTGCTGTGAAACTCGATTCAATCCCTCTTCATTTGTATATTACTTATTTAATTCATTTACTTTTGTTTTAGTTTTTTTAACATATTTGGATAGTATAGATTTTTAATTTGTGTCGTGTAGATAAAACCTTCACTATGAGTTTTGAGTCCATACATTATGGAATTTTAGTAGTTGGGGTAGTTGATCTGTAATTCGCTATCAATCTCTGTGGGAATGATACCTGGACTTACATTCAGATTTACTACTTGTATGACCTGTGCACTTGCAGTGTCATAGACTGAACCCTTTTACATTTAAGTCATGAACATTAAGAGAAAATTATTTTATCAAACAAATTTATCCAAAGTAACATGGATGCAAGAGAAGTGTAAGGCTCTCGTAGCTATGTTAATTTGAGGGGTTTTAGTCTATATAGAAAAAGGCAAACAGTAATACAAAAGAGAAATTGAGGAGAAAAGAGGAAAAGGAATATAAGAGAAAATGAGAAAAGAGAAAATGGAAAGAAATGAAAAGAGATAAGGATGGAACAAACAAGAGAAGGAAGTGCGGGTGGATAAGGGAAGAAAGAAAAGAAAAAGAAAAAAAGATAAGAGAGCAAACAAGGGAGGGAGGGAGGAGAATCAGATAAAGAGAGAGAGAAACAAAAAGGGAGATTTTCCGGGCATTCCGATAGTAGAATCTCGACAGTCCGAGAGTAAAAGTTGATCCACGTATCGAGGGCTATGCATGGGTACCAAAATCTTAGAGTTTCGTCAAACTCCGTGAGGTAAGGAATTTCTCCTACTTGGATTATTTTTAGTCTAAAGGCCATTTAATGGCATAGATTTGCCTGGGGTCAAATCAAGCCGGTGTTTCAAATTCCAAAATTTTGGGACTCGAATATTGGAAAATTTTGGGACTGGGTTTCAAACAAATTCGAATCAGGTTGGGATGGTTTGGTTTCGATCTCGGGACTGATGTCCTCGGGTTTTGTGGTGAGTTTTGGTGTCCTAGTAGTTGGGTGACAAATGATCCAAAATTTTGTTCATAACAGTGTAGGGACCATGTGGTGCCCTGTTTTTATGGGTTCGAGATTGGGCCATTTTGTGTGTTATTGTTTGATCGAATAACATGCTGAGTGTGAAAATATTATGTTGAGATATACTATTTTGATGGATGTAAATTATATGTAGAAAATATAATTATCCATGTTAAATGTAAAGATTTAACTCTTATCAAGGTAATTTTGTATAGAGGCCATAGCATGAAATTGCATGATTGCATTTCATATGCACGATCACATCACGTTGAGTCGGGTGTGGGTGCATGTCGAGTGATCTCGAAAATGGGACAACATCCAAAATTGAGACTCACGGTAGTATAAAACAAAAATGAATGTAAATCACGTGTGTTTGGGCGTAGCAAGATGGGGTAGATCCCCCCCAGGGTGAAAGACCCAAATTTATATGCGGTTAGACATGATCACTAGTGGTGAAAGCCCGTAAAAATGTTGGAAGGCGTATGACGATTCTATGGTGTGACCTCGAAAAATGACGTGGCCCATAAATAACACACGGGATTTACTAAAATTAAATAAATTAAAATTTGAGGGTTGTCCAATGGTTTAAGTCATTGGGTGAAACACCAATGACTGGTTTTTCACACTTGGCATTAGGTAGAGAGTCGGTTCGACTGGGTTGTGGGCATGAGAGTCTCCATCTCATGCATGACAATTTTAACATTCCATATAGGTAATATTGATATGGAATATGATTTGATGCTTTTATGTACGCCATTGCATGTGCATTTTAGCGGAGTAGACCTTATAGGGAAAATTTTCTATCGGGGCATTGCTCACCCTTGTTGTGGGAAATATTTTCAGAATTCAGGTATATTGGGAGTCAACCGGTCCGTGGAGTTTTGTTGTGAAATGGCCAAATCAGGGCTCATTCATATATATTTTGTATATTCTAGAGTGAATATCCAGCCTGTTATGTAAATAATGTTTAGAATAGAAACTTAGTTTCGGGATTGTTCCAGTGAAGTGTTAACATTTCCTAGACCTTTTACTTTCTTTTTAAATTTTATAGAGGTAGTAGGATTGGAAGAAATACATGAAAAAAATTGCAAGGGTAGAGAAAAACAAAAACACCCAAGCATCGCCTCTATTTCGGCTTCTCCGTCAGAATAGGAATCGCTCTTGAAACAGAGAGTCTCCTGGTCGCGACGCAGACTATGGGCTCCTTGTTGCGATAGTGCCTGCGTGTGGCGAACGATGAGTTCTGTCGCGATAGAGAATTCTTTGTCGTGATAGACTTCCTATTGTGTTCTGTCGCGACAGAGATTCTCTAACTTCTTAAGGCTTTCTATCGCGACAAAGAATCCTGGAACATGGGATTTTCCATGTCGCGACAGTGCACGGTCGAGGCGCGTGGCGATAGAGCACCTTAAGAGCGCATAACGCACACGTGGCACGCGCAACAGGAGTCTTAGTGCGCACGCCATCTCGACGTAGTCGCTGCAGTCAAAGGCAACTGTTATGCATCGCTTGAGATAATCGTCTCAATATGACCAGCCATGGACACCGTATCATGAGGTTTACGACTGATTTTCCAACCAGGAACCCGAGTACATAAAAAAAAAAACGACTTTAAATTTGAGGCGTCACATGCTCATTAAGTCAGCACATTTTCTAGCGGTGCGGATGACTTTCACACTGGAGGAATTCTGTCGATTGTACATTAGAGAGATTGTTCGGTTACATGGAGTGCCAGTGTCCATAGTATCAGACATAGATCCTAGGTTCACGACACACTTTTGGAAGAGTTTTCAAAAGGCTATGGGGACACAACTTGGATCTAGTGCTAATCGTGTTTCATCCGTTGTACATATGGTCAACAAGAGACCATATACATGTTTTAGAGGACATGTTGCGAGCATGAGTCTTGGATCTTAAGGGTAGTTGGGAAGAGCACTTACCCTTAGTAGAATTCACCTACAACAACAACAGTTATCAGGCGAGTATACAAATGGCACCCTATGAGGCTTTATAGGGGAGGCCATGTCGATCCCCGATTTGTTGGACAAAGGTGAGAGAGTGTTCCATCACTGGCCTAAACCTGATTTGAGACACCTCTAAGAAGGTGGATTTGATACAGAAGCATCTTCTCACGGCTTAGAGTCGGCAGAATAGCTACGCCGACAGACGGTGTCGACCTCGAGAGTTTGAGGTGGGTGATCACGTCTTCTTAAAGGTGATGCCTAAGAGAAGAGTGGTCAGATTTGGCAAGCAAGGGAAGCTAGCGCCGAGGTATATTAGGCCCTTCAATATACTCAAGAGGGTGGGCACAAGCAGAGCACGGTTGGCGTTATTACCGTAGTTTATCGTGTCCATGAGAGATGTCTCCACATTCCATGCTCCTCGGAAATATACCCGTATCCAAATTCATGTAGTGGATTAGGGAGAGAGAACTGTTGATACTGATGTGACCTTCGAGGAGGGACTAGTGCCTATCTTAGATAGTTGGGATCAGGTTTTGCGACACAAGACCATGTGACTAGTGAAAGTGTTGTGGCAACACTATGGAGTGGAGGAGGCAACTTGGGAACGCGAGGACACGATGCGAGCCACCTATCCTTTTCTATTTGAGGACGAAGGTGCATGGTCTAATATTTGGCACTAGAATAATTACTACATATGCATGTGTTGAGTGTGCTAGTAGGTGTGAATTTCGGGGATGAAATTATGTTAAGGGGGGAAGAATGTAAACCCGAAAATCTATTATTTCGAATATAGAAATGTATTTTCAGCAATTGAAACCTAAAATTTTCTAGATCTAGAATGATGAAATGGATTCCCACTGCTAAACAAGTCTCACGAAACTGACACCTCACACACAAATGACTTCACATTTTTCGAGGCAATCGTAGTGTTCTGGTGACACATGACATGATCATGTGGATGTCATATGGCACCCTAGGGGAGTGACACATGGCATGGGCCTGTAAAGAGACCAAATGATGTATATGTGAAGATATGGCCAAGGGAGTGAATGTGGCAAATACTCAAAAACTGATTTGAAACAAAAGTAAGTGTACTCAAAAACTGAAATGAAAAGTATTACCAACACTCAACCCCTTTCCGCAAGTGCACGGGTCATACAAGTAATGTGCCGAATCTAGGGAGTCCGATATCGTAATTCCACGAGGATTGGAGGTTCTCTAATTGGAATTTGATCACCCCGATTACAAGGGCTCTTCACTATTTAGGCGATCAAATAGGATGTGGAATAAAATCAATTTAATTGAAATAAAAACTGATTTAAAACTAATCCTAAAATCTACCAAATAAACAACTACTTAATTCTAAAAGGTATGAAGAAGAGAGTCACTAGGGATGGGGATAATTATTTACAAAACAGTTTGCATTTCTTTGAAAGTGCAACATTTGTGAGTTGAATGCTAGATTTTTCCAAGAGCAATGTAGTATAGCTTGGATTTCTCCATACACCATACATTTCACTATCTAACACACCATATTCCTTTTCAGGACAAATGGGTCTAAATAGCTACTTGTAAAATTTGGCATTCTTTAAGATTTGATTGTTTTTCTTTTTCAATACTACAACCATTTCTAGGACTCCAAGAATTTCGCCCCATGTACAGATAATGCAAGCTCTTCTCCAATGTAATCAGACCATTCTTCAAATCTAATAAAATTTTATATCTCCTTGATTAGATCTTTGCTAACACGGATCAAGATCCTTCATTAGACTAGAGAAACCTCCTCGATAAATTAAATTCCTTGATACATCATCTAATTAATCCTCACACCATGAGTACTAGTGATCTATCAAAGCACTTTTCGTGAGTTCATTAGTTCCAAGATATTAGTCTAACATACCCTAAAGTTACCGCTCTTTACCTCGTGAATCTCCATCTCTCGTCACTCGAGGGCCTCCCGAAATCGAAAGCAAAGATACAAATTCTTTTGGGTATAAGCTAATATTCGAACAATTCATTATATGAACAAGATCAATTATATAAATCGCATTCAAAACCCACAAAATAACCGAAAACTGCTAATCTAAATGTTCAACAATTAAACCCAACCCTGTAGGGTGTTTAATGTTCCACATCGGGATTCCAATCATCACTAATCAAACAAAAAGTAAGAAAATGAAGAAAGAAATCAAGAGAAAGAAGAGAAACCCTGCATTTGAGCTTAAATCTTCGCTCAACAAGAAATAAATTGAATATCTGAGTACAAACACTAAATCTCTTCAATAGAAATAAAATCGCTTCTAAACTACTCTAAGATCTATTAAAATAAAAATCATAAAGAAAACTAAGAAAATTGGCGCTTAGGAGAGAGAAAACCTATGAGAGAGAGAAAATCCGATTTTTAGCTTCAATCTTTATTCAAATATTAGTGAAATCTAATCATGTACAAGACCGAATATCTTCAATAGAAATAAAATATGCTAAAAATTACTCGGGATCTAAAAAGAATCAAAATGTGTAGGAAAAACTCGGAAAATTTGCGCCATGAGAGAAACCTCATGAGGGAGGTCAATCTTCCCGCTTCCCTTACCTAAAAACGAGTATATTTATGGTCCTAGGGTGAAATGGGCTTTGAAATTAGGGTCAAAATATCAAATTTTCGCCTTTTTGTTTCAAGATTTTTGGGTCGCGACCAAGTTTTCGGGTCGCTACATACTCTCCTCGGCTCACGATTATTGTTTTCCTCGGTCGCGACATACTTCCTAGTCGCGACATACTCTTCTCGATGAAGAACCCGCTTTTCTTCTCTCCAACTCGTTTGGCCATAACTTCATTTTAACTCCTGACGGCGTGTGAGTTCGTTGGAAAGCTCTTGAATGTAGAATGCAAATTAAGGAGGGAATTTGAACCATTTGATGTTCCGTATGGTACAGAAAACAATCTTCCGATGCACGAGACTCTCATTGACTCTTCTTGAAATATATTGCCTACTTTACAAATCACTTGTTTTCATCAATAATCCAGAAACCAAGTTTAGAGGAAATTTTATGAGTTTTACATGAATATGGATAGTTAAATGCACAATAGCATGAAATGAACTTCAAAACATAGATGAGTTTTGCACTCATCAACACCCCCCAACTTGAAGTTTTGCTTGTCCTCAAGAAAAGAAAAGAAAGAAGTTTCATCTCAAGCAATGGAAGAGAAGAGTTCATTTCACCCTTCTTTATTTAACCAAAACTCGAGTAATTGCTTGGTAAGGGTATGTGATATGTCTCAAGAATTACCCTTACAAGGAATATAGAGAATATGATCAAGATAATTTATTCATTTTAATAGTGAATTAATCTCATAATAGACAAATTTAGATCATGGTTCTCACTAGTGTGTGTGTGTGGTCTTCCTCTATCCAAACAATTGCAAGCTAGATGAGTTTATGAGAATTGAGATAAGTACGTGGATCTCCTAAGATAATTTATTTAGGTTCCATAGGCTTGTTGTTCTTATCACTCTCCACTAATGTAGGCACACACAACTCTCAAGATCAAGTAGGTCTTTATAAGCTTGTAATGTAAGGCTTGGGTAAAGGGTAGTTGAGTAGTCATTTTAGGCTAAAACTTACCCAAACATACATATTTTTCTACATTGACAGCTCCTACTCCATCCTCGGTTTTTACCATCAAAGCATAGTGACACCTCAAACACCCCAAAACTGCTTAGGTGCATCCTTCCATACTCCTCATATCACTTTTCTGCACAATTCTGCATTCTTCAACAAACACTGTTAGTTCTTTTCTTTAAGACAAGGTTATTAGAGCGGTGGTAACGTCAAACCCCTTAAGCTTCTACTCAACCCTTAGTGAGTTTTTAAATCAATAGCCCCCAGACCAATTGGCTTTAGGAAACTAGGTGTTGAGACACCCTTAGATTTACTTGCTCTAGGAAGGAAGGCTACTTGCAGGCTAGACTCAATTCTCCTCGACTTCTTTTATTGTATTTTGATTCTTTTACATTTGATATTTTTCGTTTTTTTTTTTTTTTTTTTTTTTGACAACCCTTTGATTTTCAACTTAACTCATTTCAATTAATTTGGGAGTTATTTTTCCTATGGAAAATAACTCCCCTAAACTGCTCTCACCACATTTCTCAATTATGTTCAAATCCTCATGTTATGTGAGTTTGGTTCTTTATTGAGGGATAGTGATGTATGAATATTAAGGCTTCAAACTTTGTTTTTTTTTTTTTTTATAAACAGAATTTTGCCTTTAAGGCTCAAAATATCTTGTACTAGAGGAATATGCATATGCATATTAATAGGTTAATTTGGAAGAATAATCTTTCCAAGGATGGCCTATATCCTTTCAATTGTTGTGTTGCCTAGGATTTCGCCTCAAGCTGATAATAACAAGTTTAGAACCTATGGAGACTGCAAAAATTAGATGGATCTTCTCATAAACCTTCTAACCCAAGCAAACTCTATTCAAGGGCACTTAGTGACCACCACGTGCATGGATTTCACCAGAGAAACCAATGACTAAATGTACTTATTAAAGAGATAACCCATTAAGCATTAAGTCCTCTTTAATATTGTCCATATGCCAAGGGTTCATTTATGGTCCTTATTGACATCACAACAACTCCAAGCAAAACTCAATTAACTCAATAAACTCTAACTAAAAAAAAATATACCAAACTAAGATGTAAGTTAGAAGCATCAAACAAAGTCATTATCCGTAGCAAGCACCGTAAAATTTCATCCTCAAAGTTGTCATTTGCAACATGGGTGTGACATGATAAACCAACCAAAATAAACACCCCCAAACTTGAGATGAACATTGTCCTAAATGTCTAGCAATGAGCAAAAGGAAGCAATAAAGTAAAGGGTAATAAAGAGAGTTGGGAAAAAGTGAACTCCCTTCGTAGTCTTGGCCACTTTGAATAGGAACCCGATGATTTTCGACATTGACATCGTGTAATTAATTTCGATACACTCTTGCTTTTCGGGAGCCATGAAAGTGGTTTAGCATTTTCTCAAACACATGGTGTGCATCAACTTCCTTCACCTCCAAATGAGCAGAGTTTTGATTCTTCAAAACCTCCTTCAATACATGCAAATCACTCCACAATCAACAATGATCCACAAGAACCTAAAAATGAACAACCAAGACACAAAAATTTTCTTCCATTAAATTCCTCTTTGATGCTTGGAATGATGATGGAAAGTCAGTTCAACAAAGGTAAGTTTGTGGGTTTGTGATGGCTTGAAGCTTGAAGATGATGGAGAGGATTGGGGAGGAATGTGATTTAGATTTGAGGATGAGAGATGAATTTGGAAAGTGGTTAGAAGTTAAGGTTGGAGGGAAAGAGTATGGCATAGAGTATAAAGTAGGGAAGAAGAAAATGGGGTTTTAAAGGGTTAAAAAGCCTTGTTTTCAGACCGTGGTGTCGTCACGTCAAGAATTCGCCAAGACCCCGTTTTTTATCCATCTGTTATACTCTATATCCTCTTATTTTAGCTCGGAATTGGATGTGTATGACCTCGTTGGAAAGCTCTTTCAATGTGGCAATGTGCTCATGGGGCTGAGGTGAACCATTTGGAGCCTCAACAATACAGAAAATCAGAATGTTCAATGCTGTCCAGTGTGATGATTTCTTAACTCCTTAGGTTCTCCCCGGCTTTGCTTCAGTTCATATCACTTTGCTATCCTTCTAAAAGTCCTTCATGCTTATATATTCTCTCAAAATTCTCCAATAGTGTAACCCTAATGCTTATCTGAAGTGCTTAAACTCATCTCTTATTCTCACTCTCTCAAGCATTTACTGTGCTTTGAATTATTCCAACTTTATATTTTAGTTCAATTTGGTTCTTTCATCTCAAAACCCGAAATTTGATGAGAACATTCCACTCCATTTTTTTCACACTTCAAGCACTATAATTACATCAACCACTTTCCAAATTCTTGCCTTGCTCTTGTAAACTAGTCATGACAAATATGTTGAGCTAAACTATCTTATTCAAACACTAACAACAGTTAAACACCGCTGGAATTTTCATCCCAACAAAGAAAAAAATGAAGAACAAATAAAATAATCCAAAAAAAAATAGAAAAGAAAAGAGAATGGATAGAATCCTTATTACTTAGCTTAGTCGCTCCCAAGAAGTTGTCTGCTTAGAGTCCAGCTAGTGACTCATTGGAAAAGTACTAGTGCTTCCATTTGATCAATCATTCATCTTGGAAAGCACTTCCTTCATAAACTATTCAGTCAAGGATGTTTCTCTTCGCACTTGAAGAGGGGAAAGAAACTCAAAATCCCCTTAATTATGGCTGGTGGTTCAGCCACTTTTCCAAAACAGTCCCCAGATGAAGTAGATGTAAACACATTTATGCTTATGGGACTGCTCAAACATGTGCCCTTGATTGAAGCAAGTCGAGAATTTTGCACATGGCTCTTCTTACTCCATCAAGTGAATGGTTGGTGAAGATTGAACTTATGCTCTCCTCACCCACAAGCAAGTGCGAGTTCTTTGATGTCAACTACGTTTCGGGCTTGAGAAAGAAGCAGCTCCCTTAGCATATGGAGAACTGTAGATCCCCTTCAATGCCCCAAGTCGCAGTGGGGAAAGTGAATGGCCTCAATCTTCACCAACAGCTAATAGCCATTACTTGACTTTCCTCTCTTCAATTTCAGTTTATCCACGAATGGCTCTTCATCCCCTGCTGTTTAGAGTGTCTTGTCTTCACTTCACCTCATTTTCACCTTCTTCCACGTATTTCAAGATATGAAATTTCTGCATTGTTCAGTCGAGCATCCATGTATCTAATGAGATTTTGGTAAAGTATTACTAGGAGAGGTCCTAGAAAATTGATCCTTGAATGCTTGACCAGTGTCCAATTTGACCTTCTATTTTTTCAATCTGAAAATTATAAGTGGACTTGGAAGTGGATGTAAATCAGAATTTCGCCGCGAAGACTACCCATCTTCTGCTCTCATCCATGTTAGTAAAATTCCGCTCCTGAAGAAACAATCCTTTTCTTTGAAATGTGGGGTTGAGCTCCCATCTGTAGTTGAGCTCCCTGATAAGGTAATACCCTTGTTCCATGAGTGGGTCATTCGCCAATTCTTTGATTCAAATGATGAATATGAAGTCAGTTTTTGGCTTCTATGAGGCACTCCATCTTCACTTGAATATTCCTCCATGAGTACCTACAAATAAGAAGAAAACAAAGAAAAGAGTACAAAAATACTAATAGTAAAAATAAAATAAAAAATAAAAATAAAAACCCGCAGAAACAACTCAACCAAAAATAAATAAAATAAAATAAAATTGCCTAAATTAGCAAATCACCCGTTTCAAAATGTCAACTCCACGAGAGAGTGAATTAAAGGCCAATCCTGTGCAACGACAACTAAAACTGTAAAGAGACCAAATGATGTATATGTGAAAATATGGCTAAGGGAGCGAATGTGTTAAATAATTAAAAACCCATTTTGAACAAAGTAGTACTAAAAACTGAAATGAAAAGTATTGCCAACACTCTCAACCCCTTTCCCGTTAGCGCACGAGTCATGCTGGGTAATAAAGTGGACTCAGGAGTCCGGATATCGCACTATGAGGATTGAAGGTTCTCTCTAATTGAACTTGATCACTCGATTACAAGTGGGCCTTTCATCATTTAGGCGATCAAATAGGATGTGGAATAAAATCAATTTAATTGAAATAAAACTGATTTAAACTAATCCTAAAAAAAATCTAACAACAAACAACTACTTAATTCTAAAAGGTATGAAGAAGAGAGTCACTAGGATGGGGATAATTATTTACAAAACGCTTTGCATTTCTTTGAAAGTAACATTTAGAGTTGAATGCTAGATTTTTCCAAGAGCAATGTAGTATAGTTTGATTTCTCCATACACCATACATTTCTCACTATCTAACACACCATACCCTTTCAGACAAATGGGTCTAAATAGCTACTTGTAAAATTTGGCATTCTTAAGATTTGATTGTTTTTCTTTTCAATACTACAAATATTTCTTAGGATCAAGAATTCTGCCCCTACAGATGTGGATAATAAAGCCTCTTTCTCTCCAATGTAATTGGTATCCGTCCTTCAAATCTAATAAAATTTTATATCCTGATTAGATCTTGCTAACACGGATTAAGATCCTTCTTCATTAGACTAGAGAAACCTCTGATAAATCAAATTGATACATCATCTAATTAATCCACCATGAGTAAATCTAGTGATCTATCAAAAGTAATTTTCGAGTTCATTAGTTCCAAGATATTAGTCTAACATACCCTAAGTTACCGCTCTTACTCTCAGGAATATCCATCTCCGTGTCACTCGAGGGCCTCCCGAAATCAGAGCAAAGATACAAACTTCTTTTTGGGTATAAGCTACTAATATTCCTAATGAATTCATTATATATGAACAAGATCAATTATATAAATTCAGTATTCAAACCCACAAAATAACCGAAACCCGCAAATCTAAATGTTCAACACCAAACCCCAAAACCCTTGGGGGAGGGTGCTTTAATGTTCCATTACTGATTCCAATCATCACTAATCAAACAAAAAAGTAAGAAAATGAAGAAAGAAATCAAGAGAAAGAAGAGAAAACCCAAATTTGAGCTTAAATCTTCGCTCAACAGTAAATAAATTGAATGTTGAGTACAACACCAAATCTCTTCAATAGAAATAAAAATCATTTAAAACTACTTAAGATCTATTAAAAATAAAAAATCTGCAAAGAAACTCAAAGAAAATGGGCAGTTTAGAGAGAGGAAAACCCATGAGAGAGAGAAAACTTGTATTTTAGGGCTTCAATCTTTGTCTAAACATTAGTGAAATCTCGAATTTCTCTGATGTACAAAGACCTAAATATCTTCAAAGAAATAAAATCGCTAAAAAATTACCTTTATCTAAAAAGAATCAAATGTGTAGAAAAACTGAAAAATTGCGCTTTAGAGAGAGAAACCCCATGAGGGAGGCTCTCCAATCTTCCCGCTTCCCTCTTTACCTAAAAAACGAGTATATATATGGTCCTAGGGTGAAATGGGCTTGAAATTAAGTCAAAATATCAATTTTCGGCCTTTTTAGGTTTCTGCAGCATTTTTGGTCGCGACCAAGTTTTTGGTCGCGACCAAGTTTTTTGGTCGCGACATACTCTCTTGGTCGCGACATACTGTCCTGGTCGCGACATACTCTCCTGGTCGCAACATACTTCTTCTCGTCGCCATACATACCGGTCGCGACATACTTTCCTCGACAAAGAACCCGCTTTTCTTCTCCAACTTGTTCGGGGCCATAACTTTCATTTGAACTCGGATTTGGGCGTGAGTAATAGTTGGAAATCTTTACGAAATGCATCCATGAGGGAATTTGAACCATTTGATTTTCCAGATGGTACATAAAATGGTCTCCTAGTAGCGCCGGTGAGACTCTGCCAGCTGACCTTCTTGAAATATATTGCCTGGCCTTTGCCAAATCTCACTTGCTTTCATCAATAACTTAAAAACCAAGTTTAGAGAAATTACAGTTTTACATGAATATGGATATTAAATGCACAAAATAGCATGTGAAATGAACTCAAAACATAGATGAATTTTGCACTCATCAGGGCCATGTGGTGCACTTGGGATAAATGGCTCACATTGAGCCATGTATTACATGATGTAATAAAAGGGAAAAAGGAAATAAAGAAAATAAGAAAGAAAAACATGGTGTTGACAAGTGTAATGGAGGAAAGTGGGGGGAAGTTTCCCCCACTTTTGGACCATCCGGTTGATGCAAATCTAAATGAGAGGAGAAAAGAGAAAATGAAGGAAAAGAGAGGAGAAAAGGAAAGAAGAGAGAAAATGAGAGAAATAAGAGAAAAAGAGAAATGAGAAAATGAGATGGGAACAAACATAAGAGTGGAATTCGTGGATAAATAAAGAAGAAGAAAGAGAGGTAGCAAACAGGAGAGGGAGAAAGAATTGGATAGAGAGAGAGAGAGAGATAGAGAGAGAGAGAGAGAAAAGGGAGAGAGAAATTAAAAGGGGGATTTTCCTGGTATTCAGACAGTCGAAACTCGACGATCCGAGAAGAAAAGTCGATCCACGCATCGCGAGCTACGTCTAGGTATCAAAATCTTGGAGTTTCGTCAAACTCCACGAGTTAGGGAATTTTCCTACTTGGACTATTTTTAGCCTAAGAGCCATGTAATGGCATAGGTTGTCTTCGGGGCCATGATAGGCCGTGTGATTTGGTCCTAAGATTTTGGGGCTGAATGTTGAAAATTTTTTAGACTATTTGTGCAAATTCCTAATTACGTGGGGAGATTTGATCGCGGATCCCAGACTAAGGTCTCCTGGGTTTTTCAGATGTTATGGTGTCACGTTGATTTACACACGAACCACAAAATGGTTTATGGCCGTAAAAGGACCAAGAGGTGCCTTGTTTTATATGGGTCCGAGATTTAGGCCATTTTGTGTGTTTTTGTTAACAAAATAAATAACATGTTGTTGTGTGTAAAAATCATGTTAATATGTACTTTCTTGATGTATTAACATAGAAATTGTGATGAATGAAAATTATATGTAGGAAATATAATTATCTGGAATTTATAAATGTTGCATGTAGTACTTATTGTGCATGTAGATGACATAGCATGAAATGGCATGATCAGATTTCATATGCACGGTCACATCAAGGCCGAGTCGTGTGTGCATGGTATTAATATTCATCATTCCCGTGAATGTGTGGTAAGTCAAAATGGGACAACGCCTAAAATCGAGACTGCGGTCGTTAAAACAATAATAATCAATCACATGTGTTCAGGAAGCAAGATGGGGCGCACCCTGCAGAAAGACCCAAATTTTATTCTTAGTTAGACATATGTATCCAGCGATGAAAAAGTTCGCTAAAAGTAGTTCAAGGCTTGTGAAGCCCCAAAGGAGACCTCTAGAAATTCGCTACCCAAATAAACACACTGAATTTGATAAATTTCAAATGAATATTTGAGATTTGTCCAATGGGTTAAGCCACAGTGAAACACCACACGGTTTTCACACTAGGCGCAGGTAAGAGTCGGTCGACTGTGTGTTGAAACCATTCCATGCATGAGGAGTCGTATCTCATGCATGACATGAAACCATTCCATGTAAGATTGAATTCTTGTATGGAAATGATATGATGTTGTATGCCATTGCATGTGTATTTTAGGTGGGGAGTAGCCCTTGTAGGAGAATTTTCTATTGGGCATTGCTCACCCCGTCGTAGAGAAATAATTTTCAAGTATTGGAGGTACATTGGGAGAAGACACAAGTCTAAGAGTTTTTTTGTGAAAAAGGCCGAATTGTGGCCTATTAATTTTGTTTTTAATATTCTGGATTGAATATCTAGTTTTGATTATGTAAATAATAAGTTTTGTAATAAATCTTAGTTTTGGACTTGTTCTGAGTAGTGTTAATATTTTCCCGGACTTTATATAGTCCATACAAATGGTATAGAGACAGTGGTAAAGGGATGTAAGGCATGTGTGAAATTTGGAAGTGCAGAGAAGGAAGAAGAATGGGCTACTGCCCATTTTTGGTTCTCTGTCGTGACAGAGATTGCTGATTTCATGTCGCGACAGCAAGTACTCTATACCAACAAGGTTGAGTATTGGCAAGGTTCTTGGGTCGACTAGGGCGCTCATTTTGCCAAGGCCAATGCGGTACGCAGTGTTTCACGCGGGGAGCAGCGATGGCGCCCTAACGCCGCACAACATGGCCCAACGCGCTGCAGCGTAGCTCGCGCGATCATGCACGCGCCTACGACAGTA
This sequence comes from Tetrastigma voinierianum, assembly GCA_016808115.1. Taxonomy (NCBI): domain Eukaryota; kingdom Viridiplantae; phylum Streptophyta; class Magnoliopsida; order Vitales; family Vitaceae; genus Tetrastigma; species Tetrastigma voinierianum. The sequence continues at coordinate 1,079,569 of JAEQBH010000061.1, forward strand.
TTGCCACGACGTAAAATTTTCGTCAGCGAAGCATAAAATTCTGTCGCGACATACTTATCACCGCTCGCCACCGCGCAAAGAATCCGCATAGCTACGCGTGTGCGCCCGACGCAACAGCTATCCAAGAGCTCACTTCACCGTGTCGCGCACTATTTGAAGCATCGCTCATCGACAATGTCTACGACACCGCTGGCATGGAGTTTCCACTGGGGCTCGATCCGCGGGACCTATAATGAAAAAAACACCCCCGGGAATTGGGGTGTCACAAAATAAGTAATATAATTAATTAACTAAAAATTATATTAGTTAGTAATATTATGAACTAAAATAATATCATTAAGATATCTAAGAAGATCTAAATTTCTAACATTCAATATGTCTAAGATCTAAGTTTTAACATTATATAACTAAATTTAATGTAAGTAATATGTTTCAAATTACTAAAATAAGATTATAGTACAAAAAATGTTTTCAAACATTATATAACTAAAATAAGATTATAAATAACTAATATAATTAATATAATTAATTAACTAAAATTATATTAGTTAGTAATATGATGAACTAAAATAATATTATTAAGATATCTAAGTAAGAAGATCTAAATTTCTAACATTTAATTATAACTAAGTTACAAACATTATATAACTAAAATTTAATGTAAGTAATATGTTTCAAATTACTAAAATAAGATTATAATATAAATATGTTCTAAATTTAATGTACTATTAACTAAATAACTGATGGTGCTTTTTCTACCGATTCTGGGCTGGATCTTCTCGGAGTCACTGGGCCGATCTGCTAGGCCGAATCGTTGTGCAACCTGCAACTTGCACTGAAGGGATGGACCGGCGGGGGTGCACCTGCCGACTCTCCGATGCCTAAGTCAGCTTCATTCTTATTGAAAGGGAAGAAATCAACTATTGATGGCATTATGATTGCGTACCTTTTTATGGTAGAATGGGTCGGTATTTATAAGGAGAAATTGTGGTTACTTTCCTTGTTAGATGTAGTGATACTTGCATCTCTCCCATTGTGAGGGAGTTTCTTCCTCATTTCATGGACCGACTGTTATGGGATAAATGGAGGAGTTGATCATGTAGATTCTTTCCTAATCTGGAGTGGATCATGGAGATTCAAATACTTTCCCTTTGCATGAGTTTTCGAGCGCCTATTGCTTGATTACCGGTGTGGTGGTTTCCTGAACCTGGTCCGGGGCCCGTATACTTTGGCATGGGTAGGATCTCACTGTGGGCCAAGCTTCTTGGTTAGGTATGTGCCCCAACTCCCTTCATAAGGCGGAGGTCTGGGCTTGCGTACGAGGCTTGCGCTCTGGGCTTGCACTTTGGGCCTACGCTCTGGGCATGTTCACATATCGCTTACCCCATCATGGCCCCAGCCCTTGGTCGCGCAAGCTTTAGGCGGCTGGCTTGTTTCTTGATCATCGCGCTTCCACGTGGCTATCTGGGGATGGTTTGATTTGGACTTTGCCATCATCAAACGTCTTGTGATAATTATGGCGCTCATTGGGTTTTCGCGCCCATTTCGACTGTTGCTTCTCATATCTTTACAAACAATCCTTGTATCGCCTTTTTCCACTACTTTTGCTGGTTTGAAAGCATCTTTGATCAGCGCTAAGAATTGCTTATGGTGCTTTCTGTCGCCCTGTCTCCCTAGGGGCCGTTTTCCCTGCTTTCCTTCTTAGTTCAGTGTGTCTTTCTTCTTCTTCGCTCGTTTTTCTTTCCTTGTTTTGAATTTAAGGCGTGTTGGGTTGGGGTCCCGCCTCTCTCGTCGTTTTGTTCATTCTTTCTCTCCGTCGCTTAATCATGCATGCTTCTTTTGGGTATTCTCGTTCTGTAGGCCTGCGCATAGAGGGAAGGCTAGCTAAAGATTCCGAAGCCTGCATGACTGGCGGCGGCCCAAGAATCCCACCGCAGGTTACCGTCTTCCAATGGGTTATCTTCCTCCGCTAGGCAAGGGCAAGGAGAAGATTAGAGAGATTAGGTATCCCTGTGGCTCCGAATATCTGAGGGCTACCATGAGGTACGCGGATGTTGTGGGCCCTAGCCGGGTTGAGCCTTCATTTGCTAAAACTTTTGCTACCCGTTATGGACCTCCTTCCGGGGTCCGAATCTGGTGTCATGATCTTCTTACATCTTATGTTGTTCCTATTCCCAAGATGGTCTGCTTCTTTGAGGAGACCTTTGAGAACGGCCTCCGCTTCCCCTTATACCCTTTCATCAGAAACGTCCTACAGCATTTCAATGTATGCCCGTCCCAACTCTCTCCCAATTTTTGAGGCGTCTTGGTCAGCCTTCTAGTTTTTTCAAGGATAAGGGCCTCGAGGTCCCTAGTATAGCTCTGCTACTGGATTTCTTTAGCGTGAAAGAGGCCCTAAGGCTTCACAGATATTTCGCTGCGTCACCGCGACTCCATTTCCGACCTCCCCTCTTCCCATAAGCATTGGAAAGAGCACTATTTCTTTGTCGGGGGTCAACATTGGGAATACAACCCTATTGATCAAGATAATACGCTGGGGATTCCGACAATATGGACTACCCCTGAGAACTTGCGTGAGTTTTCTGTATATGCTAATGGGGGTTAACTTTTTTAGAGGTCATGTCATGCTCTTGACTTTGCTTTGGTTGCATTGCTTTCAGGTATCCGTCCTGACCTTACTCTTGAGGACAAGGAAGTAAAGCGTCAGTTGGGAAATTGTCACCCCGCGCTTCCAATCTAATCCAGTTCTGGACATTCTCGACTGTGTGTGTGAGCCTTCTTGCTCCCTTTGCTCAACATCTCCTCCGCCCTCGCTGTGGAAACTTCCCGGGGGCTTTGTTATGAAGCAACTCGGGAGAACTTTAAAGTCCGTGTCGAAGGCTAGCAAAGAAGAGGGAAAGAGCGTAGCTAGCGCTCCGCCAGATCCTCCCGAGCATCCTCCGCCGGGTCCCAGCCGGGAGTATTCGATCCCCACTAGCGCCTAAGTTCGTGAGGGCAAGACATTCCTTCTGAGGTGGCGGGTGCGCAACATCGCTCGTCCTCCGATGTAGGAGTCAAGGGTTCTTCGAGAAACGTTGCCAAGCCTCCTCTGAAAGTCCTTCCTATCTCTATTTGGATCCCTTCGGTGCAAAATGCCTTGCCTCCCCCTCCGACACGGGGAGATGTGGGGGATGATCGCTTGAAGCTGCAGGCGAGGACCATCTACCACCAATGCGTGAGCCGCCGCTGGGACTGCCGGCCTATCTTTCGAGACTCTGATCGTAAGAAAGTGGAAGCCCTGTGCGTTGAGGAGGCTCTAGCCTTGTCCCTCCAGGGGACCGTCTCTGTATATGTGAGTGTCTTCCTTTATTCATCTTGTTGTGGTGTTAATGTTATCTGCTAACTCCATTTTGTTCCTCGTTGCATCGCTACTTCTATAAAAGGCTCCGCGAGAGGGCCACGGCCGAGCTCGCTAAGGTGGCGAGCAGGCAAAGCTAAGGTCGCTCCTGACTTCCGATAGGTTTAGCCACGAGCTCGAATACAAAGCTTGACTGATGATGTTTTGGGGTATAAATCCAATCTGAAGCACACCTCGACCACAAGGGCGAGAGTTGAAGACAGAGAAAAGAAGGCCATAGAGGGCCTAAGGTTTGTCGAGGATGCGCTGCGGTTGGTTAAGGAAGAGTTCCAGGCTGCCAGGGAAGAACTATGCGCCAAAGTAGCGGCGTTAGATCAGGCCCGCCAAGAGGCTTCTGAAGTTGAGAGCTCCGTGGAGCGCTTAGCCGAGGAGTGCAACGCGTTACGCGAGGACCTCCAGAGGCAGGAGGCTATGATCAGCCAAAGGGATGGAGTAATAGCGGAGCTAAGGGATGAGGCCTGCACCTTATGGGGCTTTGGATGGCTTGTTCTCCGAATGAGTCGCCAAGGTTTTCCAAAGCCTGACTTCAATCTTCAAGTTCCCGATGAAGAGGAGGCGGAAGAATTGCTTCGAGGACGAGGCCGATCCCGAGGTGTTTTCTCGATATCCTAACTCGCCTCCTTCCTTAGCGGTCAGATTCTCACAGCGAGGCCGCTCCGCCTCACCGCCGGGCTTCGCCTTTTGATTCGCATGGCTTAGAGGCTCACACCACTAAGGCTACTCGTAACTCTACCCCCAACATTTAGGCCCCTTTGTATAATCTTTGCTCATTCTGGCTAATTTTGAGTTATAAACCTCGAACATCTGTAACACTAACATCAGTTTTGTTGTTCTATGGATATCCTTCTTTCTACCTCGGTTTTCGGTTTTTTTTTGACATATGTTGAGAGGTTTCCTGGTTATCCAATATTTAAATGGTTGGGTTCCCATCGCTACGCGCCCTCGACGGCTAACCAACATAGAAGTCGAACAACCGAGCCGCTAGTTCTTAGCCTAGGCCTTCTAGGTCGTCAGTTCCTAAGAACTGAAGCTGTAATGGCCCTTGAAACTCGAAACGAGTTCTTTTGAAACTCCGAGCTACATGGTTCCTTTGAAACTCAGCTGCCAAGGCTCTTTTGGGACCGAGCCAAGGCTCCTTACACTGACCTTCTAGCTATCCGACTTTAAGAACTCGAAGAAGTGACCAAATTTTGGCTGGAAGCATGGCTCTTCAAAACTAAGCTGCTCTTCTTCAAACTCGTAAAGCACAGCACTTTTGAAGCGGAGCTACATGGCTCTTTTGGAGCGGAGCTATATGGCTCTTTGAAATCGTAGCTACGTACTCTTTGGGACTAAGCCGCAAGACTCCTGGCCACCACCTTCCTGCCGTCCGATTCCTTTGAGAAGAACGAAATGTATGGCCTCTTTCAGCCCCTTTGAAACCCAGCCACGGGTTCTTTGAAGTAGATACATGGCTCTTCAAACTAAGTTATTGCATATTATTTCGAAACTGAAGCACAGTTCTTTGAAGCAGAGCTACATGGTTCTTTAAACTCCAGCTATAGGCTCTTTCGACCGAAATGGCAAAGGTTCCTTGGCTACTTAGCCTTTAGGGTCGCTCACTGATTCTTTAAGAACTCGACACAGATGTGGCAACTTTCGCAATTTCTTTGAAACTGTTACTTGATCCTTCTCGGGGTTTGAGCTACATGGCTCTTCGAACTGCTACTGTGCTCTTCGTTGAAAGTTACATGGCTCTTCGAAATCGTAGCTACTGTGGCTCTTCTCTAAACCCAGTTATCGGGCTCTTTTGAAACGAAGCTAGATGGCTCTTTTGAAACTGAGCTACAGGGCTCTTTTAGGACTGAGCTACAAGGCTCCTTGGCTACTTGGCCTTCTAGGCTGTCCGATTCTTTAAGAACCGGCCAGATAGCCTTTCGTACCCCTTTGAAATCGAGCTACGTATTCTTCGAAGCGTAGCTATATGGCTCTTTCGAAATCGAAAGGCTGTGGATCTTTCAAACCGGAAGTTACCGTGCTCTTTGAATCGGAGCTACATGGTTCTTTCGAAACTGAGCTACAGGGCTCTTTCAAAATGAGCTATCAGGCTCTTTTGAAGCAAAGCTACATGGCTCTTTTGAAACTAAGCTATAGGGCTCTTTTGGGACTGAGTCGCAAGGCCCTCGCTTTTTGGCTGTCTCGACTTTTTAAGAATCGTCAGATGGCCCCTTTCGCCCCTTTGAACCGAGCTACGTGGGCCTTTATAGTAGCTACATGGCTCTTTCGAAATCGAAGTTATGGGTTTTTCAAACCGAAGCACCAAGCCTTGAAGCTTTAGCTACATGACTCTTTTGAAAATGAGCTGCAAGGCTCTTTTGGGATTGAGCTGCAAGGCTCCTTGGCTACTTAGCATTCTAGGTTGTCCGATTCTTTAAGAACCGAGCTGTATGGCCCCTTTCAGCCCCTTTGAAATTGAGCTACGTGGCTCCTTTAAAACTGAAGCACTCACGCTTCCTCCCCTACAAGGCGCACGGCAGATGCAGATCTTATGGAGAATCGGAACATACTACGTGGCTTTCCAAACGTTCAAGTTTCCTTATAAATAACTGCCTCTCTTCAACGATTTGTGTCATACTCCGCTCCCAACCTTCTACCTATCTTTGACGATCTGTGTCATACTCCACTCCCAACCTTCTACCTCTCTGGCTGTTAGAGTTCGTATACTGACGGCTTCATGTGGTTTGATCAAGCCACCGCACCTGCATCCGTCCTGTGGTGATCGCAAGCCGACGTTCTGCCTTTTGTAGGAGTTGTGCTTTTCCCTGTTCCCTCCTCGTGGGAGTTGTAAGGTTCCCAAGTTCTCGCCTATTGATGGAACCGACTGGAACATATCTCGAAGGGGCGGTATGCTTCCTCCATTATACCTTTCCTCCCCTCGGTATGCTTCCTCCATTATACCTTTCCTCCCCTCTTTTATCCTTCTCATTCCTTTTCTCTTTCTCCTTCTCCTTCCTTTTCTCTTTCTCCTTCCTTTTCCTTTTCTCTTTCTCTTTCCTTTTCTCTTTCCCTTTCGGTTTTTCTGACCTGGGTCGGGCCGATCGTGATCTTCTGGGATGTAGAGAATGATTGATGTAGAGAAAGGCTTTGCTTATTTTAATTTTCTGAGATGTAGAGAACTGATTTGCTGATTATAATTTTCTGAGATATTTGAAATAAAAGTACAGTCTTTTAGAAGCGTGTGTACTTGTCTAATGTTTTTTTTTTTTTAACGATTTGCGAGAATATTACTCAAGCTTTTGCTCGATGATCTTAACTAAAGGCTCTACCGCTCCACTTTGAAGTAATCCAATTCTACAACAATAACCTGTGAATCAAGCCCTTCCCAATGGGTAGGGTTCCAAGATCGGGCTTCCCACCTGAAAAGGCCAAGGGCTTGTGACGAGGTCAACTATCAAGGGAGGCACAGATTTCAAGTGATGCTCTCGGCCAGGTCTGGATTTTTAAATCCAGCCCGTGGCGTCTGGAGCATCGTGAGGCCGCAAGTGACTGCCTCGTGGTCTTTGTTGCCAAGGTTCTGCCCAATATGGTTGCCACAGCCTCTTCATGCACCCTCAGCACATAGTCGGGCGCCTTCCTTTCCTACTCATTTAAGGATGGGTGTAGAGAAGCTCATTTATAAAAAGTAACCCCGATGAATGGTGAACTCCAGCCAACCTCGTTCTGAGCCAGCGCCTTCGGATCGCTTGTAATGTTCCGTCCAATTAAGTAGTCCCGCATGGGGTCCATTTAGGCTCTACTTCGCCGTGACATTACCTGAGGCATTTCTTCCGTCGGTTTACCGAGGGTTCTGAGGGGTGTTTCAACCTGTGACGCTTCCATTTTGTGATCCTTCTGTGGTGTTGATGCGCGCTCTGCTGCAGCCTCTCGCGTATTTCGCCTTGGAGAGGCCTGATCAAACCCCGTATAAATTTTGCCAGCTTCTCGTATCTTTGAGGTAGCGATCATTTTTTCACCCTCGGTTGCAGATTCTCTCTATCTGTTTCACCATCAATTGGGAATCACTGTAAATCTCCAATTGATCAGCTTCCATAGAGAGGGCAAGATTAAGCCTGACTATGATAGCTTCGTACTCGACCTCGTGTTATCGAGGCCTAAAACTGAGTCTGAAAAGCGATTCCACTTCACCTGTCTCTGGGAGGTTAGAATCGACCCGCACCGCTCTCGAATTGGCGGTCCCATCTACGAATAACCCTAGATGGGTAGGTCGAGCTGAAGGAGAAGCCGTAGGTTGTGCCAGGCATTTAAAGGGTAATCCCACAATGAAATCTTCCAAACCCGCTTCGACCGCCGCCCGCTCGCCTGCTTTCTCTCTCTCACCTGGCCAGATCCGATGTCAACTCACTAAGCTCTATGACCCATTTTATCAGTCTTCCCGAGGTTTCTGGCTTGTCCAATATCTGTTTCATTGGATGTTCTAATGGGATTTCAATGGTGTGAGCCTAGAACTATGGTCGAAGCCTCCTGGCAATGGTTACCAACGCTAGGATTAATTTCTCCATCTTTGGATACCTTTCCTCCGCCTCCTCGCAGCTCGCTGCGCATTAGACCGACGCATGTATTCCCATCTCCTTTGACTAGGGCGGCGCTAGTTGAGAAATCTGAAAAGGCCAAATAAAGGGTAAGGAGTTCTCCCTTGGTGGGGCTCACCAAGACGGGAGGGGAGCTCGTGTAAGCCTGAAGGCAGTAGAACGCCTTCACATTAGCGCCTCAGTTGGAAAGCCTTTTTCGTAACCCAAAGAACGGGTCGCCACTTGTCGATTCAGAGGCATGAAGCGGGCTGGGAAAAGCCGGCCTCCCAAGCAACGCTGAATTTTTGCGGGTTTAAGATCGTTACATGTCTAAGACGCTTTTATCTTATCTAGATTTTCTCCTTGTCTCTAGTTGTTGACTATGAAACCCAAGAATTTTCTATTGAGACTCCAAAGGCACATTTGGTTGGATTTAGCTTCATGTTAGGTAGTCTGCCCTTCATGACCCGAATGACTCAAATAGATGGGCTACGTGGAGCTCCTACTTAATCGACTTCACCAAGATGTCATCTATATATACCCATAGACACTCCAATCGCTTTCCTCGAAACATTTTGTTCACTAGCCTCGATAAGTGAAATTCCAATGCTCTTCAAACTTGAAAGGCATCACCCTAAATACACAAGTACCCTGCCCCGTCACAAATGAGGTATTCTTTTGATCACTAGGGTTCATTCTGATATGATTATATCCCGAGAAAGCATCCATGAAGCTGAGAAGCTCGTGGCCAGCTGTGGCATCCACTATAAGGTCGATCCGAGGTAGGGGAAAGTTGTCTTTAGGATAGGCTCTATTGACATCGGTGAAGTCAATGCAGAGCCGCCATTTGTCATTTGCCTTTTTCACGAGGACTACATTATCCAACCAGTTAGGGTATTCTACTTCTCGGATAGCTTTGGCTTGGAGGATTTTGTTAACCTCTTCATTGATTGCCTTCGCCTCGGGCAAACTCCTTCTTTTGTTTGATAGGTTTGAAGGAGGGGCTGATGTTCCGCCTTAGGATTACCCGCAGGTCAATTCCTCCATATCCTCCCCGCTTCCGTGCGAATACATCTATATTCCAGCAAGAAGTGGACAAGGAAAGTAACCCCGACGCCTCGCCAATTTGATCCGATGTAAACGAGATGTTCCAACTCCGTCATCAAGTTGTATCGGCTCAGTTCTTCCTGGAGGGCGTAGGGCTCCATGTCACCTCATCTCTTATGTCGAGCTCGTCCGCATAGATGTCGCTCTACCGCTGGCTTTATTCGTGTCGGTAGCACCCTACATGCTGATTTAACCATTCCTACCCCATTTGTGGTGTGAGGAATTTGATAACCATATGATAGGCGGAAGGACAATCTTGCGACATCGAGGAGTAGCCTGCCCATTAGAATGCCATAGCCACAGGCGTCTACCCGAGAACCTTCACACTGGTCAAGGTTCGCACTGGGATCTCACAAAGTACAACTAGTTGTATTGATCCTGGCATCACCTTCTCCTGAGAACTCCCAATTCTAGTTAATCCATTCTAGCTCTTCCCTCCCATGCCCATTTTATCGAAAGCACGCGAAGATGACGCCTGAATTGAGGCTCCATTGTCAAACCAAAACCCCAGAATTGCTTGTTGGCTATGATGCCCTGGCTACTGTGACTGGCTCGAGAATGCCGCAGCCTCGCTTCTGAAGTCCCGAAAAATTTATAGAAGATGGTGTCACTTCATGGAGTTTAATACCTTGTACTTGGCCTCCTGATCCGATGTCGCTGTGAGACGAGCCTTTCTGGGTCAACTGACTCTCCCCCAAACCATGAGATCACATACTGCTAAGTAATTGCAACAGTTAGGGTCGGCCGACAAGCAGATGGGGCTGCGCCTGATCCCGACCTTCGTACAGCTGGCAAGATGTCCATGCCTGACGCATTCACTTTCCCACTGATAAAACTCATTGCTCTGTTCATGATCCCTGCGGAATTCACAATACTTGCTGAGTCCCTCACTGGTTCGTCATTTGAGACGCCACCCTTAAAACTTCTTTCAGCTATGCCTCACGAGGACCTGGACGACGAAATGGCCAAGAGGGTGAATCGCCCGTGGATCGTTGTCAGCAGCCCCACTATGGGCCCAAGAGGTCCAGCGCGTCTCACCGAGATCGTTTCGTTTCTCTGCCCTGTGGGATTCATCCCTCTCTGCCTCAGCTCGCCTCTTTTCTGACCTCCCTTCTCCTTCCGCTACAGTTTTTCTCGCTGATAGAAGGGCTTCCCATTGTTAATGTATTTCTCCGCTTTACAGCACCTAACCAGGGCGCTTGACCTAGGGTCTCTTGAAGATGGAAAACATCGTGTCTTCCCGACCGTACGCCAGCTGCGGCCGCGCTGCGCCGGTAAACTGATTCCGGGATATCTACCCTTAACGCACTGCTAAACCTCTAGATGGTGGACTTTAGGGTCCTTCCCGGCCCGCTTTATTGTCAGCCAAGTGATAGCTCGGCTCTCGTATGTCCGAGCCCGATGAAGCCGGGAGACCTAACGCGATGGATAGCTCTCTCTGGGCCGATGATTGACGATGGCGAGTCTATTAAACCGTGCCAAAGCCGTGCCTTTGCTGCATGGCAAGGCTCAGATCTAACGGGGTCCCGGTATCTATGTAGCCCATCCGATTCAGAGGTAATGAGGTGATCTACAGATCTCTTCGCTCCATCAAACGCTTCGATCCGAGGCCTTCGAACTTTGGTCGTGGAGGGGTTGTAGCACTCGTCGTGAACGGGGACTCGGTTTGTTACACCAAGGAATCCGTGGAGACTAGAGCTCATCCTTTTCACGCTTACTTCATGTACGAGTTTTGTCAGATGGTCCCGAAAGCGCGGTTCTACCTAATCGCTCCCTCTTATCTCTGGGCCGATATAGGATGGGTCCATTGCCTCTGTTGTTCCTACCAGGAATTCCCCTCATTGTAGTCCTCTCTATGGGGTTTATAAGGATCGTGTCGCCGAGCCGGCTGGATTTCTCCTTCTCGTCGGCGTCAGGAGCGTGTCGTGGTGTTGTCGTTCTTCCCTCTGACCCCTTTGGCTGTCAGTGAGTTCCTCCAATTCTCTCAGTAAATGATGGTTAGTGAGACAGAGTGCCTCCACCTTGTCAGTATTGGCTTGTAGAGTTTCGAGGGTGTCTCTTGGTGGTCGACTATCTAGGTCGCCCTGCTGGTCTTGCATCCCAGGTGGGTTGGTTTGACTCCTGCTCATTTCTCGAGTCGATACCATCAGTCATAGAGAATTCAATTTTATTTGTAAAGGAACAATCGTTCCCACAGTCGGCTGGCGGTGTGCTTTCTCTGGGTTAATTTGGATCTTCTCAAAGTCGCTGGCCGTCTGCTAGGCCGAATCGTTGTGCAACCTGTAACCTACACTGAAGGGATGGGACCAACGGGGGTGCGTGTGCTGACTCTCCAATGCCTAAGTCAACTTCTTTCTTATTGAAAGGGAAGAAATCAACTATCGATGGCGTTATGATTGCGTACCTTTTTGTGGTAGAATTGGTCGGTATTTATAAGGAGAAATTGTGGTTACTTTCCTTGTTAGATAGTGATACGATATCTCTCCCATTGGGTGAGGAGTTTCCTTTTCCTTATCATGGACCGACTGTTAAGGGATAATGGAGGAGCCATGATCATGTAAGATTCTTCTTTCCTAATCAGGTGGGGGCGCGGATAATGGGCCAGGCATTTTCCTTTGCATGAGTTCTGGGCGCTATGTTAGCAGTTACAGCGGGGTGGTTTCAACTTTGGGTGCGGGCAGGTATGCTTTGGCATGGGTGGGATCTCGTGGGATTTGAGGCTTCTTGGTTGGGTATGTGCTGACTCCTTCATAAGGTGGAAGTGCGGGCTTGCGTCAGAAGCTGCGCTTTGGGCCCCTACGCTCGGGCTGTACATACTTGTTTCTACCCCATCAATAACTAATATAATTAATTAACTAAAAATTATATTAGTTCGTAATATTATGAACTAAAATATTTTTATTAAGATATCTAAGAAGATCTAAATTTCTAACATTGCATAATTATAATTGTTTAATAGAAGGATGTGTAATATCTAAGTTTCAAATATTATATCTAACTTAATTTATTATTATCAAATTAAACTAAAATAAAACTATAGTATAAAAATATTTATTATAAACTACTTCAACACCAAAATAAAACTAAGATACATTAAAAATAAAATATGCATAAAAACAAAATTAATTCACAAAGAAACATACCTTAATTCACAAAGATCTTCAAAATATTAGGATAAATAATAAAGAAAAAATCATTTGAAAGTCAAATGGAACTTAGATGTGGATGAATGAGTTTGTAATGAAATTGTATGATTTTAGGGGTATTTATAGAATTTTTTGAAGTCAAAATAGACATTTGATTGTCAAAAAACCGTTGTGATTTATTTGTAAATGTTGGGTTTGATTTTGGTTCAAATCTAGCACTGGATCATCATATATCCACTAAAAATCATTCTGGACCGTTAGATCAAGCTTCAGGTTTAAAATCAATCGTTTGATAAAAAATATAGTCATTTGATGCATTTAAAAAGGTGGATGAAATCTGAACCGTTTGATCAAATCAGGACAAAATTTGATGATTGGATCAAATCTTGGGTTAAAGAAATCATGATTTATTATGATATATCGTGGGTCCCACCCGTAGATTTTTGACAAAATCGACGACCACCGGCATGTGTTGCCCAGTCTCAATTTTTCATCGAAATATCGAAGTACAAATGTTCATTAGATTATAATTTTTGCTTTATTTTTATGTCAAGTTCATCGATTCTTAATATTTTTAGGGATGACGAATGTCCTATTTTCGATAATATTTCGATCAAAAAAACCGAAATTTAGTTCGAGAAAATTTCTCCTCGGAGGGAAGGCTGCTGTTGCAGCAGCCATTTAAAGGGGCTGAACCACTCAAGTAGTACTATGTTTTCTTTAACCTTAGGAAAGTTCCAACAAAGGCCATAATAAATGTCTATCAATGTCAACTGTGGACGCAGTCTTACGACCAACTGTATCACTAAACCTCGCCAAGTAACAGGGTCGTGCAACAAAATTGTGATAAATCATAAAGAAAAAAGAGAAAAATAACTTTCATTATATCAAACCTGGGTTACATAAAAAGATACTTATAATAATCCTAAATATCACTCATTTATGTAGGAGGAATTGTGAACAGCAGCTGAAACTTCAGCTCACTTCTAACTCGATAATGCTCAACACTACACTACGCTATTACATTTACCATTTTTCCGCGTAGATATAAATTTATGGTAGTTAAAAAGTTCATTAAGTATATAATAAGCATGGTGTGAAGTTGAACATATAAATCATTCATTCCACTCCTTTACCATTCAGTCTCACCTGCCTCACACTAGTAACTGCAGTATATGTGATGTTTGATTGGGTTAACTCGTTTTATAATGGTCGGAGATGGGAGTTGAGCCTGCTCTATGCCTCGGAATTCCGTAGACACTATCACTTGGCTCTAGCGCGGCGCCTCTGGTATCGGGTGTTTCGCCAAGCCACCCGCCTCTCTCGCCACCGCGAATGTCGAATCCTGCCCTTGTTTCCCCCATGGTCTATGTCGGACTCCTCTGAACCTCACCCTCGTCGCCGTTCCGGCATCCTCGGATTCCACAAAAAGGTCACACCCGAGACATCCGTCGTGGTCGCAATAAGGACACATTTCAGAAGGAGGGAGTGACAACAATGTCTGAGTTTGCTCGGCGGCGGAAGAGGGTATGGCATTTTCCGGGTGATCGCTGGTTCCGGCGAATTGACGTCGAAAGAACGAGACAACGTGATGGGTGTCACTCTTCTGGTTCATTGCTGATGAACGCCTTTTGATCGTCTGCAAATGGCATGAGAGAGATGCAGTGAGAGACAATGCGGTGATATCATATGCTCTGTCGATGGAAAGCGTGGGGACCGAAGCTGGCACGCGGTTTGAAATATCAAAATATCGTCACGTGGGCTGAGTCATGGCTGGCTTTGACCTGCAGGTGGACACCGCCATTGACATGGGAGAAAATAGGGATAATATATCAAAATAAATTTTTCTTTTAAAATTTTATTTTATTATATTTTCTTTTACAATATTAAAAAATAAATAAAAAGCAAATTATGTTGGGTATTGATGTCTTTTTGTGATATAACTTAAACATTAGGAGGGGCAGGATTGAGGATTCAGAAACTTTGAGTGATTATTATAACCTTTTGAATAGTAATAAAAACAGTGAATCAAATAATAAAATAAAATAATATTATAATTATAAATTATAAATATTGAGGGATAATTTAATAATAAATAAAATAATATTTGGTAAATTATGAAAATAAAACTTTATATTAATTCAATGAGAAATATATTATTGTATCGAATCCCATTTCTAATCTTGTGTTAAAAGAGCAGTACTTTTAAAAACTTGAACATATGATTTGGATTGATAGGATATTATGACTTCATGGTATAATTTTTAATAATTACGTACGAATATACTTATTTCAATTTAAACAACACTTTTACGGATATAAACTCATACTCAATATATTAATTTAATATAAATATAAAATATATAACATGAATAAAAAAATAAAATATATAAGAGAAAAAAAAAGCTCGAAACATTTGTGGTTGGAGACGTTTGTGAGTTTGCTAGCGATACGACGTCAGAAACTTCTGTGGCACGTCAACCCAATGGAATCAGGATTCAGATTTAATTAATAATTAATAGTGACTAGAATAACTTTTGTATTTATACGAGTGAGAGCCGCAAAATCCAAATGGAATCCCTAAGTGACTTTACTTTAGGAAGCTAAATAATTCTCAACTTTAAGGCTAATTATTTTTTAAGTTTTTATTATTTATTATTAAAATTTACAAAAAAAAAAATCTGAATAGAAAAAATCAAAACATGAAAAAAAAGACACTTATTTTTTTGTATTCTTAAGTCATATTTCAAAACAAGAAATATCCTCTTTGTTTTACCTAGAATCTAATACCTTTGTTTTACCTAGAATCTAATACCTATTAATATCTAATATTAAAAAAAAAACTTAATATTATTAACTAATATTTAACATTAAGATGAAAAAAATTATATTGCTTATCATTAAAAAAAACAATTGCCCACCTAAAAGTTTCTAACTACTTTGTTTTCTGATGAGACGTTTGAGTTTTCACTACGACGTCAGAGGTATTCTATGACGTCAATGAATCTAAGTTTGATTGCTAGTGTAGTGGAAAAGTAGAAATAACCTTTTGCCTTATGTATATGGGGGGACTGTGGAGAACCGGCCAAACAGTGGAGAACCCCGCCTCCGCGGTTGTCTGTGTCAACAATCCAACTGGAAAATGAAAATGCAGTACGGTTATTTAAGGTTGGCCCTGTTTGTCTTTTTTCTTCTTTTTGTACGTACTTGTGACTTGTCCTTGTGGGGGATTTCGTGGGCGGAAGAAATCATCTAATCTAAATATAGAGAATTACCTTTCTGATCATGTTTTAAAATAGCGTGTTGCTACACGATATCACTTATTTAAAAAAAGTTATCATAATTTTATAAAAATAGTAATTTTTAGACGGGTATAAATGAGAGAAAAAAATAAATTAATGAATATTTGCTCATTCGCTTTTATATTTTTACTTTCATTTTAAAAATATTTTAGTGATTTTTTATCTTTACTTAAATCATAAATTACATTTGTTTCACTCTTTTTCTATTATGATGATTACTTTGAAAAATAAATATAGATTTCATTGTTTTTCGGTGTTTTCATTAATGGAGCATCTTCGCAGCGTTTTTTTTTTTTTGCCTCATCTTACAGGCATGTGGTTTATGTTGTTTGTTACGATGGTTTGATTTTAGTAAATGTGATGTATGCGTTTTTATCTCAAGGCCTGGATTTATAGTTAGGAATGACCGATTTGTGTCGCGTGTCGTGTTCGGTCGTGTCCCGGCGTGATGTTCGAATTTGTGATGTGGCGACAGCGTGCGTGAATAATGTCGTGTCAAAGTGAGGTCGAAGCGTAATTCAGATTAAGTGAAGTGGGGTAACCGCGACAATTATATTTGTTTATTAATTGGGTCATTTAATTATCATAATTTATAATTCACCCATTAATATTTAACACAAATAAAATATTAAGCGGTGTCTGGGTTAAATGTTAATTTTATAACAATTAAAATAAGTCGATTTTGTGTAAATTGGATTGACCACGAATACTCTTTCCCCATTAATTAAGGGTCATGAGAAGCAGCATCGTTGTAGCAGTTATCTTCAGTAAATATTTAAAAAATGTCATTAGGCTCACGGGTTGTGTTAAATTTTTTCAGGTCTAATTCTAATAATCATAGAATTATCAAATGTGTATGCTTTAAGGTGATTTATTGTGCTATTAACTTGGATGTTACATCATCCTCTAAAGTTTTTAATGAATTTGATTATATATTTATATCGGAACTCATTTAAAAAAAAATGTCATTGTGCATGTGATTTAATTTATTTTTTATTTTTTTACTATTTCCAGTGACAGGTTAATACGGCCCAATAAAAATAAACCAACTCAATTATTTCCTAATAAGAAGTAAAAATTTATCATTTATTCCTTTCACAAACATAAGAGCACCTGACCATCTTTTATTACTTGGCAACAACCTTAATAAGTTTAATATTTAAACAATTTTTAATCGATCAAACATAAAAGTATCATTTGCAATAAAATTCAAAATGCTCTATCCTATATTTCTTTAAAAACACTAGAATATGTTTACATTCAATTAATAAAACCAATATCCTATTATGTTAATAAAGTGAAAATAAAAAGTATATTTTTACTCAGTTCAAATCATGATTTAATATGTTGCATTAGTAAAGCTGTAAAAATAAAGATTAAATATTATTACTGTTTTTATTATTAAATAACGATGAAAAATATTATTAGCCATAGGGTGTGACACACATCGATATGGGAGCGAAACGAATCCCAGTGCAATAGCGAGGTTATGAATAATAAAGTGGCATTGATTAATAATCGAGTAACACGATACGATGTGTAACCAATTTATTAATTTGGTAATTTAAAATAATATAAATTATAATTAACTCATCAATATTTAATACAAATAATATATATTTAGGTTAAATATTAATTAACATACTAATTAAATGAATCAAATTCATATTATATAGATTGACACCCATTAATCAAAGGAGTTATATATATTAATACGAATTTTACTAAAACAAAATTATATTAAATCTAAACCCACTAAAAATCGTATCGAGTTTCTTGACAATGTCAAATTTTACAAGTCTTATTAATACTTACTCTAAACTTTTGAAAAGAAACAAAATGGACCACGGCCCACCAATGTCATAACTTATGATTCATAAATGGCAGGTGGTTGTCTGTCGAGTTTCTGCCGTCCTTAGATGTGCTAAAAATCAACCGCTCAACGGTCAACATTCACACGCCCTGTCTGACCATGTTGTCAACTGGGAGCTGGAACTGGTCCAAGAGTTTTGTTATGAAAAAGGCTAGATTATGGCCTATTCATATATATATTTTGTAATATTCTAGAGTGAATATCCGGTTCTAGTTATGTAAATAATAAGTTTTGTAATAGAAACTTAGTTTCGAGATTGTTCAGTCTGCGGTGTGTTCCAGCCTTTCATTTGTATCATATAGAATTTATAGAGGTAGTAGGATTGCAAGAATACATGAAAAAAATTGCAAGGGCGGAGAAGAACAAAAACAATGGGTTACTACCCATTTAGAAGCTACGTCGCGACCATGAACTTTTGTTCGCAGTCGCGGCGATTGCCACCTTGTATGATAGTGCACGCATGCGGCGGTAGTGAATTCTGGATATCGTGCCCTTGGAATGTTACTGCTTGTTGGCGTACTGAGGTCACCTGGCTGTGAAGACCCGCGGGTGATGAGTTATGTCGGCGGGACTTCCTGCTATGTTATAGCGGCGAATTCCTCGGTTAATGAAGATCCGGGGAACATGGGATTTAGATGTTGCGATATAAGGCTTATATGCGATGATACTATGCTGAAGCGCATGGGGCCAGAGCGCCGCCGAGGCGACAAAGTGCGAATAAACGGCGTGGTGTCGATGTGACGCCAGGCCAGAGGTCAGTGACGGCCAGCGTCGGCCGCGAGGTCACGTATAGTTATTGAGGTGTGCAATCTGCGAAAATGAGTATCTCTCTACGAGACTCAAATATATATAAAAATGGCCACGTCAAGCCCATACATCATCTTGACGAAATATAGCAAATTTATATTACATTAGTTTCGAAGTTAATTACCATGCCTCTGAGCATGTATAAATAGAATGTTTCATACATGTTTGCACAAAATATAATGTCAGCCACAAGTCGGTTTCTTCTGGAGTACAGTAGCGTGTCTTATAATTCTCACTTGTGTGAAGGGATGTTACAGCGGGGTGAAGGCAAATACTTGATGAAGTGATAATCTCCCTATGAGGGTTGTTCCGCTGAAATCTTCAAATACAATAGCAAACACACACATTCAAGTGAATTCATGATTCCACTGAATATCCACATGCAAATCTCATGCTGGAAGTCATATGAAACTTCTCTTTGTAATATGAAAATGGTTTGAAACAAAAAATATTTGTGTTGTTTGTGAAGCCTTGAAGTATAATGCTGTTGGACAATCATAAGGGTGAATTTGTTGGATTAACCGCAAGAGCAATTCATGGGCCTCTCAGGCGTGGTGTTGGGCGATTTCTGGCTCTGATTATTGAGCAACCGATAAAGGCGATTTGGACAGCCCTACACAGTATTTCATGTCATGCACTCACACTGCGTACGCTGTAGTGGTGCCTTAGTGCGTATGAGAATGCGATATGCCAATTCGCATGATTCGTATTAATATACTTCGACAACTAACATATTAACAAAAATTAATACACAACAACATGTTGATACGTCGTGCGACCCTTTAAAATCATTCCATTTGGGCCGATAGAAAAATCCAGACGAGTTCAACGGTGTTGTCGAATCATAAACTGCAATCGGAAGGACCACTCGGCGGTCTCGAACCCGACACGGTTATGCAAGAAAGCAGTTAAATTTTGACCTTAGGGCTAGCGGGGCCAAGAAGGCCACTAACCTCTTAAAACCGAACATGACCATTTGTGTATGGTCTTAGCGAGAACTAGACCAGTGAGAGAAAGGCCACTGCATAAAGTTTAGTGGCTCCTGATACTAAACCTGCAGCAGTAACTCTTGCGGTCGAGATAAACTTTGTCTCTTGTCGTGGGATTCGCGGATCTATCGTCGGAGAAATAAGAGAGAAGGTAAGCCTCTCTCTCTAAACTCTGCTACTTTCTCTCTCTTTACTCTTTTATTTCCACTCCCAAACGGAATTGGGTGAAGCAATCCAAGTGGGATGTCCTCTCACTTGCCACATGTCCAGTCTCGTTGGCTCTTAGGATTTTAACATCCTCGTATCACTTTTACACCATGGTTCCATCTAATATCTAGTCTTCTTGCTCTATGTATTTGCCATAAGAAGCTCATGTTTGGTAGCTGCCGAGCGGCTAGCGTATTTCGTGGCGAAAGCCGAAATCGAAAGCTGGTAATCTCACGCCACTAACAGTGCTAGCGTGAAATTAAGTATGTGGATTGGCGAAGTCAAACATGCTTGTGTTAGTTCACGAGGATGATTGACGGTGGAAGTCAGTTTTAGATCATCGAGATCACGAAAAAGATTACGAAGATTTTAACCCAAAAATTCACCAGTTTATCTTTTCTGAAAATTCGGTTCCAGGGTTTCGCGGGTAGTGTTGGCGTGACCAACATGTGGAGTGGAGAAAGCTGACTTGGGGCAGGACAATCTGGACCACCTATCCAGCTCACATTTTACGAGGATGAAGGTGTGGTCTAATAGTTGGCACTAGGCAATTCTTGCATATGCATGTGTTGTGTGCAATGGTGTGAATTTCGAGCATGGTCTGTTAAGGGAGAAAGAATGTAAAAACCAGGGAAAAATTCAATTTTTTTAAAAATGGTAAAAGCAATAATTCCCGGTTAGAAAAGCAAAAAATTTCCCAGATCTGGGATGATGAAACAAACTTCCATTGGAATTTTATCGTAAATCTGATTCACCTGTCAATTTCGTCGGTTAAAACAATGGATCACCTTTTTGACCTTCCAGGTGTGTCAGTGTGAACTACACATAGGCATGATTATGTGGATTATATGGCTTTAGGGAAGTAAGCATGGCATGATATCTGGTGCACTTGGGATAAATGATCACGTGAGCCATGTGTTACATGTGATGTAAAGGAAAAAGGAAATAAAGACGATAAGGAAGAAAAAACATGGTAGTAGCAGTGTAATGGAGAAAGTGGGGAAATTCACATACAGATATCTAGATTGTTTAAAATCAAATGAGAGAAAGAAATAATAAATAAGAGAAAAAGAAATGAAAATGGGAATGGGAACAAATATAAGAGTGAATTCGATGGGATAGGAAGAAAAATGAAGGAAGAGGGAATGATAGGAGGAAAGAATCATATAGAGAAATAAAAAGGGATTTTGATATTCTATGATTAGCTCGGTCAAAGAGTGATCCATGCTGTGAGCTACGCGTAATTATCAAAATCGCGGAGGTTGATCAAACTCACGAGGTAGAAAATTTTTCTACTTGGACTATTTTTAGCTTAAGAGCCATGTAATGACATGGGTTTGTCTTAGCGGGGCCTTGATACGCAGTAGTATGAGTTTGTTCCCGATTTTGGGGCTGAATGTTGGAAATTTTTAAGCTGTTTCAAGCCGATCGGATGTGGGGTTGAGTGTGAATCACGGGACTAAGTCTTGGGTTTGTTGTGTATTATGGTATTTGGCGATTTAGTGTCGAATGGAACCAAAAATGGTTCATGGTCATGAAGGGACCAAGAGGTGCCCTGTTTTATATGGGTTTGAGATTTTGGTCATTTTGTGTGTTATTGTTGGAAAAATAAATAAAATGTTATTAATGTAATGTTAACCTCATGCATGATGTGTTAACACCTCGAATTGTGATGAATGAAAATTATATGTAGGAAATATAATTATTCGGAATTTATAAATGTTGCATGTAGCTCTTATTGTGCATTTAGCATGACATAGCTCACATCGCGTCGAGTCGAGTGTATGTGCATGGTATTGGTCATTCACCATTCTTGGGGAATGTGTGGTGAGCTTGGAAATGGGACAACATCCAAAATCGAGACTCGTGGTTGTGTAAAACAATAATAATAATAATAAATCACGTGTGTTTGGGTGACGAGATGGGAAGATCCCACCCCACGGGGTGAAAAGACTAAAATTTTGTTCTTTAGTCGGACATATGTATCCAACGGTGAAAGTTAAAGAAAGTGTCGGAAGGCGTGTGAGCGCAACATTAAGACCAGAAAAATTAGTTTAAATAAACACACTGGGTTGGATGGACTAGGTGAATATTTTGAGTTGTCCCAGTAAATTCAGTGTCGTGGAAACTTTGATTCTTGGTTTCTACTTTGACATTTCAGGTGTGGGGTGATCCGGGACTCGGAGTTGCAGATAGCTGGTGCGCATCTCGCGTATGACATGAAACCATTCCATGTAAGATTGCATTCTTGTATGGAAATGATATGATGTTGTATGCCATTGCATGTGCATTTTAGGTGGGGAGTAGCCCTTGTAAGAGAATTTTCTCTCCCAGGTAGAAGACAAGGTCAAGAGTTTTGCATTTTGTGAAAAATCTTGGGAATTGTGGCTGTCATTTTGTTTTGTAATATTCTGAATTGAATATCTAGTTTTGATTATGTAAATAATAAGTTTTGTAATAAAACTTAGTTTTGGACTTGTTTTGAGTAGTGTTAATATTTTCCCGGACTTTATATTGTCCATACAAATGGTATAGAGACAGTGGTAAAGGGATGTAAGACATATGTGAAATTTAGAAGTGCAGAGAAGGAAGAAGAATGGGCTACATTTGGTTTCTTTAATAAATGTGATAAATTCTTGATTTCTCATCTTACGCGACTGACAAGTACCCTATCCAGCGACAAGGTTGAAGTATTGGCAAGCTTCTTGGTGCGGCGGGCAATGCGTTTGCGGCGAGCCGCCGCGCGCGGTGGTGCCTGCGCGAAGCGACAACGACATCCTAGCGGCGCCTGCGCGTGGCCCAATCTGCGGCGGCCGGTGGCCTTGGGGCGGCGATCAGTCATGGCTTTATGGCGGGGAAGGGTGTGGATGAAATTTGCCATGGCTAATTTCTCGTCGCGACTATGCTGCTATCATTGTTTCTCTGTCGTGATGAAATCCCCATGGAAGTGGCGCCACGGGTGCACTCAGAATTGCGTAGCACATCTAATCATCTACTTCAACATGTTATTACCACTTGTTTGACCTACCTATTATTAATAATGACCATGGACATTCACATGGAGTTTCCAATTTTGGGTTTCCGATCCGATGGGAACCATAATGAAAAAAAAAAAAACACCCCCGGGAATTGGGGTGTCACAAAATAAGTAATATAATTAATTAACTAAAAATTATATTAGTTAGTAATATTATGAACTAAAATAATATCAATGGGAATATCTGAGAAGGATCTAGTTTTAACAATAAACATAATATGAATCTAAAGTTTAAAAACATTATATAACTAAGAATTGTATGAAGTAATATGACACAAATTACTAAAATAAGGATTATGGTAAAAGTGAACAAACGTTATATTGAAACAGATTACATAGTAGCTCAACTAATATAATTAATTAACTAAAATTCATATTAGTTAGTAATATAAATGAACTATAATATTATTAAGATATCTAAGTGAAGACCTAAATTTTAACATTTAATTATAACTAAGATCAAACATTATATAACTAAAATTTAATGTAAGTAATATGGTTTCAAAATTACTTAAATAAGATTATAATATAAATATGTTTCAATTTAATGTACTATTAACTAAATAACTAATATAATTAACTAACTTTAAAAATTATATATTAGTTATTATTATATGAACTAAAATAATATTATTAAGATATCTAAGAAGATCTATTTCTAACATTTACCATAATTATAATTGTTAATAGTAGGATGTGTAATATCTAAGTTTCAAATATTATATCTAACTTAATTTGTTATTATCAAATTAAACTAAAATAAAACTATAGTATAAAAATATTTATTATAAACTACTTCAACACCAAAATAAAACTAAAATACATTAAAAATAAAATATGCATAAAAATATAATTAATTCACAAAGAAACATGCATAATTCACAAAGATCTTTAGAAATATTAGGATAAAGAACAAAAAAATCATTTGAGAGTCAAATGGAGCTTAGATGTGGATGGATGAGTTTGTAATGAAATTGTATGATTTTAGGGGTATTTATAGAATTTTTTAAAGTCAAAATAGACATTTGATTGTCAAAAAACCGTTGTAATTTATTTCTAAACGTTGGATTTAATTTTGGTTCAAATCTGAATGCTGGATCATCATATATCCATTAGAAATAATTTTGTACCCAGATTAGATCGAAACTTGATTTAAATCAGCGGATTCAGATAAAAATATAACCGTTGGATGCATTTAAAAATGTGTGGATGAAATATGGGCCAGATTAGATTAAATCGGGATAAAAATCGATGATCCGGATGATACCGATTTCAAATCGCCAATTGCCAGTGATATATCGTTGATTTTTAAATTTTGGCTCGCGTGTGAACATGTGTTTGTGTTGCCTAGTCTCGATTTTCAGATTTTTCTGGTTTTCTCGATAATTGTGATTGCCAATATCTTCGGGTGGGCGATAATCAAATTTTAAGAAAGCCATATTTCGGTAGAAAAACCCAGAAATTTATTCATTGTTGGAAAATTTCTCCTGAGGAAAGTGGCATTTGCAGCCATTAAAGTATGGACACTCAAGTAGTACTATGTTTCTTTCATCTCCAGAAAGTTCGATGCGATGATGATTTTCTTGATATAAGTTGATGAAGATTAAAGTAGAATTTTGGCTAGTTTTGGAACTTAGAATTTGTACCAGTAATAAGGAACACTGTGATTAATTTGTTATCTTTTGTTTTTTGAAATGTTGCGTGTTAGGAAGCACTAAACATTGTTTTGATTTTATGTTTGATGTCACTTTTACTTTGGCCATTTATTGGGTAGCTATAGACAATATTTAGTGAAATATATAATTTTTATTTATATTATTTAAGGTGCGTATCACTTAAAAAAGCTTGCACCTCAAGTGTGCCTTGCGCCTCAGTGCGTCTTAAATAACTATGAGTTCATAGTACATCACATTCTAATTTATAAAAAGCATCTCAACGATTTTAATGAAGAAAAAAACCTAGAATATTTTAGTTTTTATAATCTTTTTGATGCATATGAAACAAAGGTGAAGAGAAGAGTAAGGTTCATTAGCTATTTTTTATACTAGAGATTACATATGAATTATAGATGTTTTCAGAATATAGTAAATCTTTATTTTATTTTTAATTTTTTATCATGGTTTCATAATATACATAATATGTGTTTTCAGTTCTTTTAGATTTATTTATTTATTTATTTATTTATTTTAAAATTATAGCCAATGTTTAAGCTATCGAACAACAATTTATAAGTGTTTATAATGATGTTTTGATATTCGGTATTATAGTGATTGTATAATCATACGGTAAACACCTTATATCTTCATTTTATGCTTGTTCCCTTGATTGTTTTTCATTTTGGGCTAGAGTCCAGAATTCTCTAAACCCTTATACTTCTTAAAAGGCTTTTAAAAGTCGTATTGAATCACACAGCGATATGTAACTTGTTAGTTAAGAAAGATATGTTAACAAGGCGATAAAAGCTTAAAAGCAGTGGAATTATAGCGGACCATTGCTGACCCCTTCCACTACATAAGGTTTTCTTTGACGTGCCCAGCTAAACTCTTATTGCTATCTGAAGTTTTGTTTCAGGTAACGACAATAACAATCCAATTCATGTATGAATGTAGATATCCGACCTATAGCTCATTTCAGCATAGAGAGGTAGAGGTGGAAATTTTTAGCTGGAGCATGTTGAGTTCGCTCGATCCTTCAAAATTAAGGAGTCGGGTTGGGTTTATTTAATTTATTAGCCCAAAACATCGGGCCAAAATTTGCTTTCATTTTTACGGTTAGGGCGGGATGGAGTTCTTCATATTTTTGCCTAAAAAATATGAGCAAATTTAATGATCCATTTACCAGAGTGCCACCTACTGACGTAAAGGAATCTAAACTGTTTCCTCCTTATTACTTCTTAACATCCGCGTAATTTACGAGGTTGATCTGTTATTTGCATTAAGCTCAGAACTTCGAGCCTCGTCAGACCACCAATTATGAGTGTCTGCCACTTGAACTAGATTTAATTAAGAGGTTTCTTGAAGAAGAGGCGACACCAGCTAAAGATTATTACTTTTATTTTTTAAAAAAATATATAAAATTGGTCAAATAAAAATTGACCCATGACACATTATATTCTTTGTGACGTTCAACATGTTATCTATCTCACTTGGCTTTTCCTATCAATAGTGTTGGGATTATGAGTGACTTATGGAATATTATAACAAGTAATATTTTGGTGGCTTTGTCAATCCACCGTAAATGTTAACAATTAGGAGGCAAAGTCAATCAACAGGATAAAATAGCAATTGGGTAGCAATGCGAGCCTTAGTGAAGCAGGTTAGATGTTGTGTGATCATAGTAATAAGCAGGTTTGAGGGGTAGTAAATCCCACGTAATAAAAACTGACTTCATTAGTGGCTATGCCAACCTTTGGAAATGAAAGTGTAAATGGATGGATAAACCAATCTTCAGATAATAAGAAGGGAAAACAATAATGGCACCCGATATAACGTAGTAAAACCCTCAAAATGAGTGAAACCTCTACGAGAAAAATTTGAGAAAATAATCCACTATGAGATAAAACTAGTATAAGATGTCACACACTAGGATATGCTCATAATCCTCTCAGTTTTATCTCTCAGTACTCTCTTTGAGAAATCTATATTTCAACATCACTCTTCTTAAGAAGTATGATAACCATTTGTTTCCACACCTATCATTCAAACTCTCTGTGATTGAAGAATGATAAGAACTTTTTTTCTAATCTCTTGAATTCCCTATTTGATTTATGTTTCTGAAACTATTTATAAACAAAGAATTTAAGTCTATAGGATTATAGTTTCATTGGTGGAAAATGAAGTAAGATTTAAACCCAAGTAGGAAACAGACGATTCTCATCCACAAAACAAAGGCATAGTCAGCATGGTTTTTATCGTGGAAAGGCTTCTCCTATTAGAGGGAAGAATTTGCATTGTAGAGCCATTTAAAGGGTTTGTGGACACTCAGTAGTACTATGTTTTCTTTAATCTTAGGAAAGTTCCAACAAAAACCCATAACTCCAAATGTCTATCAATCATTGACACAGAGGCCTTGATCTTACAAAACCAGCATCATAAGCCTCGCAAGTACAGTTGTGCGACAAAATAGTGATAAATCATAAAGAAAAATTAGAAAAATAACTTTCATTATATCAAGCACGGGTTACGCAAAAAATATATAATAATGCATTCAGATATCAACTATCATTTATGTAGGAGGAATTATTATTGAGCATTTGAAACTTCGGCTAAGAAACGCTGACCTTAACCCCAGCTCCCTTGCTATGCTATTACATTTACCCATTTTTCTGCATAGATATAAGCCACATGGTAGAACAAAGTTCATTAAGTATATAATAAGCCTGGGTGAAGGTTGAACCTTATTGTCTAATATTTATTCCACTCTTTCGAACTAGTCTCACACCTCGCTAATCAGTGTTCACGTGCCTCTGATGTTTGATTGATTGTAATTTTATAAATACAGAGATGGGGAAGTTGAACTGTTATCGATAACGATAGAACATACTTGGCTAGGCTTTATATTAGTATGATGTGAGAAACGAGATCATGAACAAATGAAACATTAATGAAGCGATGGGACATGTTTGCATCTGTCGAGGAATGATCGAGTCTTGTGTTGAACCTGATATCCTTAAGGTGATTTATTGCCCTCGCGGTCTGGTGTGAGTTCTTGGCAATTCAGTCTGCAGGATAAATGATCTATCTCTGACCTGTGAAAACACTTCTTTTTAGGTTTGTTTTTATTTAGAACCAAAACAAGTGAACTTTGCAGATTCTCAAAAAAATGAAGATGATAGTTGAAATGAATGAATGAATGAATTAAAATAGGTGAATTGTGTAAAGCTATATGCTGGGCAAGCTCATGTTATTTGGAGTACGATCATGATGTCTTAGGGATGGTGTGTATGCATTTTGTTCATGGCGACAGAACTTGCGATCGCGTCGTCATTGGAGAAGGCGCTTCGGTCATTCCAGCGACAGCGTCCTAATGGTAACCTCGGCATGTAACTTGACAGTGTTTGAAGACTGAAGTAGATTAAGTATATGTATACAGTACAAAACTCAGAACCCAGATTTGGTCTTCAGAAAAATAACATGAAATATGTGGTGAACAAACATGAGGCAGATTACTCCCCCTTTCTTGGGGCCCAAACACAAAATATCTAAGTATGATTAATATATATACCCTTTAAAGTCTTGTTCCCATCAGATGTGGAACAGCACTCTAAAACTTAAACCTTTGTTTACCATTTGCAAGTAGTGATGTTTTGAGGCATAATTCCTAATTCTTCATAATATGGTTTTGAGCAACTAATAGATAATCTTCATATATAACTGGAGAACACATTCCATGTGGACCCACTACAAGGAGTTTCATGGATTATTTAATTTTAGCTCAAAAGATAAAGCTAATTCTATTTACTCGAACCGTTTTTTCCAACAATCCCAAATTAATGAAATTAGTACAAGAAATGTATTACAAATGGCGTGTGACACTAGAGAGTTCATTTGATTTGCGTATAGAGAAAGGTAGCTTGTGGCCTTGAACCTTCCCTTGTGAGAATCTTGCTGAGTTCTTGATTGATCGGTGAATGTGATCATCTTATTGTTCAATCATTTGTTAAGCCAGATAATAAACGATATCTGGGAATCTTTCCCGACCTGATTGGATTCTCCATGGTGTGTTCGGTTTATTACTGAACAATTCCTAGTTTTACGAGTGCTCGTAAGAGAATTTAGCTATCATTCTCACTTCGACGAAAATGGTTCTCTCCACATAGGTGGCTTCTTATGGAAAGAGTATTCTCTTTATACTACATTGTCTTTAACAAAAATATAAGAATCGTAAAAGCGTGACTACCTTCAATTCAATACTGTAGGCATCACTATTCGATTATAAGGCAGTAGGAGATTTATTCCATAGTAGATCTCTCAATAGTCTACGAAAATTAGTTTGTCCATACGAACCTAGATCTTGGGATCTCAATGATAAGGCTAGTTGGTTGCCATTACAGCGACTCTTTTAGTGTATATGAGCTTTAAACCCATTCCCTCGATGGATTATGCCATATCCTCTTGGTCAAACCTTTTCAGTTATGGATGTGATATTTCTCTTAGACCTTATCATGTTCGATGGCCCTTAATATAGGCAGAAGAAAGAAGTGTCTTCACATTATTATGTCTTAGACGAATATGTGAGAACTAAGTATGCATATGACTCACATTACTTTCTCTACCAATTGCTGATTGACTATATCATAATGAATGCAGATAGTAGGGACAAGTTGTGGCCACATTGAAATATCTTCTAAGAAATGACAAAGTCACTCTGCTTCTTCACCAGCTTTATCTAGTGCAATAAACTCAGATTCCATCGTGGATCTCGCAATGCACATTTGCTTAGAAGATTTCCAAGACACCGCTTCACCACCAAGTGTAAATAGATAGCCACTTGGTGGGATTTAGAGTCTCGTGCCTGATATCCAAGTCGTTGGCCACAATATCCTTCAAGTATCAAGTAGATATTTTGAGAAAAAATCCATAGTTTTGGGTGTATTTCAAATACCTCAAAACTCTAACTATCGCTTCCAATGGTACTAACCCGATTACTTGGCAGATTCCATCCACTTACCGACAAACAAGCTATGTCCATGATGGGTACAACAAACAGACATACATCAAATCGCCAATTTCTTATGCATATTCTTGTTGTGAAAGGCATTTGCCATTATTTTTGGATAAATGTAGATTTGCATCTATAGTTGTTGTAACACTAAATATACCTTGTCAAGCTGACATGTTTAGGGTATTTTGTGGTATAATTTGACTGCTTCTGTGAGTTAAATATAAACACGAACGGACCTTAAATTTACAAGATTAAGGATAAAATTAAAATTAATCCAAAGAGGACTTAAAAAGTCATGGATTAAGAAAATTGAGGCCAAAATGAAATAAAGGAAAGTATCTACAAATAGAAGGAGTTATGGGCTTAAAAGCAAATAGGTTGTAAAACTAACCTAAAAATGGGTTTAAAGGCCAAACAAGGCCTAACAAAATTGGAATCTCTAGCACCAATTGGTCTCATTTGTGGGGAGTGAAAAACGTGGAGAGGAAGGAGAAAGAGAGTAAAGTTAAGAGAAGAGGAAGAGGAAAAAAGACGTAGGAGTCAAGATCAAGCAAAGCAAAGGTATGGAAACTGAATTCTATGTACATGCGCTTGATGGTTATAATCTTGCCCAAATCTAGGTTTTGCTAGGGTTTCATCTTAACTCCAAATATGATGGCAAGTAAGGTGGGTAAAAACCCCTATATGGCACATTTAAGTCATGAAATCTCTCTCGAGGATGAATTCTTCATGGTTAATTTGAGAGTAATTGAATTAGGTTTAGAATAAACCCTAACTAAACATCATGTTTGGTTTGAGGATGGATCATAACCCATATTAGGAGGGGTTTGAAAGAAATTCAAGGATAGGTCTTGAAATAAGAGAAGGATTGAATGATAAATTTGAGTAGAAAAGATATCGTAAAAGATGAATTTGAAGTGATCTAAAGTGTTTATTAGGTATAGAGTTGATTGGGGTTCAAAAGTATGGAAAAATGGGAGAAAATACCCATTCTGGGCATTTTCGGGGGATTAGTACCGGTACAACTTGAGCTTGTACCGGTACAATTTCGGTTATGGTCATTTTTGGCCAAGTTGTACCGGTACAACTTGAGCTTCAGATCACCGTACAACCTGTTCGGTTTTCCGGCCACTCGCTTTTTGGTATTTTGTACCATTTCTTTATCCGATTTGAGTGATTCAAGTGGCCACTTAAAATAGACTTCAAGGAGAACAAACCATATTTAATAAGTCTGTTAAGTATAAGTTCTGAATAAGTATAAGTTCTCAGAATTTCACGGGAGTCCCGAATACAAACATAAGTTGCTACGCAGTTCTCAACTCCTACGAGAGTCCCAAATAAGCATAAGTTCAAGTAAGTATAAGTTCAGTAGTAACTATGGTTACTCCGTATAATGAATCTCGTTATCTCGTATTTATGTTTATGTATAAGAAATGTTTCACTAAGCGTAAAGCTTAAGCACACGGGTTTTTAATCCGTGCAGTACAGAGAAGACATTCGAAGATTCCCGCATATCGCGCCAACACACCGCAAAGGTTCACTACATGTAGGTTCTCGCGCTCCGATTTGTACGTGTGCCCGCCATGTAAATGGGACTCGCTTATATGTGTCTAGATTTTGATGGACACCACTCCTGGTGTTCTTTTTGATATGATTTTGAATTATTATAAGTCGCTGGCCATACCACGTGTATAATTGCTTTAAAAAAAAAATCAGGTAAAGAGTCCCAGCCTCCCGAAGTTCGTCCCGGAACCGGCTCGATCTCGCTAATCGGGTTTGCCCTCGGATTCGGGCGTGACAGTGGTATCATAGCCTGTGTTTAAAGCTCCGATGTCTCAGATTAAGGATGCACCCACATAGTAATGTGTCGGGCTCACGCGATGTCCCGTCTCGTATATCGACTAGAATGAATCAAGACTAACCAAATTTCTGAAGATTAAGACAGAGATTTGCCCCGATGGAGCCTTGTCAGTTCAAGTGAGAGTCACACAATGCCCAACTTCTCAAAAAGATATGAAAAGAAAAGACCGATGTAGAACACACATAGTGAGAGAGCATGAATTTCTGAGAGATCAAATTCTATAAGGGGGAGAATTGTAACACTCGAAATATACCTCAGTCGCTTTCGATTACGTTTAGTGTATTTTCGTGCATAATTTAACGTTTCGCGAGTTAATGCAACAATGAAAATGAGGACTGGGGTGACTTACAAGAGACAGACAAAACAAATTGTTCAAAAAGGAGGGACTAAAAGTCATGATAAGAAAATGAGGTCAAATGAATAAAGGAAAAGGTATTCTGGCTAAAATAGATGATATGGTTTAAAAGAAGAAATTCGAATCGGGGAAGGAGTGGAAGGCTAAGATGTCTTAACAAATTTTAAATTTCAACACTAAATGTCTTATCAGGAGGAAAACTGGAGGAAGGAGAAAAAGAGAGAAGAAGAGGAAGAGGAAGAGGAAAAGATGGAGTGAGTCAAGATTCATAAAGCAAAGGTGGTGGCTGGAAACTGAATTTATGTATGAATTTCCATGTTTTTGATGGCACCTGCCCAAATCTAGGGTTTTGCTAGGTTTCATCTAACCCAAATATGATGGCAAGTAAGGTGGGTAAAACCCCATATGGCACATGAAGCTCATGAAATCCTCTCTTTGAGATGAATTCATGGTTAATTGGAGAGTAATTGAATTGGTGGTTTAGAATAAACCCTGTCTAAACATCATGTTTGGTTTCGAGGATGGATCATAACCCATATTAGAGTGGGTTTGAAAGAAATTCATGATAGGTCTTTGAAATAAGAGAAGGATTGAATGATAAATTGAGTAGAAAAGATATCAAAAGATGAATTTGAAGTGATCTTTGAAGGTAATGATATATTAGTATGTGAGTTGATCAACTAAAAGTATGAAAATGGGAGAGGCAATACCCATTCTGGGCATTTTGGATTAGTACTCGGTACAACTTGATTGTACCGGTACACTCTCGTTATGGTCATTTGCCGTTGTACCGGTACAACCCTGGAGCTTGTACGTACACCTCGTTCGGTTTTCCGCCTTGACCGCTTGTATTTCACATAACTTCCTCTATTTCTTATCCGATTGAGTGATTCAAGTGGCCACTTAAAATAGAGACTTTCAAGGAGAACAAAACCATATTTAATAAGTTCTGGGTATATAAGTTCTCGAATGTTATACTTCAGAACTCCCACGGTGTCCTAATAAACACAAGCCCGCAAGATAAGTTCGCACTTCCTACGGAGTCCCAAATACATGTTCGTTAAGTATAAGTCCAGTAGTAACTATGGTTACTTCCGTATAATGAATCTGTTATCTGTATTTATGTTTATGTATAAGAAATGTTTCCCACTAAGCGTAAAGCTTAGCACGGGTTTTTAATCCGCTGTAGAGCACACGCGAGTAAGACAAGACTTCCAAGATACCGCTTCGCCAACACACCGCAAAGTATGTTCACTACAGGTTCTCGTCCTTCCGATTTGTAATGTAAAAGTTCAGTTTTGTATATGTAAATGGACTCAGCTTATATGTGTCTAGATTTTTTGATGGACACCACTCCTGGTGTTCTTTTGGATATGATTTTGAATTATTATAAGTCAGGCCATACCCCACAGGCATTTAAAAATCAGGTAAAGAGTCCCAAATTGAGTCTCGCCCCGAAATCGTTCGGATCCGCCAATCGGTCGTGGTCCGGATTTCGCGTGACAGGTGTTCTCATTGGACTGCTATCATTTTGTTTAAATTTCTTGATAATTTTCTCAATGTAATGTGATTGAGGTAATATTAGTCCATATGATGTTTTAGAGATCTTTATCCCAAGTATAACATCGATAACACCTAAGTCTTTCATGTCAAACTTATTGTTGAGTATTTCCTTGGTAGTTTTAATGACTTCATTATTGCTACCCATAATGAGTATATCATCAACATAGAGACAAATAATGACAAACCCATGTTCGGTGTTTTTGACATATACACATTTGTCACACTCAAGTTGATTTTTGCAGAATCCATTTGTCATCATTACATTGTCAAATTTTCATGCCATCGCATTGGTGCTGCTTTAATCCATAAAGGATTTAACAAGCCAACAAACTTTCTTTTCGTGGACTTTAGAACAATAAACCTTCGGGTCGTTCCATGTAGATTTCTTCATCCAAGTCACCATTTAAGAAAAGCTGTCTTACATCATCCATTTGATGTATTCAAGATTGTGTATAGCTGCAATAACTATTACTAACATTCGAATGGATGATATTCTTGTTATCAGAATAGGTATCAAAATAGTCCAAGCTCTTGCTTGTACCTTGATAACGCCTCTTGCCTTATATTTATCATCAGATCCATCTCGCTTTCATTTTCTTCTTAAATATCCATTTATATCTCTAGTGCTTTAACTCGTGGAAGATCCATAATTAGTTCCTAATGTGATGATTTTTGCAAGATGGATTCTACTTTATCGCTTATATCCTTTCCAATATGAAGCTTCAGGGCTCAACATTGCTTCTTAAAGCTTTTAGCCATCTCTTCTAACAAATACGTAGAAACTGACCAAAAGATTTTGACGCTCTAGTCTCTTTTTCTTTTGTTAATGCCTAGGTTCATCATCATCTGTCAAGCCTTAACTATCGCCTATTGCAAGACATGAGTTCTTTTACTTGAGTTCGACTTCGTGTGATTTGTAAGGAAATATGATTAAAGAAAGAGTATTCTTTGATTCGACACAAGATTGGGCATGCATATAAAAATTTATTTGTTAACTTAAAACTATGCGTACTACTATTATGTGCATATCCAATGAAAACACAATCAACCTGCTTTTAGTCCTATTTTTAACCTTTTAGGTATAGGTACCGCCACTTTAGCCAAACACCCCTTACGAGTATTTCAGAAGGCTTCACCTTTCCACAACTCAGGATTTATTGGTTTTCTTTTGAGGTATTCGATTGGAGAATATAATTTCATGGAAAGAATTTCTTCCCACAAATTTTTGAGGTAGTCCTCGTAACTTTATGTTAGTATCTTATCATTTCTTTTAAAGTTCTATTCTTACGTTCAGAAACTCCATTTTGTTGAGGTGAATAGGGTGCAGTAGTTTGGTGTATTATACCATGTTGTGAACAAAAATCACCAAAAGGTGCTTCATATTCACTCACTTATCACTCTTGTCACCTTGATTTTTCTTATCAAGTCAGTTTTCACCATTTCGAAATGCTGAAACTAAATGCCTCATCTACTTCTCAATAAGTAAACATAACATTATTCAGGTAATCATCAATTAATGTAAGAAAATATTTACCACCTCTCGCTTGAATAAATTTTTAGATCACGATTTCGAATGTATTAACTCTATGGGTTCATTGTTTCTTTCAATTGATTGGAAAAGAAGTTCTCGTAGTTTAGATTCCACACACAAATTCACATTTATGATTTGACTAGTTTAAAGTAAGAAACATTCTCCATATTAATTAATTCGTTAATGTATCATAATTAACATGTCCTAGTCTACCATGCCACACATTTGAAGATTCAAGCATATAAGTTATAAGACGTAATTCTTATTATAAATATTCTTATCAGAGGTACAATAGTCATTACATTCATTTTGGAAGAGCCCATTGTTTATGTACCCTTCCCTCATACATACATCCCATTTTTTGGTGAGGATGAAGTTATTTGAAAGACAAACACTAACTGGGGTCTTTCATTCAACAATGATCCGCACACTAGATCTTTCACCCTCTGCACATGCAATACATCATTAAGAGGAGTTCCCGCCCAATATCATCTTCATCATTACTTTCCTTGGCCTTTAACCTTGGAAGAAGAGGGAGTTGCCTTACAAAGTGTTGTTCTCCATTATCTATGCTATGATATGATGAGAACATCTTCTGTCTGAGCAACATGACGTGCACCTCGTGGTTCACTCCACCATTCTCGTATCGCTACTCAATGAAGTTCACCTCGGAGATTACGGTTGAGAGGTTCATGTTTGAGACATCGTCTACTTTAGTCACATTGGCTTGAGGACGTTTCTTCTTTGGATTCCCTTGTTCCGTGCTACTATGACGCTCTAGCATGGTGCTCCTCGTTTGTTGCAATACATAAAGACTGGCTTCTTTGAACTTTTTCTTGTAGACCTGCTTTTTTTTTTTTGGGACCATTTCTTTGTGCTTTTCTTTGTTGTCAGGGGAGGTCTGCCCTTGTTCCACAACATTGGCCTTGGATTCCATGATGGCCTGTTTACCTTCTTCTCGTGATGCACCGTTGTCTTCCTCTATTTCACCATCGTCTTCGTCTCATTTCCTTCCGCCCATGCTTTCAGGTAGGTAATTCAATTCTTTTTCCATAAGGCGGCAATTTTTCAATAACTGCAAACCACTTAGAAGATCTATCAAGAGAGATCCCCTCTCGCATGTATGTCATCATGCAAAATTACTGTAGATCTTGAACTTGGTCGATCACGATCTTGGAATCAAGAGATCTTGTAGTCTAGAATTTTTCCCACTACAAACTTTTCGAGCCCCCGTAGATCCTCGCCTTGGTATTTTTGTCCAAGGATTCCCATAAATCTCTCATAGCATACGATGCTTCCATGCTCCACGGGCAACCACTTGCTCATCAATCTTCATTTTTCCTTCAATGCGGGAGCATCCTCTCAAGGAAACGCGCCAAATTTAAGGTGGTCGTAGAACAACACCTTTGTTGTCACCTTGAACTCGGTCCCATTAAACTTTTTCGCTTCTTCCATGACTCACGCAACTTCACATGCCATAACCGTATTGGAGAGGCAACACAAGAGGAGAATCGTAGTCATTCTAATTAATCGACTCGAGCAATAAACAAAGATAAATCAAAACAAAGGTAATAGAAGTTTTGTAACAAATCAAAACAAGCAGGTAATTGTGACGTTGTAATCCTTGCATAAATATAACTGAAGTATTGAGTTCTGTATATCATATGCAGAACCGAGAGAATAAAACTGATATAGATATATGTAAAAATAAAAGTAAATTATCTTAAGATTGTTATCCAGTAACAATAGAACAAAGAATGAACCAGAGCCCATATCGCATGACTATGAGAAATGTGATAAAACGCAATACAAATCAAAACGTTAATGAAACTGATGGTGCAAATCAGAATTATCAAGTCTTGCAAGGAACACAATATCCTTAAGACAATTTATTGCCTCGCAAGTGGTGCTCTTTGTGCCTCGCAATCTGCCTCCTAGATAAAATGATATATCTCCAAACACAAAAGAAAGCACTTCACAATATCCTTAAGATAATTTATTGCCCTCGTGAAGTATTAGGGTGCTAATGACAGACAACTCGCGAGCTACTAACTCGACTTCTACTAAAACTCGTCAAAACTCCGACTGACGAGCTCGACTAAATGTTAACGAATGAATGAGCAACCGTGACCCGATCAAAGCTCATGAAACTTTAAAATATTTTTTGTATATAAATTTTTAAAGTTTTCTTTTAAATTTGATATCTTTACTTAGGGGGGATGTCATAAATAATATATCTCTATTTTTGTATTCTAAAAATCATAAATTTTTCATTATTTATTTGTTATAACATTATATTTATTTTAAAAATACTACTTTCTTAAAAATATTTAAGAGAATATGATAAATTTATATCTCTATTTTGTATTATTAAAAAATCATAAAATTTTGGTGGCTTATAAACGGATATATCACTAATGGCAAAGTTAAGAGTTAAAATAATTTATGTGGCTTTTTTCTTTTTGTGATATGTTATTATCTAATTGATACTTAAAATTTTTTAATTTTAAAAAGTCGCTTGATCCCTTTCTCCCCCAACCCTCTTCCTCACCCATCCTCTTCTCTCTTCACATCCAACACCCATTTTTTGGCCATATAACACTCTGGCTTCTTCTCCAGTCAAGAAAACCGACCCTATTCTTGGGATCACTGTTGGATTATAGGTAAATTTAATATCAGAATTACGCAACGGACTAGAACCCAAATTTCAACGGCGAATACAATTAAACGTTGACAAGGATGTTACCTTCAGAGCGTTAAAACTTTTGCAGATTCGAATGATTCGGTCGAACTTCAGCACAATCATGTCCGTGCCTCAATGTATCCACACAAACGCATCTTCGCTTGTTACCGCCTTTACGCACAAACCGATCTCGTTTTTTTTTTCTTTTTCTATCTCTCCCATTTCCGAAATCTGGCAGAGACCCTTTGCTTATTGCGTTCAAAACCAAAGGTTGTAAGCTGCGCTTTACGTAAAATGATACTCGCTATTTAATCAGAACATCCCCTCAAAATCTCCTTTATTTTACACACACACTTATCTAATAAGATGTGTCACACTGAAAATCACCACGATCTTATCTCGGTGATGCGTTTATGTAAACTATTAAGTGCCACTGATGCGATATCAAATAAGACGTGTTTAACCTAACTTAACCTCCAAGTATGCAGATGCCCTCTGCAGTAGTCAACTTTACTATGGTCGGGTCAAGCTTTCATGTGGGGTTTACATGCGTTGCTCACGCTCAAAAGGCTTCTTCGTATCATAAAGTGATGCAGGTGATGGCCTTCGGGAGCATTTCGAGCCTCAATGTTTGGAAATCAGATCGCCATGATATCGCCGCCGCATCGCCGACCGGTCGCGTTTCTTCATCACGGTTCGTTTCCGCCGGCTCGAGGAAAACAGACCGAAAGGGGCTTCCCGAGTCGACCTCTTTGTCGGGTCGGGTTTCTGCTCGTGGGGAGCAATCACGCGGGGTTTGACCACGGTCGCCTGCAAACCGTAATCCGGCCCACTTTCTCCCCAAAAAGGAAAGATCGATGATGGGTGTTTCCTCCCTTCCCGATTTCGGCGGCGCCACGCGCGACGTCTCCTCAAAAGGAGGAATCGCATCCATCGCCGTCGCAGCTTTCCGCATCTCGATGCCACTTTGATGTACCCGGTAGGTCCTCAGATCCGCAACTCTTAATTTGTGATTGTCTCTGTCATAACAAAATGTATAGAAAATGGTTTGGTGTTTGCGATTTGCTCTCAGGTTATGGATTTTGTTAAAGTTAAGTTTCAACCCCATCTTTCTTTCGATTTCCGGTAATCAAACTGAAGTTGTTGCTGTTATTTCTCTCTTCCCGTGTGACTAGTTTATATGATTGTTGATGTTAGAGGTAGTAGGAATTTTTATAGCTTATCTAAACAACCTCCTATCTTGTTTGGATATTTTGTTTGTTTATCGGTTTCTTAGAAATCAATTTAACTTAGCTGTGTTGTACAAGATTATAATACGTTATGATTCTCCCTATAATTTTACTGTGTGTTATACAATTTATTGCCTTTAAAATAATTTATGGAAAACAATCAGAATGCATCCATATGTGTACACTGATGCTCCTTTCTTTGTTCTCACGAAAAATATAAGATACTTTGTTTTGTATGAAGTTGATTAAATGTGCCCACAACCTGTATTTTTAACCATCTAAAACGAACATTTGCAATTGTTAGTTGTCAGCAAGCATGGATTGAATTTTATGCATACAGACTAATTTGTTTTGTCGCCGATTTCTCCGGTGGCAGGTTAACGTTGTCTCATGGACCTTATTGTTCACAGTTTATACAGCAAGAAGAGGTTTTCTTCTTCGGGAACTCAGCACGTCACATGTCCTATTAGTTATTCAAATGCCAATTTGCTTCTTATGTTACAGATGCTCGTATGGTGATTGTGTCAAACATTCTTTCAGGAGTTTATTTATACGGGATTTGAGACCTGTGTCAACATTGAGTGTGTGAAACCACGAGTCCTCTTAAGAATCTCTTAGAGTACTTGTAAGGGTAGATAATATTGTCACAAGTTGTGACATTGGGATTTCTATTATGAATTGTGTTTGCTGCCAGCATCTGTTCTATAGATTGTAATACTGGAAATTGAGCTGTGCTTAGTGATTCTTTCTACTGTAAATCAGCTGCTTATGATTTCAAAGCATGAGCTAACATCCTTATTTGAACTACAGCAATGTAAGTGATGCTCTTGACAAGTTGCGCTTAGTGTTACAGAGCCTCAGCTCTTAAAAGATGCTCTTGATCTTGATATTCGTATCCATACTGATAAAGATAATGGGATCATTCATATCACGTAAGTTCTATAGCCAGAATACTGTTTTCAACGATTAACTTCTGCCCCATGCAAAGTGACTATCCATGCTCTATGCAGTGATTCTGGAATTGGTATGTCTCGGCAAGAACTTGTTGACTGTCTAGGAACCATTGCACAAAGTGGAACCGCAAAGTTCTTAAAGGCAGTGAAGGTGCTGTTTATTCAAACCATTGTTGGTTTTCTTTTAAGTGCATTGGTTTAGGTCATTAATAGAAGAAAATGGATTCTTTTTCAGGAGAGCAAGGATTCTGGTGCTGACAGTAATTTGATCGGCCAATTTGGTGTTGGATTTTATTCAGCATTCCTAGTTTCTGATAAGGTACCTGTTGGTTTCCACTTTCTGCTCCTCTTGTGGTATGCTTCTTCATTTTACAGAGTACCCATTTTTTGTAGTCGGCTTTGTGGAGTATTGATTACCTTTTTTTTTACTTGCAGCTCTGCCGCAACCAATTTCCCCGCGGTTCCCCATTGCTCCGTGGCGCTTCCAACAAACGCTTTTTGCCCAATGTACCGCATCCGCAATGTCCAAACACTAATTCGGGGAGTCTACCACAAAACTATGAAATTACTATAAATAAACATGAAAAGGAAAAACTGACATGTGGTGAGGATAATAGCGAAAGTGTTTTGCATATTCATCATCGGTCCCATTAAACTTTTTCCCGGCTTTCCATGACTCACACTATCAAGCTTACAATGTATATCGAGGAGGGGTAACACAAAGAGAGTAGAATCAAATAGCCATTTACCGACCACTCGAAAGCAATAAATAAAAGATAAATCAAAATGCTGCAATAAGTTTCTAGAATAAATCAAAACAAAGGTATTAGACGTTTTGTAATCCTTTTCATAAACATAATCATATCGAGTTCTCGTATATCATATGCAGAACCGAGAGAGTAATACTGATATAGATATATGTAAAAAATAAAGAATATCTTAATATTTGAATATATCCGCAGAATAAGGAATGTAATCTTAAATAGAGCCTATAATGCGATAGACTATGAGAAATGTATAAACTTAACAAATAAAAACGCAATGAAAAACTCGATGGAACTCGCTTGCGTAAATGAATGATCAAGTCTGCAGTTGAACAGCACGATTCTAAGACAATTTATTGCCCCGCAAATGCACGTTTCAGCTTTCGGGCAATTGCCTCTAGGATAAAATGAGTTATATCTCCGGCAACATAAAAGAAAGCACTTCACAATATCCTATGATAATTTATCGCTCTCGCAGCGCCGAGCTTCGTGCAATTCGCCTCCATGATAAAATGATCTATCTCCCGGGAATACGTAGCACTTCTTGCCGGCCGGGTCGAACCGTAATCAGCAGAATTCGGTCTCTCAAAAACGAAGATATTGGAAATGAATGGAATGAATTGCAAAATGAATGATTGTATCGAGATATCCCGCCTACGATCGTTTCAGATACCATGAAGTTCGGGCAATGGGTCGGTCTATTTCGTCGGCGGAGAATGTATTACGCCGCTCTGCGCAAGACACTTCGTCAAATCTAAAATGGTACCGTCCCAATGGTAACCTACGCTCGTCGCAAAACGACAGCGTTTAAGGCCAAAAAATGAATTTAAGTATATGTATACACAACCACCCAACCCAATACGCGGCGCGCGGTCAGGTGTGTGGTGAAACAAGCAATGAGCAGCCCCCACTTCCATTAAACCTATGTCCCTTAGGGGTCAAATCAACCATACAGACAGATATAAATTCCTTTAAAAGTCTGCTCTCATCCGATGCTGACACGTGCCTTTTCACAAGCTTTAAACCTTTGCTACCATTTTCTGCTACGATGCTTGATGCAATTTTTAATTCACTCCCACCGCTGAAAGAACTTAATCTGATAATCTTCATCTCCTCACTGGAAAGTATAACACATTCTCATGCTGACCCACCACAAATAAGGCCATGACTCATTTTAATTTTATCTCAAAGATAATTTAATTTCAGAATGCTCAAACTCATTTTTTTTCTAACAGAGTCACTTCAATACCCGGAATTCAAATGGGTTTTTCTATCATAAGCTCTAGCAACCTCCTCTGCAGTGTCGAATGTGCCCAGCCACACCCGCTCCCGCCGCCACAGGTCTCGAATTGCCACCGCCCATTTCCCCCATGGTCTCTGTCGGACTCCTCTGAACTTCACCCTCGTCGCCGTTCCTCCATCCTCGGCTTCCACAAAAAGGTCACACCCGAGACATCCGTCGTGGTCGCAGTAAGGACACATTTCAGGAGGAGGGAGTGAACAATTTCTGAGTTTGCTCGGCGGTGGAAGAGGGTATGGCATTTTCCGGGTGATCGGTGGTTCCGGCGATGACGTCAAGGAGGGCGGAGACCATGATGGAGTGCTCTTCGCTGGGCCTACTACGAAGTGAACGCCTTTTGATCGTCTGCAAAATAGGCATAGAGAGACAATGAGTCGAAGATATATATACTCATCGTTGGAAAGGGTAGAACCAGCTGGCACACGGTTTAAAATATCAAAATATCGTCACGTGGGCTAGGTCTTAGCTGGTACGTTACAGGTGGACTCCACCATTTGACATGGGAGACAATAGGGATAATATATCAAAATAATTCACTCTTTTAAAATTTTATTTTGTCTATTTTCTTTTTGCAATATTAAAAAATAAATTAAATGCAAATTATGTTGGGTAATTGATGCCTTTTTTATGATAACAAACATTGGAGGGGCGGGATCAGGATTCAAAACTTTTTGAAAGTAGATTATTATAACGTTTTAAATAGTAGTAAAAAAAACAGTGGAGTCAATAGTAAATAAAATAATATTACATGACGATAGTATGACAAATGTGGACTATGCCACTCGCTGCCTCAAGCGAAAACAGAGGCCCAAACGTTCGAGCCTCTAAGACCGCCCAAGATCTGAGCTCATTGACGCTCTGCAATAATAGCATCGATAACTGAAGTTCTACGTCTCATAAATCAAACTAAATTCATCAAGTAAGCAGCAGATACCTCAATAACAAATTTTATCCTATAAATCAAACCTAATCTCACTCAATGGCGGTGATAATTTCTACCAACTCGGCTCCCCATTATCCCTTATTAATCCGATAGCAATAAAGGCAGAAAATACTCCATCAAATGGGAAGGAATCCTTACCACAATTCAATTGGAACATATACTATAAATACCAGGCCATCCCATCGGTGAAAGGTAAGCAGAACATTCGCCCTCTAAGTAGTTGATCTTTTCTCTCAAACAGGGAGGAATCGACTTAAGACGGAGTTAGCCACGAAAGCAAAGCCCCCGCCATCCTCTTTTCTCTCTTTGTTTTCAGAGAGGGGTCCAAATAGTTTCCAGAGCCAAGTGACCTCGCCAACGACAACCAAGCCCGCCCCACTGAGATTCCTACACGCCACCCGCCCATCGGGGTGCGCATTCATCGCTGGCGCCGTCATGTAACGACAATTTTACAAACAGTTCGATCTCTCAAGAACTAATGGCATCAACGAATGGCAAAGGTGAGCCACGCCAACTTTCCAAAGATGCAAGACCAAATTCGTGGGCTGATAGCCGACTTCCGAAGGTGCATTAGAGACCTGTAAGGTGCCAACACCCGGACGAGAGGTGGAGGCACTTCGTATCACCAACCAATGTCGACAGAGGAATTGCAGCAACCTCACCGTGCAGATGCAACCCACCCTGAGTCGCGACAAGCCCAAGAATGGTCATACACCACCCCCGTAGCTGGGGCCACACCTCGCCCTCCCGAGAGCCAGGCTGTAATCCAACCGAGCCAGGGGGCATGGACCACACTTAGCCCTGCAGGGGGAGCAACGGGGTTAAATACCGAGGGGGGACCCTGAAACTATGAGCCCAATCTGAAAGCAAAGAACGGAGGAGCAATCATGTGAAACAGAGATCCGCTGGTATCCAACAAGAGCTCAACCCACGAAGGAAGTCACAAAGGTCGAGCGCCGACTCCATGGACACTCGTGCAAAGAACCGGGTCACCGCTCATGGCCGAGGCGCCCACTCTCCAAGAAAGTCTCGAATGCCGCAAATTGAAGCGCTCACGGTGCTGTATGATCCTGGCCGACCATCTTAACACCTATAAGAATCAAATGGAGCATGGGTATCGTGAGACGGCAGCAGCCTTCACTTCGTTTCAAAAGGCCCAAATTTTTGCTTAGCTTTAACAAAGTTCCCACCCATCGCCATTTCCTCATTCGAGCTCTCATCGCGTCGCCTTCCCACTTTCACTGAGTAAGAACATACAAGAAGCCGGAAGACACCGGGTCGACCATAAAGTAGAGCCCGCTGAAAGCCCGAGGTCTATACCGAGGTTCAACTCGAAGCCTTTGAAGGTGATATACCAGACAGAAGTCAACACCGTGATTCATTGTCGGGTTAAAGCAGCTTCAAAAGATTCATGTTTTCCATATCCAAGAATCCACAAAGCAGCATGGTTAAGGTGCTCGCCAAAGGAAAAGCAGCAAACGTGCAAGGAAGTCTTTGTGATTCAAGAAAGAAAGCTTCAACTCAGCAAAGAAAAGCAGACTGATAAAACAACAGGACGAATCCCAAGAGATGTAGAAACCTGGAGAGATCCCCAAAGAAAGACAAGGAACGGCCTCGAAGAGATGCGCAAGTCGAGACCGCTGGGACCAATTCTTCAAATCTGATGACGCTGATGCGATTTACTAAGGTTCCCGATGCTAGAGGTGACGAGGGTCTGATGCGAGTGCAACATGAATGCTCGAGGCCGACCCAGATGAGGCCGATCCTACCAAAGAGATAACACTAAGTATCAGGAGTTCCACAGTGGACTATGGGCACCGAACTCCATTGCATAACTCAAGAAGGAGATAGAATATTTAATTCGACGCGCACTTCACCGCTTGACTTCCGGTGTCGAATCAGAAGCAGCCTTACCTACCAATTCAGATGACACTCAAAGACCAACAAATTCTGTGAAATTCACGTGATCTCGGGAGGATTTTCAGGAGGTGGGGAATCCAGCTCTACTAGAAAGGCTCATTTGCTTAGCATCAGATCAGGAGAGGTAATGGAAGTGCAAGCGGTGTCCAAACCGCTCGACCGACACGTGCCCATAACATTTCTGATTCAAACTAGAGGATGCTAACACTCCCATGACGCACTTTGGTGATGCGGCAATCAGGCTAACAAAACGATCCATCTGTCCGACAATGGGAGTTCAACAACATCATCTTCGCTTCGCTGACAAGACGGGCATCGAAAGCGAGAAGTCGAACTGGCCATGACCCACCCGCGAGGATTCTCTGGGAGAAAGTACTAATTGGGGTCAATGGCCAGCTTAGTGCTCACTTCGGAGACCCCGTGCCGTGCAAACAATGGCAAAGAAAGTTTCACAAGAGATGCTCCATCCGCTATAACATGTTGTCAAGTGCACCAACGCCATAAAGGCTATGCCCTCCGCTTACCACATAATGATCAGTTTCCTACACAGTGGAGTAGAATGTTCAAGGAGACCACAGGTCAGGAGTGCTACTCACGCCCATGAAGCAAAAAGCGGTCGATAACGTATACATGGACAAGCTCGACATGTGCGACGAGGTAAATACCCGACTTGAGCC
Organism: Tetrastigma voinierianum; assembly: GCA_016808115.1. Classification (NCBI taxonomy): domain Eukaryota; kingdom Viridiplantae; phylum Streptophyta; class Magnoliopsida; order Vitales; family Vitaceae; genus Tetrastigma; species Tetrastigma voinierianum. The sequence continues at coordinate 1,124,423 of JAEQBH010000061.1, forward strand.
CTAAGAGCCTGAGCCTCAGGTACTGGGATGATAACCCCCGAACACCCGCTTACACGGCCTGTGCTAGCGTATGACCTCGTGACATCTCCTTATTCACTTCTTAAATGTAATCAAGGATGTCTTCGTGGAAACAGAAGACACGGGAGGGATCGACCCCGCAATAATCAATCATTACTCAAACATCACCCATCCTTCAAACCGCCAAGCAAAAGTTAAGAGTTTACCCTAAATATGTACATACAAACAGGAGGCTCGCGAAGCTCCTCCGTGCGTGGGCAATCGTAGAGAAGTGTAGTATCCCGGTCACAACGTCGGCCTCGCCAAAAGCGAACGACGAGTGGCGACTCTGCATCGACTTCACTAACATCAACCGAGCATGCCCAAAAGATAGTTTCTCCGCCACTCTGACGACCTCATCAGAGATGCCACAACCGTACCATGAACTCCTCTCGCTTCATGGATGCTTCTCCGGCTACAACCAAATCGCCATGGACCCCGTCACCTCAAGAGAAGACCTCATTCGCTGCGGCAAGGGACCGGCGTTATCGGTGCAATGCCTCGCCAAAGAACGCGCAGGAGCTACCTACCGTATGGGTGAACATGATGTTCCCGTAAGCAAATGTAAGACCATGGAGGTATATAGATGACATGTTGGTGAAATCAACCATGGTCGAGCTCCACATAACCTATATGTCCGAAGCATTCCAGATCCTGAGAGAATACAACATGAAGTTGAATCCAGCTAAATGCGCTTTTGGAGTCTCAACTGGAAAATTCTTAGGTTTTATAGTCAACAACCGAGGAATTGAGGCGAATCCAGACAAGATAAAAGTTGTGCTTGACATGCCGCCACCGTCAAACATAAAAGAAGTCCAACGTCTAACCGGAAGAATAGTCGCAAGTGCGCATTTGTGTCCAAGGCCTGAGCAAATGTTAGCCCTTCTTTCCGTGTTCTAAAGAAAGCTTTTTAATGGATACATATTATGTAAGAAGTGTTCGGGCCAGATCAAAACTTATCCGAGCTCTCCCCACTCGCGAGTCCTCCTAAGGGAACTCTACTGCACTGCGCTTTATGATTTCTCGACCGCCTTCCCATCGTGAGACAAAGACCAAGTACAGCATCCCGTCTACTATTATAGCCGAGCTTTGAGAGGAGCAGAGGAGAGGTATCCTAAGATGGAGAAACTGATCCTGGCGCTAGTAACCGCAGCCGAAAGCTCCACCCTTACTTTCAAGCTCATACCATTGAAGTCCCTACATAATACCTAATGAAGCAGATGCTACACAAACTAGAGACCTCGGGAATATTGATGAAGTGGGCCTTAGAGTTGAGTGAGTTCGACATCAGATATAAACCAAAAACTGCAATAAAAGGCGGTGTCTCGCGCATTTTTGTCATGGAGTTCACCCCTACAGAGTCATAGAGGATACGTGGAGCCGACACTCCCACCTCCCCATTTGGAAGCCGCTCGTAGACTCGGCCGACAATGCTCGGAGCGTGTGTCGGGCTAATCTCGACTCCCCTGCAGGGGAATAGATATTTAGTATGCACTCATATTTGGGTTCCGAGCCTCCAACAACAACGTGGCCGAGTATGAGGCCTTCATTGCTGGTCTCAACCTCGCCCATTCAATGGAAGTTGACTAGCTTGAGGTATGCAGCGACTCCCAGCTGGTAGTAAAGCAAATAGAAGACACCCACGTAGCCAAAAGGTGAAAATGATCCTATACCTCAAAAAGGTAAGGGAATTACTGAGGAAGTTCATGCTAGTTTAGGTCAGACACATACCCTAAGCAGAGAACTCCCGAGCGCATGCCCAGCAAAACCGGCCATGCCTCCCGCTATCTCAACAAAACGTATCTCTACAGATCCTCTATAGATCTTCTATGACGGTGAAGTTCTCTATCATGTTCGAGGCGAAATGGATGGAATCACTGACGATTAATAGATCTGGATCAAGCACCCGACGACTAAAAGAGGCTCTAAGCCAGACTAGGTCGCCGTTTACTATTCATAAGGGAAGCCTTTATAAGCGAGATTTTTTCACACCCATCCTTAAGTGCATCGCAGGGAAAGACGCCGACACAAGATCAGAGGGAAGTGCATAAAGGTGTATGCTAAACACATCTGAGTCATGCCATGGAGTGCCTTAAGACGTGATATTATCGCCCACAATGCTCAAAGACGCGACAGAACTAGTCAGGAAGTGCAAAGTCGGTCAGAGCACGCCTCAAAATCTCACCCCATCCAAGCCGACACCACAAGCCCATGGCCTTTTCAGTAGTGGGGGCTAGACATATTGGGACCTCTGCCCATTGGAAAGGGCCAATGCAAATTCGGCCGTCAGAAGAGCTTATCACTTCACCAAATGGGCAGAAGTCGAGCCCTTGGCTACCATCACGAAAGGTGCGCAACTCGCTTGCGCGCCCATAATATGCAGATTTGGTATCCTAAGGGCCCTGGTGTCTGATAATGGGAAACACCACAATCCTAAGCTCGTGGATTTCTTCAGGTCAGCCGGATCAAGAACTACTACTCATCCTCAAATTTCATCCAAAGCTCCAATGGACAGTCAGTCACCATCGAATCCTTAAAGTAAAAGACTGACCAATTAGAAGATATCTTAAAGGCAATAGAATACTCCCCGAGGTGTTAGTGGGCATACGTAACCACGCCAAGAATCCGCAACTCAGAAACCCCATTCGGTCAAGCTTGCAACGAGGCGGCCCAAATGAGATCGGATTAAAGTCCCCAAGGATTGAATTGGCAAGCGAAACATAACGAAGAGGCTCTCCGCCTAAACCTGGACCTCTTAGATGAAAAGCGTGAACAAGTCCTAAAACGTATAGAAGACTACTAAAGGAAGATGGCAAGGTACTACGACCAAAAGGTCAAACCCAGGAGTTACAAGCCTGGCGACCTAGTCTTAAAAAGCTTCGCCTCGCAAGAAAAATCCGGCCATGGTTCGGGGCCTAACTGGAAGGCTCCTATATAGTATCTCACACACCGGTAATTACGAGCCCAAAAACAGAAGAAGGAAAAGTTATATCTCACTCTTGGAACGCTAAGCACCTTAAGCATTTTTATCAGTATATCTCGGGTTGTAATCGTTAATAAAGTAACATCAGTTTTCAGATACATATGAATGTTTGTTGATTGCTTTGTTTAATATCCTCGTAAATCAAAGTGGGGGCATCTCTGAAAAGAAAATGTGATACCAGCCAGGGAACGTACGAGAAAGTTACACACATCAGGATACACAAATTCATGCGCCAAAAAAGAAAATTTTTCTTTATTCCAATGCGTACACCGATTAATCGCTAGTATCATCCCTAAGACCATAAATAAACAAAGGTGCGGGGCCTCAAATAAAAAAAAAGGAAAAAAGAGGGAAAGAGAAAAGAAGAGAGTGCGAACGAGAAGGGGAAGGAGTAAGGAAAAGGAGAAGAAAGGAGCAGTGGAACGAGCAAAGAGAGGGAAGGAGACCCAGGAAGAGAGAGGAAAAGAGAAGGAGTAGGAGAAGAAAGAAGAGGGAGAGAAAGCGGTACAGTGCTAGACCGCCTCTCTGCACTTATCTCCCGCACGGCTGTGAATAAATATAACTCCCATAAAGTGGGAAACTGGGGAAACACAACTCCCACAGAAGAGATCCACGGACCGAAGTCGACCGTAATCCTGGGGCCGACCCCTTGAGAAAACAACCAAGCCTTGACGCTTCATCATGCGTGAATTCCGGGCCATGACCAAAAGGAAGAAGGGATCAAGTATGAGCTCCATAGCGAGAAGTCGCCATTTATAAGCGAGGTCAAGCACTCGAAAATCGCACAAATAAGCCTAATTCTCCATAAACCAAAGATTAATGACGCTTGCATCTTTCCAAGAAGCGGAAGTCAAACGGCCGCACTCAATAAAATTTCATGCGTCACCAGAAGCCCTCATTAGCTCGCCTTACGTAGCTCAATAGCTCGTGAAGGCCTCGCCCAGAGCCGTCTTTTCAAGAGCTCAACGTTCAAGAAAGGCCCTAGAGCTCCAGAGCCAGGGGTCGCCTCGCGCTTTTTAGCCTACGAGCTCCAAGATCCTCAACCTTGAAGAGCTCGACCAAGCCAAGAAAGGACCGAGAAGCCTAGGAGCCGATCGCCTCAGCGCGAGCCCCACCCCGAGCTTCAACATCTCCGCCAGGAGCGAACAACCAGAAGGCCTCAGGCCCGGAGCCCAATACCAGCTTGCGTGAGCCCCACGCCTCAAGAAGGCCTCGCAACGCCCAGAACCCACAGCTCGCTTTCAAGAGCCTTAACCATCAAGAAAGGCTCCCAGAGCCCAGAGCCGGTCACTGCACGTATTCACTGAGCTTCAACAACTTAACCTCGAAGAGCTCGGACGTCAGAAAGGCCATATAGCCAGCAGCAGCCGCATCATTCAGCGCTTTATTTACAGCCTCGCACAGCCTTGAAGAGCTCGACCGCCAGAAAGCCATATAGCATCGAGCGATCGGGCCAGCAAATTTAGGCCTATTTCCGAGCTTCAAAGAGCCTCACTGCTGAAGAGCCTGATCGCCAGAAAGGCCATATAGCTTAGGCCACCGCCAGTGCTTAGCCTACTGGAGCTCGATGGGCCAACTGAAGAGCTCGATCGTCAAGAAAGGCCCAGAACCCAAGAGCCGTATCAGCTCAAACAAGAATCTATGAGCTCAAGAGCCTGGGCCAGGCAGAGCTCAACAAATGCAGGCCTCGGGACTCAGAGCCTAATAGCTCGGGCTAAGAGCTAAATTGCTCAACTAAGGCCATATAGCCACAGAGCCAGTTCAGCTCAGGCGGAACAGCCCATGAAGCCTCAGCGGCCCAGTTGGAAGAGCTCAACTGCTCGACTAAGGCCATATAGCCACAGAGCCAGTTTAGCTTAGGGCGGATCGGCCCAAGGAGCCCAGAGGTCTAGCTCAATACCACCGCCCGCATTGCCATTTAGCCCAAAGATCCAGCCCATCTCAGTAAATCCAGCTACGGAAACAAGAGCTCGCTTCAAGAGCCCACCACTAACTAAGGCGACCTAACTCAGAGCTGTGGATACCAGTAAAGTAAAGACAAGGAACGCATCAGGGTAAAGGCAATGAGATAGAAAATGGAGTATCCATTGAGAACGACGTTACATATATCCCAGGTTCGCAACCCGACGTAAAAAAAAATAAATAAATAAATAAATAAAAAAAAAAAACAAACGAACAAACAAACAAGCGAAGCCAAATGAAAGAATTCAGACGTCAGAAGAGGGAGCAGAATGCGAAGAAGGGGAGCTGTCTCGCCGAGTACTGGGCTCTAGAATAGTCTCGTGAAAAGGACTTTCCTTCTCTCGCCATCAGACATCGGTTAAGGTCTAAGCCCGGTAGGCGTTAGCAAATTTTCCGAAAGGCAAGCCATCCAAAGCTCCATTTGCGCGCCCTGTCCTCAAACTCGCTATAGCCCCGTCCCTTCAACAACCAGAGTTTCTCGGGCTCAATGTCCCTCACAACCCATGGCACTTCGCCAGCGCTCAATAGAGCTTGTAGCCCTGAAGCTTTGTGATCTGCCCATCCAATAGCGCCGCTTTATTACGCAAACTGCCTCTAGCAAAGACGTAGCTCTTCCCTACTGGCCCGCAAATTGCCTCAGGATCCTAACTCATCCCTAACCACCAGCTTAGTCTATGCAGCTGGCAGCCTGGTCCCTAAATTTCCAAGAGTCATCCCGGGCAACCCAAGCACTGTCCCCCGGGCCTCCCAAAGCCGACCTCGCCACCCTTAAGCTATATCTGCCTTTCTTCCCTACCCTCACCAAGGCCGTCCGTCATGGCGCTCTATATCGGGACTTAAGCTTTACGACCTGGCTACTCGCACCATTAACTCGGCTGATTCGCATCACGCATAAGTGATCCGAAATCAACAAACTTTGTATCCTAAATTCTTCCTACTATCGTAGAAGAAAGCCTATCAGCAGCATAATGGCTCTAGGCCGAACACGTGATCTAGCAATAAGCATCCACTCAACCCCAGCCACTAAATAATAGCCATTCAAGGATTCGAAGGGATAAACCTACGCTAGGAAAGGGAAACACAAACCTGATAAAGGAGTACCGCGTGAAGAATAGGGGACCTCCGCACTTTCGTGATCCCGCACCCAACAATTCTTCCGCCAAGGAGAGGCTGGGTTTTGGCTCGCCATCCGAGTTGTCATCCTCAAAGGTGTTCGCTGCCCAAAAATAGAAAAGAAAATGAAAGAAAATGAGGCGTAGAAGAGAAGAAGCTTGAGTCAAAGCTTCTCCCACAATTTTATTGATCGCCTAAAGTTGATACAGACCGAGGCTTTATATATGCTCGTAATGCGAAATTATAAAACAAACTAAAATCATACAGACAGGGATAAATGGGAAGAAACAAAAAATTGTAACAAAATCTCGCCAACAAGGTGCGAATATACTGCTGGATGAATACACAACATGATGCATGAACAATGCTAGAAGCCATTTCGCAACCCGCCACCCTCTAGCCCCAATTTTTCTTCACTTTAGCTCTTCTTCCTTCCGGGTCTCCGATCCAGAATGCCGAGCTGAACCTTAATTTTTGTGCTTGGATCAAATCAACAATTTTGGCATAAATAGCTTGCAAAAACTACAAAATTAGCCACAAATGCGATTCGTAGAATAACTGGGACCTTAATGTGCAAATCGGGTTAATTACGCTGATATTAGTACATAAAGTGCTCAAAACCCGAATAAACAGGTTCAAAATAGCACAGTACTAATCACACTTCAACTCTACACATTGCTAGTCCCTTAGCAATGAAAGAAATAAAGAAAGAGAGAGCATATAAATGATAACAAAATGATGTTCACAAAATTCTATTTCAAAAGGTCAGAACAGTAATGCCTAACCCTAAGTAAGAATCATCAAACCCTACCCAATACATCTGGAGGAATGAATGCCACAAAATTGAGTATCAAAAGAGCCCCATCTCGCTGAATCAACCGTAAACTTCCACTGTAAATCTAAGCGCTGCTTGATCAACTCTCACACAAACCGATTAAACTACACTCTCCCCCAAACCGTGCTAATGCCACAACCTCCAAGACGCTTAACCGAATCCAAATAGATCAAAATTCAATTTTATTCCACAACTCTTTGTGTCGGTAGGTGCACGCCGAGGAATGACCTCACCAAAGTCCATAATCGGATCCACCATGACTCCCAACCAATTAAGGCTTAGGGCATCAAGTCATAAGGGTCTTTCAACCACTAACTCTTCTCAGTTTCACTCCTGACTCGAATGATTTTGAGATCAAAGACTCATTAACTACAAACTCCACCCATCCACCCGCGTAGCGAGCACTAAGCTCAAGTGGGCTCCCAACCGCTTGGCTTAAAGCACCTGCTTTGAAGACTTTCATATACCCCTGACCGTCGGTTTCGTGGCAAAGCGCTGCAATTTTTTCTTCTTTTTCTTTTATGTTTCTTTCTTTTCTTTTTCTTTTCTTTTTTATTTGAAGACACATTGGTTTTCTGACCATGGGGGTCTCTTAACTCATTAAAGGTGGTCAACGAAACTAGGTAGGTTAGTCCAAGGCTTAAGAGGTTAGCGCTTTTCGTGTTACTCGAAGAAACCTGATGTGCACTGTGGTGTGGTTAGCTGTGTGGGAAGAAAAAGGTCGAAATCAGCAAGAATTTAACTAATCATCCACTCAATTAGGCAAAGAACCAATCTAACATTAATAGAATTGGACAAAGTTTCAATTTTTCAAACTACAAGCTAGGCAAAAGACACACAAAAAAAAAGTGGGTGCAATTTTTGAAAAAAATAAAATCAGAGTAGTATGTATATTCACAAAGGAAAACTAGCAAGCCACCGAACATCAAATGGCTTTGCCTAAAATAAAAACAAAAACATAAATATGTGCTTCACTTCCTTCTAACTCTCCCCAACCAAACTTACTGGTCTCGCAATGGCTTGATTGAAAGTTAGGAGAAGGAAGTATACCCTGATGAGATGTTCTCATGTTTGATAGAGACTTTTGCAACAAAGCGTTATTTCTAGATATATTCTGGGATTCTACACTCTAAGCTTTCCAACGATACTGGTGCTCTAAAACTAGTTCATGAAAGTTACGAAACAATAAAATCTAGAAGATAACAACTTGAAAATTCGAGCATGCGCGATTCTTTCAAGAACAAGGTAGTAATTCAGGTTATGCAGAATTTTCGCACGCTGGATCTAATTCATTGCATCGACTTTCACAAGATCAGTAAATTTTCTACACTCCGGCTTCTTTTTTTTTTATAAAATAAATGAAAAAACATTTTTTTGTTTGAGAGACAATTTTTTTTACTATTATTTTTTTATTTTTATTTACAAAATTATAAAATAAAATAGATTAATAAAATAACATTTAGGATTTTTAACTTATCGTCGTATTTTTATCATAGACGTATCATGTTGTTGTGGAATGCGCTGAATTCTCACAAGATCATATGACATGACGCGACTTTTCGCATTAAAGGCGAAATTGCTCTAATCGGTTTTCTACTAATCGTTTCGCTTCAAAAATTAACCAAAAACCTTTAAAAATAAACACAAGAAAAATTTTAAAAAATGTAGAAAAATGAAAATTAATCTAAAAACAAAGATTAACTAAAAATTAGAGAAAATCTATGAAGAAAAATTAATAAACAAAATAAACCAAAATAAAATAAGAACAAAAAGCTGGGACTCCGCCTCCCAAACCAATTCCTTAAGCCTCAAAGGCCGTTTGAACTCGTTTTTTGGAACTTGCGTAAATGCCGAGTCTAGGTGCTCCATGTCTGAACCAACACCCGAACCATCCACTATGCCATGCGCATGAGCAATGCTATCTTCTTCGAGGTAGTGGCAAAATCCGAAAGAAGTGGGCCACTAACTTCCTAAAGTTTTCAGAGTATAGGCGCAGTATGGGATGGCCTTTGCTTCACTAGCCAGGAGCAAGTTCTTCGTGTAAAGAATATACATAGGGTCAGAAAGGGTGTTTCGGCAAGGTCAAGTCATTGGGCGTGACTTTGGTTTTGCTTTTTTCCACTACTCCTCTCTACCGATTTGGGAGGTTTCTTCTTTGCGGCTTACATTGCTCCTCCACCGTGGTGTCAATCGACACTCTTCTTCCGGGTCACTTCCCTCTCGCGAACATGTCGTCGATCGTGAGCCTGAAATGGAGCATCGCAGGTCAAATTTATGTTCCATTTCACTGAAGTCCATCAATTCTCATTCACAATGTTTTCCATAGTCAATTTCTTAACTTTAATTGAGCATTGTCTTTCAGTCTTCCACAAAGTCACCCAATTAGCTCGTGAGGTTCAAGACATTTGTTCCATTGAGAGGCACTGTGTGCTGAGACTGAGAGCTGCCACAGATGGAGAAGTAGGAGGTGCATACTGTGGAGGTTCTGGTCCCCATGAGAGGTTTAGGTGGTTTCCTCCAACCAGGCTCAGAAGAATCTCCATATGGTAATGCTTGTTGGTGTTCATGCATGAGGGCACATTGGTTGGAGAGTTTTTATACCTCACGGACTCCATGGGCCTGCATGTCAGATCGACTATGTTGCTCTCCCTCTAGGTGTTCCATTTGGTCTATGTTTGAGATCACTAAAGCTTCTGGCTTACCCACTGGAACATGCACTCCTGCTAGAAAAAAAAACAGAGCAAACACCCAACGACTAAGAAGCAATCCTACCTAACAAGTTAGGGTTACTTAAAAAAAATATATAAACTGTGAACTAAAATTAAGAAGACTAACAGTAAAATATATACAGGAAAAAAAATTCACCAGGACTTGTGATGAGGATCACAAGTGTTCATCAGGTCATCAAATGCACTTAAGCACCATCCTCGCAACTGGGCGCCATTTGGATTCGCCACGCAGGGGTCCAAATCAACAAAATTTGTATCCTAAATTCTCCTACCGCCGTAGAAAAGCTAATAGTATAGCTGCTTTGTGGTCGAATACGTGGATGGTTTTCTTGCGACAAATGATTTACAAAGTGAGGTTAAAAAAATGGTGAATTTCCAATTTGGATTTCTAAGATTTGCAAAAATGAAGATTTGATATATGCATTGAAATAAAATGGAAAAATAAGAAAAGAATAAAAAAGAGATCTCTCGCTAATGTGATTACCGGGCTTCGGGATTCTACTCTTGAACTATGCTTCCTGGGTTCATTTCACATTGGGAGGATGACCTATAGCACTTCCCCGAACCTGGATCTTCATTTAGCTATAAAACCTAACCCAAAAAAAACTATCCTTTGAAAATGGCATCTACTGTCATCAGTGTCACCACAAGCAGCACAGTCTCCCGGGATCCCTTCAATGGGTCATTGAGGGTAATCTAATGAATCTCAGCGATCGGAAGCAATAAGCATCCATCGAACCCTAAAAGCTTACCAAATACTACCATTCAAGGATTCGAAGGGATAAAAACCTACGCTAGGAAAGGGAACACAAACTGACAAAGTGAGTGACCGCGTGGAAGAATGGGGTGGGACTTCAAGAGCCTTCTCATCCTCGCACCCAGCCAGCCTTCCGCTCAAGGAGAACGGTTTTAGCCGCCATCCGAAGTTGTCATCATCGGAGGGTGTTTGGTCGCCCGTAAAATAGAAAAGAAATGAAAGAAAATGAGGCAGAGAGGAAGAGTCGGGAGAGCTAAAAGCCTCCCATCAATTTTATCGACACATTTCCAAAGTTGATACGACGAGGCGATATATGCTCGTAACAGCGTGAAATTATGAAAACAACCAAAATCATAAGGTATTAGGAGGGATAAAATGGGAAGAAACAAAAAATTGTAACAAAAATCTCAAGCGTCAACAAGTAGATGAATAGTGGCTATGGATGAATAGTGGCTGTGGATGAATAGTGTCGCTGATGACGATGAACAAGAAAAGAAGTAGCCATTTCGCAATCCCGCTAAATTTCTGCATCTAATTTTTCTTCACTCGGCTTCTTCTTTCCTTCCGGCTCCTTGATCTCGAATGCCAGTTTGACTTGAATTCTTTGTACTTGAATTAACTCAACAATTTTAGAATAAATAGCTTACAAAAACTACAAAATTAGCCACAAAATGCGATCAGAGAAGGCAGTAACTTTAATGTGCAATCTGTTAATTACGCCGATTAGTACATGTGCGCTCAAAACCCGTAATAAACAGTAATCAAAATAGCACTTTTTGAGTAATTAATCACTCAAATCAGCTTCTAAATAAGAGCAAATTATCCTTTCGTTTGTAGACTCCTGGGCAGCTGACATGGCCTCGTCAATAATTCTTTAAACTTCTTCGTATGGGTAGCCACCACGACACCCAACACAAAATCAATATCCAACTCAAGCATAAAATCGATACAAGAAGACACGGAACTGCGAGGCAACCCCCGAAGGGGATAGTTAAGGTTTCAACCGCGTGGCACCCGACCAAGATCGAACTCGAGAATTGATGAAACCGCGCCAGCCGCAAGCTCAGCATTGGAAAGCAAGGAATCCCCTTCTCCATTAGCCGGATTTTCTCCCAACTCCTTTCCGCCTCAAGGAGGAGGCCCCGACACTCGCAGTGGGGACTCCAAACTCGTTATAGGCATAACTCAAACTGAGGCGCCCTTCCCGACACCCGCCTCGCGGCAACCGCTGAGTCACAGCCGGGGGCTTCGGGGCACCTCTACAGGAGGCACACACTTCACCTCACATTCCTGCATGGGGTAGAAGGTGATGATGGAGGACGTTCCTAACCTTCCTAGGACTTTGCCCCGTGCCTATCGACCCTTCTTAAGAGAATCCGGAGTTTTCCGCTTCACACTCCGAGACCTCCGGGACAACATCTCCACTGCCGTAAGCCTCCCTAGTAGCTTGGCAACCCGGAGGCCGACATGAGAGAACTTCATAACTGAGGGATGAAGACCTCAAGGTAAAGAGATGTGACCTCGAACCCGAAGATCCCGGAATATCCGCCGACCCGATAAGCCTCGCAGTAAACGCACCTAAGACACTCGCCTTCCGGCCTTATCGCCTCGTCGGAGCCGAGATCAGGCGACACTGGAAAATCATACTGCAAACAGGGATCTTATAACTTACTTAAAACTAGATCGAACTAAACCAAGGCAAAGCTCACGTAAACCGAGTGGTCCAGATAAAGCAGGAGACCCAGTGTGTTCCGTCAAGAGGTCACACGCTAACCGCGGCCACCAACAAAAAGTAACGCTCTTTCAAAACTGCGGGGAAGATGGGAGATCCGAGATGATTGGGAGGAGCGCCACACACTTATCGCATAAAGAAAGCCCTCGACGACTTCCTTCACACTAAAAAGGTCCAAGAACAGAGCTATATTGGGAACACCCAAACCCTTGTCCGTAAAGAAGACCAACAACCCAACCAAAATACCCCAGAAATTGGGCGAAAGTTGAGAGGGGCAAACGTTGAAATGTTGCAAGACCCTTTTTATAAAGGGGTGTAGAGGGAAACAGAGACCTCATTATCGGCTACACCAAAGAAACACACCATTCGCACTGGACCACGTAGAGGTCAAAATGTCGTATGACCGCACCTGACACCAAAATGGCCTCGAACGCCGCAAAAGTTTCCCATATAAAGGCTCGACCGGCCAGTCCCACCGCCAAAACATTCCCCGCGACCCGGCCGACTTCCTCAACATTCCGATCCCACAGGGTACTTAATCTCGTCGATTCTACCCTTCCCTTTATCCAAGGGGAAAGGAGGTTCCTCCGCGACGTCTCGAAAAACAACCCTAGCCAAAAGATCAGAGGCACCACTTGCCTGCCCCGAATCGATACCGTAGGAGTCACCTCCAAGAGCAGTGGAAGAGTGTTTACTCGAGGAAGAGAATAACAGTAGTGGTGAATGACTCCAACCATCTAGCCCTAGCGCCTAGCTATATCAATCAAAAAAGACACAGAAGGAAGAAAGACGCACCCGTCCCAGAACGAAAAAGGCTACCTCAAGCAAGATATCACAAAACGTTAGAAGGAACTCTACACGGAAGTTCAAAACGAATGTTAAGGAAAATGAAACTCGAACTCGCAAAAAAACAAAAAGGCTTCAAGATCAGGGGAACGCAAGGCTTACCGTAGGATGTTTTTAGAATAAACCGAAGAACTCAGACGGGGTGCTAAAACCGAAAAAGTCATCATTATCATAGGACATATGACGCCACAAGCCCTAATCAAACCAAACTCGAAAGCAAACACATGCAGTCGTGACCTAATCTCTAAGAACGGACATGTACTCAGACACGCCGTCAGATCGGCAAGGCCGGGGCAACTACTGGGTTTAAAAAATAGCGAACAGGCCTATCGGGCTAAGCCTAAAAGAAATGTAGCCAAGATAACGCCCAAAGTTCTCGCACCGCCCAAGATTTTGAGCCCAGTTTGATCGCCCCAAGAGCCAATAACATGGACAATCTGAAAAGTCCATGTCCTGTAAATCAAACTAAATCTCACCAGTAATGGAAGTAGGATAATTCCCAATAACAGCTTATCCTATAAATCAAACTGAATCTCATCAATGAGGGAAGTGGGATAATTCTCAATAACTGATCCCTCATTATCCCTTATTAATCGCTATCAACATATACTATATATACCAAATCTCTAAGGCCGATCTTTTCTCAAATTGTGGAGAACCGACTTAAGATCGAATGGCCACGGCGGCCCCGCCGACTCCTCTTTTTTTCTCTCTCTCTGTTTTTAGAGGGGTCCAAATGCTCGAGCCAAAGGGATCCACCAACGACAATTCAAGTTTCTGCCAATATCCCTACACGCTCCAAAGCGTCCGGCTGAAAACATCACTGCATAAATTACATAACAAATTATAAATATTGAGGGATAATTATGGGAATAAAACACGATAAATATGTAAAACTGATATAAACAACAAAGATTAACGTTTTCACCTCCCACACAAACTAACACTCACAACAAGTTTAGATTGATTAATAAGATATTATGACTTCATAATACTTCTCTAATAATTAATACTATGTTTTTGTCACCCTAACACTTACATAAGTGCAACTCATACTCAATATATTAATTTAATATAAATATAAAATATATAACATGAATAAAAATATATTACATTCCAATTTCTACAATAAATCTCGAAAAATATTAATTTCATAATATAAATGTCAATATAAAATTTAATGGAAAACATATTCCAATATATTCATTAATCATTATATTTGTCATAACATATTTAAAAATATTATATCAACTAAGAATAATGTTAATAAGAAACTAATGTCACTCATTTTCAATAAGAAAGTTAATTTTAAATATGACCGATTCTTATCAATAATAAATTTTAAATTTTGAATAAAATATAGATTTATCATTTATTCATATAACATTCTAATAAAATTTTAAAAAATAAATAATAAATTCCTCTTCTTTCTTGTTTTTGGTAGTTTTATCTTTTCCAAATATGAGGTCAAAGTTTTTCTTTTTTCATTAGGTTTCCTCCAGCTTTCAAATAAGGTTTTCTTACCTTTAGGTTACCAAAACACTTTAGAAAATATGATGAAAGATCGATGGGCTGTAAATGGAAAATGATAAAATTCAGTGGCACACCATATTAGAATAAAAAATTAATTCAATGACACACCATAGATAAAAAAATTTCAAAGGGGGCAGACCATGTATAAAAAATTTGAGGGGGCATATTATGCCCATTCGATCCATGCTTGCTTCGTCATTGATAACAAATTAAGATTAAGTCTGATTTAAGATGAGTAACATGTGACCCTTGATTATGCTCTTTAAGTTGAAAATCACTTATTTAAGGAAAAGAGAATTCAAGTCCAAGAAGACAAGAAATTAAGAATTTGAACTCAAGCATAAAAAGAAGATCAAGCTTAGGATTCCTATGTAAGATGAATGCATTTGCATTTTAGGATGTTCATTCTTATTTACATCACTCTTAACTTGGTTTTAATGTTTATTGTGCATAAAATCTCTTAAAACCCAAGTTTGATAATCAAACTTTAGGCTTTTAAAGTTAAAAAATATGTTTTAATGAAGTGCCAAAGGCTGAGTTTGAAAATAATTGAAAAATGAGTGAAGATGACCTTTGGAGAGGTTATCTGAATGAGGCATAGGTCATTTAGATGACCAAAAGAGGAATAGGTTGTTTGATTGAGGTCGATTAGATGAGGTTCAAATGAGATCATTTCGAGATCCAAAAGGCTTGTTTGTTCGGATGAAGGTTGTCCAAGGGACCTAGGTTGTTTATACGAGGTCTATCTATAACACATTATGAAATCCTATGAGCTCACTCGTCCAAATTAGGGATAAGTTATTTGGATGAGAAAAAGTGGTTATGTGGACGAGAAACATTGGTCATATGGATAAAGTAACGGTCACATGTGAAACATTAAATATTTTACAGGCTAGTTGTTTAAACAACACACATGGTCATTTGAATGAGGGGTATTTGAGGTATATTAGTTTTTTCAGTATAGGTATACTCAGTAGAGTTTATCAAAGTTATAATTGAATATCAACTTAATTTCTTTTGAGGATTTTAAAAAGTTCGCAGTGAATACAGCTATGCTTATATAAGGGGGGGGGGGGGGGGGGGGGGGGGGGGGGGGGGGGGGGGGGAGGTCTTTTTAAGAGTGTAATTCCACATCCATGTTTTGTTCTATAGAAGTTGATAATTCTCAAGATTCAGCATGCTATTTTTATTTTTATTTTTTTCTAAATTTTGCTATGATTGACGTCACAAAAGTAGGTTTTATTTAGATTAAAAAAAAAATTATCGTTTGGTACCTATCAAAAAGAAATTACCATTTGGTAAATATACATATTATTTGAAATTAAACTTTAGGGAGAGTATAAAACCTAAGTTTTAGATTGAAATAATTCATTTAAAAAAAATTACAAAATTAGTTTTTAATATAGTAATGTCGAGAAAGTAGTGTGTTTTAAGGCGTATGGGATTCTGAATTATGAGAAATGTCATTTGTCGTGATGAGTGGTGAAATTTTTATCGAATGTTGCTGGCGCAAGCAGACTGACGGCGTTTTATGGTTTTAAATCTGGCTTGTTTGATAAAGTATTTAATAGGTATACATGGCGTTGTCGGTTGTATATAAACATATTATTTTGGATATTAGTTTGGGTTAAAATCTAATTTTATAATTTTTTTTTCAAATCAACTATTTTAATCTAAAACTCATAAAACCTAAGGTGAAAAGAAGCAATGATTGTTTTGTGCGCATGGTTTTCATGGGAGTTGGACTATTACAAAGAATTGACAACCTCTACATCTCCAAGCAACCAGGAAAGTTGAGAAAAAGTCTGTTGAAAAGGGTCAATTAGTTTGGGCGCCCAACTGCTCAACCCAAAGGCCAAAAAAAGAAAAAAAAAAACAGCTGGAAACGTTTGTGGTTGGAGACGTACGCTTTGTGGTTGCTACTTGCTACTACGACGTCGGCAACTTCTATGGCGTCCGCCAATGGAGTCTTAGGTTAATGGTAAACTAGAAATAACTTTTGCCTTATTTATACGAGTGAGAGCCGCAAAATCCAAATGGAATCTAAGTGGCTTTTTAGTAAAAGCTAAATAATTCTCAACTTCGAGGCTAATTATTTTTTAAGTTTATTACTAAAATTAAAAAAAAATATGATTAGAAAAATCAAAACATGAAAAGACACTTATGTTTTTGTATTTAGAAAAGTCATATTTCAAAACAAGAAATATTATCTTTATTTTACCTAGAATCTAATACCTATAAATATCTAATATTAAAAAAAATAACTTAATATTATTAACTAATATTTAACATTAAGGTGAAAAAAATTATATTTAACATTGGTAAAAAAGCGTCATACACCTAAAGTTTAACTACTTTGTTCTGATGGGGACTACGACGTCGGAAATTCCCATGGCCAATGGAATCTAGGATTTTATTTTTGAGAATCGAATATAGGATTTGATTACTTAATTAATAGTGGAAAAGTAGAAATAACTTTTTGCCTTATGTATATGAGTGAGGGCCCCAAAATCCAAATTCCATATAACCGGCCAAACTGTAGAACCACATATCACTTGATTTGTCTGTGTCAACAATCCAACTGGAAAATGAAAATGCAGTACGGTTATTTAAGGTTGGCCCTGTTTATCTTTTTTCTTCGAGATACGGGTCAAATTATCCTTTTTTTTTTTAAATCTTTAAAAGTAAATATACATTTTCCAAACTTATTTTTCAAAATAACCCTTTTTTTCTTCAAAAAAACCCTTTTGACCCTTTCTCTTCAACTTCCCCTCTCATCTCCTTTCCCTCAGCTACCACACTTTATCTTTGAAGACCTAACATCCTTTAATCTCAACCCTACACTTGTCTGATGTGATGAAGATAATGTGAAGTTAAGCTTGGAGAGATTTCAATCAGTGATAGGTAAGTTCTTTCTTTGCTTTTCATTTTCTTTGTTTATTTGTTGCTCTTTCTTTCCAAACACGTTATAGAGCTCAGGAAATGAGTTATCGACTCACGATATGCAATCCCTCCTCCATTGAAACGATCTTTGCAGATTCCCAGGCATGGGATGGCCTCCTTCTTCTTCTTCTACAAAGCAGATCCCAGGAATCCACTGTTGATCGCGCTCGGATTTTGCTTTTCTTCATGATGACATCCATGAAATAAGGCACACCCAAGATGTTTGATGTTTTGCTGCTGAGATCCAAAATCGGAAGCAAGGCCAAGGCGTTGTATAACATTGAAGAAGCAGCTTCTTGGGAGTTGGACTAACAATATCCGCAAATAAGCGAACGAATACTGAAATTCCGATCGACATCAAAAATCCAGTCACATTAGCCAAATTTCTTGGGTGACTTCCATTTATTGTCGATCGGCCGTCTTGTGGAGTGCGCTGAGCAATCTCGTCTCCTTCGACACAAAGATGCCAAGATTATGTGTTTCAAATGGCGGGAAATCAGAAATCGAGTGTCATGACGTATTGTTTGGAAGTGCTGTGGCGAAATTTCGCTTTTTCTCATATGATTAAGGAAAGCGACGAAAAGAAATGGGCGATCCGGTGCCACGGTCTTGATTGGCGGCTGGTGGTCGTTTCGTTGAGATTCGAGTTGTTCGTCTGAGAGACTAGCAGTGAAGCGGAAAAGTGGAATCGAGTTTCTGATGGAAAGGCTTTCTAGGTTTGAAATGGTGTAGGAAGTAGAGATTATCAAACACAAAAGTGCGATTACCTGAAGTATTTGGTTTTTAGAAAGAGTTTCTCATATGTTGAGTTTTTGGGATTTTTTTTTTTTAGAAAAGAGAGGTTTAGAAAAGATTGAGTTTTCATGGCCATTAAAATAACATATTTTTGTTTTGTATCATTGAGAACAATCATTTTAATTTTATTTTCTGGTTTATTTATTTAAATTTTTTTTTTTGAAAGTTTTCAGTTCATCCATTTTGGTTGGACTCTCCCATATGATCAACTATTAGAGTGGCCACTGTTTTGGTTTCTTGCTTGAAGTTCAAGTTTGTACTTTGTGTTGTTTGGTTGCATCAATCTTTGATATAGTATAAAATTTATTTCATATTTCTTGCTTTGGAGAAAAAACGAATTTCCTTTTATTTTATGGTATGAAATGCAAGTAAAGGCTTTGAAGTAAAGAAAATAGAAAAAAACATAACTTTTGGGGAAATAACTATTACAATTTTTGTAGGTTTAAAAAAAAAACCAGGGGATCTTATTTATTCATGGAGACTTAAAAGAAGTCAACATGGACTTGCTCCTAGGACTTGGGAAAAAACTTTAGGAAAAGGAGATCTTATTTATTTAAAACGTCTATTTATTGCTTAAAGCAATCACTAAGACATGGTTTCAGAAAATTACATTGAATCTATTGAAGAGAATATTTGCAAAGTCGGGCGATCATTTTATTTTATTTTATTTTGGTAAAGCACATTGAATAAGAGTAAAGTTATTATTGCTTATTGTGTATTAATGATATTATAGTGATCGAAGATGTGTTTGAGGTAGATAAATTAAGTACACTTGTGGTACGAGATAAAAAGTTTAGGAAACTTGATATTCATTCTTGGTATAGAAGTTGCTAGATCATGATAAAGAAGTACTTCTAACCAAAGAACATATGCTAACAATAACTTCCATATTGCTTGGATTTGTGAAACATGAACAAAAGACCCTTAGATTTGGGAAAGGTTGAAAGCCTTATTTACTTCATAATAGAAGGTACTTGAGGTATACGGAAGAATGTCAACTCACTTCATCAAAGTACACAACTTATAATGTAGATTAGAAAATTAATTGATTTTAAAAAAGTCCAATTTTCAACCAAATACTTCTTTCCTTTTCCCTTGTGGTTGTTTTTAGTATAAAATTTATTGAAAGTGGAAAGTGATAGGATTAGTGTAATTAGGGTCTTCATTTAATGATGTGACTCAATTCTTTTTCCATACACTTTATAAACATAATCTATTAGCAATTTGTTAAATATATTTGAAAACTTGTCATAATCCATTACTAAGTCCTCTCAACATTTTCTATTTATAAAATTATTATTATATTAGAAAATTTGTTATATTTGAATGTTAGTTGTGCTCATTTATTTATTTTTGGTTTTGTTGATTAAGCTTATTATTGATATTTTATTATTATTTGTGAAGGTAATATGACTGATTCTATTGTGGATGTATTATGTTATTGGAACGGAACAATTTTGAGGACAGAAACAGATTTGAGATATATCGGAAAGGATGTGGAGGTTGTACCTATCAATGTACCTGTTCAAACGACATTTATGCAATTGTTGAATATGATATATGATATTTTGGTGTTGTGAAGAATTTCAATTGATATTAAAATGTAAGTTATCATTTAGGTAAACAAATTTCAACCACTAGTGGTTAGAAATGATCAAACAGTAGCACGTATGGTAGCAGTGTCATCGAAGCATGAAATTTCACCAATTGAATTATTCATAGAGCATACTCCTAGTCTCAATTTGAATAATGAAAATGATCATTCCATGCAATTGTCTATAAACAATATTGATGTTGATGAGGAAAATGATGAAGGCAAGGAAGATGACATACATGATGTAATTATCTTTGATGAGGTTGTTTTGCCTAATGATGATGAATATTGTGCTCAAAGAGAAAGCTCTGATTTGATGCTAGTCCAACAAGTTATGGAATCTGAAAGTACAAGATACGTGAACTTGAAGTTAGTGCTAGGTCAAATGATCCTAATGTTGAAATTGAGGTTGAAAATACATCACCAGTTGTCTCCCCACATGGAACCCAAGTCAATATCTTCAATGACAATGTAGAGCCAACAATTGAACCTGTTTCATACCATATGCCACCTACACCACAATTTTTTAATATGGATGGGGCAATTAATTGTGTTGTAAGTGATTGGACTCCATGGGAAAAGCCAACTTTAGGAAATATTGATGGAGAGTTGTCAATTGGCCAGATATTTCCCTCAAAGGCATATTTGCAGCATGTTGTAAAGATGTATTCCATAAGGTCACACCATGAGTTTAATGTTTATAAATCAAATGCAAATGTATTGGTTCTCAAATGTAAAAAGCGTAGGAATTGTCGATGGCGGAGCTAAGGGCAATAATTAAGTGAAAGATACAACCATGTTTAAAATCATAAAGTATATGAGTCCTCATACATGTGTTAATCCATGCATTAATCAAGATCATTCACAGTTGGATTCTAGCTTTGTATCTGACTTGGTTGAAACATTGGTGAAGGCACAAATGACTATTACCATTGCTGCAATTCAAGCTGTTGTTGTAGAACAATTTGGTTATCATATTTCATATCAAAAAGCAATGAAAGCAAAAAGGAAAGAAATGGTGCGATTATTTGGTGATTGGTATAAGTCTTATGCAGAGTTACCACGTTTTTTTTCTTGCTTTAGAGCAATCAAATCCTGGATTTATTGTGTATACCAAAACAATTCCTGGAAACAAACCAAATGAAGAAATTTTTCATCGTGTTTTTTGGGCATTCTCTCCATCAATTAAAGGCTTTCCACAATGTCGACCACTCTTAGTATTGATGGAAGACATATGTATGGAAAATATAAAGGGACATTGATGATTGCTATGGGTTGTGATGGTAATAATCAGTTATTTCCTCTTGCTTTTGCCATTGCAGAGAGTGAAAATAAAGATAGTTGGAGTTGGTTTTTGGCATGTGTTAGAGCTGGTTTAAACTTATTATATACATGCTAAAACTTATTAATAATTATGATATTTAGTCATATTAATATGATGATTTAAACTTATTATATACATGCTAAAATTTGAATATAACAGGTATTGTGGCAGCCTTACACAGATGATGTACTAGCATCACTACCGGAGATTTGTTTAATTGATCAAGATATTTGGTGAACAATGTCACCACTAATATTTTTTTATATTGTTGAGTGGCATCATCCTGAGCGTGTGTTACGACAATTTGGACTTATCGGGAGTATTCCAGGCATGCTCCATAGATATTGAGCTTCACTCCACAGATCGATGTGGTCGACCTCAGCATGATTGGAGGTTGCATCATGAACATTATGTGGAATTATGGAATACTAGGACGGAGTGTATTGTCACTGCAGATCCTATAGAGCCTCCCATAGACTATCGTACTCCATTACATGATATGGTATCGTCTTTATCATGGCGTCGTTTATCACTCCCATGGACAGCGTTGGACCTATGCGATACCAGGCTACTGCCTTATCTACTACCCAGTTGGTTTGTAATACTTTAATGTTATTTATGTATTGCATATAATATTTATTTTAACAAATAAATTACATATTATTTTGTGTGGCAGGTTGAAACCATGACATCGATCGTATCTCGAGGACGTCATGCATTAGTGGACTCTAACGATGATGCATTAGTTGATATTATTCGTATGGCGACGGATGTTCTACGCATTATTCGAGAGGATTATCGTCTTCCACCATAAGTGCAACCTCCTGTCTTTTCAGATCTACCATCAGTGCAACCTCCTACCTTTTCGATGTAACTGCCTACATTTTCAAACTCACCTTTAGCGGAACATCCTACCTTTTCAAACCCACCATCAGTGCAGCCTTCTACCTTTTTAGTACAACCTCCTAGTCGTACCTTTTTAGATTCACCTTTAGTGCAACCTCCTATCTTTTCAAACCCATCATCAGTGCAACTTTCTACATTTTCAGACCCACCTTCAGAGTCTATCCCTGTACTTATAGAGACTGTCATATCTACTCAGCTAGATTTACCTCCAATTGTTCCAAGAGGTAGACGTGGACTACGTCACCCTAGATTGTTGCCTCCACCACCTTTATTTCCAGTTCCATCACATGTAATACATGCTACAGTTAGACAGGAGCGACCAAAAAGGAAGAGAGTACCAGTTATACATAAGTTCTCTTATTGTGGAGGCATTTGAGATTATATATATTTTGTTATATAAATGTTGAAGGGTAATTTTTTGTTACTTTATGAAACTATTGATATCATATTTTATACTGAAATTTTTGTAATTAACTTCATTAACTAATTTCAAAATGTTCTTTTTTTATTTTATGTTGTGTGTATGAATATTGACTTTTTAACATGAAATTATAAACATGTCTCTTACAATAGTTAAAACTCTTAATATGGAAACTTGAGAATATAATGTTAGTTTGACGCAAGGATCAAAATATCGGTAAACACGGATATATCGGTAATTGGATTTTACGGATATATCGAAAATATCGGTAAATATCAATGGATATTTTTACAAAAATATCGATTTAATTAAAATTATATATATATATATATATATATATATATATATATATATATATATATATATATATATATATATATATATATGCTGCTCTTTCACTATACTATATATATATATATATTAAATTTTAACATTTACGTTCATTTAATATTATTAATAAATTTGTAAATTAAGATTAAAATTTTAAAAATTAAAATTACTTTCATTAAATGAAATTAAAAATAATATTAAAATCAAATGGGTAACGTTTTATAATTACTAAATTAAATATATAATTTAATATTTTTCTTAGAATTAATGAGTTTTATTTTAATTTATACACTTATAATAATTTATACGAATATGTATTTATATGAATAATGAAAAAATAATTTATATCTTAATTAAGATAGATTAAAATCAAATGGATTCAATAAGTATTAAATTAAAAATGTTATATTTAATAAATTATTAAGATATTATGATGTTAAAGATATATTATTAAGATATTACAAATATTAAGTTGATAATGAAAAGATTCTATATTATAATATTAACTTTTTAAATGATATATTATTTTATTTGTTTTCCTTATCAAATTAATTTTTGATTAAAAATATTGTAAATTTATTGATGATTTTAAAATTTTAAATTTTTTGAAAAGGTGAAAGGATTTTATGAAAAAATAAAATGAAGTGTTAATATTAAAACAATAATGTAAAATAGTTAAAATATTCATAAGTAATAAAAGAATATATGAATATTTCTTGTGCTTATATAATAGACAGCTAGCGGCTTTGATAGGCACACTTGATGTGTTCCCACACTTTTTAGAGGCGGGTTGAAACTAGCTAGGCATAAAAAATTGAAAAACAATATTTTGGTAATAGGAAACAAGTGGGTTGGGCTGAAATATCGGCTAAAATCTGATAAATCGCTGAAATATCGGTGTGATATCCTATCGACCTCCACTGATAACCGAAATATCGGCGATACTTCGGCCGAAATTTTGGTCCCTAGTTTGACGAAGTTAATTTTTATTCATTAAAATGTTAATCAAATAATGATTTCATAGAATCATAAATCCCATATTTTAAATTAATATATTGTTTGATTTTAAATCATATTTGATTATGTTTTCTTAAATTAATAAATTATGACATTTAATTTTTGTTATTTTCATTTATTAGAAATTTATTTAATTGAAGTAATACTAAATCATAAAAATAATTTA
The DNA here is from genome assembly GCA_016808115.1 of Tetrastigma voinierianum. Classification (NCBI taxonomy): domain Eukaryota; kingdom Viridiplantae; phylum Streptophyta; class Magnoliopsida; order Vitales; family Vitaceae; genus Tetrastigma; species Tetrastigma voinierianum. Next base: position 1,148,466 of record JAEQBH010000061.1, read on the forward strand.
TTATTATAATTAAAAAAATTTATTTTAAATTTTACTAATTATTATTATTAAAGAATTTATTTTAAATTTTTATTAGAAAGTCCCTTGATTGGGAATTGCGGTTTTGGTATATATATTAAAAGCGGCCGGGTTAGGAAATGCGGCTTTTAGTACAAGCCTCTCAGCCACAGTTCCCAAGCTGCGGCTTTGAGTATAAATATGGCATGAGTTGGGAATCGCGGCTTTGGTTGAATATAAAAGCGCGGTTTCCAAGCTGCGACAATACAAATATGAAAATTTTGCCGGTTGGAAGCAGCGGCTTTGGTTGAATATTAAAAAGCCGCGGTTTACAGCTGCGGCTTTGTGCAAATATGAAAGCGCGGGTTGGGAGCTGCGGCTGGGCCATTCAAATATTAAAGCGCAATTTTAGCTGACTTTGGTTCAAATGGAACTCTCTCTCTTACGTGGCATCCTACACTTAGCATCAAAATGAGTCAAATTAGAGACAAAAGAGAAGTTTGAAAAATGGGTTTAAATCGATTTTTTTTTTAAATTAAGGGTTCTTTTTGTACGTACTTGTCCTTGTGGGGGGCTTTCGTGGGCGGAGAAAACTCTCATTCAAGTAATATATATAAGTTTACATAAAAATAATAACTTACATAAATGTTTCGAATCAAATTAATTATGCTTACATCGACACCGGAAAGGAAATCATCATCATGTTTTAAAATAGGGTGTTGTTAAGCGATATCATTAATGTTAAAAAAAGTTATCATAATTTTATAAAAATAATGATTTTTAGACGGGTTATAAATGAGAGAAAAAAGATAGGTAATGGATATTTATATCATTTAACTTTTATATTTTTTAAGTTTACTTTTAAAAACTTTATATTTTTAGTGATATTTTTTAGTTATTTTTTACTTGAAATCACAAATTTACATCTTTTTCTTTCATTTTTTTTTCTATTAATAAAGTGATTTTTCAAAAATAAAATCAAGATTTTTAATTTGTTTTTTTTGTGTTTTCATCATGGTCTTATACGACGCATTTTTTTTGTTATCTTGTGCGACGTGTGGTTTACGTTGTTTATTACGATGGTTTGATTTTCGTTATCTTGTTGCAACGCTTTCTTGTATGTGAGTGGTTGTAGTTATGGATGATAATTTGTGTCGCGTGTCGTGTTGGTCGTGTCGACGTCTGAAGTATTGCATTGTATTCATGCTTAGAACCCACAAATGCGAATAATGTCGTGTCAAAATTACTTTCAAATTGACATTCTTCAGATTAGTAAGTAGGTAACACGACAAGTATAACCTATTTATTAATTAGGTCATTTAAATTAATATAATTTATAATTCACCCATTAATATTTAACACAAATAAAATATTAAACGAATGAATCTGGGTTAAATGTTAATTTACATAATAATTAAATAAACCAATTTCATGTTAAGTGGATTGACACAAATATAACCACATTGGTGGCGTCATGCGAGTGATATGAATTTAGCGAAAAGGCGATTATCTTAGCGGCTTGTCTGAAAAAAGTGTCCTCTCACGGGTTGTGTTAAATTTTTCGATTCCCAATTAATGTCCTTAAGTGCTCAGATAACTAATAATACTTTAAAGCGATTTATTGTCTTATTAACATGTATCTTTGCATCATTTTATAGAGTTTTTAATGAATTTGATTATATATTTATATCGGAACTCATTTAAAAAAAAATGTCATTGTGCATGTGATTTAATTTTTTTTTTTTTTTTTTTTACTGTTTCCAGTGACGATTTAAGGATCCAATAATGGTATTTCCTAATAAGAAGTAAACATTTATCATTTATTCCTTTCACCAACATAAGAGCACCTGACCCATCTTTTATTGCAACAAACAACCTTAATAGGTTTTAATATTCCCAAACAATTTTTAATCGATCCAAACATAATTATCATTGCCAATAAAATTAAATAACTCTATCCTATATTTCTTAAAAACTATATGTTACATTCAATTGACAAAACCAAATATCTTATTATATTTAATAAAATTAAAAATAAAAAGAGTATATTTTTACTCAGTTCAAATCATGATTTAATATGTTGATCGTAAAAACTGTAAAAATAAAAGATGAAATATTATTATATTTTTATTATTAAATAACGATGAAAATATTATTAATATTTAGAGGTGGCAATTGTCAATAACAGGATCCGCACATGATATAAATAATAAATAAGTTAAAAATAATAAATTCAAATACGACTCAATTAATAATCGCATAACACAATAAGATGTGTAACCCGTTTATTAATTTGATAATTTAAAATAATATAAATTATAATGAACTCGTTAATATTTAATACAAATAATATATGTCTAGATTAAATAATAATTAATATACTAATTAATATTATATAAATTGACACTCATTTATCAAACTAGATATACATATCGATACGAATTTTATTAAAATAAAATTATATTAAACCCAGACACACAAAAATCGTATGAGTTTATTGACAATGTCAAATTTTACCAGGCTTATTAATACTTACTCTAAAAATTTGAAAACAAATAAAATGGAGGGCCCACGAATGTCATATCTTATGAATCCATGATTCAAAAATGGCAGGTGGGTTGTCTATCGAGTTTCTGCTGTCCTTAGATGTGTAAAAAATCAACCGCTCAACAGTCAACATTCACGCGCCCTGTCTGACCACGTTGTCCACCGACCTGCCAACTGTCTATCAACAAACCAGTCAACGCCTTTTCAATACACCAAAAAACTAGGAATAGAATGCCGATGGAATTCCCAAACATTTAAAATAAGAATAAAAATAAATGAGTATTTAAATAAAACTAATTTTATATTTTAGAATCTATTATCATTCAAACTCTATTTCATTTTTTTTCATTTTAATTTTTTTTTCTAAAAAATCTATACCATATTTTTTACAAAGTGTTATAAAAATATTTAAATATTTTTCATGATATTTCTTATTATCAGTACATATTAACATATCATTAATGTATATTATTATAAAATATGAATAATCAGAAAATATTTTATCTATTTTTCTTTGGAAAACTTGAGGAACATTTTTTAATCCAAAAGGCATTACCATTCATTCATATGACCTTTAGGTGTACTAAAAGCTGTAATAAATATACTATCATTATCCATTTTTATTTGCCAAAATCCTGATTTACAATCAAATTTTCTGTTATAATTTTTTCTTCTTGCCAAATTTATTAATATTTCCTTATATGAGATATATCCGTCAAATTTAGTATTCTTATTCACTTCCTTATAATTTTTCACCATTCTTGTTTTTCCTCTTTTTATCTCACTATGTTTTCTTACTATGAAAGCAGGGCTACAATGTGGGCTTTTGCTTTCTCTTATTAGATTCATTTGCATTAATTCATTAATTTGTATTTTAAAATCTTTTATATCTTCTTGTGAATATATCATTGGTTTTACTCTAATAACCTTATCAGGATCTATCATTTCTAATTTTCAGTAAATTTTTATCTTTTCCCAATATTTTAAAGGGTTATTACTAAAATTTTCTTTCATTTTTATCTTTCTAGGAAAATATGTAAAACCCGAGAAAAATCAAATTTTTCTGAAAAATGACAAAACGGTAAATTGTTATAATAGTACATGTCGAAAATCTGATAATTTTCTAGATCTCATATGACGAAACGGAACCCACTGTTGGATTTGTCTCACGAAATCTAGTCACCTAGACGAATTTCGTCGAATTCCGAAAAAGTAGGATTCTCACGTTTTTCAGAGTGATTGGTGTCGAGTGACTCTCAATGACGAGATTGTTTATGGAAATCTCGTGTCGAAAAGACTCAAGCTAAGTTCACGGATATAATTTGAACTCTTAATCGAGGTGAATAAGTAGTTTCAGCCGTGATCGATTCTCGGTGATTAAATACCAAAAAGCGCTATTTTGAACCCTATTTATTATAGGTTTTGAGTGCTTTTGTGTACTAACCATTATAATTAACCCAATTGACATGTTCCCGTCCCTACTATTCTTCGATCGCATTCCGTATCGCTTTTAGTTTTTGTTGTGAATCGAAGCCAAATCGTCGTGTCAATCCAATCATAACAAAGTCGGGTTAATTTCCATCAATTTCATATGGTTTTCTATCAATTTCAGCAAGCTGGGAATGAAGAATATCAAAGCTAGAAGAAATGGAATACAACAGTGGGAATAGTAGCCGCAGGAAGCAATGGAACAGTAATGAACAGTGCCAAAATTTCGCTACGCTAGAATTTTCGCTATCATAGCGAAAATTACTGTGCATAGCGAAAATTTCAATTTTTTATGACTGAATTTTCTCTATGATAGCGAAATTTCGCTATGATAGCGAAAATCACTGTGCATAACGAAAATTCTCTGCTCCTGTTTTTGATCTAAACGACTCCGTTTTTGGTTTTTCTCCTTTCTACCCTTGTAATAGCTTTTGTTTTGGTTTGTTTTTGTAATTTCCTCGCTTCCGAGCCGATATAAGCTTGTGAGTCAAGGTTTGTAACAATCAATCAAGTCGGGCATTAAATTTTTGGAGAAGCTACCCCGCTTTCCGCTTCTTCTCTCGTTTCATTTTCTTCCCTTTCTTTCTATTTTTCCGGGCAACCAACACCTCCGAGGATGACAACTCGGAGGATGGTCACAAACCCTTCCTCCTTGAAGCGTAAAGTCGGGTGTAGGATCCGAAGGTCGCCAAGGTTCCTCGTTTTCACGCAGGTATCCACTGTTGTCACTATGTTCCCTTTCTAACTGTAGGTTTTTATCCCCTTCTAATCTCCCCTGAATGGCTATTATTTGCAAGCTTTAGGTTCAGTGGATTCTTATTAATCCACTCTAGATTCATTAGTTACCCTATGACCCATTGAAAGGAGTCCAGAGACCTATTCTTCATTGCCTGGGTGACCACTGATGGCCAGTAGATGCCATTTTTCAAAAGGATAAATATTTTGGGTTAGGTTTTAAAGCTAAATGAAGATCCGGTTCGGGAAATGACTATATGTCATCCTCCCCAACGCGAGGAAAAGACCCTGGGAACCCTCAGTTGCCCTAGGAATCCAACCCAGCAGCCTAACACTCGCTGGAGTTCTATTTACATTTTATTTTATTTTAAATTTCAGCCACAACCATTACACCCCCCGCTTTCATAAAAACCCAAAATCCAAATTAAATTCACCGCTTAAGCACTTCTGCATCGTTAGTCATTTGCATAACGAAACCCATCCCCGATTTCACCCTAGAACTGCGAGCATCGTTAAAGAGCTTGACTACTGGCGTAGGAGGAAATTTTAGGATACAAATATTGTTGATTCCGGATCACCTTACTGTGGCACGAATCATCGGGCGAGGGTGGACACATGGCATGATGTGGGCCACACATCCAACTTAAGCTTAAGTTGGGACAAAAGAGTAATTAGGGCAAAAAGAGCCCATGTCTTGGTTTTGATCGTGAGAAATAGGAGAAGAGAGAAAGATGAGAGCCAAGGCTTTCTCCCACGATCTACGGAGTTCCGTTGGTCGGTTTGCTTCGGGCCAAGAACGAAAGTTCATCGCATCGACGAGGGGTACGTGTGAGTACCAGAAAAGAGGGATTTCGCCGAAGTTCCAAGAGGGGAGATTTCGGGAATTCAAGGTTGTTAGGTTTAGGAGGCTTCCTACCCGTGTATCACGCGCCTAGAGGTAAGGAATTCTTCATACCTTGGCTTATTTTCCACTTTTGGGCTAGGAAAAGCGGGTTTTTCAGTTAAGGGCCGATTTGGCGAAGAAAAATGGGATTTTCGGGTTCTGCTCGATGTTTCTTCGCTTAGGAGGACCTCGGTAAACCTAGGCGAAAGTGTGAATCTTCCATTGAAGATTGCTGCTACGCCTAGGCATATGGAAGGCCTGCCTAGGCGTAAGGGTCCTCCTAGGTGTGGGCAGCTACGCGTAGGCGAACCCGAGAACATGGAATGTGGACTTTCTGGTCCGCTTAGGCAAGGAGTTGCTCGCCTAGGCGAACCACTTCGCTTAGGCGGAGGTGGGCTATGCCTAGGTGTGCATGCAACTACTTGAGGCGTGTGTTCGTGGCCTGTTTTGGGTCATTCTCGTGGCCCGATTTGCGTGTGATTGTGGCTTGCTTCGTGGGCCATTGTGTAACTTGTTTTAGTGTGTCATTACTTGGCTAAGAGTGACATGGTTGGATGTCGATGTGTGTGCTCCAACATGTTGATATGTGGGGAATTGTTGTGTGCAATGGCCATTACATGGCTTGCTGCATGTGGTGTGCTCATCGCTTGATCATAATGACATGTTAAATGTGAATGCTAATATATGCTTTCATAATATATTACAATGAAAAGATGTGTGGAAATTATATGCATATAGATATAATTGTCCATGATGCATTGGTGACATACATGAGTAGAATTGTCCATGTAGCATTCATCGTGCATGTGACATGATATAACATGCAATGACATCTTGCATTGCATAAGCACGGGGACATTGCATTAAATGGGTGTGAGTGCATGGTTAGTAACCGATTAATCGTGTTTGGTGTCGATTGCGGGCTCACAATGGGACAACGTCCAACAGAGTCGCACGGTTGAATAAAATGGTAAAGAAAATATGTGTCGGGTATTAGCAAGAAGGGATAGATCCTCCCTCGTGTGAAAAGCTCACCAATTATAGTCAGACATAGTCCCCAGCGGTGAAAAGCCGTAAAAGTGTATGGGTTTGCGGAGCCCATGGTGTGACACAAAAAATCCGCTACCCAATAAAGGCGCATGAATTTTGAAAATAAAATGATCATTGTTATGTATCATTGAAAAAGTTTTTGGTTTATAAACAAATGAAATTTGTTTCACATGGCATCATCGATGTCATCCAGACGAAATTTGACACACACGGCTTAGGCGCTGTGTGAGGGAGCCGGTGAGACTCTAGAGCATGGTACATGGTGAGTCGTATCTCATTTCAAGGCATGTCATGCAGGATTTCATAGAATCGACATGCTCATGGAATGTGATTATAAATGCTGAGTGAACATTACACGCGCACTTAGCATGAGTGTATTTCTCAGAGGGATGTGCATTCTCATCGGGCGTGGCTCACCCTTTATGGGACAACCCTTACAGGTACAAGGTCGATATTGGTGGACGACGCTCAGACAAGGTCGTGATTGTGAAGAAGGTCGACATGTGGCCTTGATACGTCTTTTTGTAAAAAACAAAAAAAAGTGCTTGGGGATAAGCTAGTTCTAGTACATGTTTTTGTATAAAAGAATTGTGATCAAATTATTTTGGACTATTACCAATATAGTCGGGTATGTAATTATGGTAAGAGGGTCGTGATCGGACTCTTACGGGCAGTAATTAAGTACATTAGTCTCATATTTTAACTTAAATATGAATGAATGGGTCTTGGAGAAGAAACGTATTGAGGTGGTGCCGAGTAACTCGGTGTCCATGAGTAAATGGTACCAGTCCAGTACTAAGACTTAGGTGCGCAATGACCTAAGGTAGAAACTTCTGCAAGTTGACGGCTAGTCAACGGGACCCCCTAAAATTTGGAGCGTCATAGCTTAGTATCAAAGCATAGGTATACAAATACCTAGGGCTTCTTGATGGATATGGGTCTAGGCTCACAGATCTACTGAAGCTCGTGTCACATTTTGTACATCGTAACATAGGTATGTGATTACTCTTAGGGATCGTGGGCATGGGTTCGTACTCATTGTATCTACATGTGCATTTCATGTTTTGTGCCTAACTGTACTACATGATTTGGTATTGTTTGATGTGTGATTTATATACATGGTGAATTGTACATAGGAGAAAAAAAAAGGGACACTAGGGTTAGAAAACATTACCTTAGGGGTTCCTAAAGCAGAATGAACTGTGGGATAGTTCGGATGTCGAGGTCCACAAGATGTCAGTACATGCACTACTAGTTAGACAAGAAGAGGAATCTCAATTTTCCATTTGACATGTGTAGATGGCAAGTCGAGGAAGAGGACGTAGAGGCGGCGGACGGGGCAACAACTAACTACCTCCGGCCTTTGATCAACAAGCCTTCATGGAGGTTATTAGTGTCAAAGGGGATCGCTACCATTGCACGTGCGAAGGCCAGGGCTACCACCATTGCAGGCTGCTAGTGCAATGTGGGTCGTGATGAACGAGTAACCTCCAGAAATTTAAGGCACATCATCCTCTAACCTTCAAGGGAGGAGGGTGATGAGTGTAAAACCCATCTATGTTTTAAGTTCATTTCACATGCTATTTTGAGTATTTTATATCCATATTCATGTAAAACTCATAACATTTCCTTTAAACTTGCTTTTTCAGGATTTTTGATGGAAAGTAAGTGATTTAATAAGAAAAGATGCAATATAATTCCAAAAGAAGAGTCAACCGAGTGTCTCACAGCGCATCATTTGGAAGATGAACTTTTCTGTATCATCCAGAGCATCAAATGGCTTAAATCTACTTTTTTTTTGCATTCTAAATTTAAAGAGCTTTCCAATGACACCTCACACACCCAATTCCGAGTTAAAATGAAGAAGTTATGATCCTAGCAAATTGGAGAAGAAAAACAAGCAGCTGAACAAAAACTATGTCGCGACAGAGTTCACTTTGTTGCAACAAAGTCATAGTGCAAACTTTGTCGCGACAAAGTTTTATTATGTCACGATAGATTTCATTTTGTCGCAACAAAATCATAAAACAAACTTTGTTACGATAGAGTTCACTTTGTCGCAACAAAGTCACAGTGCAAACTTTGTCACGACAAAGTTTTATTATGTCGCGACAGAGTTCATTTTGTCGCAACAAAATCACAAGGCAAACTTTGTCGCGAAAAAGATTATGACAAAGACAGAAACTTTGTCGCGACAAAGATTATTATGTCACAACAAATCTTCAGTATGTCGCGACATTGAGGTTGGAAAAACCAAAAAAGCCCAAAAATTGCTGTGTTAGACTGTTTTTAAGCCCATTTCACCCTAGGGATATAAATACACATTTTTTTAGGTTTTTAGGGCAACGAGGAGGTGGGAGAACACCTCTCATGGGGTTTCTCTCTCTAAACTGCCATTTTCTTAGTTTTGCTGCAGATTTTGATTTTTAATAAATCTTAGAGTAGTTTTAGAGCAGATTTTTAATTCTATTGAAGAGATCTCAAAGGTTATACGTAGATTCGGGATTTCATTATTTGCTGCATAAAGATTGAAACTAAAATCTGGATTTTTCTCTCATTTCTTGTCTCTTGATTTCTTTCTTCATTTTCTTACTTTTTGTTTGATTGGTGATGATTGGAATCCAGTTTGGAACATTAAACACCCTCTATGGATGGGGATTAATTGTTGAACATTAAGATTTGCAGATTCTTAGTTATTTTGTGGGTTTGAAGACTAGTTTTATATAATTGGTACTGTTCATACAATGAACTGTTCTTACTATGAGTAGCTTGTACCCAAAAGACTCAGATCTTTGCTCGATTTGTGAGCTCTGGAAAGGACACAGATGGAGATTCTTGAGAGTAAAGAGCAATAACTTGACAGTATGTTAGACTAATATTATGGAACTAATGATGTATTAGTTTAATGTTTAGAGGTCTCACCTCAAATTGATAGAATGACCTCGATTTGGTGTTAGCATAGATCTAATCAAGGAGAGAGAGAACTTTATTAGATTTGATGGTTGAGGTACCAATTACATCGATAAGGCTTCAGACATTATCCCTTGGTCGATAGGCAAAATCTTCATCCTAAGATTTGGGTGTGAAGTACTGAAAAGGAAAAATATCAGATCTTAGAAAGAGGATTATATTTTACAAGTAACTTATTAGACTTATGTCTCTGAAAGGAGCATGGATCTCTAATTAGTGAAATGTACGATGTATGGAGAAATCCAAGCTATACTACATTGCTCTTGAACAAATCTAGCATTCAACTCACAAATATTGCGCTTTTAAGGAAATGCAAATTGTTTTGTAAATAATTATCCCCATCCCTAGTGCCTCTCTTCATACCTTTTAGAATTAAGTAGTTGTTTATTTGGTAGATTTTTGGATTAGTTTTAAATCAATTTTTGTTTCAATTAAATTGATTTTATTTCACATCTTATTTGGTCGCCTAAATAGTGAAGAGCCTTTGTAATCGGGGTGATCAAATTCCAATTAGAGAGAACCTCCAATCCTCGTGGGTACGATATCCGGACTTTTAGAGTCCACTTTATTACTTGTATAACCCGTGCACTTGCGGAAAGGGGGCTGAGTATTGCAATACTTTCATTTCAGCTGAAAGACACTTACTTTTGTTTCAAATTAGTTATTGAGTATTTACCACATTCACTCTCTTCGCCATATTTTCATATATACATTATTTGGTCTTTACAAATTTTTGGCACCATTGCCGGGACTTTAGTTAGTCTTTGGTAGTCGTGTCGGAATATTTGTTCAACAAGTTTTCGTGCCTTTGGGTTTGACTTTAGTTAGTCTGTACCGTGGTTTAAAAATTCCGTCAACAAGTTTTATGCCGCACGAAGACTTTAGTTAGTCTTGGTAGTTGTGTTTTAAAATTGGTCTGTAAGGTTTTCGCGCCAAGTGTTAGACTTAGTTAGTCTTTGGTAGCCGTGTCAAAAAATTTGGTCAACTAGTTTTTGGCATCGTTGTCGAGGATTTAGTTAGTCTTTGGTAGTCGTGTCGCAAAATTTGGTCAACAAAGGGGAACCGATTGAAGCCGATCATTGGTTCTACCAAGTTGGCAAGATTTTGGAGGCTATAGAGATCACCTCCGATGCCACGAGAATAAGGCTAGCTGTATTCCAGTTAGAGGGTTAATCCCAAGTATGGTGGGATTGGGTCAAAGCCTTGAGGAACTTAAAGGCAATGACATGGGAAGAATTCCGTGAGCTCTTCATGGGCAAATATTTCCCGGCATTTGCACGACATGCAAAAGCTAGGGAGTTCCTAGAGTTGAAACAAGGAACAATGACAGTGCTCGAATACGTGGCTAAGTTCATTGAATTAGCACTTTTCGTGGGTGATTATGTGGCCGCGAACATGGCCAAAGTGAGGAAATTTGAGGATGGTTTGAAATTATCCATCCGGGGTAAAATTGTGGGACTCCTTCTACAAGATATGGATTTGATGGTCAGGATAGCTATGGCCACAAGGAGGGAAGTGGATGACGCACGGAGCATCCGGGATGCAGGTGCTAGTGTTAAAAGGAGGGAGAGTCAACTCTCTTCCTCTGGCTTGGGAAAGAAGTAGAGGACTTCTGCTTTGCGAGGGTTTCAGAGACAAGGCCGTGACTACCAGGGCCAAGGGTAGGATCAGTCATCCCAAGATAGGAGGCACTTCAAGGCTCCTAGTCAGTCAAGGTAGAGAGTATGTTTCCAGTGTCACCAGTCTAGACACTTTAGACGGGATTGCCCTCAGAGGCAGAGATCTCAGAGTTATGGGACACCACAGTCCTAGTTATCAGTGGGACTTGCACAGACGCAGTTTGCTCCTCCCTTACCTTGCCATGGGCCAGGGAAGGCAATATCAGTCCCAAGGTGCTGCACAAGCATCTACTATTTCGCAGACGGGCCACATGGGCTAGGGAATGGGTCGAGGTCGAGGTCGAGGACAGGGCTTATAGGCCGGGACTTCAAAGACTGAGGGGCGTGTCTACGCCATCACACCTCGGATTGAGCTTATAGATTAGTTGGTCATTTAGGGTACTTTTCTACTCTTTCGCTTGTGGGTAAGAGTATTGTTTGATTCTGGTGCATCTCATTCATTCGTTGATGCATCATGCGTGAAGAGGTTGAAACCTTGAAAAGCCGTTGTATGTGAAATCTCCGCTGGGAACTAGGGTGAGTGTTAGTCAGATATGTCGGGATTGTGAGCTAGAGATCTCAGGGATTCTACTCATTGTTGACCTGAGGGTCATGGACATGTTGGAGTTTGATGTCATCCTTGAGATGGATCACTGACGCACATCGAGTCGCACACTCAGATCGAGGAGGGTTATGGCCTACACATTGATGGTACTGCAGCACGCTTCAGGGGATAAGTACGATGCTTTACCCCGAGCCATGTACGACTTGGGTGGCATGGGCAAATTTGATAGATGGCCGGGCGAGCCTTACACCGAAGACGGTACAGACTCGGGATTCGATCTACCTGGGTGATTCAGGAGTACGAGGATGTCTTTTTGATGAATCCACCAAGATACTCTTCTGTGATGTAGATTTTGTTATTGAGCTACACCCCGTACATCGCCATCTCTAAGGACTCGCATGTATCATGCCGAAAGGTGTGAGCTCAAGGTCCACCAGGAATTATTAGATAGAGGTTTCATTGGACTGAGCACTTCACCTTGGGGTGCTCTGGTTCTATTTGCCAAGAAGAGGGATAAGACTCCGGCCATATAGATTATCGTGACAAGCTGAATAGGCTGTACTATCAAGAATAGGTACCCTTTGTTGTGGATTGATGATTTGTTTGATCAGTTGAGAGGGGCGTGGGTTTACTCCTAGATAGATATCCTCACTGGCTACCATCAATTGAGAGTTAGGGAGGCAGATATCCCTAAGACGGAGTTTAGAACGTGATATGGGCATTTCGAGTTCACAGTGATGCCATTCAGATTGATGAATGCCCTAGTGGCATTCATGGATATCATGCATAGAGTGTTCCAACCTTATAGACGGCTTCAGGTTTTTTTCTCGTGGATGACATCTTGATCTACCTAAGTCCGAGGAGATTATGCGCCGAGAGGAAGAGTACGTCGGTTGCAGCAAAAGGTCGTTTCCAAACCTTGAGGGCGATTCATAGGCGCCAAATTCAAGAAGTGAGTTTTCGCTTACTAAGGCGAGATTCTGGGCACGTGGTATCGCCTTCGCGATTCCGTGGACCTGGTATACTGAGGCGCGCATGAGTCAGAGAGAGACCGAAGTCAATCTTCGAGATACGCAGTTTTTTAGGATTGGCCGGGTATTACAGGAGGTTTATTGAGGACTTCTCCCGATTATCTACGCCTATGACGAGATTAACCTGGAAGGAGGTCAAGTTTGAGTGGAATGACTTATGTGAGAGGGCATTCTAGGAATTAAAGAGGAGGCTTACTTCAAATTCTCCATTTTGATAGTCCCGCAGAGGGGTCGCAGCTACACAAAGGGTATTGTGATGTTTCTAAGGACCTGACCGGGATGTTTTGATGCAGTCCGAGAGAGTGGTGGCTTATGGTTCTCGACAGTTGAAGAACCACGAGCAGAGTTACCTTACACATGACATGGAGTTAGCGGTCATTGTCTTTGCCTTAAAGGCTTGGCGCCACTATTTATATGGTGAGCAATTTGAGGTGTTTTTAGACCATAAGAGTCGAAAGTACATTTTTACACAGCGGGACCTCAACATGAGGAAATGCAGGTGGATGGAGTATCTAGAGGATTATGACTTCACTTTCCATTACCATCCCTGTAAGGCAAACGTGCTGGCTGATGCACTCAGTCAGAAGTCACAGGGAGTGTTGGCTAGTATAGCTTCCCGGGAATGGTAGATGCTGGAGACTATGAGATAGTTTGGATTACAGCACAAATGATCGCATCATGGTACGCTGGGGGAGCGAATGGCCACGCCTTCCCTACCGGGCAAAAGTGATCGAAAGTTACTGTGGACAGGATTTAGAGATGCCGGCTCCATCGTGGACCGGCACGGCTGGCACAGTGACGAAGGCTGACCATGCACTCGATGGTGGTCTTCGTATAGGGACGTGCCTGCTAGGAAGATATGAGAGAGATCCTTAGGGAGTTCCATTGCCTCGCTGATCATGATCCAAGTGGCACAAAGATGTATCATGATGTACGTCACCAATATTACTGGAGTGGGATGAAGAAACACGTAGGAGACTTCATTCGACGATGTCTCACGTGTTAGCAGGTAAAGGCTGAGCACTAGAGGCCAGTATGATTACTCAAACCATTGGATGTGGCTAAGTGGAAGTCGGAGCACATCATGATGAATTTTGTGGCTCACTTGCCATGGACATTGCGAGCGCATGACGCGGTGTGGGTGATAGTGGACCGGCTCACTAAGTCGACACACTTTTTGGTTGTGCGGATGACCTTCACACTGGAGGAATTCTGCAGGTTGTATATATGGGAGATAGTCTGGTTACATGGAGTGCCAATATCCATAGTATCGAATCAGGATCCCAGGTTTACGACTTATTTTTAGGAGAGTTTCCAACGAGTCATGGGGACACGGTTGATGATGAGCACAACTTTTCATCCCCAGACGGACAGTCGGTTAGAGAGGACCATCCAGACATTAGAGGACATGCTACGGGCATGTGTCCAGGATCTTAAGGGTATTTGGGAAGAATATTTACCTTTGGTGGAACTCGCATACAACAATAGCCATCGCGAGCATAGATGCGACCCATAAGGCATTGTACGGAGGCCATGTCGACCGGTCGTTGACAGTGGGAGAGAGCCACCAAGGGTCTAGGAGCAGAGACACCTTGAGGAAGGTGGAATTGATACGTATGTCTTCTTTCACGCCTTAGAGCCGATAGAAGAGCTACGCCGATAGACGGCAACGACCTTTAGAGTTTGAGGTGGGTGATCATGTCTTCGGGCGTGATGCCAAGAAAGCAGTGGTCGGGTCCCATAAGTGCTATCGCCAAGGTATATTAGGCCCTTCGAGGTGCTCGAGAGGGTGGGTACGGTTGCATATCGGTTGGCCTTACTGCTAAGCTTATCGAGTGTACATGCAGTATTCCATGTCTCCATGGTTAAGTAGTACACCCCAGTTCCGACTCATGTGGTGGATTGGGGAGAGCTTATAGTTGATGCAGACGAAACCTTCGAGGAGGGACCTGTGCGTATTGTGTATAGTCGGGATTAGGTTTTACGAAGCAAGACCGTGAGGCTAGTGAAGGTATTATGGTAGCACCGTGGAATAGAGGAGGCAACATGGGAATGCGAAGACACCATGCATGCTAACCATCCCTTCTTGTTCAAGGAAGAAGGTATGTTTTAGTCATTGATATTAAATGGTTGTTGCATATGCATGAGATTGTGTGTGCTGTGTGTGAGAATTTTGGGATGAAATTCTTTTAAGGGGGAGAGAACGTAAAACCGGAGAAAAATCAAATTTTTCTGAAAAATGACAAAATGGTAAATTGCTAGAATAGTACAGGACGAAAACCTGGAAATTTTATAGATCTCAAATGACGAAAAAGAACTTACTGTTGGATTCGTCTGACAAAATCTAGCCACTTAGACGAATTTCATTGAATTCCGAGAAAGTCGAATTCTCACGTTTTTTAGGGTGATGGGTGTCGAGTGACTCCCAAGGACGAGATTGTTTACGGAAATCTCGAAAGTTGGGAAAAGACTTGGGTTAAGTTCATGGGATATAATTTGAATTTGAATTGAGGTGGAATGAGTAACTTTGGGCTAGAATCGAACCCGGGTGAGGGTTGACACGTGGCATGATGTGGGCCACACATCCAACTTAAGCTTAAGTTGGGACAAAAGAGGAATTAGGGCAAAAAGAGCCCATTTCCTGGTTTTGTTCATGAGAGAGAGGAGAAGAGAGAAAGATAAGAGCCAAGGCTTCCTCCCACGATCTACGAAGTTCCGTTGGTCGGTTTTCGTCGAGCCAAGAACGAAAGTTCATCACATCAACGAGGGGTAGGCGTGAGTACTAGAAAAGATGGATTTCGCCGAAGTTCCAAGAGGAGAGATTTCGGGAATTCGAGGTTGTCAACTAGGAGACTCACCCGTGTGTCAATGCGCCTAGAGGTGCGGATTCTTCCTACCCGAGCCATTTTCCACTCAGCCGGGAAAAGCGGGGTTTTCTGGGCCAAGGGCCCGTTTTGGCGAAGAAAAATGGGATTTTCGGGTTCTGCTCGATGTTTCTTCGCCTAGGCGGACCTCGATACACCTAGGCGAAGGTGTGAATCTTCCACTGAAGATTGCTGCTACACCTAAGTGTAGGGAAGGCTCGCCTAGGCGTAAGGGTCCTCTTAGGTGTAGGCAGCTACGTCTAGGTGAACCCGGGAACATGGAATGTGGACTTTTTGGTCCTCCAAGGCGAGCATCAGCCTAGGCGAGGCGTTGCTCACCTAGGTGAACCAGTCCACCTAGGCGGATGTGGGCTACACCTAGGCGTGCCTACGACTTCTTGAGGCTTGTGTTCGTGGCCTGTTTCGGGTCAATCTCGTGGCTCGATTTGCTTGTGATTGTGGCTTGCTTCGTAGGCCACAGCTTAATTTGTTTGAGTGTCATTACTTTGTTAAGAGCGACATGGCTTTGATGTCGATGTGTGCTCCAACATGTTGATATGTGGGAATTGTTGTGCGAATGGGCCATTACATGGCTTCGCCAGGTGTCATCGTCAGATCATAGAATGGCATGTTAAATGTGAATGCTGATATGCTTGCATAATATATTGACATGAATGAAAGATGTGTGGAAATTATATGCATATAGATATAATTGTCCAAGATGTACCGGGTGACATGCATGAGTAGAATTGTCCATGTAGCATTCATCGCATGTGACATGATATAACATGGCATCTTGCATTGCATACATAAGGATATCGTATTAAATGGGTGGAGTGCATGGTTAAAATCGACCGTGGTTTGGTGTTTGATTGGGTGGCCTTGGTTAAATGGGACAACATCCAACAGAGAAATACAAGGTTGAATAACAAATGGTGGTAAAGAAAATATGCTCTGGTATTAGCAAGAAGGATAGATCCTCCTGGTGAAAATCCCACCTATTACGGTCGTGCATAGTCCCCAACAAAGGAAAAGACGCAGGCGTTTGGGTTTACGGCTACGGCAGCGACACCAAAAATCCGCTACCCACATAAAGGCGCATGGATTTTGGAAAATAAAATGATCACTGCGGATGTATCATCCAAAAGCTTTCGTTTATAAACAAATAAAATTTGTTTTGAAAATAATCATTGAATGTCATTCGAAATGACGACTTATCACACATGGGCTTAGGCGTTGTGTGAGGGAGTCAGTGAGGACTCAAGCGCATGGTACATGGTGAATCACATCTCATTTCATGGCATGACATGTAGGATTCCATATAGAATTGACATGTTCATGTTGGAATGTGATTGTAAATGTTGAGTGAACATTGCATGTGCACTTAGGTGGGGAGTAGCCCTTATAGGAGGCCTCACCGGGCGTGGCTCACTCCTTTATGGGACAACCCTACAAGCATGGTCGATAATTTATGGACGGCGCCAGCATGTGGTCAGATTGTGAAGAATGGCATATGGCTCTTTGATATGTCTTTTTTAAATAAATAAAAAAGTGCTTGGGGACAAGCTAGTTCTGGCACATGTTTTTGTATAAAACAATTGTAATTAAATTCTTTTGGACTATTGCAAATATAGTTGGGTATGTAATTATGGTAAGAGGGTAGTGATCAGACTCTTACGGGCTGTAATTAAGTATATTAGTCTCATATTTTAACTTAAATATGAATGAATAGGTCCTGGTGAAGGGACGTATTGAGGTGGTACTGAGTAACTTGGTGTCCACAAGTAAATGGTATCGGTCCGGTACCAAGACTTAGGTGCACAATGACCTATGGTAGAAACTTTCGCAAGTTGACGGCTAGTTAACAGGACCCTCGAAAATTTGGGGCGTCATAAAATACATATGTCTTCACTATATATTTCCATTCCTTCTTTTGCAATCTTATATTTATCTAGTCTATCTAGGAAACTATTTCCTAAGAGAACATCATAGTGTCCATTTCCTTGTATTATGTTATCTTTATAGCAATCTACCAAAAAGGTTATTCCTTGTAATCTTATGGGCATTTCTACCTTTAAATTACATTATAATGTTTGACCATCATAATTTTTATAAACATATGGACTTGTTATACTCCTTATTATTTCACACTTATCAGCCTGGATATGATTACAACTAGCACCTGTGTCTATTAAAATTTTTGTTTCTTCAACTTCTCTTTCTCCATTGTAATAATTTCCTTTTATTAGGAAAGATGAATGTACATCTTCTCTTATTCTTTGGAAACTATTTCTTCTTGTATTATTTCTGATATTATTTCCTATCATGGAATTTCCTAAATATGTAAGGGTGTAACCACCCTTTGTATACAATCTTCTTCAGTAATATCATCTTCAAGACTTAAAATGTAATTTTTTGGAATTTCTATTATATCTAACTTTTGAGGTTCTATTATCTTGAAAATTTCTCTACATTCATCACTAATTTCTTTAAATGGCTTATCTTGGTAAATCCTTCCATAATTTGAGTTTGATAGTATGTACAAAGCACTATAATACATTGTCATTACATTATTGTCTTCTTTCATAAAATCATTTCTTAAAAATTTGAAATATAAGCTTAGACTATTATCAAATCTTTATCTCCTAAATTAATGTTAAATTTTGGGTAACATTTGAACATTAATTTCGTATATGCTAAATTTCCTTGGATACTTTCTAAATGACTTTTATGTGTTTGTATCAGTCTTTTATCATGTAAACTTAGAACTATTGGTGTATTTAAGTTTTCAGGGAATAACGATTTTATTATTATCTGTACTCCTGCTAAATATACGTACTTTATTTTTTCTCTTACTTTTTCCTTTTTTATTTTTCTTAATGTTTCATTTGTAGTCTCATTTTTCAATAAATTAAGCTTTATGTTTCCTTTAGCTTTGTTAATTATTATATTTCTTTCTATCTTTTGGTATTCATGGATTGTACATTTTCTATGCATATATTTTTTATTTAGGTGTCTTAGTAATCCTTCTCTCTCTTGGGGCTTTTTAGATCAAAATTTAGATTCTGGATTTTCTGTAATTTTCTATTATCAAAAGTACTTTTTCATTTTATATTTTTCTTGATCTTCTTTAGCACTAATAACTTCAAATTCATAAATATCATCTTCCTCAATTATTTCCTTGCTCATTCTTAATCACTTTTGAGGAACTATTATCATTCTCACTATAAACACTACTCATTTCACTATCAAAACTTAGTATACTTTCTAAATCATCTTCTTTATTTTCTTCTCATATGATAAATGTCTTTTTCTCTTTTTGGCATTCATTATTGTAATGTCCTAATTCTCCACATTTCCAACATTTGCATTTACTTTTGTCTGTTGATGTATTTTGCGTAACATTTCTTCTTTTATAATTAAATCTTTTCTTGTAATATTTTTTAAATGGTTTTCTCCATTTTTTTCTAAATCTTTTATATTTTGTAAATTTTTTTCTTGACTTTCCTAATTGTTTTCCAAATTTTCTTGTCTTATACTCCTTACACCCCCATTTTCCTGGGATATAATTCTATTAATCTTTTTGTAAAACCCGAGAAAATTTTGATTTTCTGAAAAAGGGTAAAATGGTAATTTCGGTCAAAATCCGAAATTTTTCTAGATCTCGGATGACGAAACGGACTTCACCTTTGAATCGCTCAAATCTAGCTACCACGCCGAATTTTGTTGAATTGTAGACAATCTAATTTCACTTTTCAAGGCACCAGTGTCGTGTGTTGTATGATCTGCCATGAGACATGTGATGTGAAAAAAGTCACCTACTACATGTACCCATGTGACACATGTTGCATGATTAGTTAGAGGATGGAGATGAATGGTTTTGATTAAGCCATGTGTCATAAAGTCAAAACTAAAGGA
Source organism: Tetrastigma voinierianum (assembly GCA_016808115.1). Lineage (NCBI taxonomy): Eukaryota > Viridiplantae > Streptophyta > Magnoliopsida > Vitales > Vitaceae > Tetrastigma > Tetrastigma voinierianum. The sequence continues at coordinate 1,168,172 of JAEQBH010000061.1, forward strand.
CACAAATGGAATTAATTGAAAAGATTTAAAATAAAGACAAAAGAGACTTCTTCTTCTCCATTTGGAACAAAACGTGTAATGAGGGAGGGAGAACCAATTTTTAGATAGAGAAAATGTGAATTCTCTCTAGATTTCCCGGCTTTCGGACTGTCGGTTCTCGTCTGGTCAACAAGCAAAGTTGATTTACGTTATGAGGGCTACGCGTGGACACCGATTTTGTAGAGTTCCGACAACTCCAAGAGGTAGGGATCTTTTCCTACTTGGTTTATTCTTTGGCTAAGAGCCATTTTAATGGCTGGGGATTTGTTTAAGCCTGGATGGCCGTGTTTTCGGTCACAAAATATTTGAACCGAGTGAAAAAAATCCCTATTGTGTAGCCGTGAACAGTGTCGAACCTAGGTTCTACTGTTCACGTGAGTTGTGTGTGAATTTTTGTGTTGTTGGGTGATTCAAAATGAATTACTTGAATTGTTATTAGCCAATGTGAGCTAATTTTGATGTTATTGCCATGAATTGAATAACATGATGTATGTGAATAAAATTTTGTTAATATATACATGTAAAATATATTAGCATGAATTGTTTGGAAATGGCATAATGTATTCCATATGCACCGGGGCACCCTAGAACGATAGGTGTGAGTGCATGACATGAAATAAAATGAAAAAGGAAAAGGCAAATGGTCAGGAAGGAATTTCAACTAAGATTTTCCCAGAGAATCAGGTCAGGAGATTGTCCAACACCACGCTTGAGGCCCATGAATTGTTTCGGAGAATTACCCAACAATTCACCTTGGAGGGTTGTCCAATATATATTTACCGAAATTCGGTAGTAAGTTTTCGAGAATAAAAACCTTTTGTTTTGAAAACTGTATTTTTCTCACATTCGGCTTAGGCATGTGTGAGGGAGTAGATGAGGACTTGAGACATGGGATTGGGCATGTAGACATTCAAGTAGGATCATGTATTTGCTTGAGTGTGTTTGGTTTCCATTACATGTGCACTTAGGTGGGGAGTAACCCATGTAGGAGATTATCACTACCGACATTGCTCACCCTCGCAGGATCATTATTTCGTACAAGTGAGCGTATCGGCGACCACGCCTACTGTGCTCTGTAAGAAAGCCGCATCAGGGTTTTGGTATTCATTTTGTAAAACATGTATTAGAATGCTAAATTTCGATATATGTTTTGATTAAGAGTAATGTAATAACTCTTGAACTATTGTAATATAGTTATTGTATTTTTGCGAGTATTGATGCATGGGCCCAAGTGGCCATTTTTACTCGTATGTGGACCCGGTGTGGTTGTTGTACAATGTTGGTACAGGTTGTATCTTGGGTAGAGCTCCCCGTACAAAGGAGACTCTGCTTATTTTCATTAGATATTGAGTCTTGGAAAAAGGGGACTCAATGGAGTGGTGTCGGGTTACCCAACATTCATGAATATTCTCATGAAGCCGACTGTTGTCAACCCGACCCCTGGATTCGGGTGTCACAAATGAAGATCGTGAGCTTAGGTATATGAATACCTAGGGCTTGAGGGACTTGGGCTTAGGTCATGGTCATAAGGTGTAAGAGCATCACAGCTTGGTATAGCTCGATGTTGGATACTAGAGTTATAGCTTAGTATCATTAAGTTAGGTATACGATTTACCTAGGACTTGATGGGAAACGGGTTAGATCATGCATCCTTATGCATTTGATGAATTAAATGTGAAGTGTGCTTTGTATGCTTGGTGAGTAGAATAGGAGAAAATGTTGAGCATTAGGATTGAGAAAACAAACCCCTAAGTTTGAGGTTTCAAGTTGGTTTGAGAAATTTTGGGCAAAATAGTCCAGAATTAGATGAGAAAAAAAAATAAAAAATGTGTTGAGGAGAATTTTTTTTCCCCGAGGTTTCATAAAGGTGTAAAAACAGAAAAATGAATAAAATAAATTATGACGAATTTATTTGGTTCTACTAGAAGACATGAAAAAAATATATATATATATATATATATATATATATATATATAATATATATATATATTATTATTATTATTATTATTTTTTTTTTTTTTTTTTTTTTGTATCCACAAGAGTTGGAACAAAGAAAAATTATACAAGAAAGGAAAATGGAATAGGCTTATTGCCCATTTTCATTTTGTGCTGGGTCACGATACAACAAATTGTATCGTGACACAAATTCGGGTCAAGGCAAGAAGAGGGAGGCCACGATACGGCAAGAAATTTCAGTAACATCTACGCCCATGACACGGCCAGAGGCCTCGCGACACACCAAATTTACTTAGGAGGCGAGCGGCAAGGCTACTACAAGATAGCCTACACACTGGGTGTGTCGCGATACAAACGATTGTATCGCGGATAGAGTGGGAGGCTCGGGCGTCAGCGACACAACGCCAGGCTACGATATCGGCTCGAAGAAATACCACGACACGGGCGCAGAGTGTTGCTACACGCCGCCGGGTACAAGGATATCAGCCGCAGCGCGCCGCTGGCATGGCTTGTATCACGATACAATTTTTGTATCGCAGGGGAAGACGGCCTTGTGTCGCTAATATGCCAGTTTACACTACCAGGACACAACACCGCGACACGGCAAAGATGCGCGCTGGCGCCCGGGCGCAGTAGCATGCCTGAAGGTCCGTAGGTGTACACTGTGCACTCACCCTAGTTTTGACTAAAGGCACTATTTACAATCAATGCTTGATCATCGCTCATGGACAATGTTCATGGACACTGCTCACAACACTGCTCAATGATGCCAAAAATAAAATAAAATAAAATAAGATGAAATAAAATAAAATTTTTTGTTGCGTATGATTTAAAGTATGAAATTTTTTTCGATATATGAATAGTGTCTCGGGGTTGTATTTACACCCTTAGAGATACCTCATTAAAACTTAACTTGTCATTTAACATGTGTAGATGACTAGTCGTGAGAGAGGATGTAGAGGTCGTCCACGAGGTGCTAGCCAAGCACCACCAGTATTTGACCAGCAGGCCTTTGCTGAGGTTGTAGGGATTGCGCATTGCACAAGCTAGTGCAGCAGGTAGCCAAGGAGGTCCGAGTAACCTTCAGAGGTTCAGGGCACATCACCCTCCGATATTCACAGGGGAGGGAGATCTCGATGGTGGCGCACCATCGGGTTTATGTAGGTTGAGAAGATATTGGAGCGGCTGTGAGATTACCTCCGATACTATCAGCCTCGCACGAAGGCATTCAATAGAGTAAGACGCCCAAGTGTGGTGGACTGGCAAAGACCTCTAGGACCCAGAGGCAATGACATGGGCAAGAGTTCCGTGAGTCGCTCACGGGCAAAGTATTTTCCAGATAACCGCTAGACATGCGAAGCTCGGGAGTTCTAGAACTCAAGCAAGGGACTAGACCGTGATTGAGTATGTGGCCAGTTCACGGGTTAGCTCTTGTTGAAGATTATGGGGCTACATACCGGCCAAGGTCGAGGTTTCAAATGGATCGAGGTTATCCATTCAGGCGTGATCAGGACTCGCTACAAGACATGGACTTTATGGTCGGGATCGCCATGACCATAGAGAGAGATCAAGATGCACCCGAGCACTCAGATGGGGGTGTTAGTAGCAAGAGGAAGGAGAGTCATTCTTCTTCCAATAGCAGCTGCAGGGCTTCTAGTTCACGTGGGTCCCAAAGCCGCGACCATCCACAGGACATCAAGGTTTCCAACAAAGAAGATAGTGCCATTATGCTCGACATATGAGGAGGGATTGCCCTCAGACAGGATCCTGTGGCTCGGACAGCGCAAATCTCCGGGGCCACAGGTGGACAGAGAGGATACTAAGAGGTTCCTCCACACCCTAATATGGGTAAGAGGAGCCAGTTTCAATCCCAAGGTGCTACACGGGCACCTTATGTTACACAGGCAGGTTAGAAAGGCCAGACTATGGGCCGAGGCAGAGGACAAGGCCCACAGAAGTGTGGACGTCAGTGGGTTCAGGGCGTGTCTACCCATCACACCACCTGGCCGAGTCAAAGAACCAGCTACCAAGGCTGCACGTTTATCTCGCCTACGGGCAAGAGTATTGTTTGATTCCCCGCATCACATTCATTTAATATCGCTACATCGGCCAGATAGAGCTGGGCTTAGAGGTTGAGGCCTGAGGAGCCCTTTATATGTGCTCTCCCTAGTGATTGTGTGGCGAGGATGTGGATGATATGTCGCGGGTCATGAAAGCTGTGAGATCTCAGATTCTACTCACAAGGGACCCGAGGGTCACGGACATGTCGAGATCGACGCCATCCCTCGGGATGGATCGGGTCGACGCTACAAGGTCATCACTACCATGAGCGTAGGAGGGTTACCGCTACAATAATGTGATCTGCACTGTTGTGTTTCGTAGACAAACATGATATTTTCGTCTCTTTATCTGCACGAGTCCGATGTCAAGGACAATTTGGTGGGTCAAGAAGCAAACCTTACCTTAGAGGACAAGGTGAGACCTGGCCTTTAGATCTACCTCGGTAGTTTGCGACATGAGGATCGTTTCTGATGAGCACGGATTGCTCCAATGTAGAGGGTTGTAGACTTTCTGTATCGAAGCCACACCCTGGTACTTCGCCCATCTCTATGACTCCGCATAGGATGGTACCAATTGAGTTGCAGGAACTCAAAGTCTAGCTACAGGACAAGGAGTTCATTAGATCGAGCACTTCACCATGGGGCGCTCTGGTTCTATTTGCAAAGAAGAAAGACAAGACCCTTCTACGTGCATCGATTACAAGAAGGAACAGGTTACTAGCCAAGAACTCCAGACTCCATCACGAGGATCGACGATTTGTTTGATCACACTGGAAGGAGCACGAGTCTACTCCAAGATAGACCTTCGCACCGTTGATCATCAGTTGAGAGTTAGGGAGACATATATCTCAGGATTGTCGCTCAGACACGCATGGGCACTTTGAGTTTTCTGATGCCCTTTGATCGACGAACGCGCCAACCCGCATTCATGGGACTCATGCATGTGGTATTCCAAACTTATTTGATCAGGCTTTGTTCTGCCTTCGTGGGATGACATTCGTCTATTCCCAAACTCGAGAGGGAGCATGAGTATCACTTGAGGATCATTTATAGTTGTCGAGAGATCACGCTGATAAATACTGCTCCAAGAAGTGCGAGTTTGCCATCGAGGTGAGATTTTTGACACGTATGTCACAGATCGCCTGCTGCTGGACCCAGAGAAGGTCGAGAGGCCATGATGGTTGGGAGAGCTAAAGTCACCGAGATAACGTAGTTCTTGGGATTACCGGTACCACAGAGATTCATTGAAGATTTCACCGATTAACGCACACCTAGACGATCGACCGAGGTCAGTTTGATCGGGATGGCCGACGCGAGGAGGCATTCCGTGAGTTGAAGAGGAGGCCGCTATCAAGCCTTATCTTTGATAGTCCCTGATGGTGGGACAAGGGTACATAGTATTATGATGCCACTCGAGGGCCGGACCGGGATGTGTTTTTTGATGCAGTCCGAGGGTAGTAGCTATGGTTCCTGTCGCCAAGAATCACGAAAGGCATTACTCCTACACACGATACTGAAGCCATGGGTCAGAGTCTTCATTCAAGATTTGGGCCGCCACTACTATGGCGAGAAGCCTGAGGTGTAACGGTACCATAAAAGTCTCGAAGTATATCTTCACGCACGGACCTTAATATGAGGCAAACACAGATGGAGCGGAGACTCTAGAAGATTATGACTTCACTCAGACACACCCCGGGGTAAGGCAAATGTGGTGGTCGATGCACCTACCTAAGTCACTGGGAGCATCAAGCAGTATAACTCCTCAGAATAGCTGGATGTTCAGACTCAGGAGGCCAGCTACAGATCGCGAGCAGCTCGGGTACGCTGGGGAGTTTAAGAGGGCTTACACCGTCTCTGGGCTGAAAGCAGAGTGATCGAGTCCCAAGGGCAGGACGCGGAGATAGTGTCCATCGAGACCGGCACAATCAGTACTGCGACGAGGACAACCCTCCACGCAGAGCAGGTCTTCAGATAGAGGACTCGTAGTGGTTCCCGCCTGACGTATTTGAGAGAGGAGATTCTCAAGGAGTTTCACCGCTTCGATTTGCTGCATCTAGTAGCAATAAAGATGTACCGCACCTTCGCCGCACTATCAAGGTGATGAAAAGACACGCAGGGACTTTGTTCGACGATGTCTCACGTGTCAAGAGGTTGGCAATGAAAGACTGTATGACACAGGCTACTTCATCCATCAAGGTGGCTAAGTGGAAGTGGGATCACGTCACGATGGATTTTATGACCCACTTACAATTAATAAATCGCAAGGACATGATGCGGCATGGCGATAAGGGATCCGCCACGAAGCTCCAAGATATTTTCTATCCGTGAGGATTACTCCTTCACATCGAGAGATTCTATCTGCTTGTACATCCGAGAGATAGTCCCGCTTACATGGAGTACCAAGATCCATAGTGTCGATAGAGACCCGAGGTTTATTTAATGCACTTTTTGAAGAGTTTCCAAAAGGCCATGGGCACAATGATCTAATATGAGTATGACTTTCCAATCACGTACTAGATGGTCACCGAGAGACCATACAGTGTGTTAGAGGATATGTCAGGCATGCTGTCCCGGATCATAAGGAAGTCGAAGAGACGCCGAGGAATCACGCCAACGTTTTACCGATGGGTGATATATACATGAAATACGTATTGGTGGCTACGATTGCTGACGGAATCGAGGCACTAACACCGGCCTCGATCGATCAGAGACACGGTGGTGGGGAGCGATATACAGTACATCACTATCAATGTGTAAGAATTTTTAATACACGCCACTGTTCGAAACAGACACTCAGGTGGGACTGCGTAGAGGTCGCGTTCTACAGCACCTGAAGCTATCGCCGAGGTTCATCGACCCTTCGAGATACTGCAGGGCAGGAACTGTGAAGGCACGGCATTTTATCGCCCCAAAGATGTCGTGTCCACGAGGTATTCCACGCCTCCATGCTCCGAAGGTACACCTGCATCCGTGCCATGTAAATGATCGTGGCAGATTGGAATCGGTGACTCGATGGGACCTTCGACGGGACCAGCAGTATTATGGATATCCTGATCAGGTTTTGCGACGCAAGACCGTGAGGCTAGCGAGGGTGCCGGGCAAAGACCGCTGGAGTGGTGAGCTAATGCGTGAAAGTGAGACACGATGCTGGCCACCTGAGTCCTTCGTTTAGTGGATGAAGGCAATGCTGGTTTAGTCGCTTGCACATTTAAATGACTGGGGCTTCATATGCACGCTGTGATATGCATGTAATTGCCAGATTAAAAATGAATGACTAGCCCTTTTAAGAGGAGAATGTAAACCCGAGAAATTCGATTTTCAAAATCAGGAATGGTAATTTCGTCAAAATCCAAAATTTTTCTAGATTCGATGATGAAACGAACTTCAATCAGAATCATCTTGCGAAACCTTAGCTACCACGCGACTTCGTCAATTCCAAGACAAATGGAATTTCATCACATTACAAGACCGTATTTATCGCTTACGAGAGAAGCATGTGATGACAAAAGTCACCCACTACATGTACTTATGTGACACATGCTGTATGATTAGTTTAAGATGATATACTCAATAGTTTTGATTAGCTTATGTGTCATAAAGTCAAAACTAAACGACACAAACTAATTAATCGAAAAGATTTAAAATAAAAAGACAAAAGAGACTTCTTCCTTCTCCATTCAACAAAACTATGCAGGAGGTGAGAATCCGCTTGCAGAGAGAAAGTGTGATCTTTCAGATTTCTCCCGACTTTCCTGACCAATGTTCTCGCCTGGGCCAAGAATGTTGATCTATGCCACGAGCTACGCTATGGACCGATTTATCTGAGAGTCCACAACCAAGAGGTAGGATCTTTCCACTTGGTTTAGTCATTCTTGGTTAAGAGTCATTTTTAATGGACGGGGATTTGTTTAGCTTGGATGGCGTTAGTTTTGGTCACAAAATATTTGAACTGTTTAAGAAAACCCTTATTAGTGGCCGTGAACAAAGTACAAACCTAGGCTCTACTGCTCACGTGAGTCAGGTGAATTTTTGTGTTGTTGGGTGATTCAAAATGAATTGCTTGAATTGTTATTAGCCCATGTGAGATAATTTTGATGTTATTGTGACGCCCTAAAACCCGGGGGTCCGTTGACAACCCGTCAACCCACGAAATACTCGTGGACGTCGGGTAACCTAACACCACTCATGAAAATCGGGCAGAGTCTCCTTGTACGGGGAGCTCTACCCAAAACACAACCTGTCCCAATAATTTTACAACAACCACTCCGGGTCCACATACGAATAAAATGAGTAAAAATGGCCACTTGGGCCCATACATAAATACTCCCCAAAATACATCAACTAACTATGTCTCAATAGCTCAAGAGTTATTATATTATTTCTAATACAAACACATATTAAATGAAGAATTCTAATGCATGTTATATCGAAACATCAAAGCCACAACCCGGGCTTTCTAAAAAAATCGCCTAAAGAGTGCTATCTTCAAATGTCCCCAGATTCGAAATAATATTCCTCACTGTAGTGAGCAATGCCCAAGAAGGAAAATCTCCTACATGGGTTACTCTCCACCTAAGTGCACATGCAATGATTCAACATAAACACACACTCAAGAAAATACATGATCCTACTTGAATGTCTACACACCTAATCCCGTGTCTCGAGTCCTCACCGACTCCCTCACGCATGCCTAAGCCAATGCGAGAAAAAACATCGTTTTCATTTCTTTCATGCCATGCATTCACACCTAATTTTCTAGGTTGTCCCGGTGCATATGAAATGCATTATGCCATTCTCAAACCACACATCCCAATATATCATTTACACATATATTAATGTGTTCTTATATGATATGCCACATGTTATTTAATTTACATCAATAACATCAAAATTCACCACTTGAGCTAATTACAATTCATTTCCAATGGCTTACCACAATTATATTTCTTTTATATAATTCCACATCATGTTAACACATTTAATTTCACGCTAATGCTATTAATTCTCACACAATTTCAAGTCATTCATGCTAATATATTTACATGCATGTATTAACACAATTAATTCCCATAATTCATATTATTCAATTCCCAATCAATAACACCAAAATTAGCTCACATGGGGCTAATTAACCAATCAAGCAATTCATTTTGAATCACTCAACAACATAAAAATTTACACAAAAAATCACGTCACTATTCACATGAACAAAGGAAACCTTCCTGGTTGGCACTGCTCACTACCACACAACACCCGGATTTTCTCCACTGCTCAAATGTTTTGAGACCCGAAAACATGGGCTAATCCAAGCTTCGAACATCCCCTTATCCACAAAATGGCTCTAGCCAAAGAATAAACCAAGTAAGAAAAGATACCTACCCTTTGGTTGCCTAACTCCACCAAATCAGTCCACGCCAGAGCTCGCAGATCTGACTTTGCTTACCCGAGAACCCTTGCGGAAACCCGCCAAAAATCAATTTTTCTCGATAAAGGGCAAATGGTCATTTCTGCAAAAATTTGGAATTTTTCTAGATCTCGATGATGAAACTAATTAAATTGTTGAACGCCTTACCAAATCTAACTACCATGTCAATTTCGTCAATTCTAAGACGCTTGGAATTTCACGCTGATAAGACGTATGAAATACAAAGACTTGCACCTTGTGAGTGAAGCCAAGAGGCGCCACGTGTCAATCTATGAGCAAGTCAAACATTGAGCTCAAGTGGGGCTCACATGAGGCACATGTCATCATGCCACTAGGTAAAAATCTCAAAGTAGATGGATAAGGGATAGGGTGTAATCCTAAGAGCCAATGGGAAAGTGACAAGTGGCATGAGAGGACAAGTCACTTGTCCCAGTCTTGACCCAAGCTCTCCTAATCGGTTTTGGGGGAGAAGAAAAATAAAGAGAGAAAAGGAAAGAGAGAGAAAGGGTGGGATTTTAGAGAGAGAAACTCTACCTTATCTCTGTAATCCCTACGAAATCTGGACTGGCCTGCTTCCCAAGTGAGGCAAGAAGCAAAGTTGCTCTCACTGCAGTGCACGCTGGTACCTGGCTAGGAGTTTCGACAAACCAGAAGGTAGGGTTTTTCCTACTTGGTTTATTTTTTATTTAAGTGTTTTGTTAATGGTTTGGAAGATTCAGCCGAGTGGTCGCTTGATGGGTCCCAAATCTTGTCCTCATGGAAATTTTAGAAGTTTGCTTTTGACACCAATTAGAATCGCTTGGGCAACTCAGGTGATAATTTATGCATTAAATTATGTTTTGGTGTAAGGAGGCCTAGAATGGTCATGGATTTTGGGTTCCACAAAGAGGAACCACAAAGCAGTGAGTGGGTCGCCATGGACAAATCAATTACTCGCTTAGGACCGTTAAAAATAGTCTCGCTTAAGTTGGTTGGACCTAATTAGTCTCATAGTGTTTCAAGCAAAATATCGCTTGAATTGATGGCTTGAATCTGTGTAGAATTTAATATGTTACCTTACATGAAATTGATGTGTTAAAATGATGTGGTGATTTAATTTATGCTAATATATGCATGAGTGATATATATTAGCATGTGTTGAATGTTTAAAAGCATTGCATGAGCACTTAGGTGGGGAGTAACCCATGTAGAAAAATTCCACTATTGGACGTTGAAGTTTCAATCTTGTTAAGGAAAACTATTTCAAAATCGGCACACCCGACGGACGTGATCCGAGGCCTTAATTAGAGGTGAAGAAGTGGCCTAGAATGGCCTTATCTTGTATTTTTGTAAAATTCTCGATAAAGAGACCCTTTGATAAATTATAATAAAACAAATTGTAATTAAATCTCTTGTGTTAAAATATACATTTTGTGAGTACGATGTAGGCCCAAGCCGTCATTTTTACTGCAGATTGGGAAATTTCACGATACGGCATTAATGATTTTCCACGGGTTGATCTAAGGGTCAACGAGACACCCTAGTTTTCAGGGGCGCTACAGCCGACTCATCCTAACGATCACAAATCTGCAGGTTGTTCTCATTCTCTTAAGTTCCATAAAATCCAGCCTACCGCATCAATTCTAGCCCTCCGCCCGCTAAGGTTTTAAACGGAGAAGACAACTATTTGCTATTTGGTCTTATTCTCACACACATTTCCAATAATTCCCACGTTGGCCCTTTGTCTTCGACATTTTTGATACTGCACAATCTCGCTATTCATTCCCATCATCTTTTCTAATCATGCAACATGTGTCACACATACATGCAGAGCGACTTGGCCACATCACATGCCTCTCAAAACCCGCTTTTACTAAGCACCTACACTCAATGCCTTAAAAAAAAAGTGGAAATTTCGACTGCTTCGGGACTACGAAATTCGACTTTGTTGCTAGATTTTGCTAGACGATTCCAATGGTGAAGTCCGCTGACTTGACCCAGAAATTCCGTGATTTTGACCGGGAATTACCATTTTGCTATTTTTCGTATAAAATTAGATTTTCTTGGTTTCACCGTATGTTGAATTGAATAACAGCTTACGTATGTGAATAAATTCTTGTTAATATATGCATAAAATATATTAGCATGAATTTTTTGAAATGGCAATATCAGAGTATCTGTGGCACTCTAGAACGATAGATGTGAGTGCATGACATGAAAGAAAATGAAAAAGGAAAATGGTTATGAAAGGAATTTCAACGGAAGATTTTCTGGAGAATTGTGTTGGGAGATTGTCCAACAATTCATGTTGGAGGGGCCCATGAATTGTTTTGGAGAATTACCCAGCAATTCACCTCGGAGGGTTGTCAAATATATATATTTACCGAAGCTCGTAGTAAGCCGAGAACAAAACCTTTGTTTTGAAACTGTATTTTACCATTATCTGCTTAGGGCATGGAGGAAATGCGGACTCATACTGATCGGGTACGTAGACATTCAAGAGACTACGTATTTGTTTGAGTGTGTTTGGTTTCCATTACATGTGCACTTTAGGTGGGGAGTAACCCAGCAGAGATTATCACCACTGAGTAAACATGTCACCTCCGCTGAGATCATTTCCTGTGTACAAGGAGGTACAGAGGACGGCGCCACGACTAGAGGCCGCTTAGAAGAAAGCCTGATTGTGGTTTTTGGTATTCATTTTGTAAAAACATGTATTAGAATGCTACCGATATATGTTTTGATTAAGAGTAATGTAATAACTCTTGAACTATGACAATATAGTTGTATTTTTATGAGTATTGATGCATGGGCCTAAGTGGTCATTTTAACTCGCACGTGGACCCGGTGTGGTCGTTGTACAATGTTGGGACAGGTTGTATCTTGCAGAGCCCCACAAAACAGACTCGCCTCGATTTTTGTTAAATATCAGCCTGCAGTGGACCTAATGTGAGTGGTGTCGTGGGTTACCCAACATTCACCGAATATTCCACTGCTGATCGTTCTCAACTGATCTGCAGATCTAGTGTCAGCACTTTTCTTTTAAAATTCAGATTCTGTCCCAAAGCACGCATCCTCTGTTCTTATTTTTCATATTCTTCTTGGAAATAATTACTCAATTTTCCTAGTAACTTCTCATAGTATGTATTTGCTAAAATTGTCATATTCATATTACTATCAAATGCATCATAATACCATTTTTTAAATTCACATGTACATTCATATATGCTTTTCATTTTACAAATTTGTAACAGTGATAACTTATTTCTAGCTTCTCTTATGTCTTTTCTTCTTTGCTCTATATTGTCTGTCATCCATAATTCTCCTAGGAATTCATTTATTATGCATCTAATAAAAGTATCTACACCTTCAAATATGCTACTTTCAAAGGCTACAATAGTGTAATTTGTAATTACATTGAAATTAGGGGCTGATAATCCTTCCCACAATTTTCTAACACATCATGTTAATATTCCTATCATTATTTGGGTTTTAGTATTATTATCCCAATTTGTTCCTTGTGTCATAAAATATAATGTCATTGCTTTAGACCATTTATTTGACACTATTTTTATATCTTTTTGACAATCTATATCTAGGTATACACCTATATTTCCTGAATTTAAGAATTTTTATTTCCTCTAGTTCAATGTATTTAGTAGTTTTAGTATTGTTCTTTCAAATGTACTAGTGTTCTTCTTTATTTTGCTAGTCCCTACACAACTATGGGGATGTATGACACTTTTGTGTCATTTAAATTCATTCTCCGTATTTCTATCATTATATCTTCTATTTCACTTTCACTTATTTGACTCATTCGTCTATAGGTTTTTCTTCTATGATCTGTTTTCCTTCTTTTATTTTTCTTTTCTCTTCTTTTCTAATTCTAAGTATTGTTCTAATAATTTTTCATCTAGGCTTCCTTTTTCTATGTCTTCTCTTTTTATTGTTCTTTCAGGATATTTTCTAAATATTATTTGTTCTACTATTTTTTCAATTGTTCCCCTAACATATTTTGGATATTTTCTTATACTAATAAGAGTATTTTGCTGTATTTCTATATTTATCATTCTATTTTCTAATTTGTTCATTTTTTCTTCAATTTTTTCTAATTTATTATCTATTCTTTTTACAACCTTCAATATCTCTCCCATTAATATTTCCATTTTTCTAGACTCCATGTTATTTAGGTTTCATAACTCTTTTTTTCCACAAATTTTTCCCTATCTTTGTATTGTCCATATTCTTTTATTTTTATTTTATCTTTTGGATATAAATTTCTTATTTCTCTTTGCATTAGATTTTTAATTATTATTGGATGTTTCTCCATTTCTACTAAGTTTTATTTTTTCTATTACTTGTCTTGTTTTTCTGGATCTAGATTAACCCTAAAGGGTAAATATTCATTGTAATTGTCTACTATATCAGGTATTATTATATCTGTAAGTTCTATATAGTTTTCTAGACTAGCTTTTATAGATAGAGGTAAACTACTCTCTAAACATTCCATAACCATCTTATATACTGTGTTTTTTATTCTTTCCATTTTACTATTAGTAAAGTCTTTACATAAACTTTGTCTTTTTTCTAAATATTTGTCTATTGCTTTTTGTACAAACGTTTTTATTGTCATTTCACTCATTTTTAATTGTCTTCTATATTTGGACTTTCTATCCTATTTATATTGCTATAAAATATTTCACTAAGATCTTCGTCTTGATTATGTTTGAATATTATTATCAATATTATTATTGTTTAAATTTAAATATAAAGTTATTACTATTAAGTATATTTTTGTTCTTAAATTTTCTATCTTACCTTTTATTAATATTTCTTCTTTTATTTTTTGAGGGAGATTTAATTATATAATTGTCATTGATTCTTGTAAAGATATTTGAGGCTTAAAGATATATAATGTCTTTAATATCCAATTATTTGTTAAGAATTCTAATTTATAATAGGTTAAAGATTCTATTAATACAATACAATGTAATCTGGATCATAATCATCTTTTTCTTTTATTATTTTCATGATTTTTAAAACCTTAATACAAAAATTCTTGTATTATATCCTGTTTTAGGATTTTCGTTATGTTTTAGACATAAAGTCTTTATTTGACTTATAATTTATTATTTGACTAATTTTAGTATTACAAGTATCAATTTTAGGTTGGATTTCTCTATCAAGATTACTGTTTTACTTGTCAAAGTTTTTCAAATTTCCTTCAAACACGTTTTGTAAAACTTTTCAAATTGTACATTTTATCAAACTTTTCAACTTTTGTAAATACTATTCAATATTTTTTTACTATTCATTTACTTTTTATCTAATTTATATTTTATGTCAATTTTGGTTATGGTCTTATCCTAAAGATTCTAAGAAAGATTTTAAATTAGTTAGTAATCTAATCGTCCTATCAAATTCTTCACAATCACATAATTCTTCCATATGATATTGAATATGATTTTCTATTAGATTTATAATTGTTTTTGTGATTTCAGTCTTAAATTATTCTATATTTTGTTTTTCAGTTAGATCTATCATGCTTATGTTATAACAAACCTTTTCTCGTGATAACTTTTATTATTCATCAATAACTAGATATTCTCGTATCAACAATTAATCAACTTTATATTATCATCTAAAATATTATTTTAAAAATAAAATAATATTATTTTTCTAATCTCTTTGAATTTGGTTATTCTTATTTCTTTGAACAAAAGAAATTTCAACATTATTATCTTATTATTATATGATTACTTCGTTTTATTTTATCTGAACCTAGGGCTCTGATACTATTACGTGCGACGCCCCAAAACCCGGGGGTCCATTGACCATCTGTCAACCTGCGAAAAACTCGTGGACTTCGGGTAACCTGATACCACACTGTTGTGTCCTATTTATCGGGGATCCATATTTTCACAAAAATCGGGCAGAGTCTCCTTTGTTTGAGGAGCTCTACCCAATATACAACCTGTATAGTAATACATCCATTACCCATTCAGAGTCTCAACAGAAGTAGTAATGACCACACAGGGTCCATCTGTCCATATCCACAATATACAACTATATCGCAATAGTTCATAAGAGTTTATTACAATACTCTTATACATAACATATATTAAAACTACCTTGTTCTAATATATTTCACAAAAGTAAAAACTAAAGCCACAACCCTGGGCTTCTCACACGATACCTCGAAAGTGAGCATCGCCTCCCCGCACACTCCCCACCTCAAATGGGGTCCCACGACGCCGGTAGCACTTCAGCAGAAGAAACTCCTATAGAGGCTACTCCCCACCTAAATGCACATGCAATGGTCATGTCATAAAAAACACACACACACACACACACACACACACACATTCCAATCAAGATTATGCAAACCTAGAATGGAATTCTACATGCCATGAATGAGATACGACTCACCATGTCCCATGTACCGAGTCCTCACTAACTCCATCAAACCCGAGTCCTAACCGACTCCTATCACAAAATGCCGAAACCTCATGAGGATCCATCATCTCTCGGGATTACATTCAATGATAATTTTGCAAAACAAATTTTGTATTTGTTTTCAAACCAAAAGCTTTTTCGATGTTCACCTCAATGATCATTTGTTTTCAAAAATCCATGTGTCTTTTATGGGTGACGAATTTTCCGGGGTCCTACCACAGGCTTCGCAAACCTTCCCCCACTTTTACGGGCTTTCACCGATGGATCCATATGTGTAACCAAAAATATAATGGAGCTTTCAACTACTCATAATTTCATTTTCCATTTTCAAACCGTGCGACTCAATTTGGACGTTGTCCCATTTTCCGAACTCACACAATCAACATAAAATGCAGTGTTAATTTACAACCATGCAAACCGTGAAACTCTATTGGACGTCATCCAAGGTACCGAATCCTCTACCCATTCACCAAGAATGGTGAATGACAACACACACCCATTTCATGTGATGTCCCCGTGCATATGAAATGCAATTATTTCATTTCACACATTCAAGTAAAAACATACACATTCCTACTCAAATGTTTACATGTCAAGGATGGGGAATGTGACTCACCCTGTCTCATGTCCCGAGTCCCCACTGACTCCCTCACACATGCATATGCCAAGTGTGATGTGAAAACCGTCATTTATGTTCCATCAATGACCATTTTTCTAAAACAAAAGCTTTTTGTTTTATAAATCAAAATCCATTGGACAAACTCCGATATTTATAAATTAAAATCCATTGGACAAACTCTGATATTCACTTGTTTTTACCAAGTCTCGTGTGTTTTTGTGGGTAGAAAATTTTCGGGGTCTCACCATAGGCTTCACATGCCTTCCGACACTTTCACGAACATTCATCGTTGGCTACATATGTCTAACCAAGAATACCGGGTTTTTCGCCCGAGGGGGTATCTATCCCTTCTTGCTATACCTAACACACGTATTTTTCATTTCATTTTTCTTTTATGCAACTATGAGACTCATTTTAAAAGTTGTCCCATTTTACCGAGCCCACCATCGAACACCAAACACAGTGTCAATCTACCATGTACTCACGACATACCTTCGAACACCAAACACAGTGTCAATCTCTACCATGCACTCACACCCATGTCATGCGATGTCCCGTGCATATGCAATGAAAAATGCCACTACATGTTATCTCATGTTACATGTATAATGAACACTACATGAAACAATTTATAACTCGTACTTTATGCCAAGTACCATGGATAATTATATCGAAAGCATATAATTTACATCCATTCATGCTAATGTACATAACACCAATATATCAACATTCACATTCAACATGTCATTATATGATCAAGCAATGACACACACAAGCAAGCCATGTAATGGCCACGTATATAACAATAAATTCATCATACGTCAAAATGTTGGAGTACACAAATTGACATCCAAACAGGTCACTACATTATCAAGTAGTGACACACTCACAATCGATCCATGTCATGGCCATTTGCACATATAAACTCATCTCATGTTAGCATGTTAGAGTACACACATTAACACCCAACACGTCACTCTTAGTCAAGCAATGACACTTGATCCTCAAGACCAGTTGTGGCATAGAGGTGCCCACAAAACATTCCACATAACAAGCCATCATAGCCTACGTACTGGGCTCAACTTAGTTCGTAAACTAGTCCCCTAACACCCTAAACTGGATATTAGTAGGTGATTCGTGCCACGGTAAGGATCCTAATCAACAATATTTGTTTCCTATATTCCTCCTAATCGTCAGAAGTCAAGCTACTCGCAAGATAGCGGTCTAGGGCCTTAACACGGATGGGCTTTCTTCAGACAAATGATTTGAGTGAAGTCAAAAATGGTGAATTAAATTTGATTTTAAGGTTTGGGTAAAACAGGGAGATTATTGCTCACCTGACTGAAACTAAATGAAGAAAATAAAGAAAAGAACTCCTTGGAAGTCTCACCACTCGGGTTAGTGGTTTATAGTGGCAACCAACATGTCTCGGTCTTTTTTCTCAAGGCTAGAGCATGACATATAGTCATTTCGAATCCTGATTTTCATTTAAGTTTAAAACTGAAACTCTATGATTCTTTTCTTTTGAAACATAGCATTTAAATGGGCATAAATGTCCATAGCAAAGGAAAAACACATCTCAAAACCTTGTATCTACCTATAAACTAGTAGAGATGAATCTAACTGAGCCTAATGGATCTAGCAAAGTATCCATTGAACCCAAAAAGTTTGCCAAATACACATTAAAGAGAGCATGCTTAAGAGATTTTAACCTAAGTGAGAAGAGGAACTTAAACAACCATAAATGTATAAGAGGACCTGTATGCTACCTCCAAACCCTGCCGCAACTCTCCTCTTCATATATATATTAACCATCCTCTCAGCTTTTCACATCCTCAGAGGGGTGTTTGGCAGCCGAGAAAGGGAGAGAAAATGAGAGAAAAGGGAAAAATGGGAGAACTGGAGCCCTAATTTTATTCACAACAAAAAACGTCCCTTCCAATGCTGTATTATTACAAATGGCTTATGTGGCTTCCTTTACAAACTGCTTTAAATACCATACAATCCAAACATAAGTGATTACAACAAGGGTAGAAAGGAGAAAAACCAAAACTGTAAATAAAAAAGAGCAAAAGCTGAACTCGGGGGAGTAAATGTGGGTCATAGTGGATGCACGTTGTCGCAGCCGCAGATGCGTTTCACAGGAGTAGCTTTCCCGCAAAGGGTGTTTTTCTTCACATTTTGCTCTTTCTTTCCTCTGATCTTTGATTTGAAATGCTGAGTTTGACTAGAATTCTCGCGGCTTGGATCCACCCACACTCGCTAATTAGCTCGCAAAACTGCAAATTGCCACAAAATGCGACGCAAATAAGAGGGACCTTAATGTGCAAATCGGGTTAATTAGAATGATTAGTACACAAAAAGCACTCAAAACCTATAATAAATAGGGTTCAAAATAGAACTTTTTGGGCACTAATCACACCCCCCAACCTACACATTGCTAGTCCCTTAGCAATGAAAGAAAGAAAGAAAGAAAGAGCATACAAAACGATAACAAAATTATGTTACAAAAAGGTTGCATTTCAAAAAGGTTGTGAAGAAGTAATGCCTAACCCTAAGTAAGAATCATCAAAATCTAGCCCAATAACCATCTCGAGAGAATGAATGCCATACAAAATTGAGTATCAAAAGAGCTCCTTCTTGATGACTCAACCCAGAACTTCCACCAAATCTAAGTGTTTATTTGATTAGCCTGATCCACAAACCGCAAACTGCGACTCTCCCAACCTAGCTACTACCACGACTCCAGCATGCTAACCAACCTAAATAGATCAGACTCACCTCTTATTCCACAATTCTTTGTGTTGTAGGTGCAATGCCGGTGAACCTGACCTCACCAAAGTCCATGCGTAATCTGGGATCTACCGATGACTCCCAACCAATTAAGGCTTAGGGCACCAAGTCATGAGGATCTTTCGACCACTAACTCTTCAAGTTTCACCCCGGACTTCGAATGATTTTGAGACTCCAGCACCTACAACTTGCTCAACTCCACCTATCCACCCATGTAGCTAACACTAAGTCAGGACTCCCAACCAAGTAGCTGGTTTAGGGTCACCGGCTTTGAAAGGTTTTCTTCCATATACCCTCTCTGACCGTGCTTCCTAAGTTTCATGGCAAAGCATTGCAATATTTATTCTTTTTCTGTCTTTTCTTTCTTTTTCTCTTTTTTTTTCCCCTCTCCCTTCGAAGACATTGGCCTTCTTTTTCCATTACTGGTCCTTAACCTATTAAAGGCGGTCATCAAACTAGGTAGGTTATGCAGCAGCAGGCTGCGCACTTTGCAAATTCTCATCATTGAAACCTAATGTGCTCGTGTGGTTAGCTAAAGGTGGAAGAAAAAGGTCGAAATCAAAAGAATTCAACTAATCATTCACTCAACCAAGCATGGAACCAGTCTAACATCAATAGAATTGAACAAAGTTCAATTTTTCAACCATGAGCTGTAAGTAAAAACACACAAAATTTTTGGTTGCAAATGGGTCCAAATTTTGAAAAAGTGTTGTGGTGGTATAACAACTATGAGGAAAGGGACCCAACAAGCCACCGAACATCACAAATCGGGCTTTCAAAATAATAACAAACATAACAGGCCACTTCCTTCACTAACTCTCCCCAACCCAACATCTCTGCTGTCCGAAAATGGGGCCTGATTGAAAATTAGAGAAGTGTTACCTCCTTTGATGAGATGTGATCATTTCTGGATAGGTGACTTCACAAGCTTTCCATCGACACCTTATTCACTCCGTTTGGGCTTCAAACAAACAAGTTAGGAGAAGAAAAGAGAGGAAAAAGTGACTAGTTTGAGCATTTTGAAAATTACACATTCATAAAAATTTCAAAAGTGCTCTTTCTGGCCATATTTGGATTCTACACTCTCTAAGCTTTCCAACGGTACCAAGAACGCTTAAAACAGAGTTCGGATGAAAAAAAGCTATCAAGAAAACAAATTTGAGGTCAAAAAGGGGGCCTAGCGAAAATTTTCGCTAAGCTTGCCAACGAAAAATATCAGGTGTTGTAGATTTTTTTTTTTTTGAAAAATAAAATAAAGTAATAATTAATTAATAAAAATAAAACTAAAATTTTTTTTGTTTTAAGAAGAAATTTTTTGTATATATATATATATATATAAAATAAAAAAAGTAATTATTATTTTTTTATTTTGAAATAAAAATAATATATATATAAAAACAACGTTTTTTTTACCTTTACCCGTCGCCTTGTCGTTTGAGCGGATAACAGGAAATTTTGCTAGTTTAGAGAAATTTCATATGCTAGCGAAAAATTCCATTTTATGCCGCCACTGCGAAAAATTTCGCTATGTCTCGCTAAAATTCGCATCCACGCGAAAATCTCGCAGTTGATTAAGTAAATTTTCCCGTCCTCCCGCTTGCCATTTTTGTCTACCTTCTTCAAAATTTTCACTTAAATCGCAGAAAATTAATGCAAGAAAAATTAAGAAAATTGCGTAAAAGGAAAATTAATCTAAAAACAAGAATTAACAACAAAAATTATGAAAATCTGGAGAAAAGAAAATTAAAGAAATCAAAATAAAATATGATAAAATAAAATAAAACAAGAAAATTAAAACAAAGCTTGAGGATCAGGTTCCCAAACCAATTCTTCTAGTTTCCTTAGAGGTCGGGCTTCAGTCCCGTGAGCTCATAAATGCCGGGTTCGTGCTCAACCAACCGAAGACTCGAATCCAACCGCTGTGCCATGCAATGTAGGCAACTGCCAAAGTTTTTGATGTAGTGACAAATTCCAGATTAGGCCATAATCTCTCTTGAAGTTTTGCATGGCAGTAAAGGATAGTCGACTTAAATTGGGGATGTGTGGTGCAGTGTAGGCAAATATAAACTGAATGTTGAGGGCTACCTATAAAGTGACATTTGGTGGCTTGGGCAATGGCACTTGGATTCAGTTTCATGGGAATTGATTGAATGAAAGGCTCTTGGGTCCCTTCCACTGTTTCATGTCCACTGCTATCCTCAGTCAACAATGGGGAGGTTGCTTCCTTCTTCTCCCACAGGTAGACAACAGCACCAACGAGGATTCAAAAGTTTCTACCAGGCCTTCTTGTGGCTGCTGTAGACACGACTCCTCCACCATGGTGCCACTTAGGCACTCTTCCTCTTGACTTTTTCCTCGACGCCGGGCAAGCTTTGAAATCAGCATTGTAGTCACAAATTGTCGACCCATTTCACTTCTAGAAACCCATCTAATTCTTTGCTCCAGGGGTTCTCCACAAAGATGGATTTTTTGGCTCAATTGGGCATTGAATTCCTTTGTTCTACCAATACGCATCACCCACTAGTTTGGTAAGGTCCGTAATGGCCCCGGTCAACTAGAGAAATTAATTGTGGTGGCCATGTGGTTTGAGGAGTTTGGAGGGTATAATGGAGGCACCATGAGGGTGCACTCATCCATCGTCTCTATAGTCCCACATGGATCTAGGTGGGTTTGATTTCTCATGTGTTGTTGCCACGCCATGGAAGGTTCCCGGTAATCCCTCATCGATATGTATGATCTGTGGTTTTCCACTCAAATATTCACTATTGTTCTCCCTCTTCCATTTGATCACAAATTAATTTTTTCCACTTAACCCGTATTGGATTGCTTGCCTTCTCGTAATTTTTAACTACGTAAAATGGATTCTCGCAAAGAAACAGTAAGCATGCATCAAATAAAGGAAAAAAACAACTCTACCAAAAAGGGGTAAAGTTAGCTAAAAAGAAAATAAAACACACTGAAAACACTAAAAAGATATCTATACAAGAAAATTCACCAGAACTTGTGATGAGGATCACAAGTGTTCAACAGGTCATCAAATGTACTTAGGCACCATCCCCGGCAACGGCGCCATTTGATTCGTGCCACGGTAAGGTGATCCGGAATCAACAATATTTGTTTCCTATATTCCTCCCACGCTAGTCAAGCTACCCAAAGATAATGTGGGTTCAGGGTCGAACACGGGGATGGGTTTTCTTCGTACATATGATTTGAGTGAAGTCAAAAATGGTGAATTAAATTTGGATTTTAAGGTTTGGGTAAAACAGGGGAGATTGGTTGTTCACTGACTGAAACTAAAATGAAGAAAAATAAGAAAAGAACTGAAGTCTCGTGCCACCTGGTTAGTTTATAGGCAAACCAACATGTCCTCTGGGCCTTTTCCTCAAGGTCAGGAGCATGACATATAGTCATTTCCCGAACCGGATCTTCATTTAGCTTTAAAACTAAACCCTATGATTTTCTCTTTTGAAACATAGCATTTAAATGGGCATAAATGTCCCTAGCAGTGAAAACACATCTCAAAAACCTTACTCCACGATAACTAGCAGGAGACACCACTGGTTCTCAAAATTGATCTAGCCGAAGTATCCATCAACCCAAAAGCTCGGCCAAATACACATTAAAGAGATCATGCTTAAGAGATTTTAACCTATGGGAAGTGTGGAACTTAAACAACCATAAATGGGCAAGTATGCTAAAACGCAGGACCGTGCAAGTACCTCCAAACTCCTAGCTGCCAGCCTCCTTCAAGGAGGAAGAGGCCTAGCCAACCATCCTCTGAGTTGTCATCCTCAGAGGAGTGTTTGGTAGCCGAGAAAGGGAGAGAAAATGAGAGAAAAGGGAAAAACGGGAGAACTGAGCCCTAATTTTATTCACAACAAAAAAAACGTCCCTTCCAACAGTGTATACAAATGGCTTATGTAGCCTTACAAACCAAGTGAAATACCATACAATCCAAACATAAGTGATTACAACAAGGGTAGAAAGGAGAAAAACCAAAAACTGTAACAAAAAGAACAAAAGCGTGAAATGGGCGTGAGAACAGGGCCGCAGGATGCACAAAGGCCGGAGTTGTGTACGCTCGCAGAGAAGTCATGCGCTGGGTGTTTTTCTTCACATTTTCGCTTTTCTTCCTTCCGATCTTTGATTTGAAATGCTGAGTTTGACTAGAATTCTTCGTAAGTTTGATCGACCAACAATTTCGCATAATTAGCTTGGTAAAACTGCAAAATTTGGCTACAAAATGCGATCAAGAAATAAGAGGGACCTTAATGTGCAAATTCCAAGTTAATTAGAATGATTAGTACACAAAAGCACTCAAAACCTATAATAAATAGGTCTGTAATAGCACTCGGGCACTAATCGCAGGTTCTACCAATACAGGCAACCTGTGGCGCCTTTAAAATCGACTTTCATAATTTGGATTATAGATGTCCAATTTTTGTGATTCAAAAGCCTAACATCAAGTTCTTAGATAGCACTACAATTTCCTTGAAAGATACTAGTCCAAATTCTTCCTTTTTCTAACCGAAAATCAGCCCCAAAAACTGGACATCATATAGGGTCAAAACATGGCACTATTCCCATAAACCATTATTTTGCCAAACAACCCCTTAGGGAAAAAACGGCCAAACAACCCCTAGAATGAAAAATAACCAAAGTAGGAAGAAACCCTACCTCTTGGAGCGTAGAAGAAACTCTAGGAAGTCTCGTGGACACTTCCTAAACCCAA
The DNA here is from genome assembly GCA_016808115.1 of Tetrastigma voinierianum. NCBI lineage: Eukaryota > Viridiplantae > Streptophyta > Magnoliopsida > Vitales > Vitaceae > Tetrastigma > Tetrastigma voinierianum. The sequence goes on from JAEQBH010000061.1 coordinate 1,192,231, forward strand.
AACCTTTGATTTCCCGAACTCCTCGCTCGAGTCCTCGATGAAACCCCGTGTTTTTAGTATCCACACGTAACCCTCGTCGAGTAGATGAACTTTCGTTCTTGGCCCGACGAATTCCGACCAATAGAACTCCGTAGATCGAAGAGAGAAGTTTTGACTTCTTTCTTTTCTCTCCCTCCCTCTCTACGTTTTTTTTTTGTTTTTTTTCCAGCAGAAATCTCCTGTTTTCTGCCCAAAATATCATGTTTTTAACCCCTTTTGTCTAACTTACTTAAGTTGGACATGTGGCCCATGTCGCGCCATGTGTCCACGAACCGTTCGGGTTTGTGTCTACCTCAAAACAATTTATTTTTGTCTTGGTTCAAGTTCAATTTATTTTAAAATGAGCTTTACTAATTCATTTTTCACTTTCGATATTTTTTTTTTCTCAAAAATCTCGTTTTTGGTGTTCACTAAACACCCGACTCCCCGGAAAATTGAAAAAATCCGACTATCTCAGAATTCGATGAAAATTTTCTGGGTAACTAGATTTTATGAGACGAATCCAATGGTGAAGTCCGTTTTGTCATTCGAGATTTAGAAAAATTTCCAGGCTTCCTTGAACCATTTAAGCAATTTTACTTTTTTTGCCATTTTTTAGAAAAATTAAATTTTTCCTGGGTTTTACATTATGTGTAGAGCTCTATAATATCAATAGAGGGTAACCAGCGGAACAGGACAAATAACTCAAAAAGAGATGAAATTTATCGAACTAGAGAATACTTATAGGCATATAAGAGTTTAAATACTAAAAGTTAACACAGTCTCCTCAGTTACCTATTATATGTAGCAATCCAGTGACCTTCGCATCTTACCGACCGCAAATCCCCTCTTCCCTAATGCACTCCTGACTTCACGGTATTGGGACAAGTTAGTATCAAAGATACTCACTGTATAGATTGACATACATAAAAGGTATCTAGGGAAACTTCAAAGTTTTATTTCATAATACACTCTCTTATCTTACATATAAGCTTCTCTAAGGAAATATTAGATTACTGCGTTTGATTTATGTGCTGTTCCACTGGTTACCCTCTATTGATTTTATAGAGCCCTACACCTAATGGTATAAGAGCCCTAGGTTCAGATAAAATAAACGTAGTAATCATATAATAAGATAATAACAATGCTAAAATTTCTTTTGTTCAAAGAAATATGAGTAACAAACTTCAAAGAGATTAGAAAAATAATATTATTTTATTTTAAAAATAATATAAAAATAAATTATTCAAGAATCTCATATGATAATATCGAAGTTTATGATTTAGAACAATTTAATACAAAATACTGGGTTTATTACAATGTTAAGCCAGTAAGAAATGCTGTTATAACATAAGAATAGATGTAAATCAAAACAAAAGATAGAAGGATTTAAGACTGAAATCACAAAAACAATTATAAATCTAACAGAAAATCATATTCAATATTATATGGAAGAACTATGTGATTGTGAAGAATTTGATAGGACGATTAGATTACTGACTAATATAAAAGCTTAGAATTTTAAGGATAAGACCAAAACCAAAATTGACATAAAATATAAATCAGATAAAAAGTAAATGAATAGTAAAAGAATATTGAATAGTATTTACAAAAGTTGAAAAGTTTGATAAAAGGTACAATTTGAAAAGTTTTACAAAACGTGTTTGAAGAAAATTTGAAAAACTATGATAGGTAAAACAGTAATCTTGATAGAGAAATCCAACCTAAAATTGATACTTGTAATACTAAAATTAGTCAAATAATAAATTATAAGTCAAATAAAGACTTTATGTCTAAAACATAACGAAAATCCTAAAACAAGATATAATACAAGAATTTTTGTATTAAGGTTTTAAAAATCATGAAAATAATAAAAGAAAAAGATGATTATGAACCATGACATTGTATTGTATTAATAGAATCTTTAACCTATTATAAATTAGAATTCTTAACAAATGATTGGATATTAAAGATGTTATATATCTTTAAGCCTCAAATATCTTTACAAGAATCAACGACAATTATACAACTAAATCTCCCTCAAGAAATGAAAGAATAAATATTAATAAAAGCTAAGATAGAAAATTTAAGAACAAAAATATACTTAATGGTAATAACTTTAAATTTAAATTTGGTAAATAATAATATTGATAATAATATTCAAGAAGCTTATAATTAAGACGAAGATCTTAGTGAAATATTTTATAGCAATTTAAATAGGATAGAAAGTCCAAATATAGAAGACAATTAAAAATAAGTGAAATGACAATAAACGTTTATAATAAAAAAGCAATAGACAAATATTTAGAAAAAGACTATTTATAAAGACTTTACTAATAGTAAAAATGGAAAGAATAAAAACAAATATATAAGATGGTTATGAAATGTTTAGAGAGTAGTTTACCCCATTTATAAAAAGCTAGTCCAAAAATATAGAATTTCATGTATATACAATACCCGATATAGTAGACAATTACAATGAATATTTACCTTTTAGGGTTAATCTAGATCCAGGAAAAACAAGAAAAATAATAGAAAAAATAACACTTAGTAGAAATGGAGAAACATCCAAAAATAATTAAAAATCTAATGCAAAGAGAAATAAGAAATTTATATCCAAAAGATAAAATAAAAATAAAAGAATATGGACTATACAAAGATTGGAAAAAAATTGTGAAAAAAAAAGTTATGAAACCTAAATAACATGGAATCTAGAAAAATTGAAATATTAATGGAAGAAATATTGAAGGCTGTAAAAAGAACATATAATAAATTAGAAAAAATTGAAGAAAAAATGAACAAATTAGAAAATAGAATGATAAATATAGAAATACAACAAAATACTCTTATTAGTATAGAAAAATATCAAAAATATGTTAGGGGAACAACTGGAAAAATTATAGAACAAATAATATTTAGAAAATATCCTGAAAGAACAATAAAAAGAGAAGACATATGCTGAAGTCAGGTGAAAATTATTAGAACAATACTTAGAATTAGAAAAGAAAAGGAAAATAAAAGAAGGAAAACAGATAATAGAAGAAAAACCTATAGACGAATGAGTCAAATAAGTGAAAGTGAAATAGAAGATATAATGATAGAAATACAAAGAATGAATTTTAAAACGGACACAAAAGACAAATCCCATAGGACATGTAAGAGGACCTAGTAAAATAAAAGAAGAACACCCAAATACATTTGAAAAACAATACAGAATACCTAAATAGGAACCAAGAGAAACAAAAATGGAACGATTAGGAAATACATGTGTATACCTAGATATAGATTGTCAAAAAGATATTAAAACAGTATTAAATAAATGGTCTCAAGCAATGACATTATATTTTATGACACAATGAATAAATTGGGATAATAATCCTAAAACCCAAATAATGATAGGAACATTAACAGGATGTGTTAGAAAATGGTGGGAAGATTATCAACCTCTGGTTTCAATGTAATTGCAAATTACACTACTATAGCCTTTGAAAGTAGTATATTTGAAGGTGTAGATACTTTTATTAGATACATAGTAAATGAATTCCTAAAAGAATTATGGATGACAAACAGTATAGAGCAAAGAAGAAAAGACATAAGTGTAAAACCCAAGAAAATCCTAATTTTTTGAAAAAGGGTAAAAAGGTAATTTCGATAAAAATCCGAAATTTTTCTAGATCTTGGATGATGAAACGACTTCACCGTTGGAATCGTCTCGCGAAATCTAGTTACCACTGTCGACTCTCATAGAATTCCTCGAGACAATGGAATTTCACTGCTTTTCGAGGCACCCCAGTGCCCGTGCAATAAAACGGTATTTTTGAGAGAGATAATGCGGAGCTGCGACAAAAGTCACCTACTACACGCATCACGACACATGTCGTGATGATTAGCGGAGTGATTTAAACCCATCACTAGAAGTGCCAAGTGTCAAAAATCAAGAAAAGGGACATATTGAGAATTATTGGAATTATTAATGAGAATAAGACAAAAGCTAAATAGTGATCTTCTTCATTTTGAGCACAAAACGTGCAGTGGCTGGAGGATTGGTGCAGAAAGTGAGGTTTGATTTATAGAGAAAGTGTGCCTTCTCTCTAGATTCCTGTTGATCTGACCGTCATTACTGAGAGCAAGAAGTAAAGTTGTTCCACGCGGCGAGGCCATGATATCTCGATTTGGTGGAGTTCCAACAACTCCAAGAGGTAGGGATCCTTTCCTACTTGTGTTATTCTTTGGCTAAGAGCCATATAAATGGTTAGGAATGTTCTTGAGGTTTGTTTTAAATTAAATTCAGCCTAAAAGTTTCTAGAACTAAGGAGAAAATTCCTATTTCAGGTGGCCGTGAAATGCCAACCCGAGGGTTTCCCACTGCTCACATGAATAATGACGAGATTTTCTTAGGAAATGTGTGCTGTAAGTGATTCAAAATGAACACAGGAATGCTAATTAGCCCATATGAGCTTAATTTCGTAAGTTATTTGATGTGAATTTAATAACATGATTTGTTTGAGTTAATTATGTTAATATATATGCATGTGAATATATTAACATGAGTTGTTGGGTTTAGCATCATGCATTCCATATGCATTGGGGCACCCTAGAATATTAAGAGTGAGTGCATGACATGAAATTGAAAGAAAACCGAAAATGTTTGTGAAAGGAATTTCGAGGAAGATTTTCCGAAAAATTGCCTTGGAGTCAGTCTGCTAACAAATCAATACTCGCATTTATGACCATGATCAGTTTCGTAGCTGCTATCCAAAGAATTCGCCTCGGAGGTAGTCCAATATTTTACGGAATCTCGGTAGTGTGTTTTCAAGAACAAATAGCTTTTGTTTTGAAAACTGAATATTTTACTCGTGATTCAAATTTTAGGCATATGTGAGGGAGTTTGGCAGGATTCGGGGACATGGGATTGGTCATGTAGATATTCGAGAGGTTCATGCATTGCTCGATGTGATTGTCTGTCATGGCATGTGCAATTCTAGGGGTGGGGAGTAACCCATGTAGGAAATTATCACCACCGGGCTTTGCCTCACCCCGTCGAGGATCACTACTCGTGCACAGGAGTGTGCATGCTGTGGACGCCCAAATCCCGTGGGGTCCGTTGACTACCCACAACCTACGGAACACTCGTGAATGCTCCAGACCCGACATCTCGACGAAAATTCCGGGCAGCAGCCTTGTACGGGGAGCTCCACCTCCTAGTACATAACCCCATCCCAACACATCCAACGACCACATAGGGTCCAAATGAGAGTAAATAATGGCCACTTGGGCCCCTGCATCATCACTTAACCAATATATCCCAACCAAATACATATCTCAGGGTTTAAGAGTTGATAATTCACTCTTCTACAACCATATATCAAAATTCAAGAATTCTAATACATGTATACATAATAAAATCAAAGCCACAACCCGACTTTCTTCTAAAGCGGCCTCTATGATGAGCCGTCTCCTCTTATGCTCCCTGTACTTGAAAATAATATCCCTCGACAGAGTGAGCTATCGCCCGCAGTGGAATCACCTAATCGCTTACTCTCCACCTGGGCGCATATGCAATGCTCCATCGAAACATATAATTCAAGTAAATGCGTGATCCTACTCGAATGTCTATATGATCAACTCATATCCCGAGTCCTCATCGACTTCACACTTGCCTAAGCCACGATGAGAAACCCTTATTTTCAAATAAAGATGTTTGTTTTATCATGGACAACCCTCCGATATAAGTGATTGACTGAATTCGATGTTATATTTTGTGAGGACTACCCTCCATGGTATCAATCTGGGCCGACCCGACGAGTCTGATATTTAATATGGACTACCCTCCGATAATTATTATTATTTAGTCAACCCTCCAAACCATTCTCCCCAAGAATCACCTCATGCACTCACTCCTATTGTTCTAGTGGTGTCTCAAGGCATACGGAATGCATGATGCCAATTCCAATATTAACATAACACATGTAAATATAATAATACATATATTCACATAATTTAAATCATACAAACATGTCATGTAATTTCACACCATTACACCAAAAAATAGCCTACTTGGGCTAATTATCAAACACAAGAAATTCAACTTGACCACTCAACCAAATACATTATTTCACAAAAATATTTGTGTAAATGACTCATTCCCATTTAACATTGAAACCCTGCCATCAGTTCCTAAGAATCATCAATCATCTGGCTCACTTTGAACCCGACCCCACGGCCATTTCCGACCTCATACAAACCAATACATGATTTATTCCATAAATTATTATACAATACCCAAATCAGTCCCCAACAACCACTGATTGACCAAAAATGTCCCAAAAATTTCCAATAATTCGGTCCCAAGTTTTGGGACCGATCAAACGGCCGTTCAAGGCCTCAAACCAACCGAAACATTATAAAACGCTTAAATAAAGTGTAAACCCCAAGTAGGATAAAACTCTACCTCGGAGTTTGAATTAAACTCCTAAAACCAGAGTCCACGCGTAGGCCTCTCCGCAGCTGGCTTTCTTCAGCCCAAGGATTTCGACTGGCCTGGATTCACAAAATTTAGAGAGAAGTATGATGTTCTCTCTCTAAAACTCCAATTTTTTAGTTTCTGCATCTACTGGTCTCCACCCACGTTTTTGCCTTGTATTTCAATTGGAGAAGACAATCACTGTAGCATTTTGTCTTTTTCTACTTGAAACAAATTCCAAAATGACATCTATGTCCTTCTTTCCCCAGTTTTGACACTTCTGCACTATCTCTACGTCCATTCACTATTTCTCTTACCATGCCACTATGGCACATGAGTACGGTTATATGGTGACTTTGTCACATCGAATATCGCTTTACTTAATAATACCTAAATGCCGACGTCGAAAAACGTGCCAACTCGACTGCTCTGTAATTTAATGAAATTTGACGTTGGGGCTAGATTTCTAGAGACGATTCTAACGGTGAAATTTTTCGTCATCCGGAGATCTAGAGAATAAATTTCAGATTTTGATCTAAAATTACGATTTTACCTTTTTCCGAGAGGTGGAATTTCTGCGGTCTTACATTCTCCCCATCCTTAAAAGATTTAGTCCCGAATTCTAAACGATAACATCACTCGCATGCGTATGCAGCGTGCACTCTACCATGCATATAAACTTGTCATTTAAGCACGACTAATCCGCGTACCCTTCATCCTAAGCGAAAGGGATAGGTGGCATATCGTGTCCTCGCTCTCACGTTGACTCCTCCACTCCCGCCAGTGCGCCATAGCATGCCCTCAACCCAGCCTCACGGTCTTGCGTGTAAAACCTGATCAACGGCTATCAAAATGCATCTTGGTCCTCCTCGAAGGTCTAAGTGATTAATCGACCTCGATCATCCACTAATCCACCGCAAATTTGGATCTGGGTATACTTCCAGACATGGAGCGTGCAAATACCTCGTGGACACGACATCTTTGGGGTACATGGCATCGCCGATGCATAGCGATTAATACATCACTCGAGTATCTCGAAGAAGACCCGATAAACCTCACGGCGATAGCTTCCCTCGACTGCCAGAACTTTAACCACTCTCTTGGGCATCACGCGAAGGCGGCGTGATCCCATGACCTCGAATTCTAAGGGTCGGCGTCGCCTGCATGCACATAAGCTCTTACTGCCGGCTGCGGGGCGTGAGAAGGCATATTATCGTGTCGAAGCTCACGCTTCTCGGAGGTGTCTCTGTCAGTCCAGACCGGTGATGGAACTCTCTCGCTCGATCAAA